>OX463860.1:3257042-3919133 GCA_949825065.1 Odontocerum albicorne | reverse complement strand
AATGACCACAAACTGTACCTTTCTAAACTGTATCTTTGGCCACGAGCAAAAGTGTCCGAAGAATCGGAGGACTTGTCGTAAGCGTGTTGTCGAAAATTTATCAATGATTATTAGTTCTTCGAGAATGGAGGCATTAGCATAGTTCGCCTTGCCATCAATGGAATTCTTAACAACCTTTTCCAGCACCACATTTCAAATGCATATATTCTACATATCTCGCTTTCTTTCAGGATCCCACATCTTCGCGTGATATATATTGCGGAGACAACAGACTTAACCAGGTGTTTTTTTGTCGTGATATTAATGGTTCTGCTATTCCACATTTTTTCCAGTATTGACATTGCATTCTCCACCATTCCAGTTCTTCCTTTTAATTCAGTCTTCCATTCTCTATTATTGGAAATACTGGAACTTAAGCACACAAAGTCAGTTACCCCTTCTAGACCTAGTTTTTGACCTTTTTATTTCCAGGCCCAGGAGTTTTCTTTCGTGTTCCACCTATTTAAGAAACGTTACCATTCCTTCTTATGTTATCGTACTTAAAGTCCTATAATCTGCACATCTCAAATTTGAGAGCTTTCCACCAATGGCTATCCCACCATCCTAGTCTTCAAGTGCTCTCCTTATAATGTATTCTCCATACATGTTAAACAAATCAAGAGAGGGAATGCGCCTTGTTGTACACCCTTTTGCACATTTAACTGTTTGAACTTAATGTTGTTGACTTTGCCTGCCATAAAACTATTTTGGTACAGTTACCTAATAAAGTACACAAGGTGTGATTTGTAGTATTATTTAAAATTATAACAGGCTACCGAATGAAATGATTAGGGATGAATGTGAACTTAAAACTTATGTGTTGAGTAAGATTAAGAAGAGCACGCTGAGATGGTTTGGACATGAAGAACGAATTAATGAAGGTAGAGTAAGAAAACAAATATATCGTGCAAATGTGAGTGGAAGGCGTGTTATATTAGGAAGACCAAGAAAATATGGTCGGATCAAGGGAATAACGTAAAAAAAGAAACCAAGAAAATCAGAGAAATTGCATGAGGTGTGTATGAATATAGAAGATGCTAAGAATGTGTGTCTAGATAGGAAAGTCGGGCGCTCTGTCCTCTCTGCCTACCCCGACATGGAAATTGCGTGATGGTAAAGATGTTTGTATTATACTCGTATATAAAATGTAAAAATATTTATATACCTCACACAGGTGAAACTCGATAAATGATTTCACCAAAAATTAACTCATTTGAGATATGCCCCGACTTTCGTTAATTTTAAATGTTCTTTATATCATACACTGTATGCGTCCATGGCATTCAGAGAACTAAAAGAAGTTACACCGTTACAGCTATAATATTTTTCAATCTAAAATAGCTCGCTACTCATAATGCCACGTAAAAGCCTCAAGGCACAAATTACAACCTCCACAGTATTGGGTGTTAACATAAGTTGTGTCCGTCTTTTTCCGAATTTAAAAATGAGCACCAAAAGTAAAACAAAATGGTTAAGGTTATAATACGTCATTCGAAAGGAAAGTTTCTGCTCTACAAGATATTGTATTTGCTTTTACGTTACATATATTATTTTATTTGATTACAAGCCTTCAAAATGGAATGTCGAGTAGACGAAAGTAAGCATTTTCGTCACCTCCTTCTGTTCGCGTTCAATCGAGGGAATAAAGCTGCTCGCGATATTTGTGAAGTGTACGGTGAAGATGCTTTGAATTAAAGGACAGCTCGTCAATGGTTTTTGAAGATCCCCTTCAAACCACCGTAGAATTAGCTGAGCAGATGAATTGTAGTCACATGACTGTATACCGCCATCTTAAATCAATGGGAAAAGTCCAGAAGTTCGGCGCTTGGGTTCTACATGTTTTGAGTTAAAACAACAAAAATCAACGTTCGACAATTTCTGCTGGTTTGCTCGCGTGTCATCGAGCTACGCATGGGCACAAGGAAAGGTTCCTTTACCGCATCATTACTGGTGATAAAAAATGGTTTGAAAATGGTGTTAAAAAAAATGGTAATGAAAAATGTTTGAAGGGGATCTACATGAATAATACGGTTTAAGCTGTCCTCATTGAAGTCCACTGGTCGTCCGGAACGCTCCATATCTTTCAAGCTGAAATTAACGTCTTTGAAAAGCAAAAACCATCGACGAGCTGTCCTTTAATTCATAGCATCTTCACCGTACACTTCGCAAATATCGCGAGCAGCCTTGGCAGCTTTATTTCCTCGATTGAACGCGAACAGAAGGAGGTGTCGAAAATGCTCACTTTCGTCTACTTGACATTCCATTTTGAAGGCTTGTAATCAAATAAAATAATATGTGTAACGTAAAAGTAAACACAATATCTTGTAGAGTAGAAAATTTTCTTTCGAATGACGTATAACCATAACCATTTTATTTTACTTTTGGTGCTCATTTTTAAATTCGGAAAAAGACGGACAAAACTAATGTTAACACCCAATACTGTGGATGTTCGTAATTTGTGCCTTGAGGCTTTTACGTGGCATTATGAGTAGCGAGCTATTTTAAATTGAAAAATATTATAGCTGTAACGTGTGTAACTTCTTTTAGCTCTCTGAATGCCATGGACGCATACAGTGTGTGATATAAAGAACATTTACCTATACCATTTTGTTTTACTTTTGGTGCTTATTTTTAAATTTGGAAAAAAAACGGGCACAACTTATGTTAACATCTAATATTCAAATTTTAATTTTGTATTGAGAATAATAAATATATAAAATAAATGAAAAATACGAACAGTAAGTATATACGTTAATCTTGAATGTATCATTTCATCATCTGTTTAGGAAAGCTATGGGAAATGTGTTTACCTTTTCACTCATCAAAATAATATCCTTAAAATCAATTTTGAGACGGAGAACGGTCTCGTAGCACCGTCCAATCTGTAGTGTGTTCAGAACAATATAAACCAAGGACCAGTTTCTGATATTAACTCATTTTCAACAGATTTGGATTGTTGCTGAGGAGTTCTTAAACATCACATCCCACTCATGCATCTGTGATGAATCCATTATTAAAGTATGTATTTGAAAAGAAAAGAATGTTCACACCATGTTTTTTGTTCTATCAATGTTTGTTCACTATTTGATGTAAACCGAGGCCGATATTACGAAACACAACTTAAGGCTTGAATCTTAACTCATCTCAAATTAATAGTTTTTTTTTAATATCAAAGTTATATTTATTTTAAAATATAACATACAACCATGAAGATTAATTCAATACATTTACTCTCATGTCCTGAGATGTGTAACAAGTACACATTGCTTCTAAAAACTTTAATATCTCTATAAATATAATAAATACTGGGTTCAGATTTTAGGTATTCCTCCGTAATACATTTACGCATTGAATGAAAAAATAATATTAATAACAATTAGCACTTATCGGCCACATCAGAGATATTTTGTGAAAATCGGGAATAAATTCACCAACACAATCAAACGTGTGCCAGTGTGTAACATAGGTATATTTATTCTAAAAACCGCTATGGGTGAGGAAGCGACGCTATTCACGTCTCACTATCACTCTACTTCGGTATATGGGAACGCAAGAAATAGAATCTCAGTTCGTTCGCTTCCCTCGCTCAGTAAATAGCGGGCTTTGGTTCAAGGTGGTCGCTTCGCCCGTTTTGTGAACGTCGTCCGATGTTTTTTTCTTCATGTTTTCAGTAATTAAATTTCAACTAACTCGTATTATCACTTTTTTTACTTCAAATTTTATTAATTTAAACGATTGGCTATGAAAATTCTTATTTTTCCGATTTTAAATCGCTCATTTTTACATGTGCATTGAATAAACATTACCGGAACAGGAGGATTTTTTTAGCACAGGAAGGGAAAGGTTAATAATAAAATAAAAAACCCATTCAATGTATTAATTATAAAATAAAAGGCAATAAAATAAATTACAAATTGTACAACAGTAAATAAGTTCAGGGACTTGCGCTAAGTTCAAGCAGAGGTTGTTTATTACCTCTGCTATGTCACCGCTCTTCTTTTTTACGGCATCCTGTACTGGGCATGCAGTGAGACTAATGTTCAAAATTTCCCACTTAAGACGTTGAAGTTCTCGCTGTGTTCGTGCTGATGCATGAGGCCGCGCATTGTCCATGAATCAAAACCACCTTTCCCGACAACATTCCGCGTCTCTTGTTTTGGATGGCGCGTCTAAGTCGTTGAAGAGTTTCACAATAGGCCTCTGAGTTTATTGTGTATCCTCTTGGCATAAACTCCACGTGGATCAAACCCTTTCGGTCTCAAAAAAACTGTTGCCATCACTTTTCTGGTGTTGAGATTCGGTTTTTATTTTCCGAGCACACATTTTTTTGTGGCCAAGATGCTCTGTAAGTTTTTCATGTAGGAAAGATCGTGAAATCTGTGAGAAAGATTCATGTACTGTACTTAAAGTTGCTTATAAATTTCGATAGGCCGAACATTTTGTGCATTCAGAAAACGAATGACACTACACACTTCACATTTGGCAGGATTTTCGATGGGCGCAGCCATTTTGAAAGGTTACAAAACAAAGACGCACGACCGTTCAGCAACAAAACTCGGCTCGCAATAAAGCGGGGGAAGGAACTAACTGGCGCTTATACGATCGCGGTGGTGGGGGATTGGCTCAGGGTGTGGTGCGCAATCGTTCTTTACTTTCTGGACGCGCCTTGTACGTACCTATTCCCCAATATATGTATACACACAATCGAGGAATCACTAGAAGAGTTAGTTCTCGTTTGACTGGAATGGAATAACTAACGCTGGCGGCTGACACAGTCCGGACACGGAGGGTGATACTTTGCAAGAGTTCAGAACATCGAGTTCACAATGTTGTATGAAATTATCAAAGCTAATAATGTTCTGGCCTCTAGAGAGTATAGTCTGAAATCAATTTCGTACTTGTATTGAACTTCACGATTCAAATCCAAGTGATGCTGTTAATAACATTAATCTTCGTTTTTTTTTCTCTAAAACATAAAACACAAACTTGAGATGAGTTTTATAATATGGGCCTCAATAAAGTTGTGTTTATTTTTATGTCACTGTAATATTAAATGTCAATTATTTGACGAAGGTTACATCAACGGAAACGCAGTGCTCGTGGGAACTATTGCCTGCGCCGAGGGAATTTGCAGACCCCAGCAGAAGATCGTCTGCTGTGTCTGATGCAGGAAACCCTCCAGAGGGCAGGTAAATCACTTTCGTTGATTAATATCCTAAAAATTTGAGCATAAATTGTACAAAATTATACCCGTTAGGAATCAAAATCGGAATTTCTGCGTACTTGCTTATACCCAGCCATTCCGAATTTGGTTTCTAGCCTATCACAGACTGATTATACTCACATGCAATTTTATATTCAAATTCATTACAATACCAACACTTAGTGTAATACCAACATTTTGACACCTAAATTTATTGTAATACCGACACTTAGTGTAATACCAACCTTTTTACTTCCTAATTTAATGTAATAGCAACACTTAGTATAATCCCAACCTTTTTACATGCAAATTTATTTATTGTGATACCAACCTTTTCACATTGAAATTAATTTGTTTTAATACCATTACTTAGAATAATATCAACCTTTTAACATCCAAATTTAGCGTAATAACAACCTTTTTAGGTTCAAATTTTATGTAATAGCAACACTTAGTATAATATCAACATTTTTACATCCAAATTTAGCGTAATATCAACTTTTTTAGATCCAAATTTATTTATTGTAATACCATTTTTTTATATTCAAATGTAATGTAATAGCAACACTTAGTATAATATGAATTTAGTGTAATTCTAACGCTTAGTGTAATAATAACCTTTTTAGATCCAAATTTAACATAATAGCAAGGCCTAATATAATATCAACCTTTTTACATCCAAATTTAACGTAATACCAACCGTTTACATCCAATTTTATTTATTGTAATACCAACCTTTTTAGATTAAAATTGAATGTAATAGCAACACTTAGTATTAAATCAATCTTTTTACATCCAAATTTTGTGTAATACCAACGCTTAGTGTAATAACCTTTTTACACCAAAATTTAATGTAACAGCAACGCGTATTGTAATATCAACCTTTTTACATCCAAATTTAGCGTAACACCAACTTTTTACATCCAAATTAGTTATTGTTATAACAACCTTTTTAGATTAAAATTTTATATAATAGCCACACTTAGAATAAAATCAACCTTTTTACATCCAAATTTAGCGTAATACCAACTTTTTACATCCAAATCAGTTATTGTAATACCAACCTTTTTTAGATTCAAATTTAATATAATAGCAACACTTAGAATAAAATCAACCTTTTTACATCCAAATTTTGTGTAATACCAAACTTTTTAGATACAAATTTAATGTAATAGCAGCACAGTATAAATTCAACCTTATTACATTCAAATTTAGTGTAATACGTACACTTAGTGTTATACCAAACTTTTTACATCCAAATTTATTGTAATACCATCACTTAGTGGCTGCCTAACAAAGCTTTTCCGTTGTTCTTGTTCATTATCTGATTTATGTCGATAAGATCAATAAAGCTATTACTCTATTGACAAACATCGACAAGATCAATAAAGCTATTACTCTATTGACAAACATCGACAAGATCAATAAAGCTATTACTCTATTGACAAACATCGACAAGATCAATAAAGCTATTACTCTATTGACAAACATCGACAAGATCAATAAAGCTATTACTCTATTGACAAACATCGACAAGATCAATAAAGCTATTACTCTATTGACAAACATCGACAAGATCAATAAAGCTATTACTCTATTGACAAACATCGACAAGATCAATAAAGCTATTACTCTATTGACAAACATCGACAAGATCAATAAAGCTATTACTCTATTGACAAACATCGACAAGATCAATAAAGCTATTACTCTATTGTCAAACATCGACAAGATCAATAAAGCTATTACTCTATTGACAAACATCGACAAGATCAATAAAACTATTACTCTATTGACAAACATCGACATGATCAATAAAGCTATTACTCTATTGACAAACATCGACAAGGTCAATAAAGCTATTACTCTATTGACAAACATCGACAAGATCAATAAAGCTATTACTCTATTGACAAACATCATCAATCACTTTCTAAAAGAAGGCAAGTTTTATTAAAAAAAATAGCAATCTAATATATGATTTATGTTGCAAACCATTATTTTCTCTTTCAGTGCTCCTGACGTAGATGAGGCCATAGCCCGATTATTCCCTCTGTGCAGCAGCCAAAGTGGGAAATCTGCAGAACCGTCCAGCAACAAGGACAGCTCAACAAACCTCCTCGGCCCCGCCATTAACCTGGAACTCGTCAATTCCTCCTCTTGTACCAATCTCACTAGGTTAGGCGATTCCGCCAAAGCTGACGGAACCAGCGATATCTGTGATGTTAGTTTATTTAGAGTACCGAGCCTTATCGTCTCAGATACGGCCACGTCTGAAGAAAACATAGAGATACCTTTCCTCGTAGGCGATACTTACGAATCTGATAAGATGACAATCATAGACACTGACGCACCTATCTTGGAAGTTGCGCAATCAAGAAAAAACGAATACCTTAGCAACGAAAAGATTTCATACGAATCACCGTGCAAAATGACACATAGTCCAGATGACGAGGACAAAGATCTATCAGACGTCCTCTCAGCAATGAGCAACGAAGAATGTAGTTTAGCATCCGAAGCAATAGATCAAAAAGCTTTTCAAAGTCCTCACGAATGTGAAGACTCCAATGGACCCATCAATCATATAGATTCACCTGAAGCATCGGACACAACTTGTCCCAATTCGGAAACGATACACGGTGAATCTATCATGGATGATATGAGTTCTGTTTTGGGACAAGATCTAGTTATGGCGATGGTCGGAAGAAACGGTGATATTGAAAGTACTTTTACCGATGAAACAACTTTATTTACATCGGAGACCACTTCTGAATTACCTTTAGATAGTCGAAATCCTAGTTTAGAAAAATATGACGATCGAATATTCAATTTTCTTCGTAAAGCAAGAAAAACTAGTAAAGAATTAGAGGAGAAGTTTGGATTTGAAAATAAAGTATTCAACCTTGCTAGTGGAGAACCAGTTAAATATTGTAGCTTAGCCCAATTTGTAGAAGGGAACGATATTGCTAGGAAATCATTTAAAAGGCATCTACGACAAAGTAAAAAGATTAACAAAACCGAACCGAAAGAGGCTCAAGAGGTTGCACTAAATGAAGAGATAGAAAGTGTAGAAACGGTCAAATTTGAATCGATGAAAGGGTCTTGTAGTAATCTATCATCGTCTCTCGGAGCTGAAAGTGTGATAATGAATAAAGCCTCTGGAAATGGTCTTCTGCATGCACGTATCAAAGAAGACTTTGATGGAGAATCTACCATATCTCAACGAGACATGAACTTAGATATTGGAGTTGATCCTAGATTACTGGTAGATACGCCAAAAATGGATTCACTAAGCGTAGGGAATACAGATTGTGATGAACGACAATCGACCCGTAGTAATCTATTAAGTCTCGAAATGGAAATGGATGACGAAAGTCCAAGACCTGGTGGAAGGATGTTCCCTCGAGTCTCTGTAGTCGTTGAACCACCGTCTCCTTCGAGCAGCGAAGGAAAGAAAGGATTAGGAGGGAACGGACTGAGTGCTGGTTTGGGATTGACCGTAGGCCTAGGACCGGCATGGCCAAGGGAAAGAAGATGTTCAGATAATGGACCGAGGACATCACTCGATGTGGACAGATGTTCATCAGCCACAAGAAGAATCAGCTGCGGTAGTCTTTTTCAACCTGGAGAAGCAGACAGGTAAAAGTTTTTATTACACTGTTATACATTTTTTAAATTTATTTTACACATGACAAGAAATATACATCATTTGTGAAAAAAAAACAGGTAATTTAATTTGAACACACAATTTCAATAAATCTGGGTTTGTTGCCTTTCATTTGTCATGTCCCCAGTAAACTAGGTTTTTGCCTGTATCTCACTGAGGTCATTATAACATTTCTGTATCTCACTGAGGACATCATGACTGCACACATATCATCATGACATTTCTCTGTTGGATAAACAGAGGACAGAGCTCTATTTTTTCTATCACAGCATACTTCCTTCACCTCTTCCAAATCCATACATATTCTAACCCAGTTCCTTTTGTTTCTTTTACCCCTTACTTTTCTTTCTTTCAAAATTTCATTCACTTGGTCCAGTCATATTTTTCTCGGTCCTCCTCTACCACGACTCCCACTCATGCTTGCATTAAACATTTGTCTAGTCACTCATTTGTCCCCCATCCATTTAATATGTTCAAAACACTTCGACATGATATGTTTTGCTCTTATTAACTCGACTTAACACATCATTTTTAATTCTCGTTTATCCTTAATTTTGTCATACATCGACGCACGACATATTTTTCTCAATGCCACATTTACTCAGCTCCTTTCATTCATTTTCTACATCCACGTTTCACTCCCATACATCAATTTGGTATTTATTATGGACTTGAATAATTCATACTCAAACATTTCAGCTTTTTTCAATCAGATTATAGGTCCTCAACCTTTCTTCTTCTCTACCTTCTACTTCACATTGTGTATGACATTTTATATGCTTTTTTTAAAAAAAAACAAACATATTTTTTCAATAACTGAACAAAAATTTAGCGCAGTCCCTCACCTCGAAAAAAACAAAGCTAAAAAGTTATATTTATAACTGGGAACCAAACCACATTTCAAGCCTGCTTCAACTGTTTTGTACAATTTTTTCCTAATTTGTTCTAACATCTAAACATCACAGTTCCCCGAAGTGGACACTACCACCCCTCTATGGGTGCTGGAGGGATCTGGAGAGGCGTTTCTGGCCCCAGGGGCAGTAGGGAGCATTCAAAGGCATCGGGGCACAAAAAAATTCCTTGTATTTTTGTTTTGGAAAGCTTTAACGGATATTTTCTCAAATTGTGTTTCAGTTAAAAGACAATTAAATTCAGTTAAAAGACAATTCTTTTAAATCTCCACGATTTTGTCTTTGAAAATTATTAATCTTTTTCATCTATTTTCTTTCAAGGCTATCCAAGTCAGCGTCCTCGATATGGGGCAGCGGTAGCACAAAGGCCGGTGCCGTGGGAGGGCGCCGGCAGCTGCCGATCATCAACCCACTGGTGCGCCTGCCCGCCTGGCCGCACGTCTCCGGAGGGCTGGTAGGGAGGTGTCTGTTGGCCAATGCTGATGCTCTCTGCGCTGCCGTCAGCCCACTTATGGACCCACAGGTAAACAACAGTTGGACGATGATGATGGATTGGAAGATCTAAATATATCATTCACCTCCAGGGTACTATTTAATGTGAGGAACATCTCTGACATTCTTTTAATTTATTCAAAGAGACGGCTTGTGGAACTCCATTGTTAATATCAAATTTAATAACAAACTGATTTTAAATTCTACAATTAATTTTTATTCTCCCACAAAATGGATCAACTTAGCTTGATATAGTTCGGAAATTCTAGGATGAGTCCTGTGACAGCTCACAAATTTGCCCCAATACAACCTTGTAACGATGTTCAGTAATTTTAATTATTTTATCAACTTTAATATAAGCCTCAATTCTAATAAATAGCAAGTTATTTAGGTAAATACATTACATAATGTTGTATTGAAGCAAATTTGTGAGCTGTCACAGGACTCATCCTAGAATTTCCGAACTACAGGTAATTTTCAGCAATAAAAAAAACACGAAATCTTACTATTTCTAAATATATTCAGTTAAGGGGTTATTTTACTCTGGAGGCGTGAATTTCGGGCGTTTTTTCTACTAAATAAAAAAGAGTTAAAAATATTTTTCATGTATTGGGTGTTAACAAAAGTTGTGTCCGTTTTTTTTCATCAGATCAGAAGTAGGTGTCGAAAATGCTCACTTTCGTCTACTTGACATTCCATTTTCAAGGCTTGTAATCAAATAAAATAATATATGTATCGTAAAAGCAAACACAATATCTTGTAGAGCAGAAAATTTTCTTTCGAATGACGTAATTTACCGTTTTGTTTTACTTTTGGTGCTCATTTTTAAATTGAAAAAAAAGGGACACAACTTATGTTAACACCCAATACATTGTTAACAGTTTTTTTATTGATAATTTAAGAATGTACAAAAAAAATTTAAAAAAAATAAATTGAAAATTCAAGATGTTATCAACTATTATATCTTGTCGTTAAAAAAAGGGGGCGAGCTGGTCGACATGATTGGAGCTTTTTCGTAAATTTGAAACAAAAATTATACACAATTCTTGATAGTAAATAATGTCGTTATAGTTGGTACCAAAGAGAAAATAAAAGGACAAAATTCTTAAAATGACGGATATCTGAAAAAAAAAATCCATTTTTATTTAATTTTTTAATAATAGTAAAAAAATAGCTTTGAATTTTCCGAGGTAGGGGTGAATAACAAATATTTATTAAAGCTTTACACTAAATTTGAAGGCAATCGGTTGGATAAAATTTGAGATTTTATGTCGACCAGGTCGAAAAAAGTAATTTTAAGAAAAACGCGTTTCAAGTTTTGAGATTATTGTCCGAGTCATTCCGGTGCGGCGTAATTGCTGCCTCATTTATAGTTATAACTTCGTAAATATTAAGAATTTTAAAATTTCCTTTTGAGAACATATTCTTAAAGGTCTAAACTTTAAGAACATGCAAAAAAAATCAAATTTCTTGAGTAGAATACCCTCTTAAATAACGTAAAAGTGTAATTCTAAATTCAGTCAAGTGTAGTTCTTCTAAAGCCTTACATTTAAATTTAATTTCCAGGAGACTCTTCTAGAAGGCTTCTACGAGCGTTCAGTGATGAACAACTACTTTGGTATTGGCATCGATGCTAAGATATCTCTAGACTTCCACCAGAAGAGAGAAGAGCACCCGGAAAAGTGCAGGTCTAGGGCTAGGAACTACATGTGGTACGGAGTACTGGGGTCAAGGGAGTGGCTACAGAGAACCTACAGGTATAAAATAAACTGTTTTTTGACAATTCAAATGTGAAACAATGATAAATAACAATTGATCGAGTGTTCATTTGAATGTACCCATCAGCGAATCATATCTATAAATAACCCATCAGCGAAGTGAGGTCAATGAGGTCTGAAATCATTACTCATTCATTTGTATAGTCTTCTCGCAATAAGAAGCCCTCAGTCTCATTAGCTTCTCCGATCTAGTGGCTTCAAAAGATTTTTTGCTGCATTTGAAGTTTTCTGTGAAAGTACTGAAGTAGGTCTTTTGCCGCTTTTTTAAGAATATTTACCACACTGTAAGTCATTTTCCTTCTCTCATGATGTCGGACCTTACGTCAGTCATCTTTATTACTTTATTACACATGACAAGAAATATACATAATTTACGAAAAAAACAACAGGTAATTTAATTTGGACATACAATTTTAATGGATCTGGGTTTGTTGCCTTTCATTTGTCGTGTCCCCAGTAAACTGGGATTTTGCCTGTATCTCACTGAGGATATTTAGCATGAAAAAATAATTCGATACTTCTTTCCGATTTTCGATTACACAAAAACTAAAACCCCGTTGCACATTCTCATCAACCTAACAAACAGTAACACTCAATTACAACTGGAAATATCATGTGAAATCAAACTTCTCACACATCGTCAAAAAGACCAAAAATGTTCAGCTCACAATATACCGCACACAATCATAAAAATAGCCACAATAATATATTTCCGCCTAGAAACATAAACAATCGGCGATACAGAAAGGAAACACAAACAATTCAATTGAAATTAATTTAAGTCATAATGCATAGCATGGGACATATTGGGTGAGGTAGTTGGAAGTCTTTGTGAGTAGGACGAAGGTTTGTTTAGGAACGTTTGTTCCTTAAAGGAGAGATGATGAGGATGATTGTTGATAAATAAAAACTTGTCGAAATCGGAATATGTGAAGAGGAATTTTATTGACAAACGTCGGTATTTATAATGTTTTTGAACGTGTGCGGGAATGCGCACGAGATATATCGCTGTCTCGTCTTTGCGCTTACAATATGTTTATTGTTGATGCGTAGGTATCCTTTTGTTTTGAGAGACAGCGCGAAAGATGTGTTGCTCTCTCCTTCCCTCATGGAGTGCGGTCTTCACTGGTAGTGGGTTGAATGACCGACCGCGTGGACTTTGGCATTGTTTGTCTCGCATTGTTAAGGTAGGCAAAGGTCGTCTCGTGGGTTCAGTGACCGCGCATACGGTCGCCACAGTTTCATCTTATATAGCAACATTTCTCATATGCATGTATGGGCAAGTACCTTATCTAATGGCCGCAGCCAATACCTTCATATCCTTACACTCAACTGATATATATTTATTTTGTAATATTTCAAGTCTGTCAATAATAACGCCGTTATATTAGTCCTTTTATTATTATTATTATTATTGTTGTTGTTAAATAATCTTGACATATTTTCTAGGCATCTCGGTCAACGAGTCCAACTTGAATGTGACGGCCAGCGTATACCTTTACCTGAACTGCAAGGTATAGTCGTGCTGAACATTCCAAGTTTCATGGGCGGCACCAACTTCTGGGGAGGTGACGGGGGCCCACACAGCCCGTTCCTTCCTCCCAGCTTCGACGACAGGGTGCTCGAAGTGGTGGCTGTCTTTGGATCTGCTCAGATGGCTGCGTCCAGACTCATCAATCTGCAGAGGCACAGGATAGCACAATGCAGGAATGTGCAAATTAATATTCTTGGTAAGTCTCATTTGGAAATTAGAAATGTATCTTTGCATAGAAGCTTGTTTTTATATGGGGATGACAGAGAAGGTTCTGGAACGAACATGTATCCAGAATGGTGGAGCCAAGAGCCGTAAGAATGGCCAGAGATAGTATCCCCCAAGCGAGCAGACCTCCAGGACGACCTCCCAAAAGATGGAAAGATAACTGGCTGTCGACGTTACAAGAGGGAAACATTGATGCAGAACCATAACAGGCCAACATGCCTAAAAGAAGAAGAAGAAGATAAAAATAGCAAAAAATAATGTTAGTTTTAAAAATATGTGAAATAAATACTCCATCGTGTTTTGACAGGCACTGAAGGGGTCCCCGTGCAGGTGGATGGAGAAGCCTGGCTGCAGCCCCCAGGAATGATCAGGATTCTGCATAAGAACCGGGCACAGGTGCTCTGCCGTTCCAGGCAGCTAGAAACATCCTTAAAGTAAGTGGTCTACCATGTTTCTACTATCTCGAACTACAACAATATATACATTAACAGAGCTGCCTTTGCTAACGGACAAACTGAAGCATTTGCCTAGAGGCTCCAAGTCAAAGGGGACGCCCAAAAATTCATTAATATGTAGGTTACAAAAATATTTTAAAATAAACAATTAATATGGACTTCAATGACATTGATGCATTGTGGAGAAAAAAGCAGTACATAAACTGTAGTTGTTAGTTATAACTGTTAACTGTAGTATGCAGCGGCGGCTGGTCTCGGGGTGCGTTAGTGCGCTAAACCGGAGAAATAATTCGCAATAATTAAATTATATATTCGCAAACATTACTTCCAAAAATGTTAAATATTTGTATTGATTAAGTATGTATAAGAATACTGACAAATAATACAAATATTTTTATTTATGTGAAAATTCAACAAATATGCAGCGGCGGCTGGTCTCGGGGTGCGTTGATGCGCTGAGGCGGAGAAATAATTCGTAACTTCCAAAAATGTTAAATATTTGTATACCATATATTTAATATGTATGAAGAAAACTGACAAATAGTACGAGTATTTTTATTTAAAAGAAAATTCAATAAAATTTAAAGTAAAATTAAAAAATATATTCCCTTCAAATTAACCGACCAAGTTTGCCAATTCATACTGGAGCAATCTCGAATATGCACCGGACGGAAACGCAGATTCATATAGGGCAGACAGAAACATAAAGTAAACCGTGAGACTATTTCTCTATATTGCGCATTGTTTCTCCGGTTCGGCGCGCCAGCACACCTCGGAACCGGCCGCCGCTGGTTATATGATAATAAATACATGACCGCTTCCTTCCGTGGTTGCAGTCCTAAGACTGGTTTGCAGCAATTTGAACTCTTCTCCTCCATTCCCCCCTGTCCTGTGCGGCTCTTTTTAAGTCTGTATATGTTGAGCAGCGCACGTCCACCAACAGGTCCTCCAGGGACTCTCGGCGTGGGCGTCCCCTAGAGTTTGTCCCCTCGGTCATACCCTCCATTATGGCATGCAAGAGGCCCTCTTGTCGTATTATATGACCGATCCATCTTGCACGCCTTTCGGACAGGATCCTGAGCAGGTGCCTTCCTCCTTCGATTCGTTGGAGAACCTCTTCATTTGTGATGCGGTCTCTCCAGGAAATTCCTAATAGTCTTCTATAGGACCACATCTCAAAAGCCTCTAGTCTTCGTCTATCTCTTTCGGATAGGCACCATGTCTCGCAGCCGTACATCAAGATACTCCATACATAGGTCTTGATGAGGAGTATTCTCAGTTTTAGGTCTATATTATTTGATTCTATTATTTTCGACCTTTTATTAAATGCAAGTCTAGCCTGATGTATACGGCTGTCGACCTCGCTCTTGGACCGACCGTCCCATGTTATTTTGCTCCCGAGGTAGACAAACTCCTTGGTGTTCTTTAGTGGTTTACCCGACATCACTATTCTCATCTGGTGCTGCGCTCGGCCTACAGTCAGCAGCTTTGTTTTGTCTTTATTTATCTCATGACCGCTACAAAACTAAAATAACTCCTTGTACAGTAAAAATTCATTCATTTGAAATAGGATTAGTATTTTCGCTATTTTCTAAGTCACAAAATCGACATTTCGTAATAAATTAATGTTTATTCGAAAACCGCCAACTTCTATATTTTGAATGTTTTTTTCGCCAGAAACTATTTATTTATTCTAATGATTTGAAATCCCATAAATCACGGATCAACATAGTAGCCGGCCCTGGCAGTAGAACCACAGATTACTTTAATTGGACGGGATCATCGGTGTAATACGCACCGGCGAGCTATATCCAAATATTCTATAACGAAATATCTCAAGATTATTATTGTAAGTATAGGGTTTTGACTATTTTTTTCATATAATTTTTTTTTATTTTACCTTAAATTATTTCACAACTATGAAAATCAATTTGTCAAACAATTCGAATAGTAGATTGTAATATTATAATCAAGTGCGCGACTAAATAAAAACCAGTGACATCACATTTATACTATGTGTGCATTAGGGCAGTCTGCGAGAGTCGCTTACTTTGTGCGGCGCGCCTGAGGACTGGGAGCGGGTGGCTCGGGACCGTGAGGGGTGGAGAGCCGTATGTTATTGGGCTGATGGCGTCTCAGCGGCTAGACGTATGAGAAACAGTCTACGCGCTGTGAACACGCGTCAACATGGCCAGGCGGCTCAGCAGGGTCCATATGTCTGTGGCATTTGCGGGAGGGAGTGCGCATCCAGGATCGAGCTGTTCTCTCACAGAAGATCACACGATCGACGTGGGAGAACGGTTCAGGACTGACGTTGGAGTGGCGAGGGGATCCTCGACTGCGAGGCCCGGCAATGATGACTATGTGTGCAAACATAAACAAGTGAATCTATCTAAACAAATGACAATTATAGTGTGTTTATTTTTTAATTCGTATACGTATTGCCTGTACCCATGAAAAAAAGTACATTATTTTAAATGTATTTTACTTTTAAATATATTATATCGTCGTTGTTCTGCGAAATTGAGACTGAGCAGAAAGAAAACAGAGTATCTGTACCTACCATTCGAGAACACAAATGCTGTCACTCCCGTAATGCAAATGGATGGAGAAACATTACCAAATTGTGACTCCTTTAAGTATCTTGGGTCACTCATCCATAGCGATGGTGGATGTGCAGCAGATGTAACACATAGAATTAGTGTAGGATGGATGAAGTTTAGATCAATGACGGGAGTTCTATGTGATCCGAAAATGCCAGTAAAGTTAAAAGGAAAAGTATACCAAACGATTGTCAGACCCGCACTCCTCTATGGCTCCGAATGCTGGACGATGTATAACTCTTACTCTAGACAACTGGAAACTACTGAAATGCGCATGCTAAGATGGTCAGCTGGTGTATCCCTAAGAGGCAAAATAAAAAGCTCACGCATTCGTGGAAACCTAGGTGTTACAGACATCAACAGCAAGATGGAGGAAAGGCGATTGAGATGGTATGAGCACGTTGGACGCAGAGCACCCGATCACATTGTGAACCAGGCAATCTTCCTCGAATAACAACCAGAGGAAGACCAAATAATTCATGGCTGGTGCAAAAAGATAACCTGATGCAGAGGCACGGCCTAGGGGACGTAGTCCGGGA
Organism: Odontocerum albicorne; assembly: GCA_949825065.1. Taxonomy (NCBI): domain Eukaryota; kingdom Metazoa; phylum Arthropoda; class Insecta; order Trichoptera; family Odontoceridae; genus Odontocerum; species Odontocerum albicorne. Next base: position 3,901,687 of record OX463860.1, on the reverse strand, counting down.
CAGAAGAGCTTACAACCTGAGGACGAGGAGAGCTGACCCCTACAATCTTCGCAGACAGTGAGTTGGGATGGAGCCAGGGAGAAGAAGTTGTTCTGCGAAAAGCATTTAAGTCCAAATATTGAGTTTTGAGATAAATGCAATTAAAATTTCGGAAGGCGGTGTCAAATCAAGTTTTTAATAAAATAAAATACAAAAAGATGTTATTTAAAGACATTTTATTTGTTCATAAGAATTACTACAAAATAAATGAGTAACTTAAAACATATTACCTAAAAATCAAAAATACGGACACCTGTTTTGCATTTAATCCTTTCTTGGTGAAAACAATTGTAAAAAGGTGACTGAAACGCTTCTAAAATATTGTTTTTTTCTATATTATTTTATTATTTATTCCGAATGACTTGATGTGTCGTGGTTTATTAAGTGATGAACTCTTGTGCTGGTCGGCAGGGATGAATTCTAAGGGTGGAATTGCTTCGGGATGATATGTTTTTTTATCTTTTCATAACAGCGAAACCGTATAACTTTTGGACATAAATGTTTTTTCCATGTGTAGATATTTTAATTTTAAGTAAAATGGCATCAAAAAGTCATTTTAAGCTAAATCGACTTGAATGCTTTTCGCAGAACAACGAATATATATGTATATGTCGATATAGCTTTATTTGACTTACATTATTTTAACAGTAATAAAAAATAGTAGCGATGTTCCCAGTCGTTTGGGGAATTTCGCGTAATTTCAAATTGTTTTTTAGTAATCGTTTGATTCGTATTTCAATTTTTTAAATTAAAAGGCTTTTTATGTAATCATAATAATCTCGCATGATTATAGGACATGGGGAGAGAAGCAGAAGCTAGGTGGTACGACACTGGCGGTGGGCGGCGCAGGAGGCAGTGGTGGTGCCGGCGCACCCTCGGGCTACCTCACCGCGGAAACTCCTCTGGACGAATTGCCTGCTGCAGAACTGGCACAACTCCTTATATTCATCGAGACGGCCAATACCCTTGTTAAATGGGTAAGAGTGGAACTTTTTTGTTTTTTTTTCTCAAGTGACTAAGAACTGTATTACATACCATCACGCGTTTCCTTGTCGGGGTAGGCAGAGGAGAGAATGCCAGACTTTCCTATCGTAACACACTTATTTCGCCTTTTCTACATTCATACACCTTCTCATACAACTCCTATGATTTCTCTAACTTTTTACATTTCTTTCATTTGATCCAACCATATTGTTCTTGGTCTTCCTCAACCACGCCCTCCACTCACATTTGCACTGTATATTTGCGTTGTTAGTCTTTCCTCATTCATTCCACATACATGCCCGAACCATCTCAGAGTGATTTATTTGATCTTAAGTTCACATTCGTCCATGATCACTTAATTACATTGATGTATACTAAGAATTGTATTCCTATCTCAGTTTTACAAATTTTACACTATAGATACAAAGATGTCTGTAATATGCCTTCTTCTTAATGATGATTTCTGTGGTATCACTTCCACCCTTCCATCTGGTAAACACATATATCCCAAAAATCTCTCCGCTGCTGGCCGAAATCGTCTCATGTCTCCCTCAGCCCTCAGTCCCCAACCCGAATGTCACTAACCATTGAAGCGTGTATATCGGTACCAGTTCGAACAAAATTTGGTCTTGTTTGTGCTCCCCTGAAAATAAGGTGAAAGCCTTGAAACCGGTAGGTTTATACCGTTACAAAAAAGTAGAATAAACAGTGTTTGATAAAATAAATTACAATGTCTTTAAACCTCCACAACGTTAATGCCTTAAATATAAACAATATATGATATTTTGTTATGTCAAGGTGAAATTGCATCAATGACAATTCCAATGGACACATAAACACGTTGTTTTTTTTATCAAGGTGAAAATGTCATCTATCACGGGTTCTGGTAGCGGGGAGGGCGGAGTCAGTACCCTGTATGACAGGGCTTGCACCGCAGCCTCAGCTGTGGATGACCTCACCCCTGGTGGAAGGCTTCTTCCTGCTTGTACCCTTAGAGCACATCTTGCTACTCTGGTAACAATATATTTTATAATAGATGTGTATCTTACCCATGCAAGTGACTTGTCTACTTTAATATATACTATATAGAAAAAGCATGAATAAATTTCTATATTTAAGTCTCTGTATTGGTCTGAATTTGGTCCGTAAGATGCCTATTTTCTGATAACTGCGTTGTATTGTGATCTGTTGTTCGATGTGATCAGTCTTACAAACTTGTCATGTTTGTAAGACTGATTAAAGATTGATCTTGTATCATAATTAAAGATTGTCAACTAATATTTCGATAGTCCGCAGCTAAATCAACTTGTCATGCTATACGTTCCTTGTGAGCCCACCTGGTAAAGTGTTTTGTTCCATGGTGAAGTGGTTGCTACTAATTATTTTTAAAACTCTTGCATAACAAGACAACACAGCAATCAATATGAGCATTTTATTGATTTTTATTTTCATGTGACTTGGATCACTTACAGGAGTAAAGTAAAGAAGCTGTTCTTGCCAGGACTATAGTTTGGAAATTCTAGGATGAGTCCTGTGACAGCTTACAAATTTGCCCCAATACAACCTAATGTAATGTATTTACCTAAATAACTTGCTATTTATTAGAATTGAGGCTTATATTAAAGTTGTTAAAATAATTAAAATTACTGAACATCGTTACAAGGTTGTATTGGGGCAAATTTGTAAGCTTTCACAGGACTCATCCTAGAATTTCCGAACTTTAATTAATTGAATTTTATATGTTTGCTTTGTTTTTTTTTTCTGTTTTATAAGAAGGCTTACATGGTAATGTTAAATTTCATTTCTTGTTGTTTTTTTTAATATTTTACCAACAAAAAGACCATTTGACCGTTGTAATAAAATAAAATAATTTGTCCATATTCACTAAAACTATCTAATGATAATGTGACTGAATTCTGTATAGCAATATCTTATTTCCTTTATTTCCATCCAGGCTCGTGTTCTTGGTGAACTGTGTACTTCCGCGGAAGTGGCTGGTGGAGGACCCCCGCTGCAGCAGGCCCTCAGGGCAGCGAGACAGCAACTGGCGCTAGTCAGAGATCAGGGAGGATTAGCTTCTTTACAGCCACCTGACAGCGAGGTATACCACAAATCTGTCCAGATACTTATGAAACTTACTTACAATAGTATGTACAAGTCCATGATTTTCTTCAGAATATTAATAGTTACACCATGTAGAATAATCCTCGGATATCTACAACATATTGATATTGTAAGATAGTAAATTGAATAGAGCTAGGAAAAACTCTAAGGCCGAGGCCACACCAAAATGCTTCGTCAAGTGCTAAGCTAGATTTTACGTCTCATATACTAGGTGGCTTCATGCCTGGCCACACCAGTGCTACGCACAAATTCATTTGACATTTGGGAGTGGTTGATGCGATATATGTGTGAGAAATGAAAGATTAAGTTGAAGAATTGTGACATTTAGGCTGAGGCCACACCAAAGTGCTTCGCTAGGTGCTACGTGACTAATAGACTAGGTGATTTCATGCATGGCCACAACAAAGTGTTTCGCACAAATTCATTAGACATTTGGGATGGGAGCGGTTGAGTCAACAAACGATGCCACTCTCAAAACTAACCAATTTCATTACAACTTACCATCTTAATTTACTTCCTGTGCAACTTCATTCCAAAGTGATTTTATTACAGGCACATTTTTCTATAATTTGCTCGATGGGTTCCACAAAGGCTCCCTTTTATACACAGCTGTCATTAAAACTTCCGCCATCTTGTAAATTAACCAACACGTCTGTTCGCTAGGAGATTCACTCGATGACTAATCGTCATGCAACGTGGCGCGAAGCGTGCAGTGTGACCACTGCGATAGTATGCGGTACGTTGGTTCGCTAGGATGTGTCGCCTAGCTCGCAATATAGCTCTAAGCATCAAGCTAGGCTCCTACCTGTGTGGCCGAGGCCTAAGTGTAGCTTTAAAGGATAGTGAAATGTATAAAAATGTGTAAAATACATCCAAAAGATCTGAGAATGAATGTTGCCAAAACCAAAGTCACGGTGATAGAAAAGTGTGATAAGGAAATTCAATGCGATATATAGATGAGTAACGACAGGTTAGAACAAGTTGAAGAATTGTACTATTTAGGTTGTTATTTCTCAGATGATGGAAGAGTAACGAGGGATACTGAACGGCATGTAGCAATAGGAAACAAGACCAACCAAGACGATAATTCACAACAATTGTAATTTGTTTTATCAAACACTGTTTATTCCACTTTTTTGTAACGGTATAATCCTACCGGTTTCAAGGCTTTCACCTCATCATCAGGGAGCACAAACAAGACGTCTTGTTTGGGTTAGTACCTTCCCGCCTCCCTTCACCCCCAGTCATCAACCCAAATGTGAATCGTTAGAAACGTGTATCTCGGTATCAGTCCAAACAGAATTCAGTCTTATTTTTGCTCCCCTGAAGATGAGGTGAAAGCCTAGAAACCGGTAGGGTTATACCGTTACAAAAAGTGGAATAAACAGTGTTTGATTAAACAAATTACAATGTCTTTAAACCTCCACAATGTTAATGCCTTAACTATATATAAAATATCATTCACAACAATATTTTAGTACCCACTTTAAAGTACGGACTTGAAACAAACGTGGATGGGGAACAAGACTGAAAAGAGACGAATAATTGCTGTAGAAATATGTGCACTTAGAAAACATGGGGTGACATTGTATGATAGAATATAAAATTAAGTGATTAGGGATGAGTGTGAAGTGATTAGGGATAAGACAGGGAATGTGTTGAATAAGATGAAGGAGAGCACTCTGAGAAAGTTTGGGCATATGGAACGAATGAATGAAGAAATGCAAATAAAACAAATATGCAGTGCAATGTGAGTGGAAGGTGTGATAGAGGAAGACCAATGAATGTATGGTAGGATCAAGTAAATGGTATTTTAAAACAATAAAATGTGAAAGGTCAGAGTAATCGTAGGAGCTGTATGAGAAGGTGTAAGGATGTAGAAGAGGCGAAAGATGTGTGTAACGATAGGAAAGTTTGGCACTCTCTCCTTTCTACCTGTCCCGGTAGGGAGACGGTGTGATGGTATATATCAGGGATGGGCATACATATATGATATATAAAGAGCCACACCATAGTCACGTTCTCACGTAGTATTAAATACAGTAATTCTAATATACTACATATTCTACACAAATCTTAGTTGCTGTATAAATTATAAAAAATACACATATAAGAAAATATAAAAATAGCGCAGAATATGGTTTGCGTGGTTTGCGCACATAAAGAGGCAGGAGATGCGCGCGTACCCTACACATTGAAATCACAGCACACACGTACGAGTATACACCGATACTTGCGTCTATGACAGTTGCATTCATACATGCGCATCTTGTCACTTACAACATTTAGAAAGGATAATCGCGAAAATACAAGTACGAGTATAATGGGGAAAGAAAGTATATTTTCATAAGAGACATTGGGAACCGCACTTAACCCAACGAAGAGCCGCATGCGGCTCTCGGAGCCGCATTTTCCCATGTCTGGTATATACGTATGTAAAATGCATTAAGAACTAAACTTTCATCCCTATGAATTTTTTTGTACTCCGTTACCTTAATTTTCAGGCTGAACAAGTTCGCAGTGGTCGTAGAGGTTGGCTACGAGGAGCAGCATCGAGACGGGCAAGCAGTGCGGCAGCTGCTTCAACTGCTGCGAATTGGGACACCGCAGAAGTGGGAGCTTGGCTCGCTTCGCTACAGTTAGCTGAATACGCCGAAATATTCGCTAAACATGACATCACTGGAAGAGAGTTGAGCAGTCTCGCTAGAAGAGATCTCAAAGACATGGGTATTACAAAAGTGGGTCATGTAAAGAGAATTCTCCAAGCCATCAAGGATTTACAATAACACTCAATTTAGCAATTTTGCCTGACAAAATGAAAATACGTTCGAATATTTTAATCAAATACTTGGATAACTTGGATGGTATTACTAATTTATTTTTTATTTATTGTCACTTTTAAAATAACCAATTTTAATCATTTTAATTTATCTCAATCAATTAAGTAATCCCTCAATCAATTCAGAGATGCGTGTTAAGCAAAACATATGGTACCTGGTTTGTTTACAATATCATGAATTAGCAATAAATTTATTAATATTGAAATCAAGAGTACAACAAACAAAAATCCAACAAAAAAATATTAATTTGTATATTTTATTTAAAAAGCTAATTTCCAAAATGTATCTTAGCAAAAAAAATACAGATCAAACTAACAAAACAACAATAACTCAGATTATGCAAGTACAGTAGAACCTCAATTTTCAAACATAATCTGTTCATAAAGGTTGTTCAAAATCCGAATCAATTTTTCCCATAAGTAATGTAGATTGGTTTAATACTCATAGATTGAATAAATGAAACATTTAATAAATAGATTAACCACTTGACAATTTTGCCCGAGCGTGCCTGGAAGCGTTTCGGCAAACGACACTTGGGAGACACTCCCAAGTCGAAACAAGATTTGCCCGAACGAGGATCGGGCTTGTCAGTATAAAAAAAATCGTGCCCGAGTCACGCTCGGGCAAAACTGTCAAGTGTTTAAATAACACAATAAATAGATAAAATTAATGAAAATTTAACTGCACTTAACCTGTATTGAGAAGAATTTATGTTATAAGTGAAAGATGGTGAGGAAAGTGGAAGAAGGAGATATGATATTGTTTAAAATGGGAGTCACCTTGCATAAACACGTTTGGTTACTGTCCTTCTGGGTTTTTTTCTCTTTTCTGTCTCACTAAAACCTGTCCAATGAGGTTTGTTTTTGTCTGCGTTTTAAAACAAATTCTGAAGTGAGACATGGCATTTTCATTGAAAATGTATGTTCAAGAACCGAATTATGTTCGAGAACCCAAATAAAACAAAATGTCCGAGAACCTTATTGTTCAAGATGGGATATGTCCGAGAACCTTATTGTTCAAGATGGGATATGTCCGAGAACCAAGGTTCCACTGTATTTGATTATCATTCTTCCCAATAAATCGATCTGCTAAATGAAAGTTTCTAAAATTTGATATGAGATACTTAAAAAAATAATCATTGAATTTTTAAAACTAGCGATTGATTGATTTGGATTTTTTTTATCAAGTACCATAATTGAGAATTAAGAAAGTGTTATACCATTCAAAAAATTGTTGCCAAAGTACAAGTTATTCAAGTGAACAATATTCTTCACAACATTTAACTGAAGAAGATTGTGGTATCTATATTGGAAAAACTTTTGTATTTTATTACCTATCGGGAGGTATAAAATTATCCCGAAAAAGAATATTTGGTCTTAGGATAAAATTATCTCATGGGATAAAAATCTCTCATAAAAGTTAAATTATCTCATGGGATAAATTATACTGTACTATACTTGAGAAAATGTAAGATGGTCCTTATGACGTTTGAAATGTCATGTCTCAAAGGGATGGGATAAAATCGTTTTTTTTTATAAATCGAAAAATAGTTTTTCTCTAAACTGACGTTTTAATTCCTAATTTTCATTATACTGACTTTCTAATGTATTGTATGATTTGTATATATCTTTAAATAGGTCAAGATCCACTATGAATTAATACTAATTACGAACATTTAATTTTATGTATAAAAAAATCGAAAATGCAATTATCATATACCCCATCTCTAGACAATGCAGACTAACGTAGTGACTTTTGACAAACGTCACCAAATATTATTTGATTTTAACAAACTGCCACATTTTTGCTAATTAGTAACAAGATGTATTAATTTGTTATTATTGTTAGTTTTATGTAATGTATTTACCTAAATAACTTGCTATTTATTAGAATCGAGGCTTATATTAAAGTTGATAAAATAATTAAAATTACTGAACGTCGTTACAAGGTTGTATCGGGGCAAATCTGTGAACTGCACAGGAACCATGCTACATTTTCTCTAGTATAGTTCATGAAAAAATTATATCTCTTGAAATAAAATTAGCTAATGGTATAAATCAGGGCTACCCAACCTTTTTATTCACGCGCGCAACTTTTTTTGAAGGGCGACGTTTACCAGTTTACAGGAAAAATATATATAATTAAATTTGTTTTTATCATGAACAATAAATTATACGATGTTAAATTCGGTAGATATCATTGTATTTCATGTTTAAAACATAACTATTTTCACTTGTTAGAATCTATTAAAATGATTTTTTTAATATATGCAATGGAATCTACTTAAAAGCATGTCACAATTGATTGGTAGATCGCAATCGACTGGTTGGGTACCTCTGATATAAATCTTCTCGTACTGGTTTATGAGATAAAAATATATCATGAAATAAATTAGCTCATGGGATAAATTGTCTTTTACTAGTTTATATAATAAAAATATCTATGGAGTAAATTTATTTCATACTAAGTTCATGGGATAAATGAAAAAAAAAGAGCTAGGAACTTATATAGTTCTGTATTACTCCAAGAATTTATATTAGTTAACTAATAAACAGATAAAATTACACCCTAAAGTAAAATCAAGATTCTGCTGGGAATCGTATCGGAGACACTTGGGGGCATCACAAGCAACTAGACTAAGGTGCCGACAAAAGTATATCTAATTGAACAGAAAAAAATATCGCAAATACGAGAATTTGTGACGATTGTTGCAAAGAATAGTCTCTATTGGATTTGATATATTCATTGACAAATGAAGAGTTAAACTCATAAACCACTCAAGAGCCAAAAAGTACGTAAAAAGTTTTAAGAAGGAAACTGTACGGTATTTGAGTAAATTGCTTGTGGATATGTGCCCAGCGACATCTTTGGTTGTAAAACAGAATCACTTTTGGCAGGCATCGAATATATGGCCATTTTTAAGACTGGCGGGAATTTTAAATCAAACACTGGACATTTTTATATTAATTTCGAGTATAAGACGCACCTGAATATTGGAGGCATTTTTTTTTTAAGAAAAAAGTGCGTCTTATAGTCCGTAAAATACGGTATGCCATTTATGGGTATTTTGTCGCTTGTTGATAGACTGTTTTTTCCATAAAAAAAAAAAAAAAACAAAATATTGTTGTTATGTGGTTTATGAGTTTAACTCTTCAAATGAAAATGTCACAAAATACAATGTGTAATAATGCGAAATACGTACATGATATGTATAATGTGAAATACGTACATGATATGTAGAAAAATATATCTAAAAAGTGACCATCGCTACGGAAATGTATTTAAATGTAAGGGATGTTGTTTGTGTTCTGTTATACAAGACTTCACCTACTTATAAGTGTTGTCAATGTTGATAATTTAAAATTAACCTATTGTGTCTGAGAATACTCTTGCGTGTTTTGTAGAAATGGGGCCATCCGGTTCAAAAAGGTTAACGAAAATTTCACATGAAACCTAATCTAATTATTATTATTTTTTTTTTTTTTTATTTATTTACACATGACAAGAAATATACATAATATGCGAAAAAACAACAGGTAATTTAATTTGGACCTACGATTTTGGTATGTAATGTAGCCTGGTGGTAAGACACTTGTCTGCCGATCCGGAGGTTGCGGGTTCGATCCCCGCTGATTTTTTAAAATAGGATTCCAGTCTGGTTAACACTTAGGGCCTATAAAAACATCTTTCTGGTTGGTTGGAAGAGATTGTTACATGGCAATAAATGCGCCAGGTTAAAAAAATGTATGGATCTGTGTTTGTTGCCTTTCATTTGTCGTGTCCCCAGTAAACTAGGCTTTTGCCTGTATCTCACTGAGGATAAATAAATAAAGGTTTTTCACTGTATCTCACTGAGGATAAATATATAAGCTTGATGAATGATTTTAATTTATGTAGCAATAAAACAATTTTTTTTTAAATTCATCATTAAGTATTATAATTTGAAAATGTTGAATAATCATAAATTCCAAAGTAAAACTGTCTTCCTACAGTATTTTAAATATTTTCCATCGACTTAGATTGAATTCTAGGCCAATTCTCGCTTGACCTCGGTCATACCGTGGCCAATTCTCGCTTGACCTCGGTCATACCGTGGCCAATTCTCGCTTGACCTCGGTCATACCGTGGCCAATTCTCGCTTGAGCTCGGTCATAGCGTGGCCAATTCTCGCTTGACCTCGGTCATACCGTGGCCAATTCTTGCTTGACCTCGGTCATACCGTGGCCAATTCTCGCTTGACCTCGGTCATAGCGTGGCCAATTCTCGCTTGACCTCGGTCATACCGTAGCCAATTTCACAATTCAACCTTATATGGTAGACCAGGCGCTAGAAGGAATTGAGTGTGCATAATATGAAGACCGCATTCTCTTATTTGATATACGTTTAGGAGAGTCCAAAGATTTATAGTCTGAATGGTGCCAGCTCATTTTATGGTCCGTTTGGTTTTGCGATGCTTTTTTAATATTCACAAAAAATTTATAGTTTTTTATCCATTCTGTTAAATTTGCACTTTTATGTTTCCCGTGTATACCGTTTAGTTCAGAATGTTTCGATATAACTATGAACTTATCCATTGTCCTGATATTTTGACGCGCCTTTGATATACTGAAAGACCCATGGCGTAGATCCACCGGCTGCGCATTGAAATGTGCCCTTTACCTTTATATTCATTACAACTGTCATAAAATTATATACAACTGTCATGAATTTTCGTTATTAAACTTTGCACGGAGGGATGAGTTTTCTAATATTTTTTTTTGTTTAATAGTCCTCAAAACAAAAGTTCACATTACAAATGACGTACATATTATGTATTAAGTGTTCTTTCTTTATTTTAGCCAAGTTGCTATATGGAACCTACCATATTCTGCTGCAGATATGCCATATACGATCATACTTTCTTTTAGAAAAAATTTGCTCACCCTACGATTGTACTAATTTAGAGCAGGGATCTCCGAATTGTTTAGCCTAAGGGCCACACTGACTCCTCCACTTAATCTCCCAAGGGCCAAGACCTAGCTAGCTAATCATACAAACATACTGTAGTTTTGAATTACGCGCAAATTTTCGTATTGGGACAAGTCGGCGAGTGAGATATCTATGGCGCAGGGCGCGGGGGTGGACTCCGCTCCGTTTGCAATTTAATTTAATTACTTCTTGTTTTATTATTTTCTAATATAAATTTAGCTATACATTCCTTATTCATAATATTTGTCTTAAAAACACCTTAAAATATGGTGTGTATAGATGGGAAATTTGACTGCCTCGTGTCGTTTCGCCTTTGGATGGCTCCAAAAGTAGAAAGTATAATTATTCTCTTAACAAATATTCTAAAGGAAAGCAATCACCTCTCTAGATTGTCTCATAAATTACTCGTTTGAATAAAGTTACATGTGCATTATCTTATTCATATAAGCACCTCCATCCTCAGAACTGTACTATGTTGTATTGTATTTGTGATGCACGTGAACTGCATGTGGCAAATCTGACTTGGAGTTTTTTGACATTTTAATTTTATCATATCTAATATGTGTTACCTATTTGTATTTACTTTGAAATAAAATAAAATATTATTGTATAGTTTAACATTTATTGACGACCTCCGTGGCTTAGTCTTCCACCCGGGGGTTTGAATTTAATTTCCAATGCTATTCAAAAAAACATAATTAAAATTATATTAATAATAATAAAAGAACAATTATATAGCGCCATTTAGAGAACAAGCTCTCCTTAAAGACACTCTAACTCAGGATTCGAATCCAGTATTACTGACAAAAAATGGTACCTGTCTAGTTAAAGAGTTTGTAGCGACCGTGCGTGCGGTCACTGAACCCACTGAGGCGACCTTTGGCCGATTGCTCATTGAACTCGCTCTGCAAGGAATGTGAGACGACGCTGGGCAAAGGTCGCCGCGCGGTGATTGAACTCACTACTAGCGAACAGTGTGAGTGAGACGCCGACATATCTTCCGCGCTGTCCTACAAAACAACGAATACCCTACGTGATGACAATAAAAGTTCATCTGGTAGTATACTCACTAAAGTTAAACATATGCGAGCATTGTTACCTATTTACCTAAATTTCACATACAGTAATATTTCCAATACACGTGATTACTTGGGCCTAAGACAATATTGTCTTCCGGCTACGCTCTTATATTAGCAATTTTTACTGCACTATTAAATGAACCGTTACTTTCATTTTTATTATATATAAAAATGTTTTAAACAATACTTCTTTAAAAGCAGACAAAACAAAAAAGTTCGAAAAACTTAATTTGGATTTGCCACAAAATGGATTTCATGTTAAGTATTAAAAATGTAATTTAATATACCTGATTATTAAAAATATAATATTTCTATAATCTTTTAGATAAATATCTCCCTTATGCTTGTTATGATTCCCTATACTTGTTTGCGAGTTTGTGTGTTTCAAAATTATACATATATATATATTTAAAACAATTTATATATAAAAAAAATTGAACGCTTATTGTGTATAATATATGTATGAATAAATCAATTATTATCTATTTAAATTAATAATCAAAAGTAATATTTTTAATATTTTATACCTAAGTACAATCATTACTTGTATGTTTAATGTTAGAAAAAAAAAACGTTTTTATCTTTATTTTGGTAGATTTAATGATGGACCTTTTAAAATTACGAAGTTAAATAAAAATGTATTAACCCAAATTGAACAAACTTTTTCATTAATGAAAAAGGTTGTCGGAGGTCTATCGATGTAAATTCTTTCGCAAGTAACAATCTAACTGTTTTGTTTACAAAAAAAAAACATTTATTTTATGTAATGTTTCACTGTCTTTGACAAAAACAACTTAAAACAATTACACCTCAGATTAACAAAGGCTAAACTGAGCGAGGAAAATTTCTAGTAGCTTTTGTCGAAGTCCGTACTAAGTTATGAATAATTTTGTTTCATATCGTAGGGTAGGGTTGAATATTTTTCATAATTATTTAATATTGACAGATTTATGATTATTTTACAAATTTATTATTTGACAGAAAGGCAAATTTTTGGAAATTGGAAAAAATTTGAGAAATTGGAACATTTTTTCAAAATCCAGTTTTTTTGTGAAATAACGTGCTATGTGGTTACGTCCTTCGTCCCCTCTATAAAAATGTTCTCTATCTCTTTCGTTTCTACTGATAAGCCAACGTTGTCGTTGGATTTTTGCGCGCGCTCAGTGGAATAACGTGGTTTCAAGTATCAACATGTCTGGAGAGGCGCCCGTCGTTCACTCTGCCAGTGTAGAAAATAAACTTAATTTCGGTAAAAAAAAAGACAAGCAAGGGCTGCAGAATGGTCAGTTTATAAACGGAAGAAACTGAGAAACAGCGGACAAACATATACAAGCAGAAAAGGCAAAGAAGTAACAAGTAAAAGAAGATCAGAAGAGGGTAGTAGAATAACGTGGTTTCAAGTATCAACATGTCTGGAGAGGCGCCCGTCGTTCACTCTGCCAGTGTAAAAAATAAATTTAATTTCGGTAAAAAAAAACGACAAGCAAGGGTTGCAGAATGATCAGTTTATAAACGGAAGAAACTGAGAAACAGCGGACAAACATATACAAGCAGAAAAGGCAAAGAAGTAACAAGTAAAAGAAGATCAGAAGAGGGTAGTGGAATAACGTGGTTTCAAGTATCAACATGTCTGGAGAGGCGCCCGTCGTTCACTCTGCCAGTGTAGAAAATAAACTTAATTTCGGTAAAAAAAAAACGACAAGCAAGGGCTGCAGAATGGTCAGTTTATAAACGGAAGAAACTGAGAAACAGCAAACAATCATATACAAGCAGAAAAGGCAAAGAAGTAACGAGTAAAAGAAGATCAGAAGAGGTTAGTGGAATAACATGGCAACTAACGTACATTATTGATTTTTCATATAAAAGTTGTAACAACACAACTTGTTTGATTTATATAAGAGTTGTGGAATAACGTTGTAACTGCATTCGTGGACCACGTTATTCCACATGTTTATAGTGTGTTTATTGTTGTTTTGAATGTAGTTTGGTAATTTTTAAATAAAGTGTGTGTATGAAAATATATCTTTTGATTTCAAACAAAACTATTAAAATATCGACACTGAATAAAAAAAGTGTTTTTCTTGAATACTGTAAAACACAAGTTTTGTCAGTTACCCCCTTATTCGCGACACCTATTCAATTATTGAATTATTTGAACCACTATTAAATTATTGTTTGATTGTGAAAACATTGATAATGTTTGATTGTGAAAACAATAAATATATTACTTGATAATGTTTGCTTGTGAAAACAATAAATATATTACTTAGACAAACTACTACTTGAAAATTATTTCATTGTTTCAAACTATTTAAAATTATAAAACGCTAATAATTAAAATTGTAAACAAACTAGAATTTGCCAACTAATTAATATCATGAATATATTATCAGAATCTGTCAAATATCTAAATTTATGAACATGCTGTAATTTGACAACTTGTTTGAATTATGAAATTATCAATACTATATACCGGAATCTGTCAAGTTGTTAAAATTATGAAATTATCGAACCACTGCTATCTGTAAACTTGTAAAAATTATGAAACTGTAAACATGTTAGATTGTTTCAACAAGGTTCATTATGTAAATGGAGATCTTGAAAATTAAGGGGAAAATAATGATCTGATTTGTGTGAAAGAATGAACAAAATAAATTTTCTTGAATTTTTTATAACTTAAAACATTTACCTAACTATAAAGATCAGATTAAAACAGCAACTATAATGACTATTTTTTTTTAAATCATAAAACAATTCAAAAGCGACCATTTTAATTATATTTAATATGAATTAAATAAAAAGTTTAAATTGCTTAAGGATATTGCATTAAAAATATTTGCGAATCCCAACCGCAATAAAAACTATCACGTAATACACAAATTGTATTATTTACCTTACATAAATGCAATTTTTTTAAATATGTTAAGTAGAATGAATAAAAAAATTACTTAAGAGATATTGAAATTGTTTTTAATATAAAAAAAATAATAATCAAATTGTACACAATATTAAAAAAAATCACACATTTTTCGTGAAAAAAATAAAATTTCAACCATGGTTCTTAATTTAAATCCGATCAAAAAGTCCGGTTGGGATCCGCAATAATCGAAGATCATTTCAAAAAGTCCGGTTGGGATCCGCAATAACCGAAGATCATTTCAAAAAGTCCGGTTGGGATCCGCACTAACCGAAAATCATTTAAAAAAATTATAAAAAATAAAAGAATAATATTTATTCAAATACTTTGATGCCCATTTATACAAAAAATAGTATACGATTTGCAATAAATAATCACTTATTATATCAACATTCATTAATATAATCTATAATATAGATAACCCTAGATATCATCCAACATTAATATAATCTATAATATAGATAACCCTAGATATCATCCAACATTAATCACATTCCTATTGTATATTAAATACATCAAAAAACATAAATTAAGTTTATAAAATATAATATACCATATATTTGACTTCTTGTATTCAAGTTTTGGAGCGACATTTATTTAAAAAAACCTAAAAATTTATTCCATAAACCTTTTCTACATATTTTTTATTCCAGCACAAAAACAGGGTTTCGGGCACTATATTGATATAATTTTTTAACAATAAACCTAACTTTTTAAATAGCTATTTTTAAACTTCTAACTTAACGATAAACCTAACTTATTTTTTTAATACTATATATAAAAAAAATACAGTCTACACTCAGTTTGATATATGAAATTGAGGAATTATTTGTTCAAATAATATAATTAATTAAAATTTCATCAGCATCCAGTATATGATATTTTTTATTTCCAATTACTTTTAATTGTTTTAACATTTATGCTGTGTTTTTAATCAAATTATGCTTCAGAAATCATTTTTTCTGTAGAAAAAGTTCTATAACCTAGTTGGTAAAACATCTGTATTCTAACAAGGGTGTTACGGTTTTAATTCTCATTGATTATCCAAATATTTTAATAAATCTTTCTGCTTTATATCTGACGATGACTTAAGAATCAAATATTTATCAAATATAACTAAAAATATCCAAAGAGGTTCTGAAATGTTCAAAAATACCTCACAATATCAAGAACCCTCAAAATAATCTTTGCTTTTGAGGCAAAAGCTCAGCATATGAAACCACTCTTGTAAGTTCTTCGACCAGAAGACGTGTCTTCAATCCCTGCAATATCAGTTGTAGAATTTTATATTTTACTCTTCGCAATATATGTTTATAAAATAAGACAGCAAAGAAATCTTTAGGTTATATCTACCCTCTTTGGAATCTTCAACAATCCAACCTGTCCTCAGTGCTTTTAATGGTTTTAACATTTATGCTGTGTTTTTAATCAAATTATACTTCAGAAATCATTTTATCCGTAGAAAAAGTTCTATAACCTAGTTGGTAAAACATCTGTATTCTAACAAGGGTGTTACGGTTTTAATTCCCGTTGATTATCCAAATATTTTACAATAATAAATCTTTCTGCTTTGTTGAAAGTGATAATCACATAAAAAAAAACATTATGCTGTAACATATACAAAAAAGTGTAATACAAACACACACTAAGGCAAATACAACAAGTCTGATTACAATCAGTCTATTAACGATACTACGGCCATTTTTGTTTTCTACTGGATAAAACAGTTTTCTTTTTGATCATGATTCAGTCTTTATAATGCTCATATTTAAAAAGCTTTTAGTGTTTGGACACAGATTGATTTCATATGTACGAGTATATGAAAATACGTAACAATTTGTTTTACTTAATTTGCTCCATGTCACTTTTAAATATACAACAATAAATGAATTTATTTTAAGTTCAGCTAATTTAATCATTACATCATTTTTGATAATCTCTTCATTGGGTCTTAAAATATCGTCAGATATAAAGAATGCTTACAACTGTTTACTTATTTAAATTAAATAAAAATCTACATTTCCTTCGCTCAAATTTCTCAAACAGTTTTAATTTTAAAGACAATTAATATACTAATATAGATTCCAAATAAATATACTTAATAATAACGATTGCACAATTGTGTTTTAAATCAAAATAATGGCATAAATTTAAAGGAAAACAAAACAAATAGGAAATATGTTGGTTTAAAAAGCACAAAAAATAAATGTTATATTAAGAAAAAATACAGGATTTTATTTATAACTTTAGGATAGAAAGTATTACTATGTATGTAACCTTAATTTGAAAAGTGAAAAAACAAGTTATTACTTGTATTTCTCACACATTTTTCTTTTCCAGCACTTATTTTTAATATGTGTTGTCTAATAAACACTGTTCAACCTACTTTTAAATCATAAGTAGCATGCTATTTAAGTTGCTAAATAAAAAGTACCTTTGGCACTACTTTACAGCTAATCTTATGACAAAGCAGCTATATGTATCGGGATTTTTAACACGCTGTTTATAACAGATAACATGAAAGAATATGGTAATATGAAATACGAGAGGATTACTCCTTTTTATCCGTTATGCTCTTTACAGAGCAGTTGTATTCATTGGATTTGAGCAAATTGACCTCACTGCAGAAAGAATGATCCTTTGAAGAGACCTCTATGGTCTAGTTGGTAAGAAGCATGTCTTCCTACCCGGATGTTTACACTACTGGCGGCTTCTTTAACCTTTCCTTCCCTGTGTTGGGTATCTTCTACACGTTGCTTCCAATAACCATCAATATCTCTATAAATACAAGGTTAATATTTTAGGTATTCCTCCATAGTATATTTACACATTGATTTAAAAAATAATATTAATAATCAGAATTTATCGACTACATCGTGGGTATTTTGTGAAGATTGGAAACAAATTCGCATTTAAACGCTGTGAGTGCCTCGACCTTGAGTCTTGACGATAGGTGAAGAGTATGCGAGAAGCGTGACACTATATTCGCATCTCACTCTTGCATACTCCACTGAATTGCGAGGAGCTCAATTGTCTCAATCGTCGCAAGCGTAAGCCACGCCGGGGTAAGCCACTGACGCTCCGCGCCGCAGTAGCTTTTGGGTTTGCAAATAGATTAGACCTACGCCCGTTCCGTGAGCGTTGTCAGATGGTTTTTTAATGTTTTCAGCAAATAAATCTCAATTATTATAATTTTTAACTTCAATTATAATTCATTAAGGGGATTATCTATGAATGTTCTTATTTTTCCGATTTAAAATCACTAATTTTTTATCGCGTACTCACTACCCAACACCGGAGCGCACGTTTCAATTTTAGCACCGTAAAGGAAGGGTTAAAATATGTCCGGTTACTTGGAAAACATTACCGCATGGCAATGAGTCTGCCACGTTATACTGTATACAATGAGAGCGTAATACAATGATACGCTTCCATTTTTTACAGTCAGTAGTATAAATATTTCTACTACACTATTGAAGTAAGTTGTTCATTGCATTTCTTACCAAATATGTCCATCACATTGGTGATCTTTCTCTTGATCGGTTCTTATAACAAAATGCTGGAAAAAAGGTAAAAATATTATTGCAGCTTTCCGAATATGTAGTAATATTTATCTCTTGAAAGTTATAAAATAATCTCGAATAATACAAGGTGGTGCAGGGGAAATGCATGTTTTTTGAATGGCTATTATTTTGCAAAGAGAGGAAACGCATTTTTTTCATTTAAGCGTAACATTGTTTATTTTCAAGATAATTTTTTGATTAATACAGGTAAATGAAGTAATAATATTGCACCTTTAAATTAATTGTTAAAAATAATGTCAGGCAAGTGTTGCCCTTCTTCGCGGTCACATATCTGCAGCCTCTCTTGAAAGTTATGCATCACTCTAACAAACATTTCTTCTGGTATTCCTTCGATCTCTTGACGAATAGAAACTTTCATTGGGCAAAGAAAGGCAACACTTGCCTGACATTATTTTTCACAATTAATTTAAAGGTGCAATATTATTACTTCATTTACTTGTTTTAATCAAAAAATTATCTTGAAAATAAACAATGTTACACTTAAATGAAAAACATGCGTTTCCTCTCTTTGCAAAATACTAGCCATTCAAAAAACATGCGTTTCCTCTGCGCCACTCTGTATTATTGATACAAGACATAATTTTTTTTATAATTATAAGTAAAATATTTATATTTCAATATGTCATCAGTGTTCATACACGTACGACCCAAAATAAATTGTATAAGTATTTTGCACCTATTATTTTATTGAAATATTTCAAATATAAATATAAAATGTATATTGTTTTCAATTATTGTTGTCATGTAATAACGATTAGGTTAGGGAAAATGACATTTAATGTGATTAATTGTAAGGACTTTCTTCCTTCATTTCCATTGTTCGCTGTAAAAAGTCATACATAATTATATGAGTTATAACTTGACGAAAATTTTGTAGGAAAAAAGTCTGCAATGAGTTATAATATATTTATGTATGACTTATGAGATAGAGAATTGAAAGTGTGGGAAAAATCTTAAAAAGTATATAGTATATTGTTTGAGTAATTTAAATCTACCATATTAATCTTTAAACACTTTCTATGAAATACTGTTATTTATTTTTGAATAATGTACCGTGGAAGCAGAACCATGACGAGGTGTTTTGGCACCCATACAAAACTGCGGCCCCACAATTTTTGTTTAAAACACTTTCGGGAACAAGTAAAATTGCTGTAATATTTTCATCTTTTTTAAATGGACTATTTTTATTGCTTTCAAATAAAAAATCACCTTCCCCGTCTTCTAAAAAATTCAAAATTGGTGACGGACAGTAAATCGTAATATCAATAAACTAATGATAAATAAAATGAATTTATTTTTCGAGCTTTCAATGAGGCAATTTGTCAAAATTGATTTTGTTCAATAGAAAAATAGCTATAACTGATAAACTTGATAATCTGTAGTCAAGGGGTTCGTAAACTTTTTTTAAATTGTCTCCCACCTAACGAAAGTTACAAAGTGTCATACCACAACAGTACCTCTCTTGGACCCCTCCTCCCCCCTACCCCTTACCCTATTTACTCATTGTGTTATTAATTTACCTTAGAATTAGAAAATTTATAAATATAACAAAAATTAACAAATACAAATAGGCAATAATAGGTCCTTTAGGTTCAATACATATTATTTAGGGATGAAATCTAAATATTTTGACACTTGCAGGCTCACGAGCCACTACATTGGGGCTGCACGACTAGTGATGCTCGTATCATAGTTTACAAACCGTTACTCTAGTTCAAGACTAGATAAAAATAAGTTTTGATTATTTTTAATTTACTGAAACTTCCTAATATGATGGTCATGGGCATTGACAAAAATATAAGGAGTAAAATATCAATATTTGGATGTGATTTTTAATTTTTTTTGTTTGTTGGGCGACCTTGGTGCCCTAAAGATATTGCACCTGGGACTAGTGCCCCCAGTTGGCCTACACTTGTCCCGGATGTGTGTGAAAGCAAACCCTTAAATAAGCAATATTATTTAAAATTTAATTATGAGTGAATTTCACTTTCAATCACAAAGCTTTAGAAACACTATCAAAATTAGTTATATAAAATCTTCGTAATAAAATATAGTTCTCAAAAATTGATCAAATTTTCTGTTAAAGAATATACTATACAAAATTGATTTTAACATATTTTGTGTATCAATTTTATGTATGCTCATTTATAAAATTGTTTAAAGAGGCTCAATATATGTAAAAAAAACATTTATTTCAAATGTAAGAAATCATTCTTTTTTTATAAAATTGATTATGGGATGAAGTAAGTATACTTAAAACTTTTTATACATTCTGGTAACTGATTTTATTATAAGAAAAACAATATAATAGTGCCAAATGTTACGGAATTTTATGGGAACAATTTTTTTAGTAGGTTTTAATAAAGCACAAACCTTTCAATCAAGTAACTTTGATGTTAAGGAATTGAATATGTTTCTAGAAATACAGATAACCACAAAAACGTTGATACAACCCTTTATTATATACGTAAAGATAAGTTCTAAGTTTCTATATGCCCTAAAAACTCTAAAAATGCCAAAAATACCTCTCAACATTGAAAATTATCATAAAAATCAAATATTTATCAAATATAACTAAAAATATCCAAAGAGGGTCTGAAATGTTCAAAAATACCTCACAATATCAAGAACCCTCAAAAAAATCTTTGCTTTTGAGGCAAAAGCTCAGCATATGGAACCACTCTTGTAAGTTCTTCGACCAGAAGATGTGTCTTCAATCCCTGCAATATCAGTTGTAGAATTTTATATTTTACTCTTCGTAATATATGTTTATAAAATAAGACAGCAAAGAAATCTTTAGGTTATATCTACCCTCTTTGGTATCTTGAACAATCCAACCTGTCATCAGTGTCTGCGTGAAAAGTTCAATTTACTTTTAATGAACAAACCACACTGCACATTTTTGCGATTCACTTGACTTGCCTTTGAAAAGATCTTCCTGGCTCATACAGATGCGCTTCATCAGTATCAATATTAAAGAATAAACTAAAGAAGCATTATATATCTCAAAATATTCCTCATTTTTAACTCCCATATGATTCCCATCCTAATCCCTTTTTTCCTTGCGATTTATCTGTTATTTTGATTTTTGTTATTTTTTCCTAAATGTTGTTTTCAAATACAAAAGACACGGTCATGGATACTAATAATTATTATGAAATGAAAGCTAGTTAATTGGAAGAAGTTAGAAGTGCTCGAGTCTCATTGAGTATTGAAACTTTGAATTCGAAACCTAAATAGTATCGAAGACGCCATTGGCGCCTTAATATTATCTACATCCCTGGCAACTGCCCAGATGCCAATGGCTTGCTACGCTACGCAAGTTAATACCCAATTTTTTTATCAATATGTTCCGATTGTGGTTTTCACTCAAAGTCTCTTTCTGGTTGATTAGAAAAGATTGCCGAATGGAAATAAAGTAGCTAGGTTTTAATAAGAAAAGTGTAGTTCTTAAATTCATGCCAACATTTTATTCTTATCTCACTAAGGTGTGGATTTACCCTTTTTGATACTGCCGATTTTATTAACCAGTTAAACAACAAACTCTGGCTAGCTTGGTCGAAAGCATTGGCTCACTTTCACCACTTGTTACAGAGGACATCCTTGGCACTGGTTAAAATGATGCAATATCATTAAGCAGCTTTTCTTCTTTTAGTATTTTTTCCATACAATAAAATTTGTTTGGATTAAACTGACAGAAAAAAATCACATTGGAAAGAAACTTTTTTGAACCCATAACAGTGTGGGTTGTGATGAGATTGAACTGAATTCCTGCATTCAAAGGTGAACCGTCTCATTTATCACGTGATCTTACCACCTGACAATCATCATACTCGTAAGGCATTTTTTCTCAAAACTGAGTGACCTCTCTCTTGGAATCTTCTTCTTCTTCCTGGCACTGTCCCAACTCATTGCCTAGGTAGGCAGTTGGGGTCGGCTCTTCTCGTTCTCAGGCTGTATATTCTTCGGTTCTGGGTGTCGCTTTCATCTGCAGGATTTTGGATCATTGAGTCATCCAGGAGTTCTTTGGTTTTCCTCTAGATGACTGTTGAGGTTTCCTCTCTTGGAATATACACATATATTGTTTTAAAAACATGAATACATACATAATATTATTACCTAGTACGTTTTATTCATTTCCCACGTCTAAGTATCTATCCCATACAATCAGTGCTTTTTTTTGCGGTGGAGTGCAATGGAGCGGCACTCCACCGCCTTTTTTACGGTATACAAAAAGCTTGACAAGAAGGTGAGCTCCGGCACCTTTTTTTTTTTTAAACACTGTCTGCTTTTTTGCGGTGGAGCGCAGAAAGTGGCGCTCCACCACCTTTTTTACGGTTTACAAAAAACTTGACAAGAAGTTAGCTCCGGCACCTTTTCTTTTTAAAAAAAATCACTGCATGCAACGATGTTCGCACTAATACTCTGATCTGGAAAATAATTTTAGCAGATAGTGATATTGCTTTTTTTAAGTGAAAACCTTTCAGTTCCTCATTGATTCTGTTTCCATTGACTTCTTTCCATCGGAGAACATACTTCCCGAATAAGAATTCTCCAACTCACTCTACAAATAACACGTATTATTTGTTTTATATGTACAAGGTCCAAGTATCTTTAACTCCAGGGTTTATATTGGTTATGAATTGTATTTTTATTCAACAGTGTTTAAAGATTAACAAATCTACAATAACGTTTAAAAAAATGTAAACTATATACTTTTTCTGATTCATTGAAATGTGTAATACATTTTGAAGACTGTTGTTTTCATTACTTCTGTGATATATTAGAATGAAGACATTTTGCGGATGAGTACTGTACTTTATAACCTATTCGAATAGTGTAACTAACTTTATATATATATTTGTATGGTAATGTCTTATGCATTGTTTCATTTTGAAGGAATAAATTAATGTTTCGACATGAAGGAAACTCGTACTTGATGATAAATATTGAAAGAGAGAATGAATGAAGCATATATAGTATAAGGAAAAGTGTCATCAATAGCAAAACTCCTGAATTAGACATTTCAAATATTTATTTATTTATTTATAAACGGTACAATGTACCTTATAACAATAATACAGTGAAACCCCGTTTTTACGTGTCCGGAATTCACGTTTTCCCGCTATTTGCGTTCAATTTTTACAATCCCGTTTTATTTTAGTACATTTAGTACCCGCTTTTACGTTTTTATTTCCCGCAATTTACGTTTGAAATATTTAAAATGCAAATCAATTTATAAACATATTTAATTAAATGCGAGACGATTTAAAATATTTGATATGAATATTAGGAAGCAGAAATATGTTGTTTCTATTTACAGACACGTGTGCACCTGCAACGCTCATGGTCAAGGTTACACGAGTCGTGTAATACGATGCAATTGGTGGGAAGTTTAGCGAATCAGAGGCAGGCAGACTGTATAGGCAGGTCAATCTGTGCCTGTGTTTTAAACGTGTCGGTCGTGTACATACAATTTCAATTGTCAATTGTCGTATATTTCGTGTGTCAATTTACATTTTTTTCATTTCTTTTAATTTTTCGTTGAATCCCTTCAAATAATGTCTCAGCAAAGAAAAACATTATCGATTCAAGAGAAAAGGAAAATTCTCGTAAAAGTTAATTGATTCACGTGTTTTGTGAATGTTGATTCACGTGTTTCACGCGTGATTTAGGGATACCCATTACAACTTTGGTTACGATAATAAAAAATCGCAAATCGATTGAAAAAAGTTTTCCGATTTGCGTGATTATCTAAATAAAAATAATTAAAAAAAAATTCTAGCCCCGAATCTACGTTTTCCCTTCAATTACGTTTTTTTTTTTATTAGTCCCTTATAAAACGTAAAAACGGGGTTTCACTGTAATAACAATGACCAAAAAAAACAGTAGAGACTGCTTCATACTTTAAAAAAGAACAGAATAAATTATTTTTTTAATAATTACAAAGAAACAAGCATACCAAACTATATGTCACCCAGACAATACGGGGCCATTAAAAGGCGGACTGGCTGCACTGCACTGAACCAGGTATCACTTTTGAGATTAGTGTGAAAGAGGAATACAGCTACGTATAATAAATTTAAAACAAAATATAAAACATAAAATCAGACAGCTGTAACTTCAAAAACCTCCTTCATCAAGGGGAAAATATAATAAAATATAAAATATACAAGAACAGATAAAAAAAAATATGCTATTAAAAAAATACAAGAACAGATAAAAAAAATACAATATGCTATTAAAAAAAAACAGTTAAAAAGTTCTTTAGAAGTCGTCGAGAGAAATATTTGAAAAAAATGTGCAATAGCAATTTTACACAACTAATATGGAGTTGGTCTTATTGTCAATTTCACAGAATAATTATACAACAATTTTACATAACAAAATAGCAATTTTACACAACAAATATGAATTTCATCGTGTTGCTAACTCAAAAAAATACTACGATAGTTTTGTTTAACCGGTTTGTGTCAGCTATGATTTTTCTTATTTGTGCATTATTTATCAATCTTTAAAATAATCAATTCATTAATTGTTTGATGCGCTGTTATAATAAAACTGTAGTGTTAAATGAAAAACAAACGGTCATTACCAGAGTTAAACTTATAGTACAGTAAAGAACTGGTGGTAAGACACTTGTCTGCCGATCTGGAGGTTGTGAGTTCGATCCCCGCTGGAACCCAGATTTAAAAAAAAAATAGGATTCCAGTCTGGTTAACACTTAGGGCCTATAAAAAATATCTTTTTGGTTGGTCGGAAGAGATTGCCACATGGCCATAAACTCGCCTGATTAAAAATAATAAAAAAAAAGAATTCTTGGTATGTTTTTTTTTATTAAAAGCGGGTCTGATGGTAACCATTTACCACCCCACTGCCAATAGTTGATCTTATAGGAGTATTCTGTAATCTTGTTAAATTCTTTTGGAATTCCAATTTTTTTATTTTTCAATCATCGTTTAATATGAAACGATTGCTACGTTTTATCCTTCAATATTTCTCATCAAATACTAGTTATCTTGTGTAATTTATTTAATTTCTTAAGTGTTTAAATACGTAGAATTAAGTATTTTATTTAGAAAACATATAAAATCTAATTTTATAGATGTTCATTTATACAGTTTTTTTTTCCCAAAGGATAATACTTCCATATTAATTAAATTTTTTTCGACATTTCTACACGTATGCAATAATATTTTTATAAAATCTTTTATAATTGGAAAATTCAAATCAAGAAATACAGCAGTTTGTTTTAAAAATTTAAACGAATATAGTCACAATTTTTTAAATGTCACTTCGTACTAATTTTCAGTAAAGCTAGGTTTGAACTATTTATTTGCTTTTTGTACTGTTAATTTTATCATCTCTTATTGATATAAAAATTCTCATTAATTGTCTGAATACTTGACATCTATTCTCTATGCTATTTTTTTAAATTTTCGTTAATCAAATGGAATTCTTAGATTTTTTGTAGTTATTCCATGTAAGACTACTAAATATGAGAAATTTTCCATAGATCGTTTGAAATTAGAAATAGATTTTTTTTACAGTGCAATTTTTTTTTCTTATATTTAATTAAAAAAAATAGGACTTCATTTTTTATAGTGTAAGGCTGGATTCCCATTTTACGAGCTTTCTTACGCAAACTTCACAATGCAGGTAAAAATATGCAGGCAGGCAATAAAACAATCTTACTTGGAAACACGGTCAGAAAATTGTTTAAACAAACCCTGTCCTCTTGTAAACATGGTCAGCACAGAGTTGACCAAATGGCAGCTTGAGGAATTACTTTAATCATAAGGGAGTCTACAAAAGACTATAACTCATGATGGAGTATAAATGCCAGTCATCTTGTGGATGGAAGATGCTTGTGCGTGTACTAATTCATTATGTGTATCAGCAAGTCAGCAAGCGTTCAATTGTAATAGGGCAAACTCAAAGTTATGAAATCTGACACCTGCTTGCTTTGCGTGAATACATCAGATAGCAACCACCAATGAGGGTCCAGCTGAATCTGACACTTGCTTGCTTAGCATGAATGCTAACCAATGGGGGTCTAGCTGAATCTGACACTTGCTTGCTTAGCGTGAATGCTAACCATCAGACAGCAACCGCCAATGGGGATCTAGCTGAATCTGACACCTGCTTACTTAGCATTAATGCTAACCAATGAGGGTCTAGCTGAATCTGACACTTGCTTGCTTAGCATGAATGCTAACCAATGGGGGTCTAGCTGAATCTGACACTTGCTTGCTTAGCATGAATGCTAACCAATGGGGGTCTAGCTGAATCTGACACTTGCTTGCTTAGCATGAATGCTAACCAATGGGGGTCTAGCTGAATCTGACACTTGCTTGCTTAGCATGAATGCTAACCAATGGGGGTCTAGCTGAATCTGACACTTGCTTGCTTAGCGTGAATGCTAACCATCAGACAGCAACCGCCAATGGGGATCTAGCTGAATCTGACACCTGCTTACTTAGCATGAATGCTAACCAATGAGGGTCTAGCTGAATCTGACACTTGCATGCTTAGCGTGAATGCTAAACATCAGACAGCAACCGTCAATGGAAGTCTAGCCAAATAACTGTCCTTTTACTTCTACTATTTTATTCCTATTTTGAGTTATAATATTCTTTGTGATATAAATATAAAGTTATTATTGTGTTTAATTATATTTAAATTATTTTATATACTTATTGTATTATCTACCTAAGCAGATATTTTATTTTCCAAATATATTTTAATTAAAATATATTTGAATATAAATTTTATACTATTCCTAAATTCAAAAGTTTTATTAGTAGTGATTTTAAATTTACTATGTGTTTTACTATTTTAATTTTAATAAAATTTGTAATATTTATTGTAAATTTTGTTAGTGAAAAAACACTACTCAATCTTAGGACACATTTTTTTTAATTTTACATATAATTTAAAGTATCACTTACTTACATAGCTGAAATTAAAAAATAAATTCAAGTTTATGAATCGTATTTGCAGTATGACTTTGACTGGTACAAACTTCACTGACCTTTTAAACTGTCAAGTTGTAAAATGTTTAAAAGCCCTGATTGAGTATTGAGGTCTAGTAGGATAAGATTTAATATCAGTATTTTCATGCATATGTAACATTATTAATTGACAATTGAGAAAGAGGTTTGAAGAAGAAAAAAATCAATTGAAGCCTGCAAACAATAATCAGATCAGATGCCAACGATAGCCCAGCCCAAGTTTTGAATAAACACGCTACAAACAGCACATTTCATTCTGAGAGTAGCTGTATATTAGCGATATTAATACTATTTTACTTAGTAAAGCTAAGCAGCATGCTGTTTTAGAATGGAAAATAGTCGTATTTTTTTTAAATAACTATAACAACACTACTTATGACCAAACATAGTTTGAAAATATATAAAGGATGTAAATAAATACAGATCAAATCCCATTGAAATTCACAGGACCGTAAAAATGATTTTACTATACTGAATATTGGGTAAAAATATTGAATATTGGGGAAAAAAAGGGGTTTAATGATCTGTGTGTCATAAGATTGTTAAATACTCTTATAGTTAAATGATCTGTGTGTCATAAGATTGACTGTGTTTTACTTTCATGTTTTTCAATAAATAAAAAAACAATATATGAATGAAAAGTCTTCATGTTTACTTTGTAACAACTGTTTTTTTGTAAATTTGTGTGTTTAAGTGTAGACACTGCGTTGCAAACTATGGAATTGAGATGTAATCTGTGTTGGTGCATGATTTTAGCCGCGTCATGCACCAAAAATGTGCTTTGTTTCCTATCGATGTTCCATTTATTTATATTGAGGCAATAGAAATCAAATTAGCTTCCATAAACAATTTTTTTTAATTTGATTTATTACTTGTCACTTCAACCTATGATAGGTTTATTAATAAATTAAATGTGGTATAAGAACTTCAGCATAATGAAAGATGGTCAATGTAATCCGACCCAGCATCTCCTCGGATTGCCAGATGAGTGTATTACCCATTACACCACAGCCTCCACAGATCACAGTGATGCACACCTGTATTACCCATTACACCACAGCCTCCACGGATCACAGTGATGCACACCTGTATTACCCATTACACCACAGCCTCCACAGATCACAGTGATGCACACCTGTATTACCCATTACACCACAGCCTCCACAGATCACAGTGATGCACACCTGTATTACCCATTACACCATAGCCTCCACGGATCACAGTGATGCACACCTGTATTACCCATTACACCACAGCCTCCACAGATCACAGTGATGCACACCTGTATTATCCATTACACCACAGCCTCCACAGATCACAGTGATGCACACCTGTATTACCCATTACACCACAGTCTCCACAGATCACAGTGATGCACACCTGTATTACCCATTCCACCACAGCCTCCACAGATCACAGTGATGCACACCTGTATTACCCATTACATCACAGCCTCCACAGATCACAGTGATGCACACCTGCCATCAAACACCTCAAAATAATATCTCTTCTACTCATTATTACCATATTTTCGTTACATTATGTTGACATCGGATGAACATGCGAAGTATAATATTAAATAAAGAGAAACAACAGGCCGAGCGCAACACCAGATGAGAATAGTGATGTCGGGTAAACCACTAAAGAACACCAAGGAGTTTGTCTACCTCGGGAGCAAAATAACATGGGACGGTCGGTCCAGGAGCGAGGTCGACAGCCGTATACATCAGGCTAGACTTGCATTTAATAAAAGGTCGAAAATAATATAATCAAATAATATAGACCTAAAACTGAGAATACTCCTCATCAAGACCTATGTATGGAGTATCTTGATGTACAGCTGCGAGACATGGTGCCTATCCGAAAGAGATAGACGAAGACTAGAGGCTTTTGAGATGTGGTCCTATAGAAGACTATTAGGAATTTCCTGGAGAGACCGCATCACAAATGAAGAGGTTCTCCAACGAATCGAAGGAGGAAGGCACCTGCTCAGGATCCTGTCCGAAAGGCGTGCAAGATGGATCGGTCATATAATACGACAAGAGGACCTCTTGCATGCCATAATGGAGGGTATGACCGAGGGGACAAACTCTAGGGGACGCCCACGCCGAGAGTACCTGGAGGACCTGTTGGTGGACGTGCGCTGCTCAACATATACAGATTTAAAAAGAGCCGCACAGGACAAGGAGGAATGGAGGAGAAGAGTTGAAATTGCTGCAAACCAGTCTTAGGACTGCAACCACGGAGAGAGAACAACAGGCAATAGAGTGAATGCTGGGTTACACAGCCTGTTTATCGACCAGGGTCTTTCAAAAAAGGCAAAGCTGGCTGCTCTTAATGGAATTTTGTCCCGATATAAGAATATGCAAGCGAAACTTGGATGTGGCAAAAATTTATGAAGGGATAAATCCGGTAGAAATGAGATTCTTGGGTTGAATGTGTGCAAAAACAATGTATGATAGAATAAGGAATGAAGATATTAGAAAAAAATGGGATTTAAAAAGAAGTAACAGTGTTCAAGATGAAGAAAAGAGCATTGAGATGGTTCAGCCAAGTAGAAAGAATTAATAAAAGAAAGGTTTGCAAAATAATCTGTAGAAGTTGTATAGAAAGTATGAAAAGTTTAAAAGACCTAGAAACATGTAGAATGACCAAACTCATCAAATCCTTAAAAGAGTGTAGAACCTTTATGATTATACATGATGAGGTGTATAGACATTGCAGAAGTGACAGATGTATACTGAGAAAGAATGAAGTAAAGATCTAGGAAAGTATGATTGGATCAAGTGAATGATATTTTGAAAAAGGAAAAGCAGAACGTAAGAGAAATCGTAGGAGCTGTTTGAAAAAGGGTATGGATGTGTAAGAGACATAAAATGTGTGTCAAAAAGCATACCAGAGTGTTCTGATCGTCTTATACTGGTGTGCTGTCAGATCCAGTACAGCGATGTGGCCGGAAAGTTTGCTGGTATGCAACGGATCACTTACTTCGATTCCTGGAATATTCTTTACTTTCAAACCATATTACACCTGAATTCACGTATTTTTCTATAGCTTATAACCTGCTTATCATAAATTCTTAAAGCAAAACAAAAATTGTGCTTTTTAAAAATAATTTTTAGGTTTAATCTGTTAAGCTAAGGCTAAGGCCATACCGAAGTGATTAGCTTAGTTCTAAGCTAGGTGATACGTGTCTAATAGACTAGGTGACTACAATAGTCACGTAGCGTGGCGCGAAGTGTGCAATGTGGTAATTGCGATAGGATGGGGTGCATTGGTTTGCTAGGAGATGTCACCTAGCTCGCATCGTAGCTCTAAGCACGAAGCGAGGCTCCTACCTGTGTGACTGAGACCTTACACAAAGGATGGCTGACAATCATACTTAATGAGAGATTTCTTATCGCATATCACATGTTTCAACACAATGGACATCTGTGGTGAACGTCATGGCTTAGTTGGTAAGACACCTGACTTCCAACCCAGGAGTTGTGTGATTCGATTCTCATTGGAGCCCAGATTTTATAAACAGAATTTCAGTATGGCTTTCATATAAGGCCTCTTTAATTTCTTTCTGGTTCCTTGGAAGAGATTGCCACACAGCTATAAGCCTGCCAGGTTATACTTTAATTTATTTCTGGTTCCTTGGAAGAGATTGCTACACAGCTATAAGTGTTATACAATACAGTATAACTAAAAGTGTTATACAATACAATATAACTACCCCAAGCATGTCTTGAAAACTTTACATGAAAAGAACAAATTTTGATTTTCTTTAGAAAGTATCTTCATTTTCCTTCATAAACAGTTCCACAGACAGACAGAACAGATCCTGCAACACAAAGGTCTGTCGGAAAACCTCGAATTAGTCTTATTTAACTAAATGGTCCTCTTCATCGTTATGGTGATAATCTTAATGCTTGACTTCAAACTCTTAAAGACAGAGATGAAGTCAGGTGCCATTCCCCTGAGATCTTTGAAGACTGGAGAGAAATGGCAAAGTAGATATATTTTTTCATATTGGATTCTATTGTCTCAATCTTAGCTTTATTATGTGTTAATCCTGATGTCATTACAGACAAAAAGTAGCAGAATATAGTTATTCAAGTTGTATTTAAAATTGTTAGTTTTGATATAAGTACAATATTTATTTCCTTAAAAATGCAAACAGTTTTTGGCAACACAAAACATTGAATTCAAAATTGATATTAAAAATTTGGACTTGGAGAACTTTGATTCATTCTTCTTCATCTAGTGCACAGTGCTGAAGGTTGTGTTCCTCTTATTTCATGGAGACAGGTGGCGCACCAAGTTCCTCTCTGGAACTTGGTGCGCCACCTGTCTCCATCCCTCCTAGTCTTGGGTCATGTTGAAAGCAAGCAGCACTTTAATAAAATCCTGTTATACTCAAGAAAATGTAGCATAGTCCCTGTGACGTTTGAAATGTCATGTCTCTAAGGGATGGGGTAAAATCGTTTTTTTTTACAAATCGAATAGTTTTTTCATAAATCGAAAAATTGTTTTTCTCTAAACTGACGTTTTAATTCCTAATTTTCATTATACTGACTTTCTAATGTATTGTATCTATCTTTAAATAGGCCAAGATACACTATGAATTAATACTAATTACAAACATTTAATTTTATGTATAAAAAAATCTAAAATCCAATTATCGTATACACCATCCCTAGCCAATGCAGACTAATGTAGTGACTTTTGACAAATGTCACCAAATATTATTTGATTTTAACAAACTGACATATTTTTGCTAATTTGTAACAAGATGTATTAATTTGTCATTGGCGGTCGCTTCGCCCGTTTTGTGAACGACGGCCGATGTTTTTTCATGTTTTCAACAATTAAATTTCAATTATTATCACTTTTGACTTCAAATTGAATTCATTTAAGCGATTGGCTACGAATATTCTTATTTTTCCGATTTTAAATCACTCATTTTTAGATGTGGATTGAATACTACACAGCACCGGAACGCGTGATTTTTTTTAGCACTGGAAGGGAAAGGTTAAGTTCACATTCATCCCTTATCTCTTCATTTCATAATCTATCATACGCTGTCCCCCCAAATATTCTTCTCAATGCACATATTTCTACGGCATTTATTCAGCACATATTAGTCATTTTCTACGTCCACTATTTAAAAAAAAAAAAAAATAGTTAGTTCGGCGTTAGCCAAACTGGAAAGATAAGGATAAAAGGATTGTTACTCACGGTTGGTAAAGTTCGATGATGGCGTGGATGACGGGATTCGGAGGTCTCGGCTGATGTTGATAACTCCTGGAGCGTGGTCGCGGTTGGTAAAATAATTCGTCCCAGGTTTCTTCTGATGAAGCGTATTGGTCGCTAGCCGAGAACCCATCCGCACTGGTTCGTCGTTGATGGGCCGAGCCGCCCGGCGGCCAGCCCGGTCCGAGGTCCTCCCGCTCGTGTGGTCTATATGCAAGTGAACGAGACCCGGCTGATGTCGTCGTCAAGTCAGACAACCGACATACGCGCCAATACTATCCTTCAATCTTGTGCGAATAACCTCGACGGGACCGGGAGCGATGACGATGCGGCCAGCGCGCGACAGAGGGGCCGGCCGCGATAAAAGAGCGCCCCCACATGACGGGGGCCGCCATTCCGCGTCACGCTATGGCGTGAACAATAGTTCTTATCCAAATGGAGAAGAAATTATCAGGTTTTGAATCATCATAACTAGACAGAGAATCCTAACATATTAACTGCACAGCCATAATGCTAATATGTATTATGAGTAATATTGAAAATTGAGTTTTCTTAAAATTTCAAAATGATATTTTCAATGATTCAATTCAATCAATACCTTTCTGATATTTATATTACTTCTTCCTATCGTGTCAAAGGCACTTAATTATTTTCACCCAGAATTCTACAACCTGGGCAGCAAACGCATTTAATTATTTTCACCCAGAATTCTACAGCCTGGGCAGCAAACGCATTTAATTATTTTCACCCAGAATTCTACAGCCTGGGCAGCAAACGCACTTAATTATTTTCACCCAGAATTCTACAACCTGGGCATCAAACGCATTTAATTATTTTCACCCAGAATTCTACAACCTGGGCATCAAACGCACTTAATTATTTTCACCCAGAATTCTACAACCTGGGCAGCAAACGCACTTAATTATTTTCACCCAGAATTCTACAGCCTGGGCAGAAAACGCACTTAATTATTTTCACCCAGAATTCTACAACCTGGGCAGCAAACGCATTTAATTATTTTCACCCAGAATTCTACAACCTGGGCAGCAAACGCATTTAATTATTTTCAGCCAGAATTCTACAGCCTGGGCAGCAAACGCACTTAATTATTTTCAGCCAGAATTCTACAACCTGGACAGCAAACGCATTTAATTATTTTCACCCAGAATTCTACAACCTGGGCATCAAACGCATTTAATTATTTTCACCCCTGAATTCTACAACCTGGGCAGCAAACGCATTTAATTATTCTCACCCAGAATTCTACAGCCCTAGGCAGCAAACGCATTTAATTATTTTCACCCAGAATTCCACAGCCTGGGCAGAAAACGCACTTAATTATTTTCACCCAAAATTCTACAACTTGGGCAGCAAACGCACTTAATTATTTTCACCCAGAATTCTACAACTTGGGCAGCAAACGCACTTAATTATTTTATTTTCACCCATTCTATGTTCCAG
Organism: Odontocerum albicorne; assembly: GCA_949825065.1. Taxonomy (NCBI): domain Eukaryota; kingdom Metazoa; phylum Arthropoda; class Insecta; order Trichoptera; family Odontoceridae; genus Odontocerum; species Odontocerum albicorne. Next base: position 3,867,436 of record OX463860.1, on the reverse strand, counting down.
CCTGCACAGCAAACGCACTTAATTATTTTCACCCAGAATTCTACAACCTGGGCAGCATTGGGCATTTCATGTCATCTTCCGTACAAAAATATAACTAGTTGATGCATTTGGATAATCATTGACAAATAATACATTATGATGTATTTTTCCATTTTATCACCAGAAACTGTTTGAATTTTTTATTATTATTGAAACCTTAATGTGAAATTTCATATAAATATATATAATATTTACGTGACTTCCTTATATTTACTTTGTATCGTACATTATGTGTCTAATTTTAAGGTATTCATATTATTCTATGTATATTTTTATAGACTACGAAGATCAAAGATTCTACAAATTATATTTTTTAAATAGTTGTTCAATAAACTTTAGTTATTTTCATTGCATTTAAATATTATTATTGTTAAATTCACTAAGTCTTTAAAAACAGGTTAAAATAAGTTATTTATTAATTCTACACATGACTTGAAAGTGATTTTAAAAACATATTTATATACGGCCTGATAAATAAAAATGTGTCAGGCCGTATTCCTACTTGACAGCAAAGTTACTAGCGTAAACTTCACAATGGTCGAAAAAAGCTGTGCAGGCAGGCAACCAAACAATCTGACTTGACGCAGTAAAAAAAATGTTTGCAAGCCCCGCCATCAAAGGTTGCTTGTGAATCATCACCGTTGTCAAGTGGGAATCCAGCCTTAAATTTTTTTGGTGATTATTGCAAAATATGTATTATTTATGAAAAGTTGCTATTTAATCAATGCAAATATTTTAATAGAACTATATTCCAATTATGTATCTTTTCAAACTGTATCAATATGATTTTGAAATATTTACAATAATAAGACTTGACCGCTATCAACTCCCAACAAATCTGCACTGACTGCTTTCATCAGTAGATTGTCAAAATAAATCGCTGCAGACAGACTTAACCCTTATCTTGGTAAAGTTCAATTTATCCAAATATTAACGTTTTTCTTTGGTGATTCCTTATTATATGGCAAGTTAGGAAGGAAAATTGAGAAAAAAAATCACAACTTTGCCATATAGTTTTTTTTTTTACATGTAACACTCACATTACATTGCCAAAATATCAATTTTTATAAAACACAAAAAGGGCTATAAAATGATTCTATAATCTAAAACAATAACAACATTTACATAGCTGAATTATCAACAAATAAAATGGTTTGAATAATTTTTCTCTACGTGTAGTGATTAATAAGATATTTAGATTATTTACCCCAATTTTCAAAACGCACCCACGCTGTCCAGACATGTTGACCCGATGTCATTTGAAAGGTTGTAGCTTTGTCAATATTTATCACCAGATGATGATACCACTGCACACAATAGTGCATGTATAGTATTTGAATGTGTTGCCATATTTGAAATTACATTAGTTTCTGAATTTAAAAAAAAATCTCTAAATTAGTGTAACACATGTGTTACAATGCCATGATAAGGGTTAACAAGGAGTAAAAAACATACATAAATATAAGATCTGCGATCCCGTAGGCATGCTACAATCAACCCAAAATAAATTCAAAGGAACTGTGCAAATTGATAATGGTCATGTGCGAAACAATTCATGGTTAAAAAAAATTTAATTCTTATTAACCTATAATATTTTGCAATAATATCAAATAAATCTTTGAGTATACGCTTAGTTTCATATATTCAATATAAATAATACTTGAATCTTATGCTTTGCATTTTGTGTAAAAAATTTACTTTCTATTTAATATAAAATGTTGACCATGTCCTTCAGCAATAATAAATTTATGTTAATAATTTAATATTGAATTAAAGGAAATCGAGTATCCACTTTAAAGGAATTATGATATTTTGAAGCAATTTTTATACAAGCAATATTATATTTACACTTCAGTTGTATATAGAATAACTTAGCGGCAATGTGATAATATCTTCAAACAAACCAGAAAGGCATTTAAAAGATCTGAAGTAAAAATCAGACAAGAATCCATTTAAAAATAAAATGAAAACCAACAAGAATTAAATCCGTGACCCAAGTCAGAAAGATGACAGGCGTCATAATAAGGCTACAGTGGTCGTGTATTATGATGGTGGAGTGTAAAAAATAGATTTTTTTATCATGTTGGGTAGCTGTACTTGTTCAATGGTTTATCATGTTGGGTAGCTGTACTTGCTCAGTGGTTTATCATGTTGGGTAGCTGTACTTGTTCAGTGGTTTTAGAACTGACACATTATTTTTCTAGTGTCGTAACTGATAATTTTGTGCCGTAACGGACAAACATTTATTGAAATTAATTTAAAATAAACCATATGTTTATTTAATTACCGTGATACGTGTCCAATAGCCTATTTGATCAAAGGTAAAAGATTCATCGATACATTCATGCTAAGTTCTTTGATGAAATGTCAGTGCTCCTTTGTCACATAGAAGATGAAAGCAACTTTAACCCTTCCTTCGCTGTGATGTGTAACTAGTACACATTGCTTCTAAAAACTTTAATATCTCTATAAATATAATAAATACTGGGTTCAGATTTTAGGTATTCCTCCATAATACATTTACGCATTGAATGAAAAAAATAATATTAATAACAATTAGCACTTATCGGCCACATCAGAAATATTTTGTGAAAATCGGGAATAAATTCACCGATACAATCAAACTTGTGCCAGTGTGTGACATAGGTATATTCATTTTAAAAAACTGCTATGGGTGAGGAAGCGACGCTATTCACGTCTCACTCTCACTCTACTTCTGTAAATGGAAACGCAACAAATAGAATCTCAGTTCGCTCGCTTCTCTTGCTTCAGTAGCTCGCGGGCATCCATTTGAGTTGGTTTCTTCGCCCATTTTGTGAACGTCGACCGATGTTTTTTTCATGTTTTCAGCAATTAACTTTCAATTATTATCACTTTTGACTTCAAATTTAATTCATTTAAGTGATTGGCTATGAATATTCTTATTTTTCCGATTTTAAATCGCTCATTTTTACATGTGTATTGGTGTATATTGAATACACACCACCGGAACCCGTGGATTTTTTTTTGCACAGGAAGGGAAAGGTTAATGGGACTCAAAATTAATTGAACCATTAACAAAAATTGTGATTATTGATTGGAACAATAAAATACAATTAACATGACCATAAGAAAATTTGGAGATCACACATGATTTGGAGATCACACATGATTTTAGTTATCTTGGGTCTACTATTACTGATAACGATGAATGTGAATCTCAAATTAGGAGAAAAATTTACCTGCAAACTGGCTCCCACTGCTCTCAGCAAATCATCTCAGAGTATTGTTCCAGACAAAATTCTAAAACCAGACTGGGACCCTTTTTTTTATATATTTTTTCCATCGGGAATTGAACCCTGGGTATAAGACAAGCTGGACCACAGATGTTGCCAAGATAATTAAATAATAAAAATAATGATAGAGCACAAAAAAATCTACACAATAATACCAACATCAAGAACAATGCAAAAGGAATAAATGGTTAAAATAAAATAAAAACCACATTTTCTCAACATAAAACATATTTTATTTTATATATTTCAACATCCAGTTTTACTCCCAGGGCAGGTGCCAGGTTATATCCAGGTCATATCATGCCAATCATCATATCCTAGTTTTACAAACCACAGTCTATTTAAACATCTTTATAATTGTTCTTAATTAAGGAAAAATTACCAACTAATTACCAAACAGTCCAAAAGTTAAAAGATCCCTCTACCGTCAGTAATATGTCAACTAGAGCTGATAGAAGGCATGTTGTTTCGTTATACACTGAAATGTTAAAAATTGAATACGAAGTGATTATAAAGTTTCTTTCAAAAGAAGGGAATAGCGTGGGAGAAATTAAACAATGTTTAGATGCTCTCCACAAAGAATATTCACTCCGTAGACAGAATTTTCCCTTCTTTTGAAAGACACTTGATAACTGACAATTTTTAATATTTCAGAATATAACCAAACAACACGTCTTCTATTTTCTCTAGTTGATATACTGCTGAGGGTAGAGGGAGATTAGATACACAAAAAATGTTTAGTAATATGGTTTATCTAACACCGAAATTAATATGGATTATCTAACATAAACCGTTTCCATCCAGGATGGTCTCCAGTCCGGCATTCGGCCAAAAATACGAGTCTCCTTATATCCTTAGTGGATGGTGTAAGATCATCATCAAATTTGTCTAATTCCATGTGAACGATAAAAAAAGATAACTGTAACATCGCCCTGACCATCCACTAGGCATGGCTGACACAGTATCTGTCCATACACTCTTCTCCCTGGCATGAATTCTTTGGTCTTCCTCTGGTTGTTATTCGAGGAAGATCCATGAAGATTGCCTGGTTCACAATGTGATCGGGTGCTCTGCGTCCAACGTGCCCATACCATCTCAATCGCCTCTCCTCCATCTTACTGTTGATGTCTGTAACACCTAGGCTTCCACGAATGCGTGAGCTTTTTATTTTGCCTCTTAGGGACACACCAGCTGACCATCTTAGCATGTGCATTTCAGCAGTTTCTAGTTGTCTAAAGTAAGAGTTATACATCGTCCAGCATTCGAAGCCATAGAGGAGTGCGGGTCTGTCCATACACACTCTTAACTTATTTAGGTCAGAGAAACATAAATCGCAAACATGGTCTTAATTTATATTTGTCATTGCGTCTGAGAATAATTTTCTTCATCTATGCAATTTTTTTTCACTTATTCATTAACATCTTGTACGTTCCATAAGAAACATAGGGATGTCATAAAATACTTTCATCGCATAGCAATCCATGACAGGCCGTGACTGAATCTTCCTATAGTAACAACATCAATATATGGTATAGGATAGGATCTTTTATTTTCGATATATAATAATTTTAATAGATTATTTCTTCTTATACTGCCCTCATAAGCAAAAATGCAGCTAACGGGAAAAAAATCAGAAATTTAACTAAGTATAAGGCAATATCCCATATCAAATTCTGGACCATAATCCATAAAAAATACAGAAAACCATTTATTTCAATACAAAAATCGACATAATGGTTTTTCTAAGCAAAAAAAGCAGTAAAATGTGATTCATAAGCAAAAAGACAGCAAGTGCCTATGTGTTGGCTGCGTTTTTGCTTATGAGGGCAGTATAGCTTACATCAGCCCCGGGCAAATTTCAGTCCATGGGCAAAATGTACGGACTCGACTAATTTTTATTCACATTGATGACAATTCTTGTGCGTTCGTTATATAATAATATATCATTTTTTTTATTATAATCTGTATATATATACCGAAAAATCGTAATTTTTAGCACCGAGTCGCATTACAAGAATGAATGTGCGAGTACGGCTTGCGTGGCTTGTGTAGCCGTGTGTGAGACAGACACAACTGTCTCGGCATTACCATAATATATACACTCAAACCTCTGCATTCACACTTTTTTTTTTAATTTTGGCAATAAAATTATCTTTTTATAACAAATTTAAATTACATTTCCAAAAAATAATCTTTTATTTGACGACTAGATTTTATATTTAAATTCTCAATGAGGCCCTTCACCCAAAATATTTGCCCAGACCTGGCATACATAGTTAAAAATATGCAGCAAAAGTATTTATTTAAAATATTTATTTCAAAGTAAACATTTTTCCTTCAAAGTGGATTTTTCTTTTTTATACTTAAGCAACTAATTAATTTCTATAAGAAAAATATAAACTGTTTACTCAGTCTATATTGACGTGCATATGTAAAAAGGAACCAACTCACCAAACATACTTAAGGTTTCAGTTTTAACATTGTGAAACTCCATATAAGAATATTAAACAATAAATTACTATTTTATTCCACTAACTACAATACATTAAGATTAATTTAATAAATTGAATAACAAAATAATTGTATATTCCATATTTTTTTATACTTCAGAAAATGTAAGATGGGTCCTGCGACGTTTTAAACTTCATGTCTCGAAGGGATGGGATAAAATCGTTTTTTTTTACAAATCGAATAGTTTTTTTATAAATCGAAAAAATATTTTTCTCTAAACTGACATTTTAATTCCTAATTTTCATTATACTGACTTTCTAATGTATTATATGATTTGTATCTGTCTTTAAATAGGCCAAGATCCACTATGAATCAATACTAATTATGAACATTTAATTTTAGGTATAAAAAAATCGAAAATCCAATTATCGTATACCCCATCCCTAACCAATGCAGACTAATGTAGTGACTTTTGACAAACGTCACCAAATATTATTTGATTTTAACAAACTGTCACATTTTTGCTAATTTGTAACAAGATGTATTAATTTGTCATTATTGTTAGTTTTAAGTAATGTATTTACCTAAATAACTTGCTATTTATTAGAATCGAGGCTTATGTTAAAATTGATAAAATAATTTAAATTACTGAATGTCGTTACAAGGTTGTATTGGGGCAAATTTGTGAACTGTCACAGGACCCGTGCTACAATTTCTGAAGTACAGTTTATTTAAAACATTGAATAAACTTATTTATTTATTTTCTGTATAAAAGCGACACTATATTTTCTCAACTATTTCAAAACAGTCAGAGTTGGATCCTTTTAGCATATTAAAACAAATGACTTTATCGTAGTTATACCATTCTTTAGTTACATAAATATTTTATAAATATACTTAATTTAATTTTAATTATTAAAAAGACAAAAAGCTTTTTTTTTTCTTATATTTTATTTATAACATAAAATTTGTACAAAAAGCAACGGAAAATATGTGATTTACTTTATTGTCGTATTTAGTTTGCTTGCCTTCATTTCTAAGAGTTCCTTTCTCTACCTAGAGGTGCTTTTATTGTAGTTTTACCGTTATCTCGTTACTATAGAGTGTATTCTCATTTTTATTTCGATACGAAATTTCGCCTGTTGCGAAACTATTATGATTAATTATTTTAAGATTAATTAAGATTGTATTCCGATATTATCCAAAATAAAAATCAACTGATATATTCATAAGAGTTTTATTTAACCCTTTAACGGGCATAAGCAGAAATGGGTGGCATATGCGACCACCCTTATGGTTATATTTATAAGGATTCATTTTCTTAATGAAACGTTTTTAAGTAACACAAATGTCAAATTGGCAAATGCTGTGGACGGGCAGGTCTTATTTAAGACGGATCGTCGTGAAGTTAGCTGCATGTTCAGTAGCAACGATCTAAACATCCGGTCAATTTATTGTCAAATACGTAAATAGGTATTATAAGTAAATCCCCATTCATTATATCTCATATAAGAATTTTATTTCCTAATACAACCTAAACTTAGATATTATTACCTAAACATTCATCGGTCACTTTTGCGAGCACTGACATGACCCCTAAAATGGGCACAGCTCTCATATGCGACCGCCTCATTTTCAAAAACAAAAAATTTTTAAAACACATTTTTGAAGAAATAAAGTTGATTCGATACACATAATAATGATTTATTCAACAAAAAACTCAATATCTCAAAAAAAAAACTTGCCCTATAAAGGGTTAATCCATATAATTTAATTAAATAGTGTAATAAGCTGGGCACGACGAAAACAGAAAAAAAAAACCATCAACATTATTTTGTGCAGTTAACAATCCAAATTGATTATCTGCTCAAAGTACAATATGATTATCTCCGTAGCAAAAACCAAGTGTATGACATTCTCCAAAGACCCACTAGAGTGCGGAATCTCAGTACGTGACGAGCCAATTGAACAAGCAACCCAGTTCAGATATCTCGGCAGTGAACTGCTCAGCTCTCATGACCTCCCCAGAGAAGTAAGGCCACAGGTAGATAAAGCTGCAGTTGTGGCGGGCTGCCTGAAAGATGTCATATGGAGGAATCAAGATATGAGAACGGATAGCAAGGTATGCATTTATAAGACCTGTGTGCGACCTATCCTCACACATGGCATCGAAGCGAGGGTGGACACTGGCAGGACAAAAAGTATGCTAAGGACAACGGAAATGAGAAATCTACGTGCTGGGAAGACTTTGCGTGATCGTGTAAGGAACACCACAATCCGAGAGGTCTGTGAGGTCCAAGATGTGGTCAGGTGGGGACGACAGCGTCGACGATACTGGTACCAACATGTACAGAGACTGAATTCCACAAGAATCCCATACATAGCTCTGCATGGGGTGCCGGATAGACGGCGTCCACCAGGGAGACCCCCAAAACGATGGAGAGATAGCTGGAGCTCAGTATCACAGGACAATCCTGCAGTAACAGACTCTTGAGTCTATAGAAAGCTTAAGAAGAAGAAGAACAATCCCAATTGTCTTTCATATCTTTGCGAAAAATTCCACTTTTTATCCAGAATACGGACATTCTTTTCGATCAGGCTATGAGCAGCTCCGTTGCATACCAATGCCCACACCACATCATACACATCTTTATTTATGGTTCACTCGGCGTGACTGTAGAATGAACTTCCGAGAGTTATCAAATTTACATCACTCAGAATCTCTTTTCATCCTAATTTTCCTTTGTTTCGCTTCCTTATCCTTTCCTCTACTTCTACCATTATTGTTTAGAGCAGGGGTGTCCAAATCGTGGCCCGCGGCCAATTTAAGATTTTGTGTGGCCCTTTCGAGGTTTCCAACTTTCTATACATTTTGCATTTTGTTATTCTTCTTCTTAAACTTTCTATAGACTCAAGAGTCTGTTACTGCAGGATTGTCCTCCTGTGATGCTGAGCTCCAGCTATCTCTCCATCGTTTCGGGGGTCTCCCTGGTGGACGCCGTCCATCCGGCACCCCATGCAGAGCTATGTATGAATTTCTTGTGGAATTCATTCTCTGTACATGTTGGTACCAGTATCGTCGATGCTGTCGTCCTCATCTGAACACATCTTGGACCTCACAGACCTCTCCGATTGTGGTGTTACACGATCACGAAAAGTCTTCCCAGCAATATTGATAAAATAAAAAACAAAATCCGTGCACGTTAATTATAATAATTTTCACATATTATTAATTTTGTGAGTGACGAATTTATTACCTTACGGTATCGCAACTGTAGGCCGGCGCCAGACATTCCTTTGTAATAATGTAAGTGTTATGCGTGACAACAATACAGAACGAGTGTAATGCAGTCCAATCAACAGTGATGCGCGACGTCCAAATTACCAGTCGATATTAAAAAAAAATCAAATAATAAAAAACAAATGTTTCATTAATTTTACAAAGTAATAAAATATTACGATTATGTTGTTTGTTTATTTTTAATATAAAAAAAAAGTCATATTATTATTAAATTATAAAATATTTATATGTGTGGCCCATCAAAAACTTGCAATATTTAATTTGGCCCACCAAATGATTTCAGTTGGACATCCCTGGTTTAGAGATTGGTCATTTATTTGGTTTTTTATACTAGAATTTCAACAAATATTTTTTATGTGAAATTTCATGAATTAAAACAATTTAATTAATATATATTGCATTATAGCAATATATTAATTAAACTGTTTTAATTCATAAATAGAAGGCCGAAGAGGTGTTGGCAGGAAGCAAATCTCCTGGCTCCGCAATATACGTGATTTGACTGGCATAAGGGATGTTGGAGATTTTTTTCGGGCTACTGGGGACAAAGGTGTCTACTCTCAAGTGATATTCAACGTTGGGGGGACCTGACATGACACTGGGAAGAAGAAGATTATAGCAATAAGCCTGCCAAATGTACCATATAAATTGGCGTCAATCAGAGGCTTCACATTATCACTCCATAAAAGATTATTAAGGAATATTTCATCTGAAATGACTGAAAGATTATAATAATATTACGACATCAAACATAACAGGTCACTGATGGCACTTTGCACTGTTCACTCTGCACACACCTTTCAACAGTATTTTGTCTACTGTAAAAAACAGGTCACTGATGGCACCTTGTAACTTACTTTCTAAACCATTTGTGAATCCCCGCAAGCTCCACACTAGAAATCTGAGAACCTTTCCCCCATAAATGACTTAGAAACTTATATAACAAATTTTCTTCTACGTAAAGACCAAATGAGAACCTACTGTTAAAATTAATACATAAATCTTTGATGCATTCTACTCTCTGAATCATCAGAACATTCAGAGTGTATCTTTAATATTTCAAAATCATTGCTTTGAAAAAATATTAGAGTTTACGTTTCGAAATATTGAAAATTGATTTGTGTGTCACTCCAAAATAGCATTTAAGCAAGGAGTAAACATAGACCTTCAAATCATTCAAGAATATATAAGAACCTCGAGTACTTTATTACAGAACCAATATCCTTGATAAAGATTAAGAAGAGCATAGGCCCTAAATTTGACCCTTGGGGTAGCCATATGAAACATAATTATCGTATCATGAAAACCAACAAACATATGGCACAAGATTTCATACTTTGATAACCAACAAATACAGTAAAGCTTTTTGAAATTTACAAAGCAAGGACCTAAACTGTTATAAAATCTATGGTTGACTAACACTAGTAAGTTAGCGGTGTTTCTCCGTGTCAACACCAATACAAAAATATGTGTATCCGGGGCATCCAATGTAATTGCCGCGGTATAGTACCGAGGTTTAGGGGTTGTATCTGTCAAACATTGAGAAAGTTTGTTCGTGTACTCATTTTGCATAGCAAAATTTGTCTAGCATTTCAACTCTTAAGTGTGTGACCCAAAAATGCCTATAAAACTAAAAGGAAAGGTATACCAGACTATCGTTAGACCCACGATTATGTATGGCTCACAATGCTGGACTATGTACAGCTCCTACCCTAGGCAACTTGAAACGGCAGAAATGCAAATGCTTAGATAGTCGGCAGGAGTAATACTAAAAGACAGAATTAAGAGCTCACGCATTCGGGCACATAAGACAGAGACCACCAGACCATACGGTAAATCAGGCAATGTCTGTGGATCTTCCTCGACAGCCGTCCAGAGGAAGACCAAAGAACTCCTGGATAACTCAATGCTCCAAAATCCTGCAGAGAAATGACCTAGATGAAAGCGACACCCAGAACCGAAGAACATACAGCCTGAGAACGAGAAGAGCCGACCCCAACAGTCTACCTAGGCAATGAGTTGAGACAGTGCCAGGAAGAAGTGTGTGTCCCAATCACCATGGATAATCAGCGTTCTACTATATATAAAACATAATTTTAATGACGTAATAAAATTACATTATTATAAAGGTAAGTATTGAAATTAGGAAACTCTATATTAACCATAAATAATTTAATTCTACAACAAATTTAATAAAACTTTACATCTTTAAAACAGCATTTATCCTTCCTATAGTTTCATTTTTCCCTAAGACTTCCATCATCTCGGCAACACTCGGCCCTTGTTCTAACCCACTTAAAACGCATCTCAAAGTCTTCATCAAGTTTTTATACTTCACATCATTATTTTGACTAAACTCTTTCAAAGATTCCTTCATGGATAGTCTTTGAAACAAAGATTCATCGTCATTTTCAAGTTTCACCACCAATTTTTTCAAAATATCAACACTCGAAAGATCTAAATTCAGATCGCTCGATGGCAGAATCCAAATGAAAGCTAAATCATCGGATAAAAGATCGTGCAGAGTAGTCAGTCTGCCGGAAGACCATTGCAAGATTTTCTTGATGTGTTCAGGAGAGTTATGAAGGTTCATTCCTTTGAAATGTGAATCGATCAGTTTTTGAGTCTCGTTGATGAGAAGTTCCGCCTGTTCTGGATCTTTGAGTTGTTCCATAAGCTCCAATCTGTTGCATTCTATCAACAGCTCTGGATTCAATCTGCTTGGACTCGAATTCACTAATTCCAATTGAAACTGAAACAATGAAAATAACAGTAACAGATTGGTGACAAGTGACAAGGTTCTACATTTTATTTGATTACAGCTAATATATTAAATCTACCAAAATACTTCTTCTTCCTCTTGGCCTAGGTCGTATGACTGGTTGTGACGGTGGGCTGTCCTGGGATTATGACGTCCAGATGTCCTTCCATCTTTTCGGCGGCCTTCCTGGTAATCTCCGGCTGCTAGGGTTTTCAGTCTTAGCAATTTTCGCAAGTCTCGTATCCTCCATGCGGTCTACATGATCCCTCCAGAAGCGCCTTCTGCTTCTTCACCCCCTCACTATGTCTTCAACACCACAGACAGACTTTATCGTCTCATTTCTGATCCGATCTCTAAGAGTTCTGCCTGCGATGGAGCATAGAGTTCTCATTTCCACCACTCTGAGAAGGTTTTTTTGTCCTGTTAGTATCGGCTCTCACTTCTATCCCATATGTCATGATGGGGTGGACGCATGCCTTATATATCCTGACCTTACTTTCGGTTAGTATGTGTTTGTTTCTCCATATAATGTCCCGCAGGCAGCCAGCCAAAGCTGTCGCTTTATTCGTTTGTGCTCGTACTTCACTATATATACACTGTTGTTGGAGATCTCTACACCTAGGTAAGTGAATCGCATAACTTGCTCATATACCAAAATACATACATACCAAACGCCATTTCCCTATCAAGGTAGGCAGAGAAGAGACAGTGTCAAACTTTCCTAACACGTAACACATCTTTCGCCTCTTGTACATTCATACAACTCTACGATTTCTCAGACTTTTAACATTTAATTTTTTTTTAAATATTTAACTCGATCCAATCATACTTTCCTTAGTTTTCTTCTACCACGCCTTCCTATTTTCACATTTCTCTATCACGCCTCCCTATTTTCACATTTCTCTATCACACCTATTTTCACATTATAAATTTGTTTTGTTAGTATTTCTGCACTCATTTGTTGTACATGCCCAAACCATTTGAGAGTGGTCTTCGTCATCTTACTGAACACATCGGTCTTAAGTTTTTCAAACCATAATCCCTTCATTCCTGTATTGTGTCATATAATGTTTTCCCGTTGTATTCTTCTCAGTGCATGCATTTCTAAAGCATTCATTCGTTTGCTTTCAGTCTTTTTCTACATCCACATTTTACTCCCATAAATCAAAATTGGCACTAAAATACTGTTGTGGACTATCATCTTAGCAGATTTTGATACTATCCAATTTTAATATATACGTTTGAATGCTCCATTGACTCCTATCCACATAATACATACATATCATCACGCCGTGTCCCTTGCGGAGTAGGCAGAGAGAACAAACGTTTCTATCAAAGCACACAACTTTCGCCTCTTCCACATTCATACATCTCGTCATTCACAATATTCTATTATTCATATTTCTCACTTTACCTTTTTTCAAAATCTGGTCCAGCCACGTTTTCCTCGGTCTACCTCTTCCACGCACACCTTGCACTTCTGACTTGTATATTCGCTTAGTCATTCTTTCATCATTTATTCTCTCCACATTTTCAAACCATCTTGAAGCTCTTTTCTTCAATTTACTGAAAACATTTTATCCATGCATTCATTTATGATGTCTTCATTCCACCTACTTTCAAACATTGACATTCCACAAATTTTCCTCAATGCGCGCATCGCATTAATCTTACTCTCAGTATTAATCTTACTCTTATTCTTCTTCTGTCAAGTCCATGTTGCATTTCCATAATCAAAGTGGGCACCAATACACTATATTTATGCATTGTCATTTTTGCTACTGTTTGCGATATTGCGCGGTTATTGTATATAACATTAAGTGCTTCTTTTACCTTATTTCCAGTCTTTACACTTTCTTTAATGTCTCTTTCAACTCACCCATCACACGTTAATATACTGTGTACTATCGATTTTAATAATTTGTTTTTATTAATACGTATTTAACCCTTTTAATCCCAGCATATTTTGCATAAAATGTGCGAAATATCCCAAGCATTTTTTGGCAAAAAAACAGTAGTTTATATTTTATTTTTTATCTCAGTTAATATTTAGTTATTAAACCTCATTTTTTTGTGGAGATCTCCCTGTATAGTTTAAAATAATAAGTCATTTTCATATTTCATGAAAATAAATTGTTTCTATTTTTTTTTATTCAACATAAAAACTTGTATGAAAACTGAGGCCGATTTCGCATACACTAGTTGGGGTCGATAATCGGCCCCATGGGATTAAAAGGGTTAAATCGTGCCACCCAGAGATGGAATTGGGCAGATCACATTTTCAGATATCTCCATGATATACCCAGAAAGTGCTGGAGTGGCGACTATGAATAGAAAAAAAAAGTATGGGAAGATTTCTAACAAGATGATTGGATGATATCAGGAAAGTGGCTGAGAGCAACTGAAAGCAATGTATCAAAGAGGAATGAGCAGAAAAGGACAGGAGAGGCATATATCCAACATTGGAGCCAACTGGGCTAATATCCAGTTATAAATCCACCAGAAATCAAAACCTGGTGTGTCCACTTGCTTAGTACGAATGTTAACCATTAGACTACAGCTACCGAAGATAACAGTAATTAGATATCCAATTAAAAATTAATATGATTTAACTTAACGAAATTACAAACCTGTGAAACTAATTCGTGCATTGAAGCTGCACACATCCCATCACCAGGAGTTCTCGCAAAGCCTCCTCCAGCCAGAGACATATAGTTGACCAATGCGGCTGGTAAAATTCCTGAAAAAAATACAGAAAAACTCACTCAACAAGCTCCTACTTAAGATTTTTCCAGTTTAAGAGAAGTTAATTTCTTGCTCTAAATTAGAACATATACCTCTAAAATGAGTCCACTTCATCCAGAAATTTACTGAAGTGGGTTCGTTTTCAAGATAATAAGAATAACAAATAAGGTACAATACGAGGGTGGTCCGATACGGGGCCAAATCCGGAGAATACGGTGGATGGGACAGCAGTTCGTAGCCTAATTCTACCAATTTGGCCATGGCGACGGTGGAGGTGTGAGCCGGTGCGTTGTCATGATGGAAGAGCACTTTTTTCTTCGCCAAATGGGGCCGTTTTTTCTGCAATTCGGTGTCGAATCGGCCCAATAATTCGGCATAGTAGAGCCCTGTGACCGTTTTGCCCTTCTCCAGGAAGTCGATGTAGATCACACCTTTTGAATCCTAGAAAACGGTGGCCATCACCTTTCCGGCCGGTAGGACAGTCTTCGCCTTCTTCGGAGCACGTTCGCCGGGTGAAGTCCACTGTTTCGACTGTTCCTTGGTCTCGGGTGTGTACCAGTGTATCCATGTTTCGTCGACGGTCACGAAACGACGCAGAAACTCCTTCGGATTGCGCTTAAACATCGTCAAACACTACTCTGAAGTGGTCTCACGGTTGCGCTTGTTGTCCGGAGTCAGCAAACGCGTCACCCATCGCGCCGACAGCTTTCTCATGCCCAATACTTCATGCAGGATATGACCCACACGGTCTTTTAAGATGCCTACTGTCTCAGGTATCTCGCGCACCTTCAATCGGCGGTCTGCCAATACGAGTTCGTGGATTTTTGTCACGTTATCCTCCGTGGTAGCCGTTTTCGGGGCACCTGAGAGTGGCTCATCAAAAACCGACGTGCGACCACGTTGAAACTCGTTAAACCAATTTTTGACGGACGCCATCGAAGGAGAAGAGTCACCGTACACAGCATCCAAGCGCTTTTTGATTTCGCTGAGCGATTTCCCTTTCAAAAACAAGAATCGAATCACCGACCGATATTGCTCTTTTTCCATTTTTCTCAAATCAGCGGACACGCTCGCTTCCACATGCGGTCAAAACAAAACTACGCGTCCGGTTCGGCTGAAATTTTGACAGTAGCTGTCAACGACAATGTACTACGCGATAAAAAATTGCTCTTGCGATAGTGGTGCCATCGGGCGGTGAGGCTAAGTACTTATCGGACCGCCCTCGTAGATGTTTTAAGTAAGATGAAAAAAAAGCTGGGAAGACTTTGCGTGATCATGTAAGGAACACCACAATACGAGAGGTCTGTGAGGTCCAAGATGTGGTCAGATGGGGACGACAGCGTCGACGATACTGGTACCAACATGTACAGAGAATGAATTTCACAAGAATTCCATACATAGCTCTGCATGGGGTACCGAATGGACGGCGTCCACCAGGGAGACCCCCGAAACGATGGAGAGATAGCAGGAGCTCAGCATCACAGGAGAACAATCCTGCAGTAACAGACTCTTGAGTATATAGAAGGTTTAAGAAGAAGAAAAAAGAAGCTTAAAGATGGTTTGGACATGTGGAGAGAATGAGTATGCAAGTCAGAAGTGCAAGGTGTGCGTGGAAGAGGTAGATTGAGAAAAATGTGGCAGGAGAAAATGGACCAGATTTTGAAAGAAGGTGAAGTGTATATAAATAATAGAATATTGAGCATGATAATATGTATGAATGTGGAGGAGATAGAAGTTGTTAGCTTGGAGAGAAAAATTCAGAGATCTGTTCTCTCTGCCTACCCTGCAAGGTAAACGGCGTGATGATATATATGTAAAAAATAAGAAGCCATTATTGACTGATCCTGTAACAAAAAATCTTAAAGGGGTTCAATACAAAAATACAGTACAAAGCATACAATGGGGTGCTGAATTCAATCAAGGCAAAGGGAGGAAAACAATTTAGGCAGTCGATCGGAGCGTGGTTGTTATTGCGACAGGAGTTTAAGTACTTGGGCTTGCAAGAGGAATGACTTGTAGTAAGTACTTGGTTTGTGTGAGCTCTTGAGTGTGGTGTTTTTTGTTATTTTACATTTATATTTTTCTATATTTTTTTTATGATTATGTGTGGTATATTGTGGGGTGAATGTTTTTGGTCTGTCTGGAGTGATGAAGTGTGAGGAGTTTGATTTTGCGTGATGTATACATGTGTAATTGAGTGTTACTGTTTGTCAGGTAGATGAGAATGTGCAACGGGGTTTTACATAATAAAAAATCGGAAAAAAGTATCGATTTATTTTTTCATGCTATATATCCTCAGTGTGATACAGGCAAAAGCTTAGTTTACTGGGAACACGATAAATGAAAGGCAACAAACCCAGATCCATTAATATTGTGTGTCCAAATTAAATTACCTTTTGTTTTTTCACAAATGATGTACTACCTTGATCAAAAAGTTTTAGGACTTTATTCATAAAATCGAAAATACAAGTTTATTCATCAAAATCGATATGGTCCCCTTCAAAGTACTCCCCATCGACTGCAACGCACTTACACCAGCGCTTGATGCAATCCTCGAAACACCGCTGGTACTCAATTTTCGGTATGTCCATCAGAGCCGTCTTCGATTTTTTCATGACATCCTCTCGGGTGCTGTAACGCGTTCCCAGAAGCAGTTTTTTAAGTCGGTTGAACAGGAAAAAGTCGCAGGGAGCCAGATCAGGTGAATTCGAAGGCTGCTGGATAGTATTCGTGTTATTTTTGGTCGCGATTTCAACGCGGTCCTTTTTTGCATGAAATTGAGGTCTGTCGGCACCAGTTTTGCAGCGACACGTCTGAGGCCCAAATCATTAACCAAAATGTTTTGAGCGGATCCATAAGCGATGTTCAAGACCTCTGCCAGCTCTCTGATGGTCAATCAACATTTCTTTGATTTTATCGATGTTTTCATCGGTTTTCGACTGCCACTGCGTTCGTCATCCTCGACCGACTCACGACCACTTCTGAAGCGTTCGTGCCACCGAAAAACACTTCTCCAACATTTCCAATGTCTGCGGACTGTTAAATCCGTTTTTCACACAAAATTTAATGCAAACTCGTTGATGCACAGTTGCCATTTTCAAACTTGTAAAAAATCGAAAACACGCACAAAGGTAGATGTACTCAGTACAGCGTAACTTTTACAAATGTCAAGCTATGACGCTGAAATTTGAAGGGAAGTGTCAATGATAGATGTGGTAACCTAACAAAAAAAAGGAATTCCAATCGAGTGAATGACAGCGCCACACGGTGGCCGGTCCTAAAACTTTTTGATCAAGGTAGTATATTTCTTGTCATGTGTAAAATAAATAGAAATAAAAAATAAAATAAATATGTGATGTCTGGAAACCCTCGACAGAAACCCTTTTTTAAAAAGTCTGGGTGCCAATGACAAAAAAACCACCGAATCGGAAGTCAGGTATCATATCAACTAGGTCATAGAGATTGTTTTATTATCTAAGCTACGGATATAAAATTGAAAACATGAAACTGACCTCTTCTTCTATAATCATCCACCCTGATGTCGCCTTGTCTTTTACTTAGTTTGCTGCCATCTGAATTCACTATGAGCGGGAGATGTCCGTATTGAGGGGGTTCCCAGCCAAAGGCTCTATAATTTTAATTACATACATTATAATTTATGTGATAAAAAGATATTCACCTCATCCTCAGGGAACACTAACAAGACTGAATTATGCCCGGGCTGGCCACTAACAGACTAAACAGATCTAACAGTAAAATTTCAAAATGGGGATTGTAGATGGAAGGAGACAGACGACTTCAGCAAGCAGCAGTGAGACCTTGTGATTTTCTTAGTGACATTAACTCTTCCTTCCTTGTGATGTGTAACTAGTACACATTGCTTCTAAAAACTTTAATATCTCTATAAATGTAATAAATACTGGGTTCAGATTTTAGGTATTCCTCCGTAATACATTGACGCGTTGAATGAAAAAAATAATAATAATTAGCACTTATCGGCCACATCAGAGATATTTTATGAAAATCGGGAATAAATTCACCAATACAATCAAACATGTGCCAGTGTGTGACGTAGGTATATTCATTCTAAAAAACCGCTATGGGTGAGGAAGCGACGCTATTCACGTCTCGCTCTCACTCTACTTCGGTATATGGGAACGCAAGAAATAGAATCTCAGTTTGCTCGCTTCTCTCGTTTCAGTAGCTTTCGGGCATTCATTCGAGGTGGTCGCCCGTTTTGTGAACGTCGGCCGATGTTTTTTTCATATCTTCAGCAATTAAATTTCAATTATTATCACTTTTGACTTCAAATTTAATTAATTTAAGCGATTGGCTATGAATATTCTTATTTTACCTATTTTAAATCGCTCATTTTTACATGTGTATTGAATACACAGCACCAGAACCCGCGGATTTTTTTTAGCACAGGAAGGGAAAGGTTAATGGGATTCAAAATTAATTGAACCATTAACAAAAATTGTGATTATTGATTGGAACAATAAAATACAATTAACATGACCATAACAAAATTTGGAGATCACACATGATTTGGAGATGTGTGTGACGCCAGTGTGTGACGTAGGTATATTCATTCTAAAAAACCGCTATGGGTGAGGAAGCGACGCTATTCACGTCTCGCTCTCACTCTACTTCGGTATATGGGAACGCAAGAAATAGAATCTCAGTTCGCTCGCTTCTCTCACTTCAGTAGCTTTCGGGCATTCATTCGAGGTGGTCGCTTTGCCCATTTTGTGAACGTCGGCCGATGTTTTTTTCATATCTTCAGCAATTAAATTTCAATTATTATCACTTTTGACTTCAAATTTAATTCATTTAAGCGATTGGCTATGAATATTCTTATTTTACCTATTTTAAATTGCTCATTTTTACATGTGTATTGAATACACAGCACCGGAACGTGCTGATTTTTTTAGCACAGGAAGGGAAAGGTTAATAGTGAACAAATGATATCATCTTCATACAACAAAACATTCATAACCAAATCTGACATTTTCACATCTCTCATTTCAACTTTCATCCCATTTACACATGAGTCAATATAAATATTGAAGACCCATGGAGAAAGTAAACATCCTTGACTGACACAAAAAATATATACTCACTTATATAAAAGTAAATGTTTCGTCGTGGATATTTGCCATTCTACTCCTCTCAAAACATGAGACACCTCCATCAAATGGTCGTCTACCACGTTAGCAAAGTGATACGTTGGGAAGCCATCTGATTTCATTATGACGGGATCACCTTCCGTTTGAGAAACATCGTAAGCTATTGAGCCATAGATGAGATCCTCAAAATGGCTGCAGTCTGAAGATAACTGAAAGAAATGAAACTCAATAAGATTGCATATTGGTTTTATTAATATGATCAGTGTAACTACACAATCGTTATTGATACCCAGTTAATGGGGCAATTCATTTGGTATGGTTTCCAGTTCTTGCAAACCTACTAATCTACTAAGCCGATCCGGAGGTTGCGGGTTCGATCCCCACTGGAATCCAGATTTTTTTTAAATGGAATTCCAGACTGGTTTTCACTTAGGGCCCATTAAAAAATCTTTCTGGTTGGTTGAAAGAGATTGCCACATTGCAATAAACACGCCAGGTGAAATGAATTTAAAAAAAAAATAATAATAATCTATGAGATGTGAAGACGCCTTAATTAGGGAGTACCAGAAGATGTGTGAGATGTATATGTGTGAATATTAAAGTGTGGAGACATGTCCTCTTTGCCAGGACCAAAAGGAATATGATGTGGCATATTATATTTATGTATTTTCGTAAAGTTTACATACACAGGTTAAACCCGATTACATGCAAAGCTCAAGAGAAATTACACACAGTAATAAGAAAAACCCGATTATATACAAAGCTCAAGAGAAATTATATACAGAAACAAGAAAAACCCGATTATATACAAAGCTCAAGAGAAATTACATACAGTAACAAGAAAAACCTGATTATATACAAAGCTCAAAAGAAATTACATACAGTAACAAGAAAAACCCGATTACATGCAAAGCTCAAGAGAAATTATATAAAGTCACAAGAAAAGAAAAAAAATTATATACAGCAACAAAAATATAAAAGTTAGTAAACAATAAATATTAGTCCAGTCGACACAACTAACTTTCATTACTAAGAAAGCTAATAAAGAGTTTACTAAGTACTGATAACTTTGAGATAGGACTATAATTTGTCACACAATTTTCGGGCCTGATTTGTATATTGGGGTTATAAAGACTCCTGTCCAGTGATCTGGAAAAATGCCCTCTGTTATAGAATGGTCAAATAAGAGGCAGATAGGAAAAACTTACCTTAAATCTAATGCAATATGGGACACCTTGGCTCACTTTCTCTTTGACTTCTTCTGGAGATAAATGTCTACATTTATTGTCATACTTCGGTATTTGTCTGCTGCGTAACGCATCTCTTCTCAAGATGTCTATTCGTCGATCGGTGCAAAAACATTTATAAGCAGAATTATTCGACAAAAGTTTGTCAATTTCTTTCCTACAAACAAAAAATGTACATAGAAAATAATTACCAGTTCAGTTTTTAGAAATTTATAAAAAAGCCTGTTTGTAAAGAATCTAATAGGAAATTTTACAATGCTTATGGAAGTTTAATAGTTCTCCAATCCTTATATGAATATTCTTCATAAATTTAGGCAATGATCTTCCTCTCAGGAGTTAGGAGTTTTATTACTAATGGTAACCAAAAAAGGTTCCAGTCCAGTTAAGGTTTGTCTAGAAGGTTGTTGGTACCTCTTAGTTTATGGTAGTATTACTAACACATAAGCTGAGAGGCAGAGTACATACCTACTATAATGGTTCAATACAAAAAGGATTGATTGATAGGACCTAAGACAAATATTGTCTTGTCGGTTCCAGAATCCCACCGAGGATACCAATATCTGTGGATATTCACAATCCCTTATTTAAAATAGCTTAGTATTTGTCAATAACTTACTTACATTGTTCCGTGAACTTTAAATTGATTCTTAATTACTTATACACCCATACCTCGTTTTATAAACCCTCTTTTAATTTTTTTATTTTATTTTTATTTATTTTACACATGACAATAAAACAACAGGTAATTTAATTTGGACACAATTTTAATGGATCTGGGTTTGTTGCCTTTTATTTGTCGTGTCCCGAGTAAACTAGGCTTTTGCCTGTATCTCACTGAGGACATATAGCATGAAAAAAATAAATCGATACTTCTTTCCGACTTTCGATTACCGTATTTTACGGACTATAAGACGCACTTTTTTCTTCAAAAAATTGCCTCCAAAATTTAGGTGCGTCTTATACTCGAAATTAATATAAAAATGTCCAGTGTTTGATTTAAAATTCCCGCCAATCTTAAAAATGGCCATATATTCGATGCCGCGGGAAACCTATCAGCAACTGGCAGCAGCAGTGCACCGATGCGACGAACATGAGTTGCGCGGATGCACAAGCTTGCTAACACTGTCTCCCTTCCGCCACGCCATCACAAACCCAGAACATTGTCTAGCCTATGTTGCGTCATTGCAGTCTACGGTGCCAGTGAACTTGAATTGAAAGTGATTTGTGTTATCGGTAACAGTACAATATTTTTGTTAGTAGCTAGTTTCGCAATGGAAAAAAATAAAAGGTATTCATATGATGCAGGCTATAAATTGAAAGTAATAGCATATGCAGAAGAACATGGAAACAGAGCAGCTGAGCGGCATTTTGGCCCTCCAGCAAGAGAAAAAACCATTTGCGATTGGCGGGCTAGTAAAGAACTGAAAAAATGAGGAAGACTAAATGTGCAAATAGAGTACTGAATGCAAAATGTCCAAAACTAGAAGATGGCGTATTGAAATGGATTCAAGGACACCGTCAAAATGGCATTGGAATTAATACAAAAATGATTCAAATACATGCTCGTTCTATACCATTTTCTTTTAGTCTGGCTTTGCAATCTAATAATAAAAATGGTAAAAATGTTTTTTTTTTTAATTGCCTAAAAATTAAGGTGCGTCTTATAGTCCGTAGCGTCTTATAGTCTGTAAAATACGGTATATAAAACCCCGTTGCACATTTTCATCAACCTGACAAATAGTGACACTCAATTACACATGCATACATCACGAGAAATCAAACCCCTCACACTTCATCAGTCCAGACAGATCAAAAATATTCACCCCATAATGTACCGCACATAATCATAAAAATATAAATATAAAACAATAAAAAACACCAC
Source organism: Odontocerum albicorne (assembly GCA_949825065.1). Classification (NCBI taxonomy): domain Eukaryota; kingdom Metazoa; phylum Arthropoda; class Insecta; order Trichoptera; family Odontoceridae; genus Odontocerum; species Odontocerum albicorne. Next base: position 3,844,606 of record OX463860.1, on the reverse strand, counting down.
ACTCAAGAGCTCACACAAACCTTTTCCACAAGTCATTCCTTTATGGAATTTTGTTATGAGGGAATTGAAAAAACATTCAATAAATTCATTTTATGGAATAAAAATTGATACATAAAATATTTTAAAATTTCAAGTTTCAGTTCAAATGAAGATTTGCCCGAAATGGGCCAAGCTCTACTCTTAAGCGACACGGAAGACAAAACAAAGAATTAACACTGACGAAATTAATAGACATTTTTCACATTTTAAAAAGAATATTCAAATCTTATTTGAAAATTATCCCAATGAAGAGAAAAGTTTCTTGAAAAATCAATTAGTTTGTATTTTCTTATAAGCAGCTTTATGCAAAACAGCAGCAAACTTTGGAGAGATATTTCTGCCCAGTTCCTGTTGACCAATCGAGAAATTCTGATATGAAATATTTTTATTCTTACTTTTAAATACTGTAATTCTTTATATTTATTTGTATAACATATTTATTTATTTTCTCAAAACAGGCTTAGCCCAATTATTTTGAAAAATACAAGATGTGTTAATATTATACATAAAGAAAAATTATACAGAATAAAAAAATTATATAAAATAAAAAATAATGTATATGAATATATATCATATATACACAAACATACACATATATTCAAAGTCACTTAAGTAAGTTGATGAGTGCTTTCTAATGCGCTCAATCTTAGAAGAAAATTTACTTTTACTTTTGGTAATGTGATATGAAATAGGTCAATATCCGAAGCAGTCCCGTTCAAAAGAGTTAAGGCCTTCCAAAAAGGCATAGCGGCTGGAAGACCCGTTCTCGTGTACGTTATTGAGAACAGTTCTTGCCGGCACAGTCTAGTGTAATTGTTAGAAACATTTAACGCTAATCTTTGTAGTAATGCTGGACAGCTCACAACTCCTCGAACGAGTTTGACAACGTATACCAGGAGATGCATATCTCTTCTTACGCTCAAGGAGTTATACCCGAGCATGCCCAGCAGAAACTGAGTAGGATAAAGCCATGAATAGACACCAAACTCACTCATATAAAGATATCGTCGATATTTTTTTTGTACTTTCTCCACCATGAGTGAGTTCTGCGCCCCCACCGGGCTCCATATGGAAATATTTTCTCTGTTCTACACATTTCAAAATACACTCTAGTTTCCTCAAATATTTTAATGAATTTTTTTGGCATGGAACACATTGTGTACATTTAATATATATTTATATGGAAAAAATCTTTTGTAACTTTCAAATTTTTTTTTTGAAAATTTTTGATTCACAATGGGTTGTACATAAACTCACGGATACAGAAAGTTAACTGTGCTTAATTTATAACTATTCCATAAAGCGAAGTTTTCGTTATTGGGTTATCCGGAAAGTAGTTTTGTATTTCTTTATTCATTATTCCAAACCCTGAATGTATATTATTATGAAAGATAAATTAGGCGCATTCTTCTGACAATCGTTTACCCAAATTGTTTGAGTGTTTTTGTTTTGTTGTGTCATTTTAAGATGGATGAGTTGTTTTTTCGTCACATGATGGTTTTTACCAGCACAAGGGAAAAATATGATAGTAAAAAAATAGGCTAAGATGCTGTGGAGATGCGGGCACTAAGGTAAATTTATGGAGTGTCAATGTTTGACAAAAGGCGGAATGAAGACATCAGAAATGAATGCATAGGTAAAATTGATGTTCTAAGATGAAGAAAGGAGCTTTAAGATGGTTTGGACATGTAGAGAGAATGAATGATGAAAAAATTACTAAAGCTAAGAAACAAGTCGGAAGTGCGAGTTATGCGCGAAAAAGGTAGACCGAGGAAAACGTGGCTGGACCAAATGAACCCGATTTTGAAAGAAGGTAAAGTGAGAAGTATGAATAGTAATTGTGTGCTTGGATATAAAAGTTTGTAGATCTGTTATACGACACAAGAGATTGCTAATATACTGAAAATATAAAAAATCCCCGTCCACAAGAATTTTGTGCAATTTTGCGTTTTTATTTGTTTTAAAAATACAAAATTTCTTTTCGGACAACCTATATAGTAGTTTTCTACAAGAATTATACTTACTTATATATATCGCATCTCTCACTTTGGGTATACGGCCCATGATTCCCTCCCTGAGTTGGCCCTTCGTGACACATGACACCAGCCCATTCTAAATTATCTATCAAAGTTTCCACTGCTCCCTCAACCTTCCTGCTTTGATCGGTATCCTCTATTCTCAAAATCATTTTACCATTTTTTGACAGTGCAAAAAAATAATTATACAGCGCTGTACGCAAGCCTCCTAGATGTAAATATCCTGTGGGACTAGGTGCAAATCTAACTCTGACTGGTTTGGAATTAAAACTTCTAAAAAATAATGTTTGTGTTAAAGTCCCAGAAAATATGTGTTTCGATCTCATCATGTTATAGGTTAATGATGCTACTGAAGACATAATGACAGGTTACTGCGATTTTTAATTATTAAATACACAGTAAAAACTTTTCTTAACGCATTTGATAAAATATTACATCGATATTTTGTTTACTTTTAATGTTATTTTTAAAAAATAATCACATTTTGACATTTGACTTCACAGGTAATCTATGAACCAGAGATAAGTAGTGATAGTCGACTCCTCCCATCGGATATGTAACTAAGGAAGCGAACCACTATTGGCTACCAGTTAGTTCGCGCCAAAATTTCAAAATTGAATTGCACGAATGAGATTACATATATTTGAAGTAGAGTGCATGCGCAGTGTCACTCTCTCTCTTTGAATAATGGCCGTGAATTCTTATATATGAAGGAGTATACGCCAGTGCCAAGTGATGTTGCGCAGTGTCAGTTTTCCTATTGTTAAAAATAATCATAGACAATACTAGTGCATAGAAAGAATTTTGTATAATCTCTGAATGACTCGAATCAGGACTGCACAATGTTGCGAACAGAGATAATATAATAATAAATCCAACTAAAAGAAGAATAACTTTTTTGGCATAAGACAAAAAATTATTAATATTAATTTTTACTAAAAAGAACTGTCTTGGTTGACGATGGAAATTTAATTTTATCCATTCGTTGAATTGAATTGTAAATACAATTAAATGGTTACATTTTTGTTCAATTCTCAACATTACAGAAGCATAGTTATACATTTTCATCTATCACTGTCTTCTTGTCCTTACACTCGGCATAAATATATTTATTTTGTAATATTTTTAATCTGGTATTAATAGTAAGTTCGAATCCTAAATTAGAGCACACTGGAGGAGAGTTTGCTGTGTTTTTACTAGTATTGTAAATAATTAACATTGCTTAAAGCGTAAACTTAATTCATGTTATTCTAAATTCGACTCCAGCTTAATTTTTTTTACAATTTTTAAAACTCATTGGCTAGATAAATTACTTTGTGAACTATGTACCATTTAGTACAAATAGCGTATAGTATGATGAGGAATCCCCGTAGACATCATTTAAAAAAAAAAACACATTTAAGTAGTTACGCCACGTAATTAAGTATTACACATACATGGTTAGCAATATATAGCGGTAAGTAATACACATCGTCTCTGTCATTCATACACGTGTTCCATCGTGATTTGTCAATTTTTCTACCTAACAGCTCTTTGCGCTAACGATGCGCTAACAGCCCGATATCTAGAAAGAGATGGTAAGTAGAAAGACTGGCAAATCACGTCGGAACACGTGTATGAATGACAGAGATGATGCATATTACTTACCGCCGGGTACTATACAATACATCATTGAAGTCCGAGTCAAATATTTAAAATTTCTGGAATCGGAGTCGAAATTTTTTACCGCCTCCACAACCCTGCGTCTAAGGCCGCCGTTACACGCTCAATCTGGATCGCAATCCGCGATCCAAATCGACGATCACGGATTCACGGATCGCGCGACTACATTAGGCGCCCATTACACGCTCAATCTGGAACGCAATCCGCGATCCAAATCGGCGATCACGGATTGCGATCCGATTGATCAATCCATCAATCCGCTCATTACACGGTCAATCTTGACCGCGATCATTGATCGGCGATCACGGATTGCGATCCAGATTGACCGTGTAACGGGCGCCTTAGGCGCCCGTTACACGGTCAATCTGGATCGCAATCCGTGATCGCCGATCAATGATCGCGGTCAAGATTGACCGTGTAATGAGCGGATTGATGGATTGATCAATCGGATCGCAATCCGTGATCGCCGATTTGGACCGCGGATTGCGATCCAGATTGACCGTGTAACGGGCGCCTTACACGATCAATCCGATTTCCATCAGTCCGCACCCCGCAGCTGCCGCGTCAACATCTTTCTCAACTCAAAATGGACGTAAAAATAAAAAAAATATAAGCTGTTGTAGCCCTAGTTCTGGCCGTAACTTTGTAAAAGCGAGTTCGAAGGAAATATTGGGTTAAACAGTGACTACGAATGAGATAATTGTATACCCATTTAAATCTACTAAAATAAATACGATTATTTGCTAAAAAAGATGACTATAAAAATTACTTCAGGATGAGTGGAAAATGTTTTGATGAGTTGTTAGAAATGATAACCTCATACATATCTAAACAAGATACTTGTATGAGAAAAAGTAAAACACCTGAAGAAAAATTAGCAGTAACATTGCGTTATCTTGCTACAGGCAGAAATATTGAAGACCTTAAATTTTCTGCTATCATGTCTCCTGCATCTTATCAGTGAAGCTTGAATTTGTAATTTTTTTAAATTTTCTCCTATAATTCGATCTCAGACATTTTTTTTTCTCACGTCAACTTGTTTATTTATTTATTTATCGTCAATTCAGCCGATTGCGGCTTTATTTTCTTTAAAATTCCCGATAGAGAGCATACGTCCATCTCTATCGGCGCATAAGCGATGACTGACGCGATCTTACACGACCTCACACGAACAATCCCGATCGCGAGCAGCGGATCGCAAGCGTGATTTCAAAATATCCAGATATTTTGCGATCCGATTGATCAATCCATCAATCCGCTCATTACACGGTCAATCTTGACCGCGATCATTGATTGCGATCACGGATTGCGATCCAGATTGAGCGTGTAACGAGGGCCTAAGAGTTAAAACAGAGCAACGCAAGAATAAAGGTCAATTTAAAGCACAATATAGCATAGTCATTTTGTGGAAAATCTTTCAAAATATCCATTTGAAATTTGCGAATGATAGGAAAAGTCCAAAAATATTTCTGTACCCTAGAGGATAAACCACGGAAGTCGCTTTGCACCCTAGCGGATAAACGTCATATGCGTCATACATGAATTGTTTGATGCAACGTCATTTATACTCTGGGGTAAAATAATGTAAAATGTGACTCCCGTGGTTTATTCTCTAGGCGCTAGGGTACAGATTTAACGAAACCGGCCAAAGACAATAGAAATAATTCTTTTGAGAATACTCGCTAAAATGCTTAAATTATCATTAGACAAATGTGAAAAGATCTAAGGTATCTCTTTTAATACTGTAATATGTACATACTAAACTCTTCGTCATGCGCATTTTTTAAGTACTTCTATTTCTTTCTATTTTTTTCTTTTCCTGATATTTGGCTCCTAGTTTGCACTCCAGCTATGAACTTTGAGCAATATGTATTTTAAGTCAGTCAAATAAAAACTAGTAAACTAAGCATGTAACATAATTTTTATTCTCACAAAGTATTGATATAGAAAAATTATTCGAAGATGTATGACTGATAGTAGAAGACAAAAAAAATGTATACGAATTCGGAGAAATCTTTTAAAAGAGGTTTTCAAAACCAAACAATCGTTTCTTAAAATTATTCAGGCGTGACTTTATAGAAATCTATTATCAATGAAATATAAAAAGAAAACACAACTCACTAAAATAATAGATAATTTTGTTTTTAACTCAGCCAAATAAGGACAGTATATGTCGAAATACGCGAAGTAGTATGCTTAAATATAATGTAACAAAACAAAGTCAACTGTTACATTTTTTATTCCATTGAACAATCATTTTCCAGACGATAAAATACTTTTCTTTTATATTGGAATTGTCATTTTAAATGGACGCGATACATTAGATACTAAACAGTTAGATTCCTATTTTGATTTTGCATGCCCAGGACAATTTCCAAGGGAATTATTGCCATAATTGTTTTTTTATGAACAATCTAATGTTCAGAGCCCGAAACTAAACGTACATACCTATTTTCTGCTCATCAAGTATATTGTACGGAACTGTCAAAATTTTAGGTTATCGCCTTCGCAAATTTTTATTTTCGTTCTGTTGGCACCGCGTTTTTTTACGCGTTCCGATGTCTGGCCTTTCACCCTTGTTTTCCTAGTGTAAATTAATTAATTTTGCGAAAATGGTGAGTAAATTATTTTTAAAGTACAAACGTTTAATTTTTACATCGATTAAGATAAAAAAATCTGACTTAGAATAGTTAATAGTGGTCCAAATGGTGTTTTTATCGTGATTCTCACACTGACCTGAAGTTGTTTGTATGAAAACAAGAGATGGGAAATTTATTTCTTTTTTGGGACTAGATTAGTTATTGGAAAACAACCAATTCAATCTTTCGTTTATTTTTAAGAAAATTTATTCTAGTCTGCAGAGAATCTGGGTATTTTCTACACAATTTTCATTTGTTCTAAACCTATTTAGTCCGTTGGAAAATTTCTTTACTTAGGCATAGTGAGATGTCAAAATATCTAAATTTACTTTACAGTCTTCTGAGCGTTTATATTTTGATTATTTTTTTCAATTAAAATGCTTTCATGAAGAAAATTGAATCGCAATTTTGTGAATTTAATATCTAAAATAAAATAATGACAGGTAATTTGAAGTTGTTTGATCATGTAACTATAATAGAATGGTTGACAATAGACTCAATTTGTGCAATGTGAGTTGTACAACATCTACCATAGATTTTTAAAATTTTATATACTTAATGTTTCCTGATAATGTTGCCAAAAGTGGTTTACTTCACATTTCATATATTTGCAACTGTCCCTTGCCTTAACCCTTCCTGTCCTGTGATGTGTAACTATCACATGGCTTCTAAGAACTTTAATATCTCTATAAATATAATAAATACTGGGTTCAGATTTTAGTTATTCTTTCGTAATACATTTACGCATTGAATGAAAAAAATAATATTCATAATAATTAGCGCATCAGAGATATTTTGTGAAAATCGGGAATAAATTCACCAAAACAATCAAACGTGTGCCAGTGTGTGACGTAGGTATATTCAATCTAAAACACCGCTATGGGTGAGGAAGCGACGCTATTCACGTCTCACTCTCACTCTACTTCGGTATATGGGAACTCAAGAATAGAATCTCAGTTCGCTCAGTAGCCAGCGGGCTTTCGTTCGAGGTGGTCGTCTCGCCCATTTTGTTAACGTCGTCTAATGTTTTTTTTCATGTTTTCAGCAATTAAATTTCAATTATTATCACTTTTGACTTCAAATTTAATTAATTTAAGCGATTGTCTATGAATATTCTTATTTTTCCAATTTTCAATCGCTCATTTTTACATGTGTATTGAGTACACAGCACCGGAACGGGCGAATTTTTTTAACACAGGAAGGGAAAGGTTAAAATAAGTCTGTATGCAAAATTATATTTCTATATCTCAAGCTTTTACATATCTAATGGAAATTGAGTACCTTTTAGATTTTACAGTTCTGGTTCGCCTGATTCGCAAATTGCTAGACTCTAGTATATTTTCAGTGTAGCTGTTAGGCTGATATATAATAGTATACTTGAGAAAATGTAGCGTGGTCCCTGTGACAGTTCCAGTTCACAAATTTGCCCCAATACAACCTTGTAACGACGTTCAGTAATTTTAATTATTTTATCAACTTTAATATAAGCCTCGATTCTAATAAATAGCAAATTATTTAGATAAATACATTACATAAAACTAACAATATTGAAAAATTAATACATCTTGTTACAAATTAGCAAAAATATGGCTGTTTGTTAAAATCAAATAATATTTGATGAAGTTTGTTAAAAGTCACTACGTTAGTCTGCATTGGCTAGGGATGGGGTATACGATAATTGGATTTTCGATTTTTTATACCTAAAATTAAATGTTCGTAATTAGTATTAATTCATAGTGGATCTCGACCTATTTAAAGATAGATACAAATCATACACTACATTAGAAAGTCAGTATAATGAAAATTAGGAATTAAAACATCAGTTTAGAGAAAAACAATTTTTCGATTTATAAAAAAACTATTCGATTTGTAAAAAGAAAACTATTTTACCCCATTCCTTTGAGACATGACGTTTCAAATGTCACAAGGACCATCCTACATTTTCTCAAGTATAGTTATAAATATTGTTAATTAGTCCACTTATAAAATGTGTACATTGACTCAAATATCGTGAACAGATTGAAATCAAAGTTTGTCTCTTTGTATTCAAGTCCGTTGATGGGATGTCTCCATTGTATCTTTGAAATCTGTGTCTAAGAGATGTTTCTTTGGAAATGAATAGAGCTTTCAGGTTGATTTCTTCTTCATCTAATAAACAGATTGTTGAAAAGAGGTAGGCCATTCCACGCCACAGGAACAGCAATGGCAAAAGTTCCATAGTTTATTATTATGTTAGTGTTAGAGATATGGGTAGCGCGTGCAGCTTTAGAAAGCACTTAAGACAACTCTTTTTAGGAGGTCTTATCAAATTTATGATTTTATATGAACACTTTACACAAATTCTACACCACACCTAAAGCCAAATGGGTTACAATCTTGTATTGGAAGATCTACAAAGGTTTTTTTGTAGTTCGCATTCTCTTTGTAAGTTTTCCTACCAAATATGTTTTTCTGAACATATGCCGATGCGGGGAAATACCTCATTTAATGGGTGTAGTCACTACCTTCCTATCCTTACACTCAACTTACATATATTTGTTTTGTGATATTTTTAACGTCAATAATAGTGATGTCTAATCAACACCGTTGATGAAATTATTATTATTGTGATACAAGGACCGTATTAAACATTAAAAATTCAAAGCTTATCCATCCAGTGTTGTTTAATTAGCAGAAAGTTAATGATAACAATTGTAAAAGAACAACTTATACTCAAATTGTATTACCTAGTTTTTTTTTCTTTAAACAGATTTCAGAATGGAATTCAAGAAATACATATGTTATACAAAAAAAAAAACATGGATGTAATTTTTAGAATCTAAGTAAAAAACCAGTAACGATTTCATTTTTTAAATAAAGAAACAGACATTCTTGTTCTCTGTTAAGGCATGGAATTATGATATTGTCCAAAATTTCAGTGTGTTTTTTACTATTCTATTAACAATCAAGATCAACCGCATGAGATATATTAAATCTTCGTTATTTATGACTACTTTGTGAGATTTACTGTTCATTCTTCTTCCTTCATTAAAATCTGATTGAATAACCTATTTAATAGTTTCCTTTTTTTTGGTTCTGTGAGTAAATTAATATATTCTATCAGATTCTAAAGTTGAACATTGGAAGAAGTTTAAATATTTCTAATATATAGTGTGTACATTACAGTAATCCACCTCCATTAAAAAATATGAATCTTGTTTTTCTAATTTCAAATATTTTTTAAATAGAAACCTTATATATATATTTTTTTTTTTCTATTCTAGCACAAATTAAAATCTTCACAGAGAGACAAGGTAAAGAAATTTGTCGCTTTCACTCAAACAACCGAAAGCACAGCGATTTTCTGTTTGACGCAGAACGATTGGAAACTAGATTTAGCGAGCGACAATTATTTCCAAAACCCCGATGCATATTTCAAGGAACCTGCGAAGACATCGATCGATAGAAAGAAACTGGAAATGTTATTTTTGAAATACAAAGATCCTCAAGAAAGTGACAAGATCACAGTCGATGGTGTTATGAAATTTTTAGATGACCTTAACCTTAGTGCAGAATCAATATTAGTACTTATAATAGCGTGGAAATGTAAAGCGGCTGTGCAATGTGAATTTACGAAAGAAGAATTCCTAACGGGTATGCTTGATCTGGGATCAGATTCTATCGATAAGCTTAGAGCCAAATTGCCTACGTTAGAAAATGAAATAAAAGACGTACAGAAGTTTAAAGAATTCTATCATTTCACATTTAATTACGCGAAAAATCCCGGACAAAAAGGCCTGGACCTAGATATGGCGTTAGCATATTGGAATATAGTTCTCCGAGGGAGATTCAAATTCCTCGATGCTTGGTGCAAGTTCTTAATGGTAAGTTCTTTTAATATATCACTATAATTTTCTATAGCCAATATCTATCATGGTATATAAAACAATGGCTCAGGTATTTTCCATCAATCACCAGACCTTTATTATCCCATTCTAGTTTATTAAAGACGTATTCAAGTGTAGCTGTGAATAATTTTGGGGAAATAGTATCTCCTTGACGAACTCCCTTACCAATTTGAGATTTGCCGACGATATCGTTATATTCTCACAAAACTCGAATGATCTTCAACACCAACTGCAAGAATTGGCAGAGGTCAGTAAAGAAGTTAGTTTAAAAATGAATATATCAAAAACCAAATATATAATGAACAGCTTTGCTACCCCAAAACCAATAAACGTATATGGAAAGCCATTAGAACTTGTTCAGGAATATGTGTATTTGGGGCAGCGTATTTCCTTTGTATTATAGCACGAAGTACAAAACTACCGTGGAGCTCATTTGAACATTTGAACAACATCTTCAAAAGTAACCTCTCAATATCCTTGAAGCGAAGGGTCTAAAACCAGTGTATTCTCCCAGTACTTACGTATGGCTGCGAGACATGGACACTCACAGTAAAGAACACACAAAAGCTCCAGACCGCACAAAGGGGCATGGAGAGATGCATGTTGGGATATACTAAAAGAGACCGTAAACTAAACACCTGGATTCGCAATATAACAAAGGTAGCAGACGTTATAAAGGTGTGCAAAAGAATGAAATGGCAATGGGCAGGACACGTTGCCAGAATGTCAGACTCCCGATGGACATCCGAAATAATCCAATGGTACCCAAGAGGCATAAAGAGACCCAGAAGAAGACCAAAGGTACGCTGGATAGATGAAATCAGGAAGCATGGCAGCATCACATGGCATCAACAAGCAAAAAACCTAACTATATGGAGTCAACTTGGGGAGATCTTCATCCAGCAGTGGATCGACCCTGGTTGACAATGATGATGATATAAAACAATATACAGTTGAACTTGGTTATTACGAGCACAGATGTAAGGAGATCACTGCTGTAATTAACAAAACTCTATAATAATTTTGATTTACATCTATTTCCATACAATCGCTCATTGTTATAACGAGCAAACTTCACATATATATAGAGCAAATTTTATGCAAACATTCTTAATTACTTGGGTGGTCGAAAAAAACCTGTTTCTTTAATTCAGATTTTAATTTTACTATGGAATTTGGAGAAAATTATTAATTCCTATTCAAAGGCATCATATTTTAATTTTTGCAACTTGCTATTTGTTATCACACAATGATATTGAGGCTATAGGCAAAACTTTATTAAATGTGGAGTCAAACAGGTGATTAACAAACTAACACACTTGTCTCCCAACCCAGGGGTTGCAGATTTGGTTTCCGTTGAAACCCAGATTTTTTTAAAAAGGATTTTATTTATTTTTAATTATTTTACACATGACAAGATATATACATAATTTGCAAAAAAAACAACAGGTAATTAATTCGGACACACACTTTTAATGGGTCTGGGTTTGTTGCCTTTCATTTGCCGTGTCCCCAGTAAACTAGGCTTTTACCTGTATCTCACTGAGGACATATAGCATGAAAAAGTAAATCGATACTTCTTTCCGATTTTGGATTATATAAAACCCTGTTGCACATTCTCATCAACCTGACAAACAGTGACACTCAATTACACATGTATACATGCGAAATCAAACTCCTCACACTTCATCACTCCAGACAGACCAAAACATTCATCCCACAATATACCGCACACAAACATAAAACAAATAAAAGAAATACATATATTTAAAAATATAAATATAAAACAACAAAAAACATCCCACTCAAGACTCACACAAACCTCTTCCACAAGTCATTCCTCTTGCAAGCCCAAGCACTCAAACTCCTGTCGCAATAACAACCACGCTCCGATCGACTGCTTAAATTGTTTTCCTCCCTGTACCTTTATTGAATTTGGCACCCCATTGTATGTCACGAGAGTTAAATAGGCATATTGCCTTTGGGCAAAATATGTTTTAACTCTAGGGATGGTGAACATTTGATCAGTTACCATATGTATCATGTGTCTCTGCTGAGTTCATGCTCTGATTCCAGTCTGGTTTTCATTTAAAGCCTCTTGAACATCTTTCTGGTTGGTTATAAGATATTGCCACATGGCAATAAGCCCGCCAAGTTGAACTGTTGACAACAAAAGAATAATCATTTACAGCGGGAATTAATTATTTCATTAAGATTTGTGTCAAATATAAAATAAATTTATATGTTTTTACTATAATTTACATGAAATGTGGAAAAATTATAGCTATAGCACATTTGATTGTTTTTATAGAAGCAGGCCACAAGGTGCCAATATCTACGCTGACTGCTGAACTTTAAGGTCAGCAAAAATACAAATGTGAAGTACAATTCTTCAAATTCCTAATTTTTCCTCACTGTTCTTTCTGTCTTTAAAGATGATTATCCTTGAAATGAATCATGTGTCATTAATTCGGATATAAAAAGTTTTAACGAATATTCAGAATTAGAAATTTAATCGTAACAGAACACCTAATAGTGTGCATCGTCTTTTTGATACGTCCATTGCTGACCACGCAATATTGCATGGTATAAGGTGCATGTTAGGTGCCACCCACGCGATATACCATAGCAAGATACAACATCTTGTTTGAGTGTAGCTCCGGTTACATTGGTAAGCAGACGTATTTATCGACAAAATATTATCAACATATTTTATTTAATTAACGACACAACAGTGTCTTTATATACAAATGAACATGTGACTGGTTATACAAGTACTTAAAATTATTGACAAATAATACAAAACTTTATCTTAAACTAACATGAAGATACAAAAAGCAGTAGTAATAATAAATTACAGTCATTGTTTTAAAATTATTTAATAATTATATGTATATTTAAGTTTAATATGTATGTATACCACAAAATATTACCAAACTTCACCAAGCAGACTTACGTAATTGTCGGAGACTTATTTTATAGAGGTAAAGAACTCGGATTTGTTTTTAGTGGAATAACGCTTACATTGGATTTTTTGAGAATTTTATGGATCTTGAGATATAGAAAACACATGGGCTCACTTGTAGAATGAGATGCAAGTTGCTTTGCAGAATCGAAACCTTCCACATGTTTATGCAGGGTTACTCAACTCCAGAGGCAAAGTTTTGTCCTTAATGTTTTGTTTACATTTTGTTATTTATATTAATAAAGGAGAGCGCAAAGTTAGTAGCTATTTCTAAATATTGTTGTGATATTCTGGCGAATACTATATATATACAATACTTATATTAAAAATATCTAAATTGTTGCAAAACTCGTTTCCAAGTCTGCATACGAATTATAGAGGAGTTGATTTTATAATTAGTATAGCAATTTTCGGTATAAAAGAGATTGAGCTGTCTTGTGGATCTAGTGGGAATACGAAATGAAATGCTTACGAGTAAGTGAAATGCATCAATCACTGAGTGAATGATTTTGCATATCAGTACTATATCGGCTGTTTTTCTCAGTTCACACAGCTTTAAGAGTTTCATTGCATTTAATAAGTTGGGATAATTTCTTATGCGACTACGACCTACGTACTAAAGAGCAGTACAGCAGTTTTAATGTTCGGAAATCCGAGAAATGTTGGGCAGTTGTTAGTACAAATCCCAAGATTTTTAAACTCTACTGAGTGATTTTGTTGTATTTTTTTTTTTTTTAAAATAACGTCTAAACTTTGTTTTCTTTTTCTACCAGTAATAATTTAAAAATCAATATTAATAATCAAACTTTAAATACCTATTGAAACACTGATTTGCTTGTGACGTCAAGCGAATTGATGTTTTGCCGATTGTTCTCAAATTCTCAAATTGGATATCATGAAATAAGTTCAAACTAAATCCAAACAAAACGGAATTTCTCTGTGTTGCTTCACTGCATAGACAATATCTTCCAGATGGGGATGCGCTCATCATGAGTGTTAGTATTTTTCCGAACGATGGCAATTTTTTGGTGTCTATCTTGATAGTAAAATCTCTTTTGATAGACGAATAGGTTACACGATCTCTTCGGCCTTCTATTATCTCAAAGAGTTCAAATTTGTACATCTATCTATGTCTTACAACAAAGAAAATAAAAACTCTTTTTAATCCTTTTAATCCCAGCATATTTTGACAAAAAAACTTCTAAAAAATCTGCATTGGCTTAAGTGCTGCGAATGGATTGATCACAAAAATTTTCTCTTTGTATTCAAGATCGTTAATGAGATGGCTCCGTTTTATCTTTTGAATCTGTGTCTGAGAGATGTTACTTTGGAGAAGAGTAGAAGTATGAGATTGATTTTGTTTTCATGGAATATATTGATAAGTTGGTATTAGGACAGGACTTTCACCATTACTGGTCGTCTGGCTTGGAATGTCTGCTTCTAAATGTTTGAGATATGGATGGCATATGCAGTTTTCTGGAAAGTCTTATTAAAGTTTATAATTACCTGGTCTGTAAATATGATACCGGAATTTGCTCATAGATGGCTCTAGTTGTCAATGTAGTGACTCAAACCGCGTCCTTGGCGCCTTTTTCTTGTGTTTACATTTGTCAAAGACTTTTAACTCACAACAATACAAGTTTAATACAACTACATATGTTTTCATAGCGTTGAACATGTCTGTTTTTGTGCCTGAAAACTATGATTTGCAGACAGCGTTGATTTTCTGTTACCATTTGAAGAAAACTGCTGCAGAATCGCATCAAATGCTTGTCGAAGCTTACGGCGAGCATGCTCTTGGTAAATCACAGTGCTTTGAGTGGTTTAAAAAATTCAAAAGTGGCTATTTTGACGTGAGAAGCGAAGAACGTGGAAGACCAGCGAGAAAGTTTGAAGACGCCGAATTGCGAGCATTGTTGGATGAGGATGACGCTCAAACGCAACAACAACTCGCGGATCAATTAAATGTGACACGAGAAGCCATCTCCATAAATCGCTATGGACGGAAGACAATGCTCTGTGTTTGGTGGGATCAGAAGGGTGTTATCTATTATGAGCTGCTAAAACCTGGTGAAACCGTTAATACTGAACGCTACCGACAACAAATGATGGATTTGAACCAAGCATTGCATGAAAAACGACTAGAATATCAAAAGAGGCAACAGGAAGTGATTTTGCTTCATGATAATGCACCATCGCACACAGCAAAACCGGCCAAGGAAACGATTGAGGCGTTTAGTTGGCAAATACTTTCGCATGCGCCTTACTCACCAGACTTAGCTCTATCCAATTACTACTTATTTGCATCGATGGGATAAACAGCACTTGCTGAGCAGAGCGCTCCACTTCTTACGAAAATGGCTCGATGATTGGTTTGCCTCAAAAGAGCAACAGTATTTTTGGCGTGGCATCTACAAATTGGCAGTGAGATGGGAAAAATGTGTAGCTAGCGATGGGCAATACTTTGAATAAAATATTTTTTACCATTTTCATACAATAAAAATCCGGTTTCATATTATAGACCTGATATATGTAAATACTTTACAGAACAGATAGCGCTGTTATAGCTGCCAACGTGTTTTATTCGCCCTTGACGTCATATATATCAATAATGGTGGATTCGAGTCCTGAATTGAAACGCCCTTGAGGGGATATCAATTGTCCTTTTATCATTATTATTAAGCAAATTGTGTTTTACATAAGAGGTTCTGTTTTAAGGCTTCGCTGCCAAAATGTCGAAAGTTAATAAACATCTACGTACTTTACAAACGTAACATTTTCTCATTTCTTTCTGACTGACATAATATGTTGTATAATTGAATATCTGTGTACCGTATTCAATTTGCATTTGGTTTAATTTAGTACATTTCCATTTCTTGTCCTATCATGCGACGTTCGCGATGCCAAAAAATCTATCACTTTGGCACTGGTGCCAAAATTTATGTTAGGATAAGAATTTAAAAAATTAATTCTGTCATTAGTTTTCTAAATAATGAAGCGGAAATATTGTTTCAAAGATTTGTTTATGATATATTCGTCTATTTCCCTTTATAGTGTTACTATATTTCGCTTTCGTTGTATAATATAAAGTACAACCTGACGAATTTATTGCCATGTGTCAATCTCTTACAACCAACCATAAAGATGTTAAAGAAACCTGAAGTGAAAACCAAACTAGTCTTATTTTTAAAAATGTGGGTACCAACGAAAATCAAATCTACAACCTTCTGGTCGGAAGACAGGTATCTTACCAACTAAGCCACAGAGGTTATCTACCTATAAGTTCAAGTACAATATACATGATGACCTCAATGGCCTTATTGGTAAGATGACTGTCTTCTAGCCCAGAGATTGCGAATTAGATTCCCGTTGGCTGCCATTTTTTTTCCAAATAATGTTACGGCCTAGTTTCAATCTCTTCCAATCAATCAAAACCTTCTTTGATTGATTGGAAGAGATTGCCACTTGGTAATTAGACAATCAGATTGAACTGTATATGTACATAAAAAATGTAATACAATATATGCATATTATCCCATATGGCTTTTGAGCTGGACTTCTTCTCAGTGTCATGTCAGGTCCCCCCAACGTTGACTATCACCTGAGAGTAGACATCCTTGTCCCCGGCAGCCCGAAAAAGATCCCAACGCTCTGGACTAAGAAAATAAATCTCCATACTCATTTATCTCAACATCTCTCCCTTAATTTTCTCTAAATGACATGGATGCAGCTGTCGGAGTGCCTACCGGTGAGACACCACCATCTATCTCTTAATCACTCTACGCACATGTGGGTAGATAAAAAAATTCTCAGGTGGAGGATTGGCACAGAGGATCTACGACTATGCATGTGTATGTGGTGACTCGATCAATGTCACGCCTGATGACTGGTCCACTGTGCCCCCGTTAGCTGCTCGGAAGAAGACCTGCTGAAAGGAAGTCCCAACGCCATCACAGTTGCCGCTTTCTGTACTGATACAATATAGATATGGTATTGTCGATACAATTGGAATGGAATTAGTCTTGACAGAGAGTGGATTAAGGGATTCCAAGTAACTTGCGTATAAAATAAGTTTGTGAATTGTTTTTGTGATAATCTTTATATATTATTGTTATCATTATAAATAGGCAGTTTATATACTTTTAATATCTATATGGCACCCTTTAGACCAGGGGTGGTTAAACCGTGGCGCATTGCATCCTTGCGCCTACTTATTCTTTTAAAATAGGCATCATAACTGAATCCATCTTCATATTTTCAACACCAAAGTGCTCTCAGTTCAATTCATACAGCCTTCGGTAATGTTCAATTTTACGGTGTCTGACACTTAGAATGGAACTTGTGAGCTGTCACTTTAGGCGGGTTTTTTACAAACGTGCGAATATTTCTATCGGTGTTGCCATTGCGCGTTCCCGCTCAAACGTTCGCAAACACCGTGCACCACGTATTTGAAGTCATGAGCGGCGAACGCTCAGAGCTTTCTCTCTCTCACCGCATCCAACAACTGTAGTCCAGAGTTATCTTCACCAAACGAGACTCTCCGGCAGCTGTAGCACCATCAGTGGGGTCCACGATAGCGATCACCCTCTCGTCTAAGAGATAATTTCTGACCATTGTAGATTGGTTTCTCCAATAAACGTGTGTCTTTTGAAATGGCGTAAATTAATTAATTGAATTGCGTAATTGAGTTATTCCGTTTCCTCCCCTAAGCGAAGCAGATCCTACCCCTATCCCTATTTTACAACCCTAAATGTGAACGTAAGAAGGTATAAAAAGTGCTTGAGTTGTATGGCGCATTTGAACTCGTCTGTGAAAAAATTGGCACATGGTATGCAAAAGGATGGCCACCCCTGCTTTAGATGGTCAATCTCGATCGCGATCAAAATCAACGATCACGGATTGACGGATCGGGCGACTACATTAGACGATCAATCCAATTTCCTTCAGTCCACACACCGTGATCGCTGCGTCAACACCTTTCTCAACTCAAAATGGATGTTGATGAAGTAAAAGCTGTTATAGCCCTAGTTCTGACCCTAACTTTGAAGAAACGAGTTCAAAGGAAACATTGGGTTAAACAGTTGCTACGAAAGAGAGAATTTTAATCTACTAAAATAAATACGATTAACGACTGAAAAAGAAGACTATAAAAAATGACTTCAGGATGAGTGGAAAATGTTTTGATGAGTTGTTAGAAATGGTAACTCCATACGTATCGAAACAAGATGCTTGTACAAGAAAAAGTATAACACCTGAATATTAATTTGCTGTAACATTGCGTTATCTTGCTACAGGCAGAAATATTGAAGACCTTAAATTTTCTGCTATCGTGTCTCCTGCATCTGCATCAGTGAAGGAATTAGGGACCCTACATGCCGTTTGTATTTATTTGAATAATCTTTATGCTGAGCATTCCACAGATCAGGGAGAGTTTCAAGTCCGATTATAAAATTCTCTTCTAAAGTAGGCAGGGATGGTGAGAGCATGCGTCCATCTCCATCGGTGCGCGAGCGTAGACTGACGCGATCATGCGCTTACACGATCAAACCAGATCGCGATCAGCGGATCTCAAGCGTGATTTCAAAATACCTGGATATTTTGTGAACTGATGTATCAATCCGTCAATCCACTTCTTACACAATCAATCGGGATCGCGATCGTTGATTTTGATCGCAGATCGCGATCGAGATTGACCGTCTAAAGGTTGCCTATCAAGACAGTTTAACTGCTATGTGTTCATAAAGAAAAATAATTGATAACACCACTAAAATGTGTTTGTGTGTAGGAACTTGACTTTAAACTGGTTCAGTGTCACAGCTTCCAGTATAGTATTGGACAGTTCCTTTTAAGATTCCACAACTCGGTTAGCAACACAATGTTTTCTTGGATTATTGTGGAATTTAGTTTTAGAAAGTTTTAATTGACGTCCTCTCAAATGTGTGTTGTGTTTTACCTTTCCTTCCCTGTGTTGGGTATCTTCTACACGTTGCTTCTAATAACCATCAATATCTCTTTAAATATAATAAATACAAGGTTAAGATTTTAGGTATTCCTCCACAATATATTTACGCATTGATTTAAAAAATAATATTAATAATAATCAGAATTTATCGACTACATCGAGGTGTTTTGTAAAGATCGAAAACAAATTCGCATTTAAACGCTGCGAGTGCCTCATCTTGACGATAGGTGAATAGTATGCGGGAAGCGCGACACTATATTCGCATCTCACTCTTGCATACTCCACTGAATTGCGAGGAGCTGAATTGTCTCAACGTCGCAAGCATAAGCGTAAGCGCCGGGGTATGCGACTGACGTTCCGCGCCACTAGTAGCTTCTAGGCTTGCAAATAGGTTAGACGTACGCTCGTTCCGTGAGCGTTGCTAGATGGTTTTTTAATGTTTTCAGCAAATAAATCTCAATTATTATAATTTTTAACTTCAATTATAATTAATTAAGGGGATTATCTATGAATGTTCTTATTTTTCCGATTTAAAATCGCTAATTTTTTATCGCGTACTCACTACCCAACACCGGAGTGCACGTTTCAATTTTATCACCGTAAGGGAAGGGTTAAGAGATAATTATTGACGGAGTTGTGAACAATTGTAATGACCGCTGAAGATGAACACTTAATCAAGTCTCCATGACTTTGTCCTTGTTGCAGAGTAGGAAACTTCAATAAATGCAGTCTTATCTTCGCAAGTCAGACATTTTGGAATTCTTTATTTCTTATCTTTGATCCCTTTCAAAAAATTCGCAATGTCCTTTATAAAATAAGGGTTCCATTTGGTTGATTAAAATTTTGCTTATTTTATTGTATTCATATTTTTCAGGAACATCACAAAAGATCGATACCCAAAGACACATGGAACCTCCTGCTAGATTTCGCGTCGCACATAGACGATGATATGAGCAACTACGATGCGGAGGGCGCCTGGCCAGTCCTCATCGACGACTTCGTTGAGTGGTGCCTCAAGCAGGGGGGGAAAAAAGAAGCCCAGGCTTGCTAGGGCTGGCCATCTCCGGGCTGCGGGTCCAGAATAATCCATCTTCGTGATGGAAATGTTGCTGCTAAACTTGCCCGAGGCGGCATGAAAGAGACAAAAGTTGTACGAGAGCATAAAGTGGTGTACATTGTTGTGAGGGCTTTTGCAATTAGTCTAATCATTCTCGGTTTCGGAATGCTCTTGGATGTATGTATTTAAACAAGTGTTTGTTTTTTTTTTCTTTCTCTCGTAATATTTGAAGTTGTACGAAACTAAATCCAACTAATTAACCATTTAAAATGGCCTAGTCTGCGCTCATTGACTTAAACGGTGATTTTCAAGCGTTTTCTTTTCACTGTGACCTTAGTATGTAAAGGTTTTTTTTAACAGCGCCTGTATTAGTTGGATGAGTAAGCCTGTTGTTAACCCTTCAGGCTCGTATGCCTAAAACATATTTTCAGTCCCAGGGAAGTTTAATTTTTTTTTATGGAGATAGAGGTAAAATTGATATTAATATTTTATATAAGGTTTTATAGCATAATTTAATTCAATTAACACTTTTAGAACCACCACTGGAATGCTTTTTTTTAATCAGTTTAGATCATGGGTCGGCAACCTTTTGTTGTAACAGGGCCACTTGGGCCATATGTCATTACAGTATGCCTACAATATTTGTGTACAAATATTTTAGTTTTGAAAATAAACGCTTATCACTGTCGGCATTCACAAAGGCATATGCCGACAGTGACACCTAACTTTGTGTATGCCGACAGTGACACCTACATAACTTTGTGTATGCCGACAGTGACACCTAACTTTGTGTATGCCGACAGTGACACCTACATAACTTTGTGTATGCCGACAGTTAGGTGTCACTGTCGGCATATGCCGACAAGTAGTTTTGAAAAAAACCGATAAATTGAACATTTGACGATTTCTTCGAATAAAAAAAGTATTTACAACTAAAGCTTGAATCTATTTTTTTTATAGTAATTGAGTTAGTTAAACTATCGCTTTTATAAATAATATAGATGATAAAACAGGGCACTTTTTCGTCCATCCTTGTGTGAGATTTTTGGTGCGCATACGGTGCACAACATACGTGCCTGAAGGGTTAGCTACATATTTTCTCAAATCTCGAAATGAAACTAGACACAGCTACTCTCGTTTCCTCTTCCACGTTGTTTTGAGTGGTATTTGTTTTTTATTAAGGTTAAGGCTGAACACTCAGCAGAGGTAAGTTGTCACAAATGGAACCAGGATTCCGTGAGCTTTAACACTCAGCGGAGGATATTTAACCTTTACTGATTGATATCCAAACCTCATCCAGTTCCATGTTGACATTTTGTTATATCAAGATTGCCTAGAATTATTAAAATTTTTCAATATTGAAATGCCCCAGGGCGCTGAGGCTCACACTTTGAAAACCTCTACACTGGAACAGTTTTTTTATAATATTTTTTCTACCTGTACTAAAAATGAATTATTTTCACTGTCATTTAATAAATGGTCTATAGCAAGGATCTCCAAACTACGGCCCGTGGGCCAAATCCGGCCCATGATTACATTGTAAAATTTACAATGTAAGTAAATCATACAAAATAATCAGATGTTTTTATTTAACGACCAATTAAGAAACACAATAACTGACATGCATAATGAAATTGAACATTTTAACTGTAATTAATGATATGACATTTATCCTCAAAACTTACAATAAGTGACATACATACGTAATTCACATAATGAAATTAAACATTATAATTATGATTAATGTGATTTATGTAGCTGTAACTTTCCACTGACGATTGTTTGCAGTTGTGGATCAAGTTTACTAGTGGAAATTATCAGCGGCGACTTCAAATGCTCATTAGTTAATTTGGATCTGTAAATATTTTTTGTATATTTCATTTTGGAAAATGTTTTTTCACACGGATAAGTAGTGCCGAAAGCGGAAAAAAAGCCACGGCCAAATTTATGCAACTGATCAAACTGTGTGAGTGGAAGACTCTTATAAAATTTTAGCAATGATGACTTGAAATATTTTTCTTTAAAAATATCGCTACACTGCAAATCAATCATTTCCATTTGAAGTTCTGGGGCAAGGGTTTCTATATCGGCGTTTAAAGGATTTTGAAAAATCTTGATATAGTTTGTAATTGCATCAAAATCTACCCCCGCGCCCTGCGCCATAGATATCTCACTCGCCGACTAGTCCCAATATGAAAATTTGCGCGTAATTCAAAACTACAGTATGTTGGTATGATGAGCTAGCTAGGTCTTGGCCCTTGGGACTTAGTGGAGGAGTCAGTGTGGCCGTTAGGCTAAAAAGTTTGGAGACCCCTGTTCTATAGCATGAGGCCTATAAAAATTATATATAAATTAAATAAATCAACATTAACAACGCTTACTCTTAAATATTTCCATCCCTTGCTCGCATCTTTCATCTCTTCTTCATCCATTCTCCTTCTCGCACGCTTATACAATTTCTCTACGTTTCCTTCTTTCAAAATATAATTCACTCGATCCACCCTTACTTTCATTAGTCTTTCTCCACTCACATTTGCACTGTATATATATATATATATGTATATATTTTAGCTTTTCATTAATTTGTTCTGCATGCCCGAAACATCTCAGAGTGCTCCTTCTCATCCTACTTAACCCTTCCCTTACGGTGATAAAAATAATACGCGTGATCCGGTGTTGGGTAGTGAGTATGCAATCAAAAATTAGCGATTTTAAATCGGAAAAATAAGAGCATTCATAGATAATCCCCTTAATTAATTATAATTGAAGTTAAAAATTATAATAATTGAGATTTATTTGCTGAAAACATTAAAAAACCATCTAAAAACATTAAAAAACACTCACGGAACGGGTGTACGTCTAACCTATTTGCAAGCCTAGTGGCGCGGAACGTCAGTCGCATACCCCGGCGCTTACGCCTTTGCTTGCGACGTTGAGACAATTCAGCTCCTCGCAATTCAGTCTAGTATGCAAGAGTGAGATGCGAATATAGTGTCGCTCTTTCCGCATACTATTCACCTATCGTCAAGATGAGGCACTCGCAGCGTTTAAATGCGAATTTGTTTTCGATCTTTACAAAACACCTCGATGTAGTCGATAAATTCTGATTAATATTAATATTATTTTTTAAATCAATGCGTAAATATATTATGGAGGAATACCTAAAATCTTAACCTTGTATTTATAATATTTATAGAGATATTGATGGTTATTAAAAGCAACGTGTAGAAGATACCCAACACAGGGAAGGAAAGGTTAACACATCAGTCTTAACCCTTTGAACCCTGAGATATCTGTCTTACTGGCGCTTAGACCCTAATCTCCTGAGCAATTTTCGACCAAAAAATATTTTTTGACAAAAAAAGTGATTTCGATCAAAATAGCATATTTTAAAATTTTTTTGTCAATTTTACACAATAAATATTATTTTGTTTTTTTATTGCTTATAAAATTATAAAGACTGGTACAAATCTAACTATAAATAGTATGAAATTATAAGATCAATTATAAAAAATAAGAATTTATTTATCGCCAGAATTCCATCTTGGAATGATAAACATCAAAACAGTTTTCAGAACCACATCCAATGCAAAGGAACACCTCGCATGATTTGCACCAGTAGACCCATACCCCGCTTTATGGCTTAGATACGTTCCGGAAAAGTTGGCCAAAAAGCCATATAACGAATCAATTATTTTGATAGAAACCCATACAAACCCATACAAATTCAATTAAATCTGTTCCATTTTTTTTATAAAATAACATAGTTTACAGTTCATAAAGCATTTTATTCTTTTTATTTCCTGTAAAAATGCTTATATAAAAATAAAAAGTACAAAACAATGTAATAATAAACTGAAATTCAAAAAATAAACATATAAATTAAAAAATAAAAGAAATCATATGCACATACGAGGGTGGTCCCAGAAGTACCCGACCTGACGTATAGATGGCGGTTGTTGCTTTAAAAAATTACTGTGGTAGAAAGTACTAAAGCTTAAGTTTTAAGGCGCTACGTTGTTTAGTATTTGTTTGGAAGCCATCAATAGTGAACGCTCTCAGTGAATTTGTAAACATGGAAAAAATTGGTCATCGTTATGTGATACAATACTTTCATTTGAAAGTTCTAAGTCCAACCAATATCAAAGCCGAGTTAGATTCTACTCTGGGTGAGTCTACTCCTTCGTTTACAACAGTAAAATATCGGGTGGCAGAGTTTAAACGAGGCCGTACGAGCTGCCAAGACTAACATCGCAGTGGTCGATCAAATGAGGTGACCAAGCCAGAAATGGTAAAGAAAATCCACAAAATGGTATTGGATGACCGTCGATTGAAAGTGCGCGAGCTAGCAGACATGGTAGGCATTTCAAAAAGTGCTGTACATCGCATATTGACTGAAAATTTGGACATGAGAAAGCTGTGCGCAAGACGGGTGTCGCGTTTGCTCACAATGGAACAAAAACAGCGTCGTGAGGATTTGGCGATGTTTCACAGCAATAAAGCCGAGTTTTTGCGTTGATTCATAACTATGGATGAAACATGGGTCCATCACTTCACACCTGAGACAAAGGAACAGTCAAAACAATGGACTGAAAGGGGAGAATCGGCTCCAAAAAAGGCGAAGACAGTTCCATCTGCAGGCAAGGTCATGGCGTCAGTTTTTTGGGATGCGCGTGGGATAATTTTCATTGATTATCTTCAAAAAGGAAAAACAATCAACGGCGAGTATTATGCGAACTTATTGCAGCGTTTGAGTGATGAAATCAAGAAAAAATGGCCGCCGCAAAATGGCGAAAAAGAAAGTGTTGTTTCATCAAGACAATGCACCAGTTCACACATCCGTTATCGCGGTGGCCAAAATCAATGAATTAAAGTTCGAATTGCTTCCTCACGCACCCTATTCGCCAGATTTAGCCCCCTCGGATTATTTTCTTTTTCCAAACTTGAAAAAATGGCTCGGTAAAAGATTTGCCAACAATGAAGAGGTGGAATCTGCGGTTGATGGCTATTTTGAGGCGCTCGACGGTTCTCACTATAAACAGGGTATCGAAGCTATTGAACATCGCTGGGAAAAGCGTGTCGAGCTGAAAGGAGACTATGTTGAGAAATAAAAACATTTTTTCCCAAAATTTTTGTGTTTTCTTTGTTAGATCGGGTACTTTTGGGACTACCCTCGTATGTATACGTATAATAAAAAACCATAAAATAAAATGATGACGAACATTAAGATGACCCCAAGCCATCTTCCATTGTTGACGTGTCAAAAGATTATTCCAGCCATGAAATAATTTTCGAACCCACCATTTTTTTTGTCATTTTTTATTGCGCTTATTGCTATTCTTAATTATATAAAAAAGAGCTAGGGAAGTTCTCGAGAGAGAGAGCAACTTCAATCATTATTCGCAAAGGACTGAATCGCACCATGAATCTTGATGTGGACACGGTTTCTTGTCGCGGAGTAGCGTCTTGGCTGAATCCTAACAATGAATCTATGCAGCGCAGATTCTGAATCGCGACATGAGTCCATTCAAATAATCTCAGTGAGTACTACTCTTAACAGCACAGCATTTTTTTTGGCAGCATAACGAAACATTGTGGGCCGTAAATCGAAAAAGTGCCTTAATTTAAAAAAGCCGTTATAGCGAAATGCCGTATAAAGAGCGACCGTATAGCGAGATATAGGTGTATACAGTCTTCTTGCGTCCTTTGCATCACGTCAGAATTACTTCTTTTTACTCGCTTATATTTTTCCGCACACACAACACATCTATTATTTAACATTGCTTCTGCTGGTCGTTTAGGCATGTGTATTGGATTGTTCAACACATTTAGAAGCCTCAGCTCATTCGGATCTATTCTGTTTGAGGTGACTCGTTTCCGCCGATACCCTCCTACTAGCACATTCATGCCACAGTTTGTCTACAAACATATGAAAGGCTTGAATGCGTTTTTCTAAAACCTTGTGTGAACTGAAATAGTCTTTCATTACATAAGCATTGTAGGCACACCAAACAGGTAGACATATACAAGTTCGTTCACGCGCTCACTCCAACCCCCCCCCCTCTCACACTAGCTAGTCGTAACATAAGACAAATCGTTCTCCCACTATTTTTTTCCTTGTGCCGGTATACCAGCCCCTAGGATGGTGGATGTCGACACCGTTAAATCGGCCGTTGGGGTATATTCATCGATTCTTTAGGCCGATAAATTGGCCTATAGGGTTCAAAGGGTTAAGTTCACATTCATCCCTAATCACTTCATTCCATATTCTATCATTCATGGTCACCTCATGTATCATTCTTAGTGCACACATTTCAAAAAATTTATTTCAAATAATTTATAAAAGGTGTGGGCAGATATATGTCTGATGTCATTGCGATTGAGCTTGCCCTCTATTTCGAGAGGTGTATCTCGATTGATAGTGTAGGGAATACCCACGTCCCTAAATATTGTCAACATGCAGGGTCAACGACCGATGAATCAACCTCTGGATATGTACAATTGTCACATGCCAGAACGTCAATACTGTTTACACGCAAATAATATTTACATCGCATTCCACGGTAGAAAGAGAACATATCACGCCGTCTCGCCGTTTCGACAATAAATATTCTACCCACTGTATTATCCGCAGCGTCTGCGACCACCTCAGCACGCGCAGGAGTGAGATCGAGATATACCGCGGACGCATTCACGCGCCCCGTTCTGAAATTCTATATATACCTACTTATCGATGAATAAAGGGCACTTGTTATTATCCACTTGACCATTCATCGCTGTTTACTATTTATCGATTATTCACTCTCACTTTTTCGCATTCCCGAATCGACGTATTTTATTTTAAATACAAAACAAATCAAAATCATCACGACGTATCAGTAAAGCATTCCGCTAAATTGATGACCCCGAACGAAGAGGAACACAGAATTCGACTAAAACGAATATAGCGATATCAACATCATCAGCACGTCCTACTAGGACACACGCTAAAATAGGATTGTTGAAAAAAGCTTAGATCTTTTAGATTAAATTTATTTTAGTTTCCATTGCTTTAAAATATATGTGTAATTGCTGGATAGATATATATATGTACATACTATGTATTTTGCTATCAATAAACCTATATTTTTTTATTGAACTATATATATATATATATATATATATATATATATATATATATATATATATATATATATATATATATATATATATATATTGAGAAGTAATCAAATATATATCGTCAACATGCAAAACCCGCTCTGGAAGATGGCTAGAGTCTAAATCTGCTCTGCACATAATAATTTTTTTCGCATTTCTGTCAAAACTTATTATGGAAGTCTTCTTCTTCAACTTTCCGTAGACTCAAGAGTCTGTTACTACAGGATTGTCTTCCTGTGATGCAGAGCTCCAGCTATCTCTCCATCGTTTCGGGGGTCTCCCTGGTGGACGCCGTCCATTCGGTACTCCATGCAGAGCTATGTATGGAATTCTTGTGGAATTCATTCTCTGTACATGTTGATACCAGTATCGTCGACGCTGTCGTCCCCTGTAATTATGGAAGGGATACTATTTATTGTTTCTAATGGCATAAAGCAGAAAATATACCACGTCTACATTTTGTTTACATTTGATGTAGTTAATCGTCATTTACCCAAAAAAGTCTTCCAGAGTGGGTTTTACATTTTAACGATTCGTATATTGTTTAATTTCAAAAACTTAAAATGGATTTATGGGTTTTTGTTTCGTACTTCTTCATTTAACTTGTTATCACAAAAAAGGTACTTTTTTTTTGTTAATTAAAGAAACGTATTGAATCAAACCTTTTTTATGAAGTTCTTAACCTGTATAACAAATTAATACCTCTTATTTTTTAACTTGTTTTAGTTTGTAGCTTCTGCCCAGTGTATTGTAATTTTTACTATTAAGTTGTTTTTGTATTTTTATTTGTACTACTTTTCAACCATGGAAAATTTTGTATAAATGTGTTTATGGTCTTTGGTCAAAATCTAATAATTTAAAAATAATATTTTTCATTTGAAGATTTATATTTTTCTATACACTAAAATTCCGTTAATTTATAATTCACAGGATTAAATAAAAAAAAAACTAATTACAAATTAAGCAAACAAAAATGTTTTGAAAAACAACACAATAATAAATACCGTATTAGCCCGAATATAACGCGACCTATATATTTGGAGCAGGAATGAAAGGAAACATTCAAATCTTCTCCCTGGCTCCATCCCAACTCACTGTCTACGAAGACTGTTGGGGCTAGCTCTTCTCGTCCTCAGGTTGTACGCTCTTCTGTCCCGGACTACGTCCTCCAGGCCGTGCCTC
Source organism: Odontocerum albicorne (assembly GCA_949825065.1). Classification (NCBI taxonomy): domain Eukaryota; kingdom Metazoa; phylum Arthropoda; class Insecta; order Trichoptera; family Odontoceridae; genus Odontocerum; species Odontocerum albicorne. The sequence continues at coordinate 3,816,019 of OX463860.1, read as the reverse complement.
TGCATCAAGTTATCTTTTTGCACCACCCATGAATTCTTTGGTCTTCCTCTGGTTGTTATTCGAGGAAGATCCGTGGAGATTGCCTGGTTCACAATGTGATTGGGTGCTCTACGTCCAACGTGCCCATACCATCTCAGTCGCCTCTCCTTCATCTTACTGTTGATGTCTGTAACACCTAGGCTTCCACGAATGCGTGAGTTTTTTATTTTGTCTCTTAGGGACACACCAGCTGACCATCTTAGCATGCGCATTTCAGCAGTTTCTAGTTGCCTAGAATAAGAGTTATACATCGTCCAGCATTCGGAGCCATAGAGGAGTGCGGGTCTGACAATTGTTTGGTATACTTTTCGTTTTAACTTTACTGGCATTTTCGGATCACATAGACAAAAGGAAAGGATAAATTCAAATATAAAACAAAAATTAATTAGGTAAATTGTATTATAAAAAATATGATTTTTTTATTCAGACATGTTTGAGTTACCATCAGTGTCGCTTGAATGATTACGACTCGATGCATCATTTATGGCATTTTCCTCTTTCCATAAAATGTCATCCTCACTCCCATCTAGATTGTTGGAAATGCAACATTTCTTAAAACCTTTTTCAATAGACGTGTCACTAATCTTCTGCCAGGCGGTCATGATCCATTCCCCTAAGACTGGAATTGATGGTTTCTTTATTTTCCCTGTAGGGGTCAGAGGATGGTTCCAGATCCAGCTAAGAGCCAATTGCTGTACTCCTTTCGTAAATTGTCTTTGAATGGTTTATTGACGGATACATCTAAAACTTGCAACTGTGAAGTCATTCCTCCTGGAATTATCAGTATCAGTATTCAAAGATTCAATTTTTCATTGGGCACGGCCTAAACCCCGAATATAACGTGAATGTTATTTTTGGAATAATATTTTGAGTAAAAAATATCACGTTATATTCGAGCTAATACAGTATAGTTAATATAACAGTTTTAAAGTACAGTTTACATGTAGTTCACAACACGCCGATATTCACTCTCAGAAAGTAATTTTAAAATGAATCCTTATAAAGTACACTGAAAGACCAAAGCTAGTCTTTGTAAAAACTAACCATTAGTGAGAAGTGGGAGAGTCGCGATTGACTAGCCACGGATGTTTACATTATTTAACAATGTCTTGCAAATGTTTACAGACATGAAATTTTGCCATCAGCAAGAATTTTAATTTTTTGTCAATGATTTAAACAACTTGTTTTCTTCGAGTATAAAAATGATTACAAATTGTAATTTATTTTTTTCAAACACTGTTTATTCCATTTTTTTGTAACGGTATAACCCTACCGGTTTCAAGACTTTCATCTCATCTTCAGGAGAGCACAAACAAGACTGAATTCTGTTTGAATTGGTACCGAGATACACGTTTCTAACGATTAACATTCGGGTTGAGGACTGGGGGTGAAGGGAGGCGGGAAGGGACTAACCCAGAAGAAATAAGGACTGATGATTCCCGACGCTGACATGCCTCCCCACACTGTTACTCATGCACAATGAAGTGGTCTCTAGTGTTCCAGTCTTGGGTTAAAAGCACTCTGATAACGACAATTTTGCTTATGGACGAAGCCATTTATATGGAAATTTAATTATCTAAAAAGATTTTGTTTATTGTTAAGGCATTAACGTTGTGAAGGTTTAAAGACATTGTAATTTGTTTTATCAAACACTGTTTATTCCACTTTTTGTAACTGTATAACCCTACTGGATTCAAGGCTTTCCCCTCATCTTCAGGGGAGCACAAACAAGACTTGTTTCTGCTCCCCTGAAGATGAGGTGAAAGCCTTGAAACCGGTAGGGTTATACCGTTACAAAAAAGTGGAATAAACAGTGTTGTGGAGGTTTAAAGACATTGTAAAAATAAATAACAATGTCTTTAAACCTCCACAATGTTAATGCCTTAACTATGAACAACACATGATTACAAATTAGTGGATATTACAAATTACTAAGAAATATTGTTAAAACTAAAAAAATACTTTTAATTACGAATTGATGGGATTTTACTGTATGAAAAATAAGTTCTGTACTGTACGTTAATTCATCACGATTAAACCTTTTCGTACAAGAAGCAGTTTCCGAATTTTATAACATAAATACAAATCTGGAAAAAATGTGTTTTCTCAAATTTCAATTTAACGCATTGATTATTGAATAAATTCTTTTAAAATGAAGCGGTGCTAATCCCATATTTGAAATTCTTAAAAAATAGTAAAAAGGTAAAGCAGGTATACGCAGAACATTGCCATTTCCGTTAGTCCGCTTGTTTTTTATTCCATCTTCAGCTGTGACGATGAATATGTGAATGTTTTCCTTAACTCGAAATAAATTACATAACCACTTGAATGGATAATTTCGTGTGCTGAAGTTGACAGAGCATGAGATTGAATGGATATTTTGAGCATCCAGCAAAAAAATTTATTTTTGTGTTTTCAGCACCGAACGGATTAACACGTTCACTGCGTATAAAATACTTAATGTCATACAGAGATACTGAAAAAATGCGAATTTTTGAAAATCCATAACTTTGTTAAAAATCAAATTCTACTTTCTATTGAAACATCATAGTATACAAGTGTATTCCTTCGTGTCTTCAAAACACATGAAACCGGCGACGAATCCTTATCGGGAGACATTTATGAGTGCACTTAACATTCAAGGCTCCCGTGTCCATACAAATATTTTGTAGCTATGACGCAATGAACGTGTTAAGCAATTTTACACTTATCAGATATTTACCAAAGACCAGAGATATTTAACAATATTGAAAGCATAATTAAATTGGTATACTTTATAGTTCCACATCATTTAGATACTATGATATGAGATCAAAAATATTCGATGGAATTTCATATTGAACAAGTGTATTTTAAAGAAGGAAATATATCTGTTTAAAAAACGTACTTTAATCCAGTTGTTCCGGTACTTTTTTAGTTCAATCAAATTATTACATCTGTACTATATTAACCTTAAAAAATAATGATGCGTACTTGTCAAATATATTTTCAAATACATAATGATGGCATACAGTGAAACTCATTTAAGATAGTTTTCGATGGACCCAACCAATTGAAACTTTATAAGCGAGATATATTTTACAATGAATTCTGTTTAATTAATGAATTTAATTATCATATTCAAAAAAAATAATATAATAGCCTTTTAATTATTCAAAAAAATAATATAATAGCTATTTAAGCTTACGTTTTACATTTATTAAGAACTAAAAACTGGCTCAATCCTAGGGTGGCAACTAATTTTGAATCTCCATGCTTGTTCCCGATGATGTTAATGAACCAATGAAATTACAACCCCTTTCGAGGGAAACTATTACGAAAAAAATATTATTAAATGGGAAATAAAAAATAGTTGCTAGATGAAAACGCGTCTTAAACAGGTTTCAGTGTATTGCATTTTGGACTTTTTTGACAGTTTGTTATAAGAATCATGGCCAGTTTTCTCATTTGTCTTCTTAAAAAAAACAGCCCACAATGTAGAATTCAGTCAATATTTAAGCCATAATTTATAAATAACTATTAATTTTAAAAAATATTTAAAGAAAAAACAAATTAAATTCAAAAGACCCCCCATAAATTACTAATTAAAAAATATTGTTTTATGTTTATTTTTTACTGTCCTTTTTAAAAAAGGTTAAGAACCACTGACATCATTTCTATGAATTGCAAATTTATTTAAAAACTATGTAAAAAAAAATTATGATCGCGTGTTTTGTTATGTGTGATTGAAAAAAAAAACACGGTTTTAATTAATTTTTAATGTAAATAATACTTTAATTTGTGAATTCAAAATTTCAAACCATCGGTACTGCAGCACATAGTTAACAGAATATTGTGATGTTTCTTTTTTAACCATAGTTAACCTTTTAACAGCATATCTCCAATTTTAACTTAATTTATTATTATCGTTATAGACAAACAGCATGTGTAAGTTTATAATATCAAGTTTAATTGTTATCAAGTTCATGAAGGAAAAGCAAAAGACAAACACAAGTACAGTAGAACGCCTCCGTCAATCTTCGCCTCCAACTCCTGTCTTCCGCCACGACCCTCCAATCCTGCGCCTGCAGCAGCCGGGTTGCGTCCCTCTCAACTTTGTCCTCCCATCGCGGCCTTGGCCTGCCCACTCTCCTCCCACCCGGGTGTCCCTCCAGGATTTCTTTCGGGTGCTCGCGATGACGGCATTCTCTGCACATGTCCGGCCCATCTCAATCTGCTCAGTCTGACATGTACAGATAGCCTGGGAGCTTTGTAGATATTATACAGCTCGTCGTTGTATCGTACTCGCCAGGTTTCGCCGTCATTCTTGGGGCCCAGGATCCTACGTAGTACTCTTCTCTCAAAGGCATCCAGCAACTCTGCGGATTTAGCTGTCAGTGTCCATGCTTCGCATCCATATGCCACCACTGTTCTAATAATTGTTTTGTCTAGTATGACTTTGTTTTTTCTATGGACACTTCTGGACTTGAACACCGGCAGTCGGGAGAAGAATGTTTTGTTCCCTGTTGTGGTTCTTCCCTTAATCTCAGCCTGCTCCTCGTTTTCCTTCGTTATAGTTGAACCCAGGTAGGTGAATTCATTTACTACCTCAAAGTCATGTCCCAACATCACAGGATACTAATTATGCTGGATGATATGTCCAAGGAGACTACTTTAGAACATTTTGCTCGCATAGAACCCCTTTTATGCTAATAAGTCCACATTATATAATTTTTTTTATCTTTTCTTCTGCTTACAGTCCTCACACCCAAAGTGTCCACGTAAAAGAGGCAGCTGTCATCAATGGGATCCATGGTATTATGGATCTCGCCGTACTCACAGAAAATCAACTTTGCTATGCCCAACTCGACTGATACATATATGCAGTGCAGTGCGGCCCCCTCCCCATCTGATTATATTTAGAGTCCGAGATAGAGAAAGCCCGGATAACCCACAAGATCTCTTTTTTATTTAACGTCATACGCTGTCTAACGGGAATGTGATTGATTTATCGCCAATCAACTTGTTGTCAAATATCTCTAGTCTTCAAGATTCATCCATGAATAATTAAACGCAGTATCGGTAGTTCACATATTTCTGTATTTAGAGGCAGCTGATCGATTCGTAACATCCTTTTCCACTCTTTAACGGGAGTTTCTTTCGTGGCTCGTGTAAGAAGTGGAATATTTTCACTCTTTAATGCCTAACTTGGCTGATTGATGCATATCATATACAGTATAGCTTACTTTGCATCTGATTATATTTAGAGTCCGAGGTAGAGAAAGCCTGGATAACCCACAAGATATCTGTTTTTTTTTTTACATCATACGCTGTCTAATGGGAATGTGATTGATTTATCGCCGATCAACCTGTTGTTGAATTCTTTGAGTGTTGGTATACTTCAGAAAATTTAGGATGGGTCCTGCGACGTTTTAAACGTTATGTCTCGAAAGGGATGGGGGATAAAATCATTTTTTTTACAAATCGAATAGTTTTTTTTTATAAATCCAAAATTTGTTTTCCTCTAAACTGACGTTTTAATTCCTAATTTTCATTATACTGACTTTCTAATGTATCGTATCTATGTTTAAATAGGCCAAGATCCACTATGAGTCAATACTAATTACGAACATTTAATTTTAGGTATAAAAAAATCGAAAATCCGATTATCCTATACCCCATCCCTAGCCAATGCAGACTAACGTAGTGACTTTTGACAAACGTCGCCAAATATTATTTGATTTTAACAAACTGCCACATTTTTGCTAATTTGTAACAAGATGTATTAATTTGTCATTATTGTTAGTTTTATGTAATGTATTTACCTAAATAACTTGCTATTTATTAGAATCAAGGCAATATATTAAAGTTGATAAAATAATTTAAATTACTGAACGTCGTTACAAGGTTGTATTGGGGCTAATTTATGAACTGTCACAGGACCCGTGCTACAATTTCTGAAGTATAGTTCACAAATTGAGAGTTTCTCCATAACTCATATTGGAGGTGGAATATTTTCCTTTTAAAATGGACTGTTAAAATACAAGTAAAATTGTAGATATGCTACAAATTTGTTGATACATAAAAAAAAGAACCTTCATCCCGTAGTGATAATCTAAGTTATTCTTTATTAATTTTTGTTTAAGGGCTCCCTTTATCAGAGGAAAATGTGATCTTGTAAATTAAAAAAAATTAATTATAAAAGTTATTTCCATTAGTATCGTGAGAAAATATGTGGGCGATGTCCATAGATTATACAAGTCATCTTGTTTATTATGCCCAGTAAGAAAAATTGATAAAATATTAATTAAAAATTTGATGCTGTGTCTAAATTATGTAAACATCTTGATTTAATTGCATTGATCCGTACAACATTTAATTTGAATTATGTAAAATTGGTTACGAACGTGTTGATTATTTTGAATTGTACAGTATTTTAGAAACGGGCATCGAACGCTGAACACTTAGCTGAAAAACATTTATGTCTCTTATGGGTGGCGCAACAAGTATTGCAATTTTAAATTTTCCGTCATTTTTTCAACTGTCAAACGATTAATATTTATAATGGACATACGTCATCTACATTATGTTTTCACCATTTTTTATAATAAATTGTAATCATTTCTAAACGTTCTGCAATCGTGTAGCGTTGCATGATTAATTTATAGGGTATTTAGATGACGTATGTCCGTTATAAATAGTATACGTTTGACAGCTGAAAAATGGTGGTAAATTTAAAATTGCAGTTCTTGTTGCGCCACATTATAGAAAGGCAACGATAATGTATGGAGGCGGGAAGCTATAACGAAAACTTGATAGCATTGTAAAAAAAACTATCGGCTCGGCCAGAAATCCTTTATCCATTGAGATAAGTCTATCATCTCTATGCCCTACTATGTGTCAAAACTATTTGACACATTTTTCTTTGTTTGCTCACTGTCTAAGTCTGGAAGCGTTAAACTTTCTTTTTTCTTAGATACTTTGGTATTGTGCTGTTTCCTGACCATAACGATCAACTCAAGAACTCTTTCTAACTAGCTCAACCTATTAAAGAAATAAGGAAGGTTAAAAGACTCTAATGTCGCTTACAATAGCGCCATCTAGATTTTTAAATTCAGATGTAAAATGATCAAAAAGTAAAATCAAGTATACAGGTGAATCTGCCAGGAATCGAACATAAGGCGGCCCGATTGGATAGCGTGAATACTAACCGTTACACTATGGCTGCCGACAAAAAAAAACATATTTTTATTTATTTATTTATTTATTATTACACATGACAAGAAATATACACAATTTGAGAAAAAACAACAGGTAATTTGATTTGGACATATAATGTTAATGGATCTGGGTTTGTTGCCTTTCATTTGTCGTATCCCCAGTAAACTAGGCTTTTGCCTGTATCTCACTGAGGATATTTAGCATGAAAAAATAAATCGATACTTCTTTCCGATTTTTGATAACACAAAAAAACCCCGTTGCACGCTCTCATCAACCTGACAAACAGTGGCACTCAACTACAACTGGAAACATCTTGCGAAACTCAACGCCTCACACATCATCACTCCAGAAAGACCAAAAATATTCATCCCACAATATACCGCACACAATCATAAGAATAAAAATTAAAACAAATTTAAAAAAAAAAATAAAAGAAAAATACACAGAAACAAAAATACAAAAACAACCAAAATTAAAACAACAAGAAGAGACCCACACTCAAGAGCTCACATAAATCCTTTCCACTTGTTGCATTACACTTTCATTGTATACATCACAACTTGGTGGAATTATTCCTTCTTTATTTTCTAACCGACTAGAAACCAGACTGGAATATTTTTTTAATCTGGGTTTCAACAGGAATCGAACCCGTCTTTTTTCGTCCTTTAGCAATACTTTACTGTTACACTATATTTTAAATGAATAATACGTTTTTTTGTAGAAGTGAGTTTAAACTTTTAATTTGAAATATTTCAGAAAGAGTAAAATGTTAGTTACCCGACTTACGTCAGAAACCCGATGGCATTATCGACCTTACATGTATCTATTCGAACTTAATTCAGTTAGAATTTTCAATTTCACAGACTATGGTCATTTTACAGTACCGTATTAGCCAGACTATAAGGCGACACGTAAATAGGGGGGTCGCCTTATATTCGAGTCACAAACATAGTGGGTAACAATAAATTTACTACCCGCGATTAGCGAAATGGTAACATTGTAATAAGAGTATTCAAAAGACGTCATTGTTTACACATAACCTCTGCGTAGTAATTTCTGACAGTTTTTTTTTGTACTGTGCTTCGTTTTGCATTTTTGCTACCTAAAAATAAATATTATGACTGACCATATTGAAAGACCAGGAGCTCGAAAAAATCAATGAATCAAGGAATACGCAGAAGCCATGATTCCAATTTTAAGGTTATGGTGGTGCGTGCTGCAGAAACAACCAACAACTGTGCGGCTGCCAGACAATTTGGTATCACGGAAAATAATGTTAGACGTTGGCGTTTACAAAAACATGACTTGATGGATGCACATTCCTCAAGAAAAGCATTCCGTAGACCTATGAAAGGACGATTTGAATCGATTGACGGGAAGAGGTAGCAGACTACGTCATGTAAATACGCGGAAAGGGGTTCCCCATAACAAGAGAAGCATTGCAGTCAAAGAAATAGCAAGAAACGAAAATATACCAGAAGATTTAAACATTTTGCATTTTATTTTTCATAATATTATAATGGTGAGGGAAATGTTTTTTTTTCTCCAAAATGCAGATTAAAAAATAGGGGTCGCCTTATAATCAGGGTCGCCCTATAGTCGGGCCAATACGGTATGTTATAATTGATATTTTACGCTACATTAATCTTGTAAAATTAATATTATTATTATAATGTATTACGGATCGAACGTAGTAAAACTCGTTATCTATTGTTTTACGGTTCGCGACAAGGTTCATTTAGGAAATTATATAATTTTCTCATTCATCAATAGCTCTGTGTAATATAATATGAGTAACAGAGATACCACTTCTCATTGAAATCCATCATTGAACATTGCCTCAAATTAAAAAAAATATAAAGCTATAATGAAAGATAAAATATATCAGTTCTATATAAGCCTCAACCGTTTTCTCTCACATTCATAAAAGGGACAGGACGAAGACAGTCTCTTTTAATTATAGCTCTATACTATTGTATTGTGTAAGGCTAAGGCCACACCAAAGTGCTTCACTAGGTGCTACGAAACGAATAGACTAGGTGACTTCATGTTTGGCTACACCAAAGTGCTTCGCACAAATTCATTTGACATTTGGAAGCGGTTGAGTCAACAAATGATGCCACTCTCAAAACTAACCAATTTCATTACAACTTACCTTATCTTTATTTACTTCCTGTGCAACTTCATTCCAAAGTGATTTTATTACAGGTACATTTTTGTATAATTTGCTCGATGGGTTCCACAAAGGCTCACTTTTATACACAGCTGTTATTAAAACTTTCGCCATCTTGTAAAATGACACAATAAAATTAACCAACACGTCTGTTCGTTAGGAGACTCACTAGGTGACTAATCGTCATGTAACGTGGCGCGAAGCGTGCAGTGTGGCCATTGTAATAGTATGCGGTGCGTTGGTTCGCTAAGATATGTCGCGTAGCTCTAAGCACCAAGCGAGGCTCCTACCTGTGTGGCCGAGGCCTAACACTTTCGTTGTATACAGTACAACCTGGTGGATTTATTGATATGTGGCAATATCTTCCAACCAACCAGAAATATATTAAAGAAACCTTATGTGAAAACCAGACTGGAACACTTTTTAAAATAAATTGGTTACTAATGAGAATTGAGCCCACAACTCCTGGGTCGAAAGACGAGCAGCCTCTTCGTCGTCATCTTAATTTCAAAGCTAGGCGACATCTCTTCCTTTTTAGGATACCCAATGATTTTCATTTATTCGTCTAGATCAAGAGTTCCCAAAATTTCTTCGGCCGCAGACCCCTTTACCAAAAACTTTTAAAACCGTCGACCCCCTAGTCATTCACTTTACTTCCTCAAATTAATAAGTTTGTACAGTACTCGATATTAAATATTTCACTAGATATCAAACTTTTCATTTTAATCACTTGTTATTAAGGATTGAAAAAGATAAAAAGACTACGGATTATGCATTGCATTATCTCGTGTAACATTTAATATTGAAATCTGCGCTGACGAAAATTAAAGCAAAAAAATACGAGCAGTTTTTTTAAATTTTTTACATTTATGAAATAAATATGTTAATTCAAAATAAATACAAATATTCTTAATTAGGTACCTATTGGAATCATAGATATTTTGAAGTAACAAACAAATAGCAGTAGTAAGGGGGGTCTATTTTTGCTGTCGTCGACCCCCAAATTTTTTTGTTGAAACTATCGACCCCTAGAAAAATCAAATCGACCACTTTGGGAACTCTTGGTCTAGAGCATTGTTTCTCAACCTATAAGTCGTGAGTGACCCCCGAGTGGTCATGGTTAAATATCAGGGGAATGTATAAGTTTTTTGCAGGAGGGTCACGAAGTCTTTTTATTTTATATCGGGAGGTCGCAAGGCTGAGAAACAATGATCTCGAGTTGTATATTTTTGAACCTCGTATTGATTATCATTGTATGTTTTAGAACCTTGTCAACATTTATAATATTAAAACTGATCAATCGCATATGTATATATATACTGAATCTAAATTCACTACTTGCACATAGTTAAAAGTTGAAAAACAAACTTTTTACTTTTGTTTGATTTCATTCTTCCGTAACGATGTATTTACCCTCACACAATATCGCCAGTTAACAAAATAACTTTTGTTTAATCTTTGTAAATACTCCTCTCTATACTGAATATAATAAAACAAGTTTAACTTGCTGTCATTTCTATTCCCCGGTGTACATAATTTATTTCAACGTGTTATTTTCTTAATATATCATATATTGTGATATCATCTGATATTAACTTATTTTAAAAGCCACTTTATGTTAGGGGTTTTATTCCTGTTAAATAATTAGTCATCCCTCGGTATCCGTGGGAGATTGATTTCAGGACCCCTTACCAATGTTCATTATTTAAAATAGCGCAAGGCTGTGTAATACAACAGGGTGTGGCAGAAATAACTCCCTGTTTTGAAAAGTTAATAAAAAAGGCATCGTAGATCTTTGGCAAAGTTTTATTTTACGATCTGAAATGAAAAGATTTACCATTTTTTTTATCTTGTTTTAAAATTGTTTAATTTAAATGCTTATCCTAATTTTTTATACATGTCTAAATCCTCGCCGCAATACTCTATTGGTAATATCCCAATTTCGTGTCAGATAGCAACTTTCAACCAGTCGTCGTGTTAATTAAGTTATTTTATAACCATCATTTCATACGGACAGAACTGAAACAATGTCTACTTAACCCCCAATAAAACATATTTTCTTTTAACTTTTGCGCAATTATATATTATTTCATGGTTTATATAATTTTAAAATATAAAACAAGTTGATATCAGTTGATATTTTATTAAGTTTTAAAGGTGATTCCACATCCTTAAAAATCTTTATCGAATGAGCCCAAATTCATAATTCGGTCTAAATATTAAATACTAATTTATTACCTTTAAATTTTGTACTCAATATCAAACCTCGTATGCTTCAAACTTTGTAATAAAGAAACAACGTGACTTCCTTATCTAAGGAAGCTACGAAAAATTCGTACAAAATTTTGAAATGCTAATTTCTCCAATGAAAAAAAAATATATATTAAGATTTAATATTTAGTGTTGGATTCAGGCTGTGAATTAGGGCAATTCATTTTGGAGCAAGCCTGGTTTTTACGTATCTCAAATCATAGTTATAAAATTCTTGAAAAAAAAATCATGCTTCATCAAATTGAATAGTTTTTTTTTTATATTTTTCATATTTAAGTAGCGATATCAAACTTTTTTTCAGTTTAAAAATATATAGTATAAAGGGTTATACAAAAACCTAGGCAAAAACGAATAAACCTAAGCTAAACATGACATTATTTTATTAAAAGTTCTCATTTTTCAAGAATTAAGATATTTTCTTTAAAACACATGTGGAAATACACCTTTAAAATGTTTTCACCATTTTTTGAGTGCAAATACATAGAAAAAATAGAACCATAGATAATTAATGCTAGATTTAGCTGTTAAAAAAATTAATTAAACAAAAAGTTAATGTTTTAATATTAAAAAAATCATGCTTTATGTTTGATATATTGTGAAAATAGGACTGGGTCCTATCCATATTTTATAAAACCTTGTAAATATTGTAAATAGTTAATAAATTAATTGTCATTCACACGATTCTATTGTGTAATTGAAAGTGAGTAAAATTAAATATATTTCTCGTTTAATTTTAAATTTGTGTTTCACTTTTTCATCCTTCTTTACCAGTGTTATACGGATGACCTGCTTATGATAGAAAAACTCCCTCAACATTAGTATTAGAATGCAGCAAAACTATACTTTGACGCCACTGGATCGGAGAAGCAATTAAGAGGCCTCCATAAAGTCCATGGTAGGTGACATCTCACCAACTCAAATGGCTATATTCACATTCAGATCTAGCTCTCGAAGAATTGATACATTTCGGAGGGCCTTCAAAGGAATTGTGATGATCATAAAACTCCCGTGTGACCTGCCTTGGCTCTGTTGGTATTGAGTCATATATAAGATATTTGGAATCATTAAATTGTTTGTGTTTCTTACTCCTGCATGCAATATTGTGACAGGTATCTGGAAGAAGTATCCCAGAAAGTATACTATATAAACTAATTAGGGTTATTCAGAGACATTGTGTTCGGCGACACGTTTCATTTTATGCAATAACTGTTTTCATGGGTAGACATGCTCCATACTGGACTAGCATATTCGCTGATTGAGTAACAAAAAGTCAAAGCTGAGGCTTGCAGGATGGTTGTATTTAGTTAAAATAGCTGAATGTTTTTTGAAAGCTACTTTATTAAAACAATAGCACTTTTTAATTTAATTCTACTCAAGCAGCTCTGCTCATAGTCTTTACAGCGACTTTTATTTAATTTTTAATTTATTACTTTCATGTAAATACATTGGGTGAATTCATTGCTTTAAAGCAGTGATTCTTAACCGGGGCGCCAGCGCCCCTTTGTAGGGGGGGCTGGATAATTAATTTTACTGTGGTAAAGGGGACGATTCTTTCAATATGGTTAAGAAACATCGCTTTAAAACAATTTCTCCCTATCAGTCTTCAGACAAAGTAGAGAGCCTAAGGATAGAACGAAAAAATGCCTGTATGTCACGAATTTACTCGTTTCAAATTTAATTATATTTATATTTGTCAGGATGTCTTACCATATTAAAGTTACCTTATTTTCTCAACTTTCTGGAAAAAATCCATAGGAACGAATAATTGCCAAAAATTAAAAGGATTGGAATGATATATATAAAACAACTTCATAATCTAGGAATATGTCATTTAATTAAAAATCTATAATAAAGAAAAACAAAGCCTTTTCTATTGACTAGTGTTTCTATAGTGATTAGCACCAATACATTTCCTTCATACATATTTATAAAACATGCCTTATTCTATACAATTCTTGAAAAAATAGAACAGTTGCTCCATCCTTCTACATCAGTCGTATCCAAATACATTATCATTTTCACGCATAAAAAAATATAGATACATCATATTTGGTTTATTTTATCTAAAAAAAAAATCAAGTGTTTCTACTCTAAGATATAAATAATCAAAATACATATTTGGTAAAGTTATTTTGAAAAAGTAACACTGTTAAAGTTACTTTTCAATCTTAAGCACAGTAGTGTGTGTGAATTAATGTGAACAAAGATAAAATAGTTGAAACACATGTTTATCAGCCATAAAAAGTCCAAACATTTTTTGAATAATTTAAATATTAATTATTTTAACACTTGCCTATCTGTGATGGATAGTGAGTGACCAGGCCTTATATATTATTTAATTTCTCTAAATATACTGATTGCAGGGTCTTCATACTTTATGTATTCCTCATCAAAACCTCTATGATTTGAATGATGTCATTACGAAATAAAAACATTTATAAATATCCACAGAAATGAATATTTTATATTAGATCGACAATTTTTTCGAAGTGTGCCAAAAAGGTGCGCATGACTCATTAATTTTTGACAGTTCATATTTTACATCCGTTCCAGGGATTCGTCACCAGTTTTATAATCCTGATTTTTGTTATTTTTTATCTGGTATGTTTTTTCTATTGTTATTTTTTATCTGGTATGTTCTAATGTACCATTACTATTTTTATGATAAATGTATATTTGTTACATTTTTCTTTATTATTTCATTTTCAAAAAAACAATAATTGAGATGGCGGGAAATATCGATAGCGATTTGGGATTTGAGGCGACAAGCAATATATCAGAATCAGAAGATTTTGTCGAGAAAAAGAATTTGATTGAGTAAAAGAACCAGGTTATTCTGCAATGTTTGTCAAACACCTGCGTGTTTAATACATAGAATAGAAACAAAAGCTATTTCGTTATTCGACGTTTTAATGCATAATAAAATTATTTTTATAGCTAATTACAAAAAATAATCTAGCAGATTTTGCATAATTTTAATTTAAAACATACATTTTTTACTGTACACTTAGAGTCCAACAACGTGGCTGGCGGGATTTTTTAGCACAGTAAGGGAAGTGTTAACCCTTCCTTCCCTGTGATGTGTAACTAGTACACATTGCTTCTAAAAACTTTAATATCTCTATAAATATGTAAAATAAATACTGGGTCCAGATTTTAGGCATTCCTCCGTAATACATTTACGCATTGAATGAAAAAATAATATTAATAATAATTAGCACTTATCGGCCACATCAGAGATATTTTGTGAAAATCGGGAATAAATTCACCGATACAATCAAACGTGTGCCAGTGTGTGACGTAGGTATATTCATTCTAAAAAATCGCTATGGGTGAGGAAGTGACGCTATTCGCGTCTCACTTCAGTATATCGGAATGCAAGAAATAGAATATTAGTTCGCTCGCTTCAGTAGCTTGCGGGCATCCATACAAGGTGGTGATGAGCAAATATTGCAGTTTTCCAATATTTGCTCATCATGAAACCACACATTGTTAATTATTGCTTCAATCATCTTGTTTTATTGCACAGCCTGTTTTCCAGATTTTGGCTTTACAACTAGCCCATACATTTTCAATGGGATTTATATCAGGAGAGGGCTATATTGTTTTCTTGGAAATAATTAATCATCACCTTTGATTAGTGTCACGGTTGTAGAATCTTCCTGGTATACTGCTTCTCCATTTATATCCACTTTTTCCAAGAAAACAATATTACCCTCTCCTGACATAAATCCCATTGAAGATTTATGGACTATTTGTAAAGCCATGATAAGGAAAACAGGCTGTACAACAAAACAGGCTGTACAACAACAAGACGATTGAAGCAGTAATTAATGTGTGGTTTGGGGATGAGCAAATATTGAAAAACTGCAAAAAAACTTATTGAATCCATGCCAAAACATGTATAAGTTCCATAGTAATCCATGCCAAAACATGTATTAGTTCCATAGTAATCCATGCCAAAACATGTATTAGTTCCATAGAAATCCATGCCAAAACATGTATTAGTTCCATAGTAATCCATGCCAAAACATGTATAAGTTATAACAGCTAAAGGTGGACATACGGGTACTCCTCACTAAAATAATGAATATTTGAATGATTTCATAAATGTTTCGACTTGTTTCAACTATTTTATCTTTATTCACATTAATCGCACAATATTGTATCATGCTATTTAAAGTGCCTAAACTAAAACTAATAACGGTGCTGTTTTACAACTACTCGTCGTAGGAAGAAAGCGCTACTAAAAATAATAATAATAATAAATAAAATAAAAAATGTCATCACTGATATCGCTCGTCATTCATTATTCCACTTTCCACGATTTAAAAAATATATAAAAAGTCAATTAGAATTTCACAATCATCCTGTGAGCGAAGCAGTTGCGTCCGTAGCGTACATTATTCAGTCTCACTAGCAGTGTAGAGCTAGCAGGTTGTTCGTGTATATTTCAAAGTCTTGAGATTAAAATCTATTCAATTGATGCGATTTTTCCTAGAACCACTTTTTCACTTAAATATATATTTGAACCAGATAGTATCAAAATTTGTTAAGATGTCCACAACAGTAATTTGGTACCAGCTTTGATGTACAGGAATGAAATATGGACTTAAATGGTTTGGGCTTATGGGACAAATTAATGAAAAAAGACTAACAAAACAAAATATAGTGTAAATATTAGTGGAAGACTTAAATGCCAGGATGTGAACCGACCTGGATGGAGACGTTTTATAGCATCCCTGTTTTCCTAATGGAACATATAGATAGGGTCACAATAAAAAAAATACTTTGAGCCAGGCAAGTCAAACATTTTTTTCACCATGGAGCACACGAGCTATTTTGCGTTAGGCTGAAAGCCCTTTGCTTTCAGTGTTAAAAACTAAACAAAACAGGAGAAAAAGACGTTATTTTACAACATTTAAAATATTTTACAGCTTTATTTATAAAAAGATATTTGAATTTAAAAAAATTAACAACAAAATCACAATTATTTACGATTATTTTGAGGAACAGGTGGCATAGTTTTATCATCATAATTTAGTTGAATGTAATTTTTGACATTGTTTTAAAAAATAACGGTAAAATAAAATAATAATCATTATTTGTACTTAAATATTTTATAGGATATCAATGGTGTGTATCAATTAGAAAGAAGAAGAAAAAACACTATAATATATTTACTTTAACGTGTTCCTCGCGGGAAGCACAAACGCCTGTGATCTGATCTGTAGCATTCCTTTGTGTATTTTACGTAATGTTTAGTTTATCTCCTTTATTTAATGAGTCTCCTTAAGAGTAATGACTATTATTTATTATCAGAAAATTACTTGAATGTCATGTTTACTTGGTGTTGTAATCAAATATCAGTGGTTCTAAACAAGTTTAAACTTAAAAATTAAAAAACGCCGAAATTGTGCCGCACACAGGATTCGTGGAATTAGATTTTTAACGTGGTGTACAGGTTAAACAAACAGTATCCAATTATTTAACCAGAAGATACGGAAGGAGGAATACGGGTAACATAAAGGATGCATGATGGACAATCAGAGACAAAGAAAAGAGTTGGCAGGATTTAGTTAGAAAAAATATGTTATAAGTGATGAACTGTTGTGTTTCCCATGTACGTGACTAAGATCCCTCACTCTTGTTTTAGAAAATCAATTCAAACCTTCTTTTCAAACGTAATATATAGTAAATGTCCGTTTGAAAAGTAAATAAATAAATTTAAAAAAATACTTGTGCTAATTTCTAAATAATAAATACTTTTTCAGATACATAATGTAATTATGATTACTCAGAACTCATTAAAAATTTTCTTTTAACCAAAACACGCATTCGAGAGGACATCAGTTAAAATTTCCAAAACTAATTTCTACAATAATTCAAGGAAACATTGTTTTGTTAACCTTTCCTTCCCCGTGTTGGGTATCTTCTACACGTTGCTTCAAATAACCATCAATATCTCTATAAATATAATAAATACAAGGTTAAGATTCTAGGTATTCCTCCATAATATATTTACGCATTGATTTAAAAAATAATATTAATAATAATCAGAATTTATCGACTACATCGTAAGTATTTTCTGAATATTGGAAACAAATTCGCATTTAAACGCTGTGAGTGCCTCGATCTTGGTTCTTGACGATAGGTGAAAAGTATGCGGGAAGCGCGACACTACATTCGCATCTCACTTTTGCATACGTCACTGAATAGCGAGGAGCGCAATTGTCTCCACCTCGCAAGTGTAAGCGACGCCCGAGTTAGCCCCCAACCCTGCCGCGCTGCAGTAGCTGTTGAGCTGGCAACGAGACTAGACCTACGCCCGTTCCGTGAGCGGTGCCAGATGGTTTTTTAATGTTTTCAGCAAATAAATCTTAATTATTATAATTTTTAACTTCAATTATAATTAATTAAGGGGATTATTTATGAATGTTCTTATTTTTCCGATTTAAAATCGCTAATTTTTGATCGCGTACTCACTACCCAACACCGGAACACGCGTTTCATTTTTATCACCGTAAGGGAAGGGTTAACAAGTGAATGCTGTGACACTGAACCAGCATACTAGATGTGACAGTTCCTATACACAAACTCAAAAGTGCTGTTTTATTTCTTTTGCATATTCTTTTGTGTCTTTGACGTTTTAATTGGAGCTTTAGTTTTTATAAAGGTGTCATCTCTGTCTCCTCACTGAATAGTGTTATTGTTAAAACATGAAGAAGTCATTTAATGTGATCAATGAAGATTTTTGAAGTTGTCTTGGGGAGGTTGTTTTCTCGCCAAGAGGGCTCACTGCCATTTTACAGAAAGAAGTAAACTCTCCGTAATGGAAGAAAAGTACAAACTTGGCAAAAAGGATTATATTTCCATGCCATAAAATGTTATTAAAAAAAAAAAACATTAACATATGACAGTTAGATTTGATATAAATATAAATAGTATATATGCTGCCTCTCAATTATAATGATAATTTAGATATACAGTAGAGTGCCGATTATCCAGGGCTCAATTATCCGTGTTGGATTAACCATGGTTCTCTGCAGTGCAAATTTTTTTTTTTAGTAATCCTGGAAAATATTTTTTTCTAAATTTTTAATGAACATACACATTTTATAATTACAAAACACGAACCTAAACTCTTATAAAATCTATGGTTTACATTATACCAATAAATTAAAGCTGATAAGTTGACAATGTTTCCCCACCGACACGAAAATATGTGGATCCGGGGCTTCCCAATGTAATTGCCGTGGTATGACACAGACATTTAGCAGTTGTATCTATCAAACATTGAGAAAGTTTGGTTGGTTGGAAGAGATTGTCACCTGACAATAAGCCCGCCAGATTGTATTTGCAATAAAAGCGGTCAATAAATAAATAGAATAAAGCTTATTCGTATACTCATCTTGCGTCACAATTTTTTTTTATCATTTCAACTCTTAAAATATTTAACTCAATAAAAACTCAATTTGGATTAACCGTGTTTTTTAATTATCTGGGTTGGAATGTCCCCCAATTACCACAGATAATCGGCGCTCCACTTTACTATGATAAAGACTAGAACAATTTTAGATCCATCATAACTTAAATAAAAAATAAATAGAAAAGATACAAAATCACTTATGAGATTAACAAACAACCAAAAAATAAAATCATCACAGGTTCCCCCCCCATTTTTGGTATCCAAAATTATATATCTAACGTTTATAAATTTTACTCTAGTATCAAGCACAGTGCAGTCTTTTATTATGTGATATTTTTATAAACACCTCACTAATTCTTGAACGGAGGCAGGCCAAAGAGTTCTGGTTGGAAATCCAATAGGGAATCTATGACGATGGTAGCATTTTTGGTGAGAGTTTTGTCCAACGCAGGGTCAGGGACCATCACCACTTGCATTCCTGCGGCTCTACCTGCAGTCACTCCATTTGGTGCATCCTCAATGACGAGACACTGAAATTAGAGACAGATTTATTAATACACAATGTATATGAACCAGGTAGATAAAGCTGCAGTTGTGGCGGGCTGCCTGAGAGATGTCATATGGAGGAATAAAGATATGAGAACAGATAGCAAGATACGCATTTATAAGACCTGTGTGCGACCTATCCTCACCTATGGCATCGAAGCGAGGGCGGACACTGTCAAGACCAAAAGTATGTTAAGGACAACAGAAATGAGAACTCTACGTGCTATTGCTGGGAAGATTTTGCATGATCGTGTAAGGAACACTACAATCCGAGAGGTCTGTGAGGTCCAAGATGTGGTCAGATGGGGACAACAGCGTCGACGATACTGGTACCAACATGTACAGAGAATGAATTCCACAAGAATCCCATACATAGCTCTGCATGGGGTACCGGATGGACGGCGTCCACCAGGGAGACCCCCGAAACGATGGAGAGATAACTGGAGTTCAGCATCACAAGAGGATAATCCTGAAATAAGACTCTTGAGTCTACAGAAAGTTGAAGAAGAAGTAAATGAACCACATTAATAATAAAATAAATTGCAATGGTAAAAAGTGTACTTATTGTATTGAATATTGAAACAGACAATCTTTTTATTTTAAATCTGTGTTCTATCAGGAATCGAATCTGCGACCCTCGGATTGAAAGATAGGCGTCTTACCATCCAGGTCACGAGGTTGTCAAATATATTTAATTTATTTCCATTCTTTTGTTTACTTGATTCAACATGGTACATCTGGCGGGCTTATTGCTATACAGCAATTTCTTTCAACCAACAAATTCATCTTGGATACATTCAACTGTTTTAATCCATGACAGATTTTACAAAAATATTCATTAAAATTTAAGTAAACAAACCCCAATAAATTACTAATTTCTATCGATAATGGTTAGAACTAGAGAAAATGAATTCGTTCAAGGATAAGGAAGGAAAATTAGAAAAAAGGGTATTGTGAGTAATGTAATATTTTTTCGATTCTCTCTTAAACATGGTGCACATCTGATAAATCTTGGAAATTCGTTCCAGTCATGCCGAGTGTGCTTACTAATAAATATATTTCCCAAAAATGAAAACACTTCACAAGATGAAAAAATACAGTTTAAGAGAAGAATAAATAGCATGGATATATTCATCGCCTTACACTACATCGAGAAAATCAAAGCAAAAAAAGAAAAGTATTAAAATCTTACATCTTCTGGTTTTGGTTTTTCAGGGAAGCGCCCAGCACAGATCAGATAAATTTCGGGGTGCGGTTTCCCGAACTTCACCTCCGGATCTGTAGTTCCCATCACCTTGTGGTGGAAGCGGTCAAACAGGTCCCTGTAGTTGGTAGTCTTGGCTGCTACACTCTCCTTGCCTGAACTTGTAGCCAAAGCGATAGGGACATTGCTCTCGTGAAGATGTTCAATCAGACGCTTGGCACCTATGGTAAAGAAAATAATTATTATATGCAGACACGTTCGTCATCAGCCTGGCAATCCAGTACGGGTCTTGGCTGCCTGCAGGATTCTAAGCAACTAGGATATCCCCATTGTATTTTTCAAATCTGTGTCTGAGAGATGTTCCTTCGAAGAGAAGTAGAACTTTCAGGTCGATTCCTTCTTTATATAATAAATAGATTGTTCCAAATCGATCCAATAGGGCTGGGGTATATTATGATAGAGCTTTTGCTGTTGCTGGTCCTGTGACGTGAAATGGTCTGCCTCTTAGGCCGAGGCCACACCAAGGTGCTTCGTTAGGTGCTAAGCTAGGTTTTACGTGACTCATATACTAGGTGACTTCATGCTTGGCCACACCAAAATGCTTCGCATAAATTCATTTGACATTTGGGAGCGGTTGAGTCAATAAATGATGCCACTCTCAAAACTAACCAATTTCATTACAACTTACCACCTTTATTTACTTCCTATGCAACTTGATTCCAAAGTGATTTTATTACAGGTACATTTTTGTATAATTTGCTCGATGGGTTCCACAAAGGCTCTCTTTTATACACAGCTGTTATTAAAGCTTCCGCCATCTTGTAAAATCACGGTGACACAATAAAATTAACCAACACGTCTGTTCGCTAGGAGATTCACTCGGTGACTAATCGTGATGTAGTGTGGCGCGAAGTGTGCAGTGTGGCCATTGCGATAGTATGCGGTGCGTTGGTTCGCTAGGATATGTCGCATAACTCGCAGCGTAACTCTAAGCACCAAGCGAGGCTCCTACATGTGTGGCTGAGGCCTTAGTGTTTGAGATATGGGTGACTTGTACAGCTTTGGGAAACACTTGACGACAACCTTTTTTGGGAAGTCATCAAAATTTATGATTTTATATGAACACTACACTCCACCTAAAATGGAACGTGTTACTATTACATATCGAAAAATCTACAAAGGTTTCTTTGTAGTTTGTCTTCCCATGGTAAGTTTTCTGTGGTTTCTTACCAAATATGTTTTTCTGAACATATCTAGATATGATGTCCAAATACCTAATCTAATAGCTGCAGCTACCATCTTCCTATTCTTACACTCAACTTATATATATTTTGTAATGTTTTTCAATGATAGTGGGTTCAAATACCAAGTTAGAGAGTCCTTGAGGAGAATGCTCTCTAAATGGTGCTTTATAAATTACCATTTTATCGTATTTATAAATTTAAAAAATCTCTACTTAATTATGTCTATCAATATACCTTTCAATGTCACTATACAATATTTTACCAAATCTTTATATTTATTATTCTTTATACATTTGAAATTCTAAGAAATTATATATTTACCTTTCATAAGCTTAGCGGTTTTGAATAAGTCATTACCAATGGCATTCATCTGGACTCTGAACTCCTCGGGAGAGATGGGCAACTCCAGCTCTTTACAGATGATCTCAGCTGTCTTCTGCTCGGTAGTGCCCAAGACCTTCAGCCTCGTGTCCCGAGGGTAGGTCTTGCCGAATTTGTGACATATTGCTGATACCACCTGGTCATAGATGCATTCTGAGTCTGGAATAAAAATTGATGGTTAATAAACTAAATATTATATACATACCATCACACCATCTTCCTATCAGGGTAGGCAGAAAAGAGAAAGTGCCAGACTTTCCTATCACGACACACATCTTTCGCCTCTTCTACATTCATACACCTTCTCACACAAATCCTGCAATTTCTTTCAAAATATCATACACTTGATCCAACCATACTTTTATTGATCTTCCTCTACCATCCCCCCCCTTCCAATCACAATTACGCTGTATATTTGTTTTGTTAATCCTTCTTCGGTGTTGGCAGGAGGCAAATCTCCTGGCTCCGCAATATACGTGATTGGACTGGCATAAGGGGCGTTGGAGATCTTTTTCGGGCTGCCGGGGACAAAGATATCTACTCTCAAGTGATATTCAACGTTGGGGGGACCGGACATGACACTGAGAAGTAGAATCCTTCTTCATTCATTCATTCCAAGTGCCCAAACCATCTCAAAGTGCTATTCTGCATCTTGCTCAACACATCAGCCTTAAGTTTACACTAAATGTTACTTCCACTAATTACAAATTTGTTATATAGTGAATACTAACTGGATGATTTATTATCATATGGACAGTCATCATTATCCTCGCATTAACTCATTTATTTAGGGTCTGCGTGACGAATAGCTTCTCTCGATCATCCTCTGTCCAAGATCATCTCCGGAGTCAAGTCAAATTTGACTCAATTCCCAGTTATGAATCGCCAGTCATGAATCATCAGTTTCAAATTTGGAGTGTGAAAAGTGACTCGATACTTTCAGAATCAGATTAAAATATGATGAGACATTTAAAAAAGAACTCGTAAAGTCTTCCTTTGTTCGCAATAATCAATATCGGATGAAAATCAACATGACTAATACACAGTCTGGAATCACACGTGGAGATATCGTGACTACATGTTATTTGTTTATCTCTCTCCAAGAGTTTACTACGAGGGGCCACGCATGCATATAATTAATGGAGCAAACAAGATCCTTGAACGTGTGCCAAGTCCAACGAAACAATGAAAGTTACAGCACACTAACAGGGAAATACTGTTTACTCAGTTCAATGAAACGAGAAAACTAGTTTGTCCGAGAAAAGTGTTGTTGATTTTGATCATTATTCTTAGAATTGTGGAGTTAATAAGGTCACCTATATGAAAAGGTGCCTTGTTGAGTGATTTGTAGTTATGTTTGGTTGAATGCTTAACCCTTGAATGAATAAAATCCACATTTACCTTCTTGCTTGGATATTATCATCATCACACCTATATCTCTATTTCAACAGAACAGGCTCTCCAATTCGTTCCATCCTGACACACACTGCAGTTTCCGTATTTTAGATTTAGCATTAATTAGTGTTCTTTTTATAAAAAAAATCAGGGTACCAACGGAAATTAAGCCCGTAAACCCTTAGGTTATGGGGTTTGATTCGTGTTAATATCAAATTATTCCTCTACCACTCACATTTGCACTGTATACTTGATTTGTTATTCTTTCTTATTTCATTCGTTCTACATATCCAAACCATCTCCGAGTGCTCTTCTTGATCTTATTACATCAGCCTTAAGTTCACGTTCATCCTTAAACACTTTATTTCATATTTTCATACATTGTCACCCAATGTTTTCGTACGGCACCGGTACAAAGAACTGTATCATAGGTGGATAGCTGCTGCGCAATGCTCGGAGAATTCAGGTCACGTTCAGAGGCGTAGATCGGTGAAAAGGTAACAGGGTGAAGAGATTCCTCTTAGGCAGGTATTAGATGATCGCAAGTAAAACACAGTAGGCAGGGTGAACTGAGAATGTTTATTTTTGGCATTTTTGCTTCTTATCTGCGGCCAATCGCTCATCGCAAGCGCCTGTTTTCGCCTCCGCATGCACTCATACCCCCACGAAATGACACATTTTTCCACCAGTGGTGTGCGTGCAGAAGCCGGCTTGCCTGCGATATACTCTCGCGGTGGCCGCGCATAAGTCACATTTCCATTACGGTTGCGACACCGCACGGACACCACACAAACATAAATAATACAGACGGCCCTCGACTTTAGCACATTCTACTTTCGCACAATTCGCTATTTCGCACATTTTTTTAAATTTAATTTTTTAAAGATTTTCGTCGATAATGCTAAAATTGTTCGTTTCCATGCAGTCGCTCCAACTTTTTTGGAAGAACTATAATATATGGAACGCAATAGACAATATTGGAGACTCGTGGGCTGAAATAAAAGAGTCAACGATGAAAGGTTCCTGGAAACAATTATGCCCACAAATGATGAGTGATTTTATAAATTCGAAGAAACTCCGGAAACTATTACAGATGAAATAGTTAACCCAATAATGAACTAAACTTGGACGTCAACACCGAAGATGTTAATTGAGCAACAAAAGTTAAATTAAATACACAATGAAAGTGGGGAAGAAGCTGATAAAATCTTCAAGACTTTGACAATCAAAAATATGAATGAATTCTTCATGCATCTTGACAATTTTTTTACTATCATGGAAGACTGTGATCCCAATGGAGAACGTATATCTCAAGTACGTAGGGCGATTGAGAAAGACACAGCATGTTATAGAACTCTTTATTAAGCAAAGAAAAAAAGGGTGGTATTCAACTAACTCTTGACAAATTTATAAAGAAAACACCTGAAAGCACATAAACACCCCTCATTAACTTAATTATGTACGAGTATATTGATAAATAAATATTTTAAAATACAATTTTTGATGTTTTTTTTTACATCCCTCCACTTTCGAACATTCAACATTCGCACGCATTTTTAGGAACCAATTATGTGCGAAAGTCGAGGGCCGCCTGTACATACAAAAATACCAAATAACATCACAAACAACCAAATATCAAATATATATTACATATCAACACGAAAACAAATACACAATTGTTTTATGATGACGCATACGTCCGATACAGTTTTCTTTTAGTGCACGCATTTCTACAGCATTTATTCGGCACATTTGAGTCTTTCTCCACGTCCACGTTTCACTCCCATACATCAAAATTGGAAATAAACTACCATTGTGGACTATCATCATCGGACTTTTCCTATTCCTATCTCTCATAATACTTCCATCATCTGAGAAAATACTACCCAAATAGCACAATCCCTTAACTTGCTCTTTCCTTTCATTACTTACCCATAAGAGATGATAGTGATGAATTACTATTTGAAAAAAAAATATTTAAGCATCACGAAAAAATATTATACCCTCCGGAGGGTTAAGAAGCTTTATCTGTGTTTCGTGGAAAGCTCAAAGTTCTTGATATTTTTATAACATCACACAGTGTAACACGTGAAAAAAACTAAATAAATATTTATGTTTACAAATGACTGTAGCCAAAATATACAGAAATACTAACCAGATTGTCAGGATAGTAAGGTAATTAGTTAAATGAATCACGTAAATATTTTTTAACTGGTAAACATATTTTCTTATGAAACTCGTGACTAAATATTTTTTAAGTAGTTTCGAAAACTAAACAGATAAAAATATTTATTTCAAAATCTTATATTCGCATAATAACATCAAAAAATAAACTACAATTTGTGATGTCTATCAGAAAACACTGGAGACTTTCTTTAACTTGAAAATTACATTCCCTCCATCGTACCATTTCTCTGTTGGGGTAAACAGAGACAACAGAGTGCCAAACTCTCCTATTGCATCATACTTCCTTTACCTCCTCCACATTCATACATTTTCTAATACAGTTCCTTCTGTTTCTCTCACTCCTTATATTTCCTTGCTTCAAAAATTCACATTGTCCAACCACACTTTTTTCGCAGTCGTTCTCTATCACGATTCTCACTCATGCATGCATTGAATAAAATTTGTTTAGTAACTATTTATTTCATCACCCATTTATTCAACATGATTTTTTTTTAATTTTACACATGACAAGAAATATAACATACATAATTAACGAAAAAAACAACAGGTAATTTAATTTGGATACACAATTTTAATGGATCTGGGTTTCTTGCCTTTAATTTGTCGTGTCCCCAGTAAACTAGGCTTTTGCCTGTATCTCACTAAATCATGTCATTTCCCTGTTGGAATAGAACAGAGCACAAGTCTTTCCTATCACAATATACTTTGGTATCCTCCTTTATATCCATAAATCTCTCACACAGTTTCTTCAATTTCTATTACACCTTATATTTTCCTCTTTCAAACTTTTATTCACTTGGTCCAACCATAATTTTTTAAACTGCTAATTCTCACTCATATTTCCATTTTAGATCTGAACTGACGATATCAACACGTGCTCTTTTTCCCTCACCTTAACACACGGGTCTTAATAATTTCATTACTTATTCTTTCAAACATTAATAACACACCACAAATTCTTCTCAGAGAACAAATTTATTAACCTCTTTTATTAATTTTATGTGTCGCTCCCATACATAAATGTTGGCAAGAATTGTGCTGTCATTATGTTGGGCATTAAATGAAATGAATTTATCACAGTGGATTTTTTATAGTTTCAGGAAACGTACATTCATATAACAGATGACATTTTGATGAAATGACATTTTTAGCAGTTCTTATAAAATGAGCAATTTTCGAGTTAGTACATATCAGTGGGCATATTGCCAAATGAAAATTTGTTCCACACGAATGGAAAAATGTTGGAAGGTCTGAATATGAACATAAAAACAGATCACGACATTTTCAATTAGTCACATTATATTTTAGTCTTAAACACCATTTAGTGAACTACCACAAAGGCACTTTGATGAATTTGCGAATAAAGAAGAGAATTTCTTGTTTTTACCATTCGGAATTGTATAAAAAAAAATCTCCAGTTAAAAGTCTATCACAAAGCCATAGAGTGATTCATGACAAATGATGTCTTAAATTACATAAATTGTTAATGTGAACATAATTAATTATTAGAATCTTGCAAATATAAGCTGGTTAGCCTCTTACCAGTGGAAGCAGTCTTTAAAAATTACTTCTCAGAATGATTTAACTTTTAAATGAGAATTCTACACAATAACTTAAATTAAAGTGTCAGATCTGTTTCTTCTTCTTATTATTTTAGGCCTGTTATGGTCCTGCATCATTGTTTCCATCTTGTGACGTCGACTGCCAGCTGTCTTTCCATCTTTTGGGAGGTCGTCCTGGAGGTCTGCTTGCTTGGGGCATACTGTGCCTGGCCATTCTTACGGCTCTTGGTTCCGCCATTCTGGACATATGTTCGTTCCAGAACCTTCTTTTCTGTCATTCCCATCTGACAATATCTTCAACTTAGCACATCATTTGGATTTCTGTTTCGTACTCTTTAAGGGTTTTGCCAGCGATATTCCTTCATTTCGCTGGTTCGAAGGAGATTTTTGGTTCTGACAGTGTCGGCTCTGGACTCTATGCTATATGTCATTATGGGGCGGACACAGGTCTTGTATATCCTCACCTTGCTTTGGATCTGTTTCACTTTACAAAAGTTTTGTCAAACAGTTTTTCAACGCTTACGTGTATGTAAAACAAAATAGATATGTTACTTAAAAATAAGTTATTGTGTAGAATTTTTTCCCATTTAAGCGTCAAATCATACCATACGAGAGAAGCTATCAAAAGATCTGGGCTCATCTCATAACATCCCTCCAGTCGAGGTATACCCCACCAATAGAGGTTTTTTTATCAGTCTTTCTTTCAAAGTGGGCACTAAAATACTGTTGTGGTAGTTGATTTTGATACTGTTTGAGTATACATGATTTAGTGCCCTGTTGACTATTTTCCATTCCGAAATAAATATTTTAAAACACACCTTTTCATTGCTCCACTTTCAATCAACTTTCATAAACATTTTTAGTAACTAATTACGTACAAAAGTTGAGAACTGCTTGTAATAAAGCAATAAAAAAAATAATCATGTTTATCAAAAGTACAGTTATGAATATACAGGCGGCCCTCAACTTTCGCACATAATTGTTTCCTGAAAATGTGTGCGAATGTTGCATGTTCGAAAGTAGAGGGATGTAAAAAAATATCAAAAATTCTATTTTAAAATATTTATTTATCAATATCCATAATTAAGTTAACGAGAAGTGTTCAAGTGCTTTCAGGTGTTTTCTTTATAAACTTGTCTTTATAAACAGTTAGTTGAATACCACCCTATTTTTTATTTTCTTGATAAAGAGTTCTATAACATGCTGTGTCTTTCTCAATCGCCCTACGTACTTGAGATATACATTCTCCATTGGGATCACATTCTTCCATGATAGTCAAAAAATTGTCAAGATGCATGAAGCTTCATTCATAGTTTTGATAGTCAAAGCCTTGACGATTTTATCAGCTTCTTCTTCCTCACTTTCATTGTGTATTTAATTTAACTTTTGTTGCTCAATTAAGTATTCATTTGACAGATGTACTGAGTGAGATTCAATCAACTCATTAACATCTTCATTGTTGACGTCCAAGTTTAGTTCATTCATTAGGCTTAATATTTCATATGTGATAGTTTCCGGAGTTTCTTCAGAATTTATAAAATCACTCATAATTTGTGTGCATAATTGTTTCCAGGAACCTTTCATTTTTGACACTTTTATTTCAGCCCACGAGTCGCCAATATTGTTTATTGCATTCCATATATTATAGTTCTTCCAAAAAAGTGGGAGCGACTGCACGGAAGCGAACAATTTTTGCATTATCGACCAAAATCTTTAAAAAATTCTTCTTCTTAAACTTTGTATAGGTTCAAGAGTCTGTTACTGCAAGATTGTCCTCCTGTGATGCTTAGATCCAGCTATCTCTCAATCGTTTCGGGGGTCTCCCTGGTGGACGACGTCCATCCGGCACCTCATGCAGAGCTATGTATGGAATTCTTGTGGAATTCATTCTCTGTACATGTTGGTACCAGTATCGTCGCCGCTGTCGTCCCCATCTGACCACTTAGACCTCACGAATTGTGGTGTTCCTTACATGATCACGCAAAGTCTTCCCAGCAATAGCACGTAGAGTTCTCATTTCCGTTGTCCTTAGGATACTTTTTGTCCTGACAGTGTCCGCCCTCACTTCGATGCCATATGTGAGGATAAATCGCACACAGGTCTTATAAATGTGTACCTTGCTATCAGTTCTCATATCTTTATTCCTCCATATGACATCTCTCAGGCAGCCCGCCACAACTGCAGCTTTATCTACCTGAGGCTTTACTTCTCTGGGGACGTCATGAGAGCTGAGCATTTCACTGCCAAGATATCTGAACTGGGTTGCTTGTTAAATTGGCTCGTCACGTACTGAAATTCTGCACTCTAGTCGGTCTTTGGAGAATGTCATACACTTAGTTTTTGCTACGGAGATAATCATGTTGTACTTTGAGCAGGATTCATCGAACTTTGTGAGCATTCTCTGTAAGTCATTTTTATTTTCAGCTATGAGTGTAGCGTCGTCAGCATAACAGAGAATTAAAAAAATTGATTTTTTTTAAATGTGCGAAATAGCGAATTGTGCGAATGTAGAATGTGTGAAAGTCGAGGACCGCCTGTATTCAATACATCGGTTGAAGTATTTTAAATAATTTGATACTTAGAAAGAAAAAATCTAAATGTTAACATTGAAACCACAATCGTTTCACAAATCAATAGTTTAGATTAGTCAGATATGGTTTCTGTAAACAGAAACTAAAATTTCATTGACAATTTGAATGTCAAATGAAGTACGGGTAATTATTGATTATTTCAGCCATGAGAGACGGGAGAGTGAGAGGAGGGGAGGGGAGACTAGTACCGTTAGACACGAATGAATTATAAAAACTTAACCTTCTGTCGGACAATTTTTTATAGTGAAAAATAATTACAAGCATCAATATGACATTCCTTTACACCGAGCTGTTTACTTGAACCTTCTGTAGGAATTTGTCATATCACGCATTTCGTGACGAGTTTAGGGAATGGAAGAACTTTTATTTTCATCAAGATGATGCACCTCCCCGCTACCGTCTTGATGAAAATTTGGCAAACAGATGGATTGGACGTAGAGGTAGCATTGAATACCCCTTGCGTTCCCTAAACTCATTAAAGATAATGTTTTGGCACAAACAGGCAACAGTTAATGAATTGAGAGTAGCCATTGAAAGAGACTGCGCCAAATACCAATACAAATTATTCTTGATATTTGCGATTCCACATTATCAGCAGTTCATGGACCAGAATGGCCATTAATCAATTTGAGCACTTGCGATAAATAAAAAACTAATTCTGTCTTCTTGAATTTGAAGTTTTAATCTTAACCCTTTTAATCCCAGGGGGCCGATTATCGGCCCCAATTAGTGTATGCGAAAAATCCCACGGAGCCGATAATCGGCCTCAAAGTTTTCATACAAGTTTTTATGTTGTATAAAAAAAATATTTATGAAATATGAAAATTTATTATTATTTTACACTCTATAGGGAGGATTCCACAAAAAATTAGGTTTTAAAACTAAATATTAACTGAGATAAAAAATAAAATATAAATTACTGTTTTTTTTTTGCCAAAAAATGCTGGGGTTTTGTGCACATTTTATGCAAAATATGCTGGGATTTAGAAGGGTTAAATATACCTTAACCCTTTAACGGGCATAAGCAGAAATGGGTCGCATATGCGACCACCCTTATGGTTATACTTATAAGGATTCATTTTCTTAATGAAACGTTTTTAAGTAACACAAATGTCGAATGTAGTGGACGGGCAGAGGTCTTATTTAAGACGGATCGCCGTGAAGTTAGCTGCATGTTCAGTAGCAACGATCTAAACATCCGGTCAATTTATTGTCAAATATGTAAATAGGTATTATAAGTAAATCACCATTCATTATATCTCATATAAGAATTGTATTTCCTAATACAACCTAAACTGACATATTATTATTACCTAAACATTCATCGGTCACTTTTGCGAGCACTGCCCATTTCAGGGACATGACCCCTGAAATGGGCACAGGTCTCATATGCGACAGCCTCATTTCAAAAAAATAATTTTTAAAACACATTTCCGAAGAAATAAAGTTGATTCGATACACATAATAATGATTTATTCAACAAAAAACTCAATATCTCAAAAATAAAAACTTGCGCTATAAAGGGTTAATAAATACTGAATTTATAATCTTTCAAAATAATCATGTACAAAGTTTTTTTGGGACACTCTGTATTATGGCAACAGTTCTTTACACGTGGAGAGTAGATGGTATGTACAATATTAACAACGCAATCATTGAGTCTAATTGATCTATCCTCGATGTATACCAACTGACTAACATCTATTAATTTACGATTATCACACTGATATCAATACTCACTGCTGGTTAATAGCTATTCAAGATTGATGGTGGCTTTTCAAGTATTAATACGAATATAAGTAATAGTTGCTGATATTATCTGTTGTAATTATATGCCTGATATCAGCTCTTGACGGCTTAGCCGTATACACACATTTGTTATTGCCTTGTATATTAATTTGCATATCTGATATTAACACCTTTATTACTATGTGTATACATACTCGTTCATGCATGTTTACCGTTACACCATTTCCCTGTCAGGGTACAGGGGACAGCGTCAGACTTTCTTATCGGGCAAACATTTTTCGTCTCCTCTACGTTATTACAATTTCGCAGACTTTTTACATTTCCTTCTATCCAAATATCATTAATTTGATCCAACCACACTTTCCTAGCTCTTTCTCTACCACGTCATCCACTCAAATTTAAACTGTATATTTGTTTTGTTAGTCTTTCTTCATTCATTCGTTCCACGTGCCCAAACTATCTCAGGGTACGCTTCTACATCTTACTCAACGCATCACCCTTAAGTAGAACAGAACAATAATATATTTGAAAAAGTAAAAAATTATTAACGTGCATACAGGAGTACAGTACTCAGCGGTAAGTAATAAACATCGGGCTTAAGAAAGAGACGGCTAACTTCGGCTTTGTAGAGCGTCGTCTCTGTCATTCATACACGTGTTCCTTCGCGATTTGTCACTCGAAAAGTTTAACAGCTCTTTCTAGATACCGGACTATTAGCGCATTGTGTGACAGAGATACAAATTTATCGTTACTACCAAAGTTTCGATTTCTAAATTATTGATTGCTATTCAACTGTCTGACGCATTTTTTTGTGTTTTCACTTAACTTACTTTTTAAGCTATTTGTTTAGTGATAACACGTTTATGTTTCATCCAGAGGTATTAAGTTCGATATCGAAACGATTAAAAAATCCACCATTAATACACAGTACAGGCAGAAGTACCACATCGAGTTTTTAATTGAAGGCTTTGGGGAAACTTTTAGTGACGATCTCGCATTTTTAATCATGTTTCGCAACCGGTATTGGACTGTTACATACAGTACCCGGCGGTAAGTTATACACAACGGGCTTAAGAAAGA
Source organism: Odontocerum albicorne (assembly GCA_949825065.1). Lineage (NCBI taxonomy): Eukaryota > Metazoa > Arthropoda > Insecta > Trichoptera > Odontoceridae > Odontocerum > Odontocerum albicorne. The sequence goes on along the minus strand of OX463860.1, from coordinate 3,782,968 downwards.
GACTGTCGCTTTGTAGAACGTCGTCTCTGTCGCACGGACTGTTCGCGCATCGTGCGACAGAGATCAATATTAAAATATTTTATAATACTACAAAGCGACAGCCTCTTTTTTAAGCCCGATGTGTATAACTTACCGCCGGGTACTGTATGTAACAGTCCAATACCGGTTGCGAAACATGATTAAAAATGCGAGATCGTCACCAAAAGTTTCCCCAAAGCCTTCAATTAAAAACTCGATGTGGTACTTCTGCCTGTACTGTGTATTAATGGTGGATTTTTTAATCGTTTCGATATCGAACTTAATACCTCTGGATGAAACATAAACGTGTTATCACTAAACAAATAGCTTAAAAAGTAAGTTAAGTGAAAACGAAAAAAAATGCGTCACAGTTGAATAGCAATCAATAATTTAGAAATCGTTTATAATACGGAAAAACACTATCTCGCCGTAAAATGGAGTAAAAAATTCGGGAAAACATAACACAGAAGGTTAGAGCATTCATAAACCTTACAAAATATCGGGAAGTACGAAAATAATCCCGTCTTTGACCATGAAAACATTCGCGACCTTCACACATATATTTCCACAGAACGTGAAGCACGTTTCTAACACGTGAAAATCTTTTGAGATAAAATACTTTAATATTGATGACGACAGAAAATAGTTCATTAACATCCGTTTTAAGTAGAATCGCACAAAATGATTGTTTATAGATTGCAAATATAGTACATCGATAAAAAAAATAAACATGGGAAAATTATTTTGATATGGGAAATAGTAGAGATGGGAATTCTAATGAATCGAGGATTTATTTAATAAGAAAAAAAATCGATTTGAATCGATTCGCGTATTGAAGGATGCAAAATATATAACTAAAAAAAAGATTACAGGATTCGAGTTAGATTCTTAGATGTAATAAAATTAAAATAAGTATTTTCAAATATTTATTTTTCTTTAAATTTCCAAGTTTAATAGATCAAAACACCTACAATATCAATCCATGTAAAGTGTGTAAATGGAGATTTAGAACCGAGATGTTTTTTTTTTCGTATTACGCAGAACGAAAATTAATCGATTATGTCGGCTAACCACGTGCATTAAAAGTTGGTCAAGAGAAATTATATGGTCAAATACAAAACATTAGTACAAATATTCTTACACAATTAAATTAAACAGCTATAGAAATAGTGATCGATGACCACTTTTCGTATATACAAGATGAAGACTAGTTAAAATAAAGCAAAAAGAAAATAATGAAAAATATATGACTTAACATCGTTCTCATTCTCTTAATTTTTCAATATGAATTTGTTAAGATTGTAAATCAGACTCCGAATTCTTAAGAAAAAAATGGTAAAAATCATAAATACGGATCTTAAATCGATAGAAAGTAGAAGCTAAATTTCTTTTAAGTTAAAATAAATTGCGAAATACGTACAATAGCTACATATTTAGAGAATTTTGTTAAATGGCATTTTTGATTCCCCGCGACAAAATTAATTATACAATGAACTTAAGATCGGCTTCCAGTACCTAAACCTTATATAGTTCTCCAGTTTTATTAACAAACAACCTCGTTCGAAATACTAACGAATAATATTCAATTTATAAGCATATTGCAATGAGAAATTTAAATATGTTGGAAATATAAAGCTACTAAAAAAGTTATTAAAATATGAATGTATGGTTGTTCACAAGAAACAAAGCAATAAGAACAACTCGCAATAAATTTAATATTGTGCAATAAAATGTCGAAAAATTAAAAAAAAAACATCTTACCCAATATAATACCGTCCAAATCGAAAAGAACATGAGTCACTTTTTTCAAATCCGGTAAAGAATTATTAAAACCGTTAACATAACCGTTTTGAGCCATTTTGTTCTAAAAAAGAAAAATTATTACAATTTCCTCACTCTGTAAAAGATAAACGTCGACTGTAAAAATCGTACACCCCGCGAATTCAAGTGACTCCGTCTGATATCTGCCACAGAACGTTTGCAGTACAGGCTAGCCAACAGAATGCTTCGTTTGGTGGAAAACATGGAACTTAAATTGTTTTGTTTTTACCTTGAATTTCAGGAAACGTAGATATGCTATAACTTTTAGTTGATGACACTTTTGCATTAAAGCTTGAAAGATAACTTGACGTATTCATGGAATTTAAGGTCACTTCGGTAAAATCTTGTCTCGCACAAAAGAAAACCTTGTCTCGCGTATTTGATCAAATTTACTTATTTTAAGGAATAAAATACTTCCGAAACATTTATCTGGCAGTTAAATAAAATTATTTAATATTTGTTGATTGTTATAAATCAGAAGAAAAATCTTTATTCTTTTTTATGCGAAACCGAATTCCAGTTACATTATATTTTCAACCAAAACTGAAACGGACTTAAAAAACTTTTTTCAAGAAAGTAAAAATGTTCATTTGAGTAAAAAGAAAATCGTGAGTAAAAGATAATCAAATATCAAGCCAGCAGTTAAACCAATGCAATGTTTTTTTCTATTTAGTTCCTCGGGAAACTAATTATTTGTTGGCTTGAAGTTTTAAGAAATCATTCCCAAAATCTATGAAACCTTTCCAAGAATAGTTTGCAGATAATTTAATATATACTTCGGTTCGAAAATATATAGTATTTGAAAATAAAAATAGAGAATGTAGAAAAATATAATAGTTAGTGTTCGTAATTTTATAGTGAAATAAAAAAGCGGATTCACAGCAAGATGCACCTCTGAGCAAATAATAGTGTAAAAAATTATGAGCAGATAATAGTGTAAAAATGAAAGCGTAACCGAAAACTGGGTGAATATTTTGAAAAACTTCTTTAAGTGCAAAATTACAGTATTCAGAAAAAAACACATTAAACCAATCTTATTGGATCTAACAGTGGATGAAATTTGAAATGAAATATAACGTTTAAAAGTTGTAAGGCAGCACGTTTTATTATGATTCCCTCAGAACTAATTAAATATGGGGGCCTTCTGCAAAATTCTTCAATTCATTTTATTGATATTCCTGAAGATATAAATACAACGGTAATATGTTCAATCATAAGAAATAAAACAAAATGGACTAGAAAAGTTGGCCCGGCACTGCCGGCAAGAATCAAATTACATATGTGTGAAAAAAAATGTATTTCCCGTTTTACGGTACTTTGTAGGTACTCGAGCATTTCTCTTGAAAACATTGCATTATTATATTGGAAACATTTTATCATAATATATGTAGGTACGTCAATAATAAATAAATATACAGATACACTTTTTAACGGTAGTTTCAGAACCTCCTGATCATGATCAAAGAAAGTGCATTGAAATATGTATATGAAACCCTCTGTAACAAGTAGTATTTCTATTTAAAGCTACTTAATTACAGATAAATTGTTCAATTCCTCATCTGTTACAAAATACTTTCTCATATACTCCTTAAAAGACTTTCATTCATGGAACTAATATAGGAGAATATCAATGTGGTTTCAGAAAAGGGCAAGTCTTACAGACCATTTGTGATTACAATATAATTAATTGTTTTACTTTTTTTTTATAGGCCAAATAATACATATATTTTTTATTTTATTTTTATAATGTATATTTGAACAACGTTACGTAATTCTAAAAAATGGCAATATTTAGCTGAGGGAAGATTTCATAATTTTTTGACGTTTCCCTTGAACGTCTAAAATTTTTGAAGTGCTCAATTTCTTTTAAATAATTTCGAGATGGCAGCAAGATTTGGCAGTGCTTTGAGAGAATTGAGGATACATGTGTGTCAAACATCAGCACAATCATCAGGCGTCAGGTGAACTAAATATCAAAAGTATAGGTTATGTCAGTAATTAAGTTTTTATTTTCCAAATACTTACCATTTGATTTCATTCTACTTAATAAATATGAGTTTTTATAAATATCAAAAACATTTTTTATATTTATCAAGTGTTCTAAATCTTCTTGTACAATGTCACCTCTTTAACTTTCAAAATAAATCTCGCACTACTGTTAAAATTCTGTACAATTAATCTTAGAAATATCATAATTGACGTGGAGTGAATGTAAATGTTATATCCGACACCGTTCAATGATATGTTGAGAATTAAATAAGATATGATTTGATATAAATGAATTTAATCAGGCAATTTTGAATTTCAATTTTATTTGTAAAAAATCCACTGCTGTTTCATCGAGATTTTTAATTCCCTCAGATCAGGTGCGGGGAAACTTTTTATGTTGGAAGGCCGCATTAAGTTAGCTGTAACCTAATTAGGCCGCATTTAAGAAACTTCAATTAGATGCACTTCAAAATGTATATTATTTTGTAAAATCTAATTACTATACTCAAGAAAATGTAGCATGGTCCCTGTGACGTTTGAAATGTCATGTCTCAAAGGGATGGGGTAAAATCGATTTTTTTTTACAAATCGAATCGTTTTTTTATAAATCGAAAAATTGTTTTTCTCTAAACTGACATTTTAATTCCTAATTTTCATTATACTGACTTTCTAATGTATTGTATGATTTGTATCTATCTTTAAATAGGCCAAGATCTACTATGAATTAATACTAATTAGGAACATTTAATTTTATGAAAAAAAAAGAATCGAAAAATACAATTATCATATACCCCATCCCTAGCCAATGCGGACTAACATAGTGACTTGATGAACGTCACCAAATATTATTTGATTTTAACAAACTGACATATTTTTGCTAATTTGTAACAAGATGTATTAATTTGTCATTATTGTTAGTTTTATGTAATGTATTTACCTAAATAACTTGCTATTTATTAGAATTGAGGCTTATATTAAAGTTGATAAAATAATTAAAATTACCGAACGTCATTTCAAGGTTGTATTGGGTCAAATTTGTGAACTGTCACAGGAACCGTGCTACAATTTCTTAAGTATAATATAACTTAAAATAATAGATTTTTTTAAATATGACACAATTTAACTTAGGGCCAATAAATACACAAAATTACTTATATTGCCTACGTTTTGGTTATTTATTTTCGCAAGTACTTATTTTGACGTAACAAAAATATATACTTAATGAAAAAAAATTTTTTTTGTTAAAGTAAACTCTCATTTTAATGACTTTGTTGTGACTGCTTTTTAAAGGAAGGATTTAGAATATTTCGTTGCAGCATAGAGGTCCGCAGTTTCAGCTGATCCTCTGGATCTGTGCTCAGCAAACATTTTTTGTAAAGGGCGAAATAGTAGAGGCAAACTCTAGAATTTTTATGTAGGTAGTAGGCCTACTTAAATAACAAGAAAAAAAAGTTTTCACAAATTTATTGAGCAAAATATAAAATAATAACAAGTAACAAATTTGGAGGTAACAGGATTTGGCCTGCGATCCGTAGTTTGCCGATCCATACTCTAGATTCAGTTTAAGAAAGAGAAAAGAAGGGTTCCACATAAGGTTGGAGTTATGGTCTTCAAGGAGATCAACTATCAGGTTCCTCAATATTTCAGGATTGTTTTAGACAGATGGTGATCTTCGAATCTTGTCTCAGGTTAAAGTCAAGCACTGCGAATACATTTGGTTTTTCAGATTCCCAGGAGAGTTGGCAAACCCAAATATTTTAACAGATCGTTTCAGGTAGCGTGATGTAACCTGTAGAATAGTTTTCCGTCCTCCCTGAAGCAAATCTCCAAATTGGTCAAGTTCTCGGTGGACTTGAAAATTCACTTTATCTCTGTCCATATTCTGTAAGTTAATAGTTGTATCTAGTTAAGAAGCGCTCTTGAAGTGATCTTAATGGTTTGGAAATAGCGCTTTATTAAATTATAAAAAAAATCTAAATAAATAAACAACCAATCGGAGATCTTACGGAATTTATAATTCAAAGTCACCACCAGTGTCTATTTATACCGTCTGATAATTTCAATTTGATCTTATTTTGATAGTATAATAAACAATGAATCTATTTTGTTTACAGAGACTTTATCAAGAAGTACTATGTAGACCTAAAGAAGGCTAATCCTCAGTTTCCAATTTTGATCAGAGAATGTTCTGGTGTCCAACCAAGAGTTTGGGCAAGATATGGTGAGTTCAATACATTACATCATTTTATTTTACAAGGTAATATGACTTATACTGTGCTTAGCATTCCTGCTTAACACCCCAACATCTTGGCTCGATTCCTGGCAGGCATGAAATTTGTTTTACTCCAGGCCTGTTCTCATTTGAATTTATTATCATAGCGCTTAGTACTGCCTTCCTCTTACAGTAACCAGTATTATGAAATAGCAATATGTTATAAAAATTACAAAGTTGTTATGAAGTTTGATCATAAAATATCCGGCCGTAAAGTAACAGATATGCACCTCACTTTGAAATTCATCACAGAGCGGTTCCCCAAATTAAAAGAGGAGTAAAAAGCTTGAATGGAAAGTGGGTTAGTTCCTTTTTTGCATATATGTGAATTATGATAGTTTCAACATTAAAAATGATATATTACTTATGCCCAGTAATGTAGCGAGGCATTCACATATATATAGGCAGTCACCAAGGGTTCTGATAACACAAAGGTGCCCTTGACACCGTTTAAATTCCGAATTCCAAGTTTTAATACTTTGACAAAATTGAAATTCACACATACGTATTCCACTTAGCACAAATGAAGAAAAAAACCTTATACACATAATATAAATAGTATTTTACTATCCATAAGCTAAAAAGCGACAAATTCGTAAGTCAGCTTTGCACACGTGTGAATCCAGTGAAATGGAACGATTCATTGTTGAGGTTGGGTACAATATTTTTTTCAATTATGCTTCTACAAAAATTTTATGGCACAGTCTTCTCGGTTTGAGCGAATTCTTTTTCGAAATTCACAAATCGGTGAATTCAAAACACGTGTTTAACATTTTACATTAATTCTTGGAACCTACATAAAAAAATATTTGGTTTATTAGATTATTATAATTGACGAATTTCAGTAAAAGGGCATCATCAAGAATTAACCGAGGATACCAAAAACCTAATTATGCCTCTGATTATGTGTCAATCTCATTGCAGCCAAGAACTGAATATTTTTTTATTACAAATGCCATAAGTAATTTTACGAAATTTACGTAAAAATTTGAATCTTACATTTAATACATATTTTTTTCTAGAAAAAGGACAGGAATCCAGCTCTGCTCTAACCAACAAATCTGCTGAAGAGGTTCTCCAAGAGGTCAAAACTTTGGCAAAAGCATAAACTTTTCTTCTTCTATAGTCCATATCTTATTTAATTGTAATATAAAACTTTAATGTAGAATAAATATTATACGTACAACTTTGTTTCAATTCATCATATGTACATTAACACGTTGCAGAGGATAAGCCTCGTGTGTCTATACAAACATACATCCAGTGTGCACAACGTGCCAGGAGTGTTCTGTTGGTAATATGTTAGTGTCTTTACGAAATTTCTCAGTATGGCAAGTATTTACGTAAAAAAATTATTCGCAGTGGATGCGTTAATCAAATGGATCAGAAAAGGGAAAAATAATATGATTAAAATATCAGATAGCCAAAGAAGAATCCTGCTACTAAAATATACTTTTAATCAATCTTTTCAATTGGTCAAATAATGATTTTCAAACATTACAATAAATGATAATGAAAGATTGTTTATTCTTTTATTTCACGCTTATTGATTTTCACTCTTTTGAACGGGACTGCTTCGGATATTGACATATTCCATATCACATTACCAAAAGCAAAAGTAAATTTTCTTCTAAGATTGAGCACGTTAGAAAGCACTCATCAACGTACTTAGTGACTGAATATCTGTGTATCATATGTTTGTGTGTATATACTCGTATGTATAATATACATTATTTTCTATTTTATACAATATAATTTTTTATTTTTTTTTATTCTATGTAATTTTTCTTTATTTTCAATGTCTTGTATTTTTCAAAGTAATCGGGCTAAGCCTGTTTTGAAAAAAATAATAAATAAATTTCAAGTGCACATGTAAAAGTATTATAAAAATCAGAGAGGAATAATAAAAAACTTCTATACAAAAATTTATTCTATACAAAAAAAAGACATCTAATGTCGAATATATAAAAATATATACCCTCAATTCTACACACTAAATTAACTTATAATTTAAACTTTCCATATTTCACTACACTACAGTTTTACATTATATTTATTAATGATGTCATAGCTACACTTTCAGTAGTAAATAATAGGAAGTACACCTGTTCCTTGATTTATGTGTTTTCTTTTTATACAGTTTCACATTAACGCAGTTAAGAAAAATGATTTCCATATTTTTCTAGTAAATTATACATCTTGATGACTGTACACTCCTCTCAATCAACGTGCTCGGCAAATTACCAGCAGAATAAATACTAAACTACACATATAATTGTCAGTCACTATATTTTTTCATTTTATTTTATGCTCACATTAAATCGTTATCATCATTGTATAGAAAAATTATATTTTTACAAATAAATAAAAATGTTTTCTTTTTTTTGTAATTTGTTTTATCAAACACTGTTTATTCCACTTTTTGTAACGGTACAACCCTACCGGTTTCAAGGCTTTCACCTCATCTTCAGGGGAGCACAAACAAGACGAGGTGAAAGTTTCAGTTTCACCTGAAGATGAGGTGAAAGCCTTGAAATCGGTAGGGTTATACCGTTACAAAAAGTTGAATAAACAGTGTTTGATAAAACAAATTACAATGTCTTTAAACCTCCACAACGTTAATGCCTTAACTATAAACAAAATGTTTTATTTTTATATCAAAGATTTCGGCATTGAATTTGTGGAACTTGATATTAGAATATTTAACAATAAATTACTTTGTTATTATGCCTTAAAAGAACCTCGGAATAGGAGGTAGAAACGCATGTAGCAGGAATTAATCTTATTAGTAAAATATATGGCATCGAAGCGAGGGCAGACACTGTCGGGGCAAAAAGTATGCTAAGGACAACGGAAATGAAAACTCTGCGCGCTATTGCTGGAAAGACTGCGTGATCGTGTAAGGAACACCACAATCCGAGAGGTCTGTGAGGTCCAAGATGTGGTCAGATGGGGAAGACAGCGTCGACGATACTGGTACCAACATGTACAGAGAATGAATTCCACAAGAATTCCATACATAGCTCTGCATGGGGTGCCGGATGGACGGCGTCCACCAGGGAGACCCCCGAAACGATGGAGAGATAGCTGGAGCTCAGCATCACAGGAGGACAATTCTGCAGTAACAGACTCTTGAGTCTATAGAAAGTCTAAGAAGAAGAAGAGTAAAATATATTGTTAAATATTCCAAACTGTTACCTTTATTTAATGTTTATTAGATTATATTAGTTTTTTTTATATTCTTATTCAATATTTATAAATTCTGTACCTCAATTCAGGCGGATTTCGATATTGTAGAACATATCATTCAATTTTTTTACGAATAATTTTCTTAGAACGTATCGACCACATAAATGTATTTTGACAAGAATAATTTATAATATTATCAAAATAGAATCTATTTATTAACAAAAAAAAATCATTAAAATTTTAAAATCGCAAACAAAACATAATATGATTATAAATTTTGTAAATATAAATAATAAAATTATAAATTATTTAAAAAGAAATAAAATATAACTTAATTGTAAATTTTGTCATAGTTCTTGTGCGACAATATTCACATTGCACAAGTATTATATTGCACTTTTGGACTTTCTCATATTAGTTAAACTTATTAGACATTAGTTTTTGCAGAAAGATATTCATATTTTTATTCCTGATTTACTTTATTACTTATAGGTTCAATGCGCTGATCTATTGGCGCAACTTTGCTATACTAAAAAGTCCATGGTACAGTTCCGTTGTGTATTCGTCACCTGTGATTGTTTTGTTAGTGTCAGTTTATAAATCCATTATTTTTTCGTTGATGATTTCGATCATGTTTAAGAAAATACTTTTTCTATTAAAGTCGACTCTCGATTATTCGGGGTCATTTAAACTGGGCTGCGGATTAACTGGGGCTGTAAAAAATTCCAAAACTGAGCATAAATGCAATTGATAATTTGCCTGGATATGAAGTGCAATGTGTTACTACTAATGAACCTGCAGCTGCTATTGATGACACAGAACAGGAAGCATACAGCATAGTGATGTGAACAGGAAGCATACAACAAAGGAAAAATAAATTTATTTGCTTTTATATTTTAAATAAAAGGGTAAGTACATGAGATAATTTATTTTTGCGGAGATTATCCGGACGGATAATCGAGAGTTTAATTACTGTATTTCTATCGGCGTAAGCCATCTTGACATAAAGTATGAGAACGCAAATTGTCAGCAAGCTTTAGACTGATTTGGATGGAGACATTTTGTGAACAAAAAGGATATTGATAAATCAAATAATGGTAGCTCTTGAACAAGGAAGAAATATTATAAATGAAGATATCTTTGAACTTCAGGGAGCGAATAAAAAAAGTCATTTTTTATGGCAGTATTGCAGAGGTTTTAAAAGTGTGTGTCTAAATGCCCCAGGAATTGGATTAATTGCTAGAGGTACTGTATATTAAAATCTTTAATCAATTCTTGGCAATCTTAGTAAATTAAAAACTAAATTTGTAAATAACTGGAAAAACTGTATAGTAAACAACAAGCTCATCTATCTCGCTAATTTGTAAGTTTTTTTAGGATGCTGTGAAAAAATTATAAACTAAAAACGCCATAAGATGAACAAGTTTGTAAACCACTACAGTATTGTAGAAGACACATCATTATATAGTGAAAAAATATTTATAAAAACACATCAAATATGAGTTTTAATTTCTCTCGACAGGAAAAAAGAAAGATTTATTTAATTCAATAAGTTTTAAAATAAATCTAAAATGTAAATATTGTTATATTTATTACTGAGCAAATTTCAATTCACCATATAAATATTTTTTAACAATTCATTATAATAGTTGTGAAAATTATTTATTTTTCAAAAACAATGAATTATGCACTAAAATAATCTTACAAGATTGATTATTTTATTTGTAATGGACTAAAAACTCTCATTTAAAATTAACTCAGGTACATGGAGTAATATAATTGAATTATCAAATATATACAGAAAAATATTTATATATTTATGCTCTTTGTGAACTAATGGTAAAACAGTATTTTTATTTCCGATAACACTATATAATAATAAAAAAAACTTTTTTTTTCAAATGGCAATAAAACCTGAATTCATAATTCAAACTAAATAAGAATTTCTAACCTTAAAATTGAATTCAGAATTGGAGAAACAGAAACTCCAAACTTTAAAGTGAGTTAATGAAACCACATGACTCCGTTATTTAGGGAAACTATGACAAATTTGTACTGGTCAGGAGGGTGACTTTAGATAAGTTATTAAATAATTTATCAATAACCGGTAAAAGCATCAACTTATTTTTCCATGTTTATATGTCCTCAGTCCAGTTTACTGAGGACATGAAAAATGAAAAGCAACAAACCCAAATCCATATAAATTGAGCGTCACTTTAAATTACCTGTTTTAATTTTGTTCTTTGTCTTGTTTTTAACTAAATATGTATTCATACAATTACTTGTGATGTAAATAATTTAACATTGATGCCTTTATCGTTGCTGGTACTGATTTTGACAAAGATTTTAATTTTTTTTTAAAGATTTTAAATTTTTTTTACAAGAGTGCGACTGTAGATACAGATCCCGCGGACTATTATATTAATTTCTTAAAAACAAAAAAAAAGTTGAATATTTAGTGTTTAGTAAAAAAAATTGCTTAATATTTAGTATTTAAGTCAGACTATGAATTCAGACTGTCAGATTATTTATACATAATTAATGTAGATATTACACATTTGTTGTATCTACACAAAATAACATTTTAAAATAAATAATATTTTTTTAGATATATTTATATTACTGTGTTTTTAATGTGTACAACATTTTGAATATATCTTTAACACATTTCATAAAAATTATAACTTTAAAATTTTCTTCTGATTTAATTTTTAAGCAATAATAATAAAATAATAATTTATACAGCTTCGTTTAGAGAGCAAACTCTCCTCAAGGGTGCTTTAATTTGGGAATCTAACCCATTATTATTGACAGATTAAAAATATTACAAAAAAACAAGATGAGTGTAAAGATAGGAAGAAAGTGGCTGCGGCCATTATATTAGGTACTTCCCCTAATATTAAATGTATTAATCATAGCACTAACTGTAAACCAAAAATCAAGAAAACCTAAAAATTATAAGCTAGAATTTTTATTTCACATTAAATGACCCGAACATATATTTTTTGATTAAGGCTTTTTCGACATTTCAAATAAACCAAAAACTAATGCTTTGTGGGTTGGGTCCTTTTTGTATATATACACGTTCGTATAAAGCAACTCTCGTACACTTTTATTATTGAAATGTGATCAAATTTACTAAGGATTTGTTGGGATAATGCAAAAATAAAATACATTCCCGCTTAAGGTGGATTCAAAGTTTTCCAATTTAAAATAATTTAGTGGATCCGGTGTATGAGAAAAGTTTTGGAAAACGGTTCTATTTCGTCAAGTTTCCCAATTTTTTTAAATAATAGCTTTGTTATTTTAAAACAGAAACCAGAAAAAGCAAATGGGCCGACTTCACCTGTCTAACTCCAGAGAATGACTACATTTTGAAACATAGGAAAAATATTACAAACAAGCATAGGAAGGTAGTCCCCCGCATATGCATATATTCAGAAAAACATATTTGGTAAGAAAACCGCAGAAAACTTTCAAAGGTAAGACGAACTACAAAGAAACCTTTGTAGATCTTTCGATATGTGATAGTAAAACATTCATGTAACTTGAAAAATGTATCAAGTGAATTGATTTTAATTTAGGTGAGATAGGGGTTGTTTGTTGTGGACGAATGGCGAGTTTCCAGCGCCATAAAACTGGATCCACCCAGCTAAGGGAAGGTAACCTCAACAGAAAATCCTCCAGAGAAGGTAAGGGGAAACCACTCTGGATATCCCTCCCCAGGAAATCACATACAGAGAAATCAAGCCACGGCCCCGAGTCCTGGGCGACCCTTAAATGGGTCAGGGGTGCTAAGAATCTCCCGGCTCGACATAGTGAAGAACAATATACGTATAGGAACCTGGAATGTAAAAGGTGTTGGCAGGAGGCAAATCTCCTGGCTCCGCAATATACGTGATTGGACTGGCATAAGGGGCGATGGAGATCTTTTTCGGGCTGCCGGGAACAAAGATGTCTACTCTCAAGTGATATTCAACGTTGGGGGAACCTGACATGACACTGGGAGAAGAAGGGGTTGTTTCATAAAAATGGTAAAGAAAACTATTATTATTTTTATTTTCAATCAGAATGCGTACATGGTTTATTTCTTTCAATCGGGTAATGAATCAACTAGGTCTCGTGAATCTGGCTCATCTTGAAGGCTCTGGATTGGTAGATAGTCAATAAATAGTTTTTTTTAAATATCATAGAAACTGAATAATATTATTAGGTGTACAAATAAGTTTCCGCCGTTTTTTATAAAAAAAATGGGCATTTATTGTGAAAGAACGGAACCTCATGTTTTATTCGAAGTAGTACCCATCGCTTGCCACTACTTTTCCCCATCTTTCTGTCAGCATACGAATACCGCGTCAGTCATCATCATCATCTTTTGAGGCTATCCACGAATCGACTCAATTTTTGGTATCTTCATATGATGTGAAGTGCTGCTCAGACAGGCCATGCGTCATCGATCAAAACAAGTGGTATCAGAAGGAGCAATGTCTGGTGAATACAGCGGGTGGGGTAAAACTTCTCAATTGAGTGTTTCCAAATAGGTTTTGACCGGTGCCGCAACATGTGGACATAATGTAGCATTATCATGCAGGAGAATAATTTTGTCGTGTCTGGCGTAGTAGTGGGCGCGCTTTTCCTCGAGTGCTCGACTCAATCTCATCAATTATGTTCGGTAGACAGCCCCAGCAATGGTTTCATTCGGTTTGAGCAACTCATAATACACGACACCAAGCTGATCCCACCAAATACACAACAAGAGTTTTTTTCCATGAATATTTGGCTTAGCCGTAGATGTTGAAGCATGACCAGGGGATCCCCATGATTTCTTCCTTTTTGGATTATCATAATGGATGCATTTTTCATCACCAGTGACTATATGGTGCAGAAAACCCTTTCGTTTATGCCTGGCAAGCAGCATTTCACATGTGGAAAATTGGCATTCAAAGTTTCTCCGTGTCAGTTCATATGAATCCCAATTTCTTTGTTTTTGAATCATTCCCAATGATTTCAACCCATGTGAAATTGCTTGTTGAGTCACTCCTAATGTAAGTGCAAGTTCTTCTTGCGTTTGGCACGAATCTTGATCCAATAATACTTCCAATTCCGCGTCTTCGTACACTTTCGGCCTTCCGCTACGTTCTTTGTCTTCGATGTCAAATTCACCGTTCTTAAACTTTTGAAACCACTCACGACAACTTCTCTCACTTAAGGCAGCCTCACCATATGCTTCTACAAGCAATCGATGCGCCTCAGCTGCAGATTTCTTCAAATTGAAGAAGTAAATCAAAAGTTCCCGCAAATGACGCTTATTCGGCTCAAAACTTGACATTATCGAACACAAAAAAATATGTTATACTGATAAAAATTCACTAATATTTCAAGGTCATGTCCAACCTTACGATAATGACATTTTACATCTGACAATTTTAACCATAACTTACTGGTGGCGCCAACTTTTGTCAAACGGCGGTGACTTATTTGTACACCCAATAACTTCGTGTGAATCATCTACGCTGCACACTTCATCGCTCACGTGGTGATTGTAAAATTCAAATTGGGTTTTATACTATATATTCCTTAATTTTATACAAATCCCGTAAAGCAGGACAGCGTATAATGAAGGAAACATGTACATAGAATTTTCAAAAAATTAAAATTGATTTCAATTATTTTTTTGTTGTCATTTGCTTTTATATGCTAAGATTTATCATACTTCTGGTGAAAGTAAATTTAATTTATTGGGTGTACAAATAAGTCACCGCCGTTTGACAAAAGTTGGCGCCACCAGTAAGTTATGGTTAAAATTGTCAGATGTAAAATGTCATTATCGTAAGGTTGGACATCTGTCAACAACATGACCTTGAAATATTAGTGAATTTTTATCAGTATAACATATTTTTTTGTGTTCGAAAATGTCAAGTTTTGAGCCGAATAAGCGTCATTTGCGGGAACTTTTGATTTACTTCTTCAATTTGAAGAAATCTGCAGCTGAGGCGCATCGATTGCTTGTAGAAGCATATGGTGAGGCTGCCTTAAGTGAGAGAAGTTGTCGTGAGTGGTTTCAAAAGTTTAAGAACGGTGAATTTGACATCGAAGACAAAGAACGTAGCGGAAGGCCGAAAGTGTACGAAGACGCGGAATTGGAAGTATTATTGGATCAAGATTCGTGCCAAACGCAAGAAGAACTTGCACTTACATTAGGAGTGACTCAACAAGCAATTTCACATGGGTTGAAATCATTGGGAATGATTCAAAAACAAAGAAATTGGGATTCATATGAACTGACACGGAGAAACTTTGAATGCCAATTTTCCACATGTGAAATGCTGCTTGCCAGGCATAAACGAAAGGGTTTTCTGCACCATATAGTCACTGGTGATGAAAAATGCATCCATTATGATAATCCAAAAAGGAAAAAATCATGGGGATCCCCTGGTCATGCTTCAACATCTACGGCTAAGCAAAATATTCATGGAAAAAAACTCTTGTTGTGTATTTGGTGGGATCAGCTTGGTGTCGTGTATTATGAGTTGCTCAAACCGAATGAAACCATTGCTGGGGCTGTCTACCGAACATAATTGATGAGATTGAGTCGAGCACTCGAGGAAAAGCGCGCCCACTACTACGCCAGACACGACAAAATTATTCTCCTGCATGATAATGCTAGTCCACATGTTGCGGCACCGGTCAAAACCTATTTGGAAACACTCAATTGAGAAGTTTTACCCCACCCGCTGTATTCACCAGACATTGCTCCTTCTGATTACCACTTGTTTTGATCGATGACGCATGGCCTGTCTGAGCAGCACTTCACATCATATGAAGATACCAAAAATTGAGTCGATTCGTGGATAGCCTCAAAAGATGATGATGATGACTGACGCGGTATTCGTATGCTGACAGAAAGATGGGGAAAAGTAGTGGCAAGCGATGGGTACTACTTCGAATAAAACATGAGGTTCCGTTCTTTCACAATAAATGCCCATTTTTTTATAAAAAACGGCGGAAACTTATTTGTACACCTAATACTATTCAATCCAACCACACCTTATTCTTATAGAACTATACTAAACCAATGTGGCGACTATTTAAATAGAGTAAAAATTAGTTTTTTTAAATTTACACTATAAATAAAATAACTTATATAAAAGATTTACAGATTTGTATAATTTATTTGTACAATCCTTTGAATAAACTAGAAAAAAAACAAAGTCATGGACTAACATGAAAATCAAAACCACAAAATAAATTGCGTAATTGACTTCAACCATATCTATTTAACGTTTTTTTTAGTGTGAAAAAAATATTACTTTGTTAATTCCCTTTTATTTACATATAAAAATAATTGTAATAGACAAATGTTTTTGTAATTTTTAACAGTACATTCTTTAATAACTAAGTTTAATTAGGTCTATAGTTGTTCAAAGATTATACAGAGATGATATTATTTTTTAGTGTTTTTAAAACAACTTCAGAAGAAACACACTTGTAGCTAATATTTATAAATCTATTTCGAAAAACACACTTGAAGCTAATATTTTTAAATCTTCGAAAAGATTATAGTTTCACTTTGTGGTGCCATTTTTTACATAAAAGGAAAAGTTTATATTCACCTGACGAAGAAGACGGTGGTCTTTGAAACTAGTTGTGAACCTAAATTAAACCTGTGGTGAACACAAAAATATAAAATAAGTTTTTTATTTTACTTATTTTTTCCTTTTATGTAATATTTTTAAAGCTACTTTGAAAAGAAAAACACTTGTAGCTAATATTTTTAAAGCTACTTTGAAAAGAAGCACACTTGTAGCTAATATTTTTACAGCTACTTTGAAAAGAAGCGCGCTTGTAGGTAATATTGAATCTACAGTAGAATGGTGACCAAGCAATTAATAATATATATCAGAAATTATATTCATTGTTTCATAGATTAAGCAAAAATGTTCCAAAATCTACATTAAAAAAGTGGCACTGTTATAGCTACTTTTTTAATTTAAAATAGCATGCTACTCCTGCAGCTCAATAAAAAGTAGTAAAGGTACTAACTACTTTACACTTTAAAGATAGAGTTTAATACTAAACAAAATTGTATAAATTTTATTTTATCTTGAACGTAAACATTTTGGCATTGTTCATGTAAGTAAAGATGACCATTACATGGAATTATATCATACAAGTTCAGGTAAGATTGAATTTATGGCATTTTACCATTCTACTCACATTAAAAATGTACTCACTGAGTCAAACTAAGGCCTGAATTCATAGTCCAGCCTACATACTAATATCTAACCTGATAAATTTTGTGACTTGTATTCAGAGTCGGAACTCACACGCTACAAACTTTAAAGTGATGTAATTAAACCATGTGACTCCCTTATTTAAGGAAGCTATGACATGTTGGTACGAATTTTTTTTAAATACTAATTTATCAGTAAAAAAATAGTTCAAATTTAGTTTATAGTTATTAATTGATTTGGTAGGTAGATATTTATATTGTGCGTATAAAACTCCATTTTTAAACAGAATAATCTAACACTTAAATGTATATGCTTGGTAAATAATGTATTGAGTACAGTTAATGCTTTTGAAAGTGGAACCGGTCTGTTAATTTAATTTAAGTTTATTGTGAAGAAAATTTTCCACATTTATGTATTAAACCATTCTGTTTAGTATTAAGATCAGGCTATGAATTCAGGTCTAAGAGTATCGATGCTTTTGAAAAGTCAATTACACATAAAAAAATCAATGTCATATCTGTGTAATCTGCACTATAGTTTATTTTAACCATAGTAGTTTATGACTTGAAAGGAGGTAGTCCGTAGAGTTCTGGCTTGAATTCTTCTAAGTTGTTGAGCACCTGGGTGGCGCGAGTTGTAAGGTGTTTCTCCAGAGAGAGATCAGGTACCATGACTACTTGCATACCGGCTGCGAGAGCGGCTTCTACACCATTGGGTGCGTCTTCAAACACCAGACACTAGAAATGAAATAAAGCCTTTAAGAACAACATAAACATTTAAATCTTCAAACGGGCTCTAAAGCAGAGGTCAGCAACGCAACGTCTTTTGAGTTATTGAACTCCATACTATTTTTATTTATAGTTAAGGCATTAATACTGCGAAAGTTTCAAGACATTGTAATTTGTTTAGAAAAACATTGTTTTTTCCACTTAATATAATGGTATAACCATACCGGTTTCAAGGCTTTCACCACATCATCAGGAGAATACAAACAAGATTGAATTATATTCAAGCTGATAACAACATACTGAATGTATCTAATGGTAAAAATTCGGAGTGGTGATTGTTTGGGTGGAGGAAAGCAGGAGATAACTTCGGCAAGCAGCGGTGACACCTTGGGAACGTATGTGTTAGCCAGGTGTTCATCAAAATGCACTGACTTTAATATTTTCTGAACCTTTAATCTGTCTTATTTATTTCTGTAATTATTGATATGCAAGAATTTGGCATCATCGATAGAAAACGTGTGATTTTCTCGGTGACAATGATTAGCCATTTCAGAATAAATTAGAGGATTCGTTAAGACAAATTTGTATTCACAAAGTCTCATTTCAAAGGACCTTCTTGTCTTTCTTATATATAAATTATTGCAGTCAGTACATAGAAATTTATACACACCACTGTTGCTAAGAACACCATTTTCGTCGTTAATAAAAGTTTTCGACTGGCTTTACTCGGAATATAATATAGATTTATTTGTGCTCCTGTGATGATGAGGTGAAATTCTTGATACCGGTAGAGATGTCTGTTATCTTAAGTGGAAAAAATAGTGTTTTACTTCACCAGATATGGCCCACTGCAAATTTTTCCTGTTTCCGAAGATGCAGCGGTCATTGAAAGGACAATGTTTTGCGACCATAGAGGAGATGAAGGCAAAATCGCTAAGTGAGCTAAAGGCTATCCCAAAACGTGCTTTCCACAAATGTTTTGCCAATTGGAAAAAACGTTGGCAAAAGTATACAACATAAATATAACTGATTAAATAAATACTTCTTGATAAAAATTAAAATTGTTATTTTTTATCAAATCTTGTATGTCAGGTCTGTAAATATGAAACCTGATTTTTTTTATAGAAAATACACCCATGATCTTTTACGCTTAGGATTCTCGAAATATATCCATTTTTCATCGCCGGTCACAATTCGATGGAGAAATGATTTTCTTTTGAAGCTGGCGAGCAGCATTTCGCAAGTGGTTTTTCGGTTTTCCTGCTGTCTTTCATTCAATTCATGTGGAACCCATTTTCCCACCTTTTGGATTTTTCATATGGCTTTTAAACGTATGGAGACGGCTTCTCGTGTCACATTTAATTAATCCGCGAGTTGTTGTTGCGTTTGAGCGTCATCCTCATCCAACAATGCTCATAATTCGGCGTCTTCAAACTTTCTCGCTGGTCTTCCACGTTCTTCGTTTCTCACGTCAAAATCGCCACTTTTGAATTTTTTAAACCACTCAAAGCACTGTGATTTACCAAGAGCATGCTCACCGTAAGCTTCGACAAGCATTTGATGCGATTCTGCAGCAGTTTGCTTCAAATGGTAACAAAAAATCAATGCTGTCCGCAAATCGTAGTTTTCAGGCACAAAATCAGACATTTTCAACGCTATGAAAACATATGTAGTTGTATTTAACTTGTATTGTTGTGAGTTAAAAGTCTTTGACAAATGTAAACACAAGAAAAAGGCGCCAATGACGCGGTTTGACAGTCACTACATTGACAACTAGCCATCTATGAGCAAATTCCGGTTTCATATTTACAGACCTGGTATACCATCACACCGTTTTGTATAAAGTATGTTTTAGTGCCTTGTTGACTTGACAACAAAGAATTTCCGGCACGATAATCAAAAAGTTAATAATAAAATAAACTTACATTTTCTGGTTTAGGTTTGTCAGGGAATCTCGAAGCGCAAATAAGGAATATATCCGGATGTGGCTTTCCGAACTTCACCTCGTGATCGGAGCTTCCCATGACCTTGTGGTGGAAACGATCGAATAGAGGAATGTAGTTAGCAGTCTTTGCTATGACACTCTCCCTGCCTGAGCTTGTTGCGAGTGCAATAGGAACTTTGCTATCAGTAAGGTGTTCTATTAATCTTTTAGAACCTGAAACAATACAAATATATATTTTACTTAATGATTTTTAGCCTAATTAAGAAATATATAATGAACTTATATTATTCTTTGGTCCTCTGCTATGTCTCAAACTCGGCAAACCAGCTGTCTCAATTTCATCTCACTGTTGTACAGATGTATGGGACAAGATATCTCATCTCTGGCAGTGAACGAGATATCTCTGGCAGGGATGAGATATCTCATCTCTGGAAGATTAAGTAAGATGAAGAAGAGCATGCTGAGATGGTTTGGGCATGTGGATCGAATGAATAACAAGACAGATATTCAGTACAAACATGAGTGAAAGACATGATAGTGGATGACTAAGGAAAGTATGATTGGATCAAGTGAATGATATTTTGAAAGATGGAAAGAAAAAGTGAGAGAAATCGTACGAGATGGTGGATGGATGTGAAAGAAGCGAAATATTTGTGTAAAGATAGGAAAGTCTGGCACTCTGTTCTCTCAGCTTAGCAGAATAACAGTGTGATGGTATGTATAAATACAGGGTGTCCCGTAAAGAGCGAATCATACTTAGGGTGATGATAGATTGAATCAAGACCTACCAGAATATCAAAAGTTGACCTCAGTAAAAACCGTTTAAAAGTTATTCGGACATCTGTAAAATTTCGTAAAATCCCCACCGTGGGACCAGATTTTTGCTGCGTTATGTACAACACAAATTACCATTTTTGTAATAAATACCTTTGAATAGTGCCTTATCTATCGATAAATAACTATTCCACATTAAAAAAAATTACAAAAATGGTAATTTGTACACAACGCAGCAAAAAATCTGATGCAAGGAAGGGATTTTACGAAATTTTACAAAAGTCCGAATATCTTTAAACATCGAAAGGATGATAACCCAAGGGTTCTCTACGTGGCAATGCATGAAATACCTGCTGGCAGTTATCTCCTAAGGAGACCTTCAAGAAGATGAAAGGACATTTGGGAGTCAAAATCTCACGAGAGGCAGTCCTGATGATAATAGACCAAAGATCTACTTAAGAAAAAGAAGAAGACTGTAATACCATTTTCTTATTGAGTTTTATTTTCTAAAATGTCCTAACTATGAAACAGATGGCTGAAGACAAAGTAACTTGAGATTAACCTTTCCTTCCCGGTGTTGGGTATCTTCTACACGTTGCTTCAAATAACCATCAATATCTCTATAAATATAATAAATACAAGGTTAAGATTTTAGGTATTCCTCCATAATATATTTACGCATTGATTTAAAAAATAATATTAATAATAATCAGAATTTATCGACTACATCGTAAGTATTTTCTGAATATCGGAAACATATTTGTATTTAAACGCTGTGAGTGCCTCGATCTTGGGTCTTGACGATAGGTGAAAAGTATGCGGGAAGCGCGACACTATATTCGCATCTCACTTTTGCATACGTCACTGAATAGCGAGGAGCGCAATTGTCTCAACCTCGCAAGTGTAAGCCACGCCCGAGTTAGCCACCAACCCTGCCGCGCCGCAGTAGCTGTTGAGCTGGCAACGAGACTAGATCTACGCCTGTTCCGTGAGCGTTGCCAGATGGTTTTTTAATGTTTTCAGCAAATAAATCTCAATTATTATAATTTTTAACTTCAATTATAATTAATTAAGGGGATTATCTATGAATGTTCTTATTTTTCCGATTTAAAATCGCTAATTTTTGATCGCGTACTCACTACCCAACACCGGAACACGCGTTTCATTTTTATCACCGTAAGGGAAGGGTTAAAAATAAATTCAAACGTAAAACACCACACACATTTTTTGATTAGAATGATAAAATGACCTATTTCATATTTGTCCTAAAGAATTTTTATTTACTTAACATAGTAATAAAATTGAATATAATTTGTTTCATCACGTTTTGCCTCTACTGAACAAATATTTGATAGAACAGACACTATTGAATGACTACCAAAATATGCCAGAAGAATTACTTAACATACTTGTACATATATCACATCATTTCTCTATCGTAGTAAGCAGAGAAGTCCAAATACAGTAATGTCTTCATTACTACAGGTAATTCATTACGGGAAAACAAAGTGTAAATTAAAACTGTGTAAATTGAGCTATTGATTGCGATGTTAAAAAGGTGATCTTTTACATATAGCATATACGAGGCATATCCAGAAACTACGTGTACTGAATTTTTGTAGGTTACAATTTTTTTTATTTAAACAAAAAAATTACGTGGTTACCGTAGTACATATGTAAGCTATTTTTCGACATAGTCGCCATTCCTCTCAATGCAGGTGGTGAAGCGGGGTATCAACTTTTTGATGCCTTCCTCGAAGTAGTTTCCCGCCAACCCCTCCGTCCACTTCTCCACCTCCTCATTTACCTCCTCGTCGGTTGAAAACCTTTTTCCACCCATGTGCAGCTTCAGGGAGGTAAAGAGATAGTAATCTGAAGGTGCTAGATCAGGGGAATGCGCGGAATGGTTCTGGAAATCCCATTTAAACGAGGCGAGCAGCTCCTTCGTGGCCTTGGCCGTGTGTGGTCTTGCATTGTCGTGTAGCAGGCAGACTCCCTTTGTCAGCATGCCTCTCCTCTTGTTCTGAATCGCCCTCCGCAAATTTTTTAGGGTCTCACAGTATCTTGCAGAGTTGATGGTCACCCCTTAAGGCATATATTCAATTAAAATTATGCCTTGACAGTCCCAAAACACGGATGCCATGATTTTCTTGGATGAAATTGTGGTTTTGAACTTTTTGGCGGAGGGTGAAGAGGTGTTACGCCACTGTTGAGACTGCCTTTTGGTTTCAGGCGGGTAGTGTGCAATCCAAGTTTCATCTTCAGTAACGATGGAGCGGAGAAATTCATTTCCATGGAGTTTGCAGCGCCTCAAAAACTCTTGCCTTTTTACAAAATTTCGCACTTGGCGGGAGATTGGTTCGACATTTTTCACGAAACGTGTTGTCGCGTCGACACTTCTCAACGTACTGACCTCGAACCGGTCTCGTTGTGGAGGGGAAGGGTCAGGCTACACGGAAGTGTAGCCAACATGTCGAAAATAAAATCCATCCGGTCGTGAGAGCCTCGGTACACTTACTTTCTGGATACGCCTCGTATATTACATATAGCACCGATTATCCGGAACTCAATTATCCGTAAGTCGGATTAACAGTGGTCCTCTGTAGTACAATTTTTTATTTTAGTTTTGAATATTACAAAGCAAGGACTTAAACTGTTATAGAATCTATGGTTTACATTAAACCAATTGACTAATGCTAGTAAGTTGGCAGTGTTTCCCCGCATTCAAATCGATATGAAAATATGTGGATTTGGGACTTCCCAATATAATTGCCGTGGTATGATACTGGCATTTTGCAGTGTTATCTGTCAAACATTGAGAAAGCTTGTTCGTGAACTCATCTTTCGTGAGAAAATTTATCTAGTTTCCATTTCAACTCTTTACAAATGTTTAACTCTTAAGAACTCTCTTAAAAACTTAATTTGGATTAAGTGTTTGTAAATTATCCAGGCTCGAGTGTCCCCCAACTACACTAATAATCGACGCTCTACTATATTTTTAGATATTCAATTCTTACTTAGTTAAACAAAAGCTTTAGTTATTTTTTCTATGCAAGTGGTTACTGATAAAAGTCTATGTAAGTGGTTACTGATAACTAATAAAACGTAAATTTTGATGAGAGTTATACAAAAATTTATAGGAAAAAAAATACAGAACTTAAAATTTACAGTCTTCTCCTTGACTCCATCCCAACTCACTACCTGCGAAGACTGTTGGGGTCAGCTCTCCTCGTCCTCAGGTTGTATGCTCTTCTGTCACGGACTACGTCCCCACGGCTGTGCCTCTGCATCAGGTTATCTTTTTGCACCACCCACGAATTTTTTGATCTTCCTCTGGTTGTTATTCGACGAAGATCCATGGAGATTGCCTGATTCACAATGTAATAGGGTGCTCTGCATCCAACGTGCCCACACCATCTCAATCGCCTCTCCTCCATCTTACTGTTGATGTCTGTAACACCTAGGCTTCCACGAATGCGTGAACTTTTTAATTTGTCTCTTAGGGACACACCAGCTGACCACCATCTTAGCATGCGCATTTCAGCAGTTTCTAGTTGCCTGGAGTAAGAGTTATACATCGTCCGGCATTCGGAGCCATAGAGGAGTGCGGGTCTGACAATCGTTTGGTATACTTTTCCTTTTAACTTTACTTGCATTTTCGGATCACATAGAACTCCCGTCATTGATCTAAACTTCATCCATCCCACACTAATTCTATGTGTTACATCTGCTGCACATCCTCCATCGCTATGGATGAGTGACCCAAGATACTTAAAGGAGTCACAATTTGGTAATGTTTCTCCATCCATTTGCATTACGGGAGTGACAGCATTTGTGTTCTCGAATGGTAGGTACAGATACTCTGTTTTCTTTCTGCTCAGTCTCAATCCATTGTCCTCCAAGATTCCTCTCCACCTTTCCAGACTATTTTGCAGGTCTTCATGTTTTTCACTTATTAATACGATATCGTCTGCAAATAGTAGGATCTTTAGGAGACTGTTCGTTTTAGAACTTAAAATTCACAGTACCTGTTCAAAATCAATCTCTTTGAATTTATCTTCCATTGTTACTGTTATCACTTACAGTTGTATAAGAAATAATGTTTTTTAATAACAATTTATAGTTAAATATAACCTTTATTGCCAGGTTTGAACTTTTCTGAGTGTCACCAACAGATTGTTGAAAATATGTCTATGACGAGTTCCCCGATTTTTTTGGATACATTGCTCGTGGTCAAAAAGACAGTTTGGAGAGGCTTGTGGTCACTGAAATCGTGGAAGGACGACGCACAAGAGAAAGAGTCCCAATACGTTGGACTGACTAAGTGAGAGACGTAACAGGACTACCCTTAACAATTGCTCTTCAAACAACAAAGTGCAGAGATGGATGTAGAGGAATCAGAAAGGGCGATCATGGTAATCACAATGCTCAGTCATGAGCTACACAACGAATGGATTTAATTAAGCGGTGGCATTTTGGGTTTTCGTTCACAGCTGACACTACCCCTATCGGCAACCCTAAAAGAATGATTTAAGATTAATAATTTATACCTTTTAGTAATGGTGCATTCCTAAGCATAACATTTCCTAGTTCCTTCATCTGCATGTGGAACTCGTGGGGAGTGATGGGTAGACTCAGTTCCCGGCAAGCGATCTCTGATGTCCTCTGCTCCGTAGTTCCCATGATCTTCAATCTTACGTCTCTAGGATATGTTTTGCCGTACTTGTAAACTATTGTTGCTACTATTTTTTCGTAAATGTGTTCCGTATCTGAAGATTAAAAAAAAACCATTTAAAGGAAATGAATTCTGAAAAATACACTGTTCTTTTTCATTGTCAAAAATAATAATAATAAAAAGATATTTTATAAAGCGCTGTTTAGAAAACAAACTCTCCTCAAGAGCGCTCCAACTTGCAAAAACATTCAAAAATGTTTTCTTTCACTCCGGTACATTAACCTCTAAACGAGTATGGCCGTATGGTGTGCGAATTTTTACCTCAAGAGAGTATGGACGTACAGTCTAGGGTGTCCCTTATTTTATCAAACACAAAAAAATTGCGATTTTTTGCTTTCATCCCCTAAATATTTCTTATTTGGTTTGATTTACTCAAAAACAAATTTGTATCTCAATAGGATGACGTTAACCCGTGCTAAGTTGAGTGCCAAATTTGAATGTTAGTAATTATTGGTGTATTAGTTCTAAGTCAATGTAAAAACTATTGATGAGTGTATCATATAATATCTATTTTTTTTAAATTTAAATAAATAGTACTTCAAACCATAGTACACTGTAAAGAGTAAAAATGTATTCAATTACTGACTTAGTACTAAAAAACCTATAATTCCAAATATTCAAATTTGGCGCTCAAGTCGGCACGGGTTAACGTCATCCTATTGTAATAAAATTTTGTTTTTGGGTAAATCAAACCAAATGGAAAATATTTAGGGGGTTGAAAAAAAACAGGATTTTGACAAAATAAGGGACACTCTAACGTACACGGTACGTCCAATGTTTTTATTCCCGAATACATGAATTTATCCATAAAACGGACATGGCTCAAATGTTTTTATCTATCCAATTATTTTGTATATAGCAGCCGCGGAAAAATTACGTTTTTTATTTGTGAAAAATATTTGTTAGTAGAAAACTAACAAATTGGTAAAAAAAAAAACAAATTCCTCCATACATATTTTACTTACAAAATCTCACTCGCTTAGAGGTTAAATATGGCACCACAATATTATTGTCGACTATCATCTCAGCAGATTTTAATACTATCCAGTTAAAGTATGTATAATTTAGTGCCCCGTTGACTTTGTTTCCTATTGCTACATGCCGTTTGATATCCCTCTTAGCTCTTCTATCATCTGAGAAAATACCACCCAAATAGCAGAATTCCTCGACTTGCTCCGATCTTTCATTATTCACCCATATATCGCATTCACTTTTTCTTTCACACTTTTTTATTACCATTACTTTGAATTTTGCAACATTCATTCTCAGATCTTTCTCTTCTCACCTATATTGACGTGCACTTAAATTTAAAAAAATATTTGTAATTTATTTTTATCAAACACTGTTTATTCCACTTTTTTGTGACGGTATAACCCTACCGGTTTCAAGGCTTTCACCTCATCTTCAGAGTAGCACAAACAAGACTAAATGCTGTTCGAACTGAACTATTTTTTTAATAAACAACATATTAAAAAAAAATTTTTAAATGGTTAAAATTGACTGTACATTGTAAGGCCTCGGCCACACAGGTAGGAGCCTCGCTTGGTGCTTAGAGCTACGCTGCGAGCTAGGTGACATATTACACGCTTCGCGTACTGCATACTGCACATACGACATACTGCACGCTTCGCATCACGCTACATGACTCCTAGCGAACAGACGTGTTGTTTAATTTTATTGCGTCACCAAGTGATTTTACGGAGGAAGGAAGTTTTAATAACAGCTGTGTATAAAAGGGAGCCTTTGTGGAACCCATCTAGCAAATTATACAAAAATGTACCTGTAATAAAATCACTTCGGAATGAAGTTGCACAGGAAGTAAATAAAGATGGTAAGTTGTAATGAAATTGGTTAGTTTTGAGAGTAGCATCGTTTGTTGACACAACCGCTCCCAAATGTCAAATGAATTTGTGTGAGGCACTTTGGTGTGGCCAAGCATGAAGTCACCTAATCTATTAGTCGCGTAGCACCTAGCT
This sequence comes from Odontocerum albicorne, assembly GCA_949825065.1. NCBI lineage: Eukaryota > Metazoa > Arthropoda > Insecta > Trichoptera > Odontoceridae > Odontocerum > Odontocerum albicorne. The sequence continues at coordinate 3,755,287 of OX463860.1, read as the reverse complement.
TAGCACCTAGCGAAGCACTTTGGTGTGGCCTTAGCCTAAGAATATAAAATTACTAAATCCTAACTATTTAACCTTGTTAAAGTGTAAACAATTTTATCTGTCTTTATTTTTAAAATGATTTGGTTTGGTATAAGGAAAAAGATTATCAACTGATGATCAAGGTTTAGGAAGTAATTCTTAAAGATAGAAAATAAAATATTTTGGCGTGATATCAAATTAGATGAAGGGAACAATAGCAGATTAAAAATATTGAGTCTTTTTTTAAAATACAACTATACTCAAGAAAATGTAGCATTGTCCCTGTGAAATTTGAAATGTCATGTTTCAAAGGGATGGGGTAAAATCGTTTTTTTACAAATCGAATAGTTTTTTTATAAATCGAAAAATTGTTTTTCTCTAAACCGACGTTTTAATTCCTAATTTTCATTATACTGACTTTCTAATGTATTATATGATTTGTATCCATCTTTAAATAGGCCAAGATCCACTATGAATCAATACTAATTATGAACATTTAATTTAAAGTATAAAACAAACGAAAGTCCAATTATCGTATACCCCATCCCGCCAATGCAGACTAACATAGTGACTTTTGAGGAACGTCGGCAAATATTATTTGATTTTAACAAACTGACATGTTTTTGCTAATTTGTAACAAGATGTATTAATTTGTCATTATTGTTAGTTTTATGTAATGTATTTACCTAAATAACTTGCTATTTATTAGAATCAAGGCTTATATAAAAGTTGATAAAATAATTAAAATTACTGAACGTCGTTACAAGGTTGTATTGGGGCAAATTTGTGAAACGTCACAGGGACCATGTTACATTTTCTTTAGTATAACACAATCTGCAGTAGAATCTCGTTTATCTGACCTTTGATTATTCAACTCTCTTACAACGTACCAGAAAGAATAATAATAGGACAATTTATATAGCGCTACTTAGAAAGCAAACTATCCTCAAGGATGCTCTAACTCGGAACTCTTACCCACTATTATTGACAGATAAAAAATATTACAAAATAAAATTCATATAAGTTGAGTGTAAGGATAGGAAGGTACAAGGCATCGGTCATTATATTAGATGTTTTCCCGCTTGTGACTATGTTTGATAAGAAAACTGCAGAAACCATTGTAGATTTTCCGATATGTGATAGCAACACATTCGGCTTTGGATGTAGTGTAATGTATGTGTATAGAGTTTATATACAATCATAAATTTCAATAACACCTCCCATAAAGGGAGGTGTTATTGAAATTTAATTTATTGTCAACTGCTTCTTAAAGTTGCACAGGCCATTCATATCTCTAACACTACGAGGCAGACAATTCTATGGCACAGGACCAATAATGGTAAAAGCTCTATCATTATACCGTGCCCTAATGAATTGTTTTGGAACAATCAATTTGTTAGATGAAGAAGAGATTGACCTCAAAGTTCTACTCCCCGAAGGATTATCTCTCAGACACTTACTACACTTGAGGTTGGATAATCGTGACTCTGCTGTATTTAGTATTTTGAATTTTAAAACATGATTAAATTTTCATACAAGTTTCCCCATTCAATGCTTCAAATGGTTATTTGAGTTCAATGAAAAAGTATTGCAAAATAATATAAAATCCATAGATTTTCATTTCAAAATGCTTTGATTAGTTTAAATGGGATACATTTTTGAAAATTCTGTTAATACAGGTATCCCTCACTTTACGCGATTAATTGGCTGTGGAAAAAATTCCAAAGTGGAAAATGCATAAAGTGAAACGAGTTTCATTTAGATGAGATAGGGATTGGTACCGCACGAAAAACATGCATACATACCATCATGCCATCTCCCTGATGGGGAAGGCAGAGAGGATAGAGCATCACATTTTCCTGAATCAACAAACATCCTTTAACTTTTCTACATTCATACATCTTCTCATATAACCCCTACAATTTTTCTGACTTTCTACATTTCCTTATTTCAAAATATCATTCTATTGATCCAACCATACTTTCTTTGGCCTTCCTCTACCTCGCCTTCCACTCTTTGCACCATATATTTCTTTTGATAGTCTTTTTTCATTCATTCGTTATTCACACGCCCAAATTATCTCAGAGTGCTCTTCTCCAGACTTAATAATTATTTGAGTTTAAAAAAATGTCTCATTGATTGATTTTCATATATATTTATTTATCGTTCTATCTTAAGCTGAAACCATTACATAGTTTAAAACAAGGATATGCTAATGTCATTATCGAATATTAAGAATTTACGATAAGCAAGCGGATGTCCCAAATTCGTTGACCAGCTATTAGCGACTTTACATAAATTGTCTCTTTTCAATATTCTTCGTATCTACATTTCACTTCCTACTTCCAAATTGGTACTAAAATACTGTAGAGGACCATAATCTTTTTTGTATTTACGTGAAAATGTTAAAATAAAATAATTTGAAGAACACAAGTCCATAAGATTTTGTCATTTTAACCTTAACCGTCATTTATTATCTCATCGTAGAAAATTATAAATAAATAATAAATTATAACACCCACAATAATAACGTGCATAGATAGATTTTTGATTTATCATTTTTATCGTGTTGTTTTTTTTTATATATTTAAGAAGTGTTTTTCAACCTTTAGTTGGCTATATAGAAATATTAACATTGTGATAAAAAATCTATATCAAATAAAAAGTGTTTACATTATCATAACATATCAAACTCATAACACCATCATGTGCTAAAATATTAATCTTCTTGATAACACGTTCATAGCTTATCTGTGTTTTTTTAAATACAAATATTAAGAATTCTGCTAAGTTATTCATGTCCATACACGTTCTTGTTTCAGCCAAAAGTTTCAGGGCTGAACAAGTTTGAGCGTGTATGAACAGATAAAATCTTGAATGTTGTCCAAAGGGAATGTTGCAATGAATGTTGAATGCTCTACGATGGGAAACAATTATAAATAATTAAGTCAATCACAGGGGATGAAACTATAATTTTATATCATGATATATTTATGTATATCTTTAATCTCCTCCCCATCCATACACCTTCTACGATTTTTCTGACTTTCCACGTTTCCTTCATTCAAAATATCATTCACTTGATTCAATCAAACTTTCCTTGGTCTACCTCTCACACACCTTCCACTCACATTTGCACTACATATTTGTTTTGTTAGTCTTTCTTCTTTCAATCATTCCACATGGCTAAACCATTTCAACATGCATTTCATCATCTTACTCAACACATCAGTCTCAAGTTCACATTCATCACTAATTACTTCATATCCGTATACTGTCATACATTGTCTCCCCATGTATTCTTGCACGCAATATGTTTCACTACCATACATATAAGTTTGCACCAATATATTATAATGTACTATTATCTAAGTAGATTTTGATACTGTCCGGTTCGAGTATATATGCTTAGTGCCCCATTGACTGTTTCCCATCGCTACACGCCATTCGATATCTTTCTTAGCTCTTCAATCAAAACTCATTTATTTAGTGAATTGACTTTTACATACATACGTACATACCATCACGTTATCTCCCTGCCAGGGTAGGCAGAGAGAATAGAGCGCAAGACTCTCATATAGCGACTAAATCTTTCGCCTTTTCTACATCCATACGCCTTTTCATACACCTTTGATTCTTCTGACATTGTAGATTGGATTCTTTCAAAATATCATACACTTGATCCAACCATACTTTCTTTGACCTACCTCTATCCACTTATATTTGCACTATACATTTTTTTTTATAAATCTTCATTCATTCATTCGACATGGCCAAACCATGTCTCAGTGCACTTCATCATCATATTCAACGCATCAGCCTTAAGTTCACATTCATCCCTAATCACTTCCTTCTGTATTCTGTCATACATTGTCACCCCATTTAATCTTCTAAGTGCACACATTTCTACAGCATTTATTCGACTCTTTTCAATCTTGTTCCGTGTCCGAGTTTTACTTCCATACATCAAAATTGGTAACTAAAATACTGTTGTGAAATATCATTTTGGCAGATTGACATTTATTATACTATAAAATGCAAAAACTTTAATAAACATTTTTTTAAGATTTCGTTATTTAAAGATGTCAAATACTTTCCGTATGCTGACCATGGAGTGCTTTTTATCAATGAAACATGTATTCAAAATATTCCATATAAACTAACACTGTTCAAATATATATTGTTTCCATACAAAATATTTTTATGTTTCCATACAAAATGTCATATCACATAACTAACGAATTCCAAATGATAAATCTATGCAATATGACCTTTGAACATAAATATTTTTGTACAAAAATAAAAAAGTCTAAAACACAGAAAAAATTCAAACTGGGAAAGTAAAGTAATTTTAAAGAAATTGTTCGTTTGTTTTTTCGTTATTTTCACTAAAAGTTCTTTTAGAAAACGTTCTAATTATAATTCAAATAGGAAGGACAAAAATCAATGACCAAATAGGAAGTAATGTACATATTGACCTTCAAAAATATTTCGTGTTCATAAAAATAAGAAGGGATATCGAGCTTATTTATCTTAATTTATGTATTATGTTGAGAAAGTGTATAACATAAGTAACATTGAAATAAATTACCTAATTATAATAAAAAATAAATATTTACCAATTATAACTCCATCCATATCGAATAAAATGTGAGAAACTTTTCTGAAATTTGTGGCTTTCACTGATGAAAAACTCCTTTTCAATATATATAACATTTTTAATGTTTTTTATTAGACTTCGGAGGTATAATAAAATTAATACGAATTTAAGTAACAACTCTCTATCGACTAGTTCTTTCGCAACTGACAGTTAAACTTTTATATCATCATATGGTTTTGGTTTTTGTTCGAGTCAACCAAAAAACAAAAATCGTTAAGGGTGGTTTTACAGTAAATTTATATGAAAAAATGTACCTTATCTAAAATAAAAAAGAATTGTATTTGTATACACAAATATTTTTTGGACTGTTGTGAATATAGCTTCAGATGTCAGAAAATGGAATAGAATAAAAAATTCCTAATTCATGATGCAAAGGTTCAATTTATAGATATCAAAATGCTTTTATAATTAGCCTGTACAAAACTTTTTATTAATTTCCTGAAACGTTTATGGTAATTTGCGATAATTTATATTTTTTCCATAAGGGATTTTTCTTAAATTGTTTGACGTATTGGGCAAAAAGTTACGTGTTTGAAATTAGTGCAGAACTACTCATAAAAAGCGTATATCTTCTGTATATAAAATATTTGTGACATTTGTCATATTTTATATATTTTTAAGAGCACTTTTAATTTTTATTTTATGTATATTTAAATGTCAAGTTTTCTTTGATAACAAAACGACACTAAAAATATATATTAAACAATCATATTATAATGCTACATAAATAATCGTTTAAAAATTGTTTCGATATACGAGTATATATATTAGTCTCATGCTTAGAATGAAGTATATGGTACTATATATGCAAAATGAAATAGATAAAGCACGTTGAAATCTGAACAAATAAAATATCAAATCATTCTCTTATAACAAAATTTCTCTTTGAATGCATAAATTTTATTTGTATATATGTCCTCAGTGAGATACAGGCAAAAGCTTAGTTTACTGGGGACACGACAAATGAAAGGCAACAAATCCAGATCCATTGAAATTGTGTATCCGAATTAAATTACCTGTTATTTTTTCGCAAATTATGTATATTTCTTGTCATGTGTAAAATAAATAAAAATAAAAAATATCTTTATGATAACTAATCCTTAGCGTATTTTCAATATGTTTTATTTTCTGATATTTTTTACGTCATCCCACCAAGTTAATCAGATAAGGCAAAAATTTACCTTGCACTCAATTTAAATCTATTATGTGATCTAAGCAACATTACAATTAATTGTGTTTTGTAACGCAATCGCATTATAATATCTTCATTAACCAAATACTATTTTGTCTAATTTAAATATGTGTGTATTTATTTACCATCCACAATATAATACTTCCATTTCAAATAGTTTTGATGGAAAAATGAACTGAATACTACATGTAAAAATCCACAGTTGTAGAATAATAACGTTAAAACCCACAATTTTGTGGACACAGAGAGTCATTTCATTAAAAAGACTTGTGACAAAGGTCTCATTCCTTACTCACAAATTATATATATTAGTCATAAATATTAAAACACTCACGCTCTGTATTGACCTTTCTCTAACATTGAATACCTAGTTATCACTTACACAATCCCAACCGCATCATAATCTCCACAAGTACTTGAATATAATGTTCAACAACTCTTTATCATTCATAATATAAAACATCGGTAATTTACTTACATGCCTATGTATATGTTAGATTTACAAAAACTCATCACTCTCTCCCTGTCGAAAAGCCATCTTGATACAGGTTTTTTTAAATTTAAATGTGTGGCTTGAAAAAAAACACCATTCTCCCTCAGGAATGCATTTTAAACTCTTGGTGCAATAATCTTCATGTTACTTCTATTAAATATTATAAACATGTGAGGGTGGAACCAGATTTAATTCTATGACTGCGTTCTATTACTTCTTGTTCTGCGACTACGTTTTAGGACATTTACTCGAAGGTGATTAATATAAAATAAGTGATTAAATCAATATTTTATGAACATCGAGTACCTTAAACTTTTTGAAAGTGTTTAACGAATATATTTTTTGAGTAAAACTATTGAGTAGTGATACATATATAATTTCACTGATCGACTCTAGCAAGGAGAATAAGACAAACAGAAAAATGTTATTATTTATGTAAGACACTATTTTGTCAAAGAAAAATGAAACAATTTTTTTATATTTAATTGTTTTTTTAAAGTGAACGTTTGTTATAAATCAAACTTTTTTTGTTTGATATACGTAAATTAATTTTATATTTCATATTTAACTTTTCACACAAAACCACCAAAAGTGCAACTAGTAAGTTTTGACAATTCAGCATCAACTCGCTTTTATCAACATGAAGCTAGCAACATGTGTCAAATTGCTAGAGAAGCACATTTTCAATGCTGGCAATATTCTTATTCATGTGCATTTTTCGGCTTGCGCACTAAGGGACTAAACGCATACAAATTCAATTTCATTCGGCTTTAAAGCGGTTCACGTGTGGCCGCGTCCGGCTGTTTCTTGCATTGTTGACGTTTATTGTTTAAAATAACCAGAAAAAAGAATGGAACTTGTTTTCAAGAGTCCTCTATTCTTTCAGTGTATTCATTAAACATCATTCGATATAATTTTTCGGCTTATAACCGTATTATTTTGTGTTCAAAATAAGCTTTGTTTATATCTCATTTTCCGAGTGTTCGGATGCAAATGCAATTATGGCTGTGAATGCAATGTTTTGGCTTTTTAAACTTTGTTTTGCTTACAAAGTGCGTGGTACGGCGTCGAGCTTTACGAAATTTGGGACAATGTTTTTGTGTATTTTAACGTGTTATGTGATTTTTTGTGTTGGAAATGCTTCTGCTGCCAGTGCAAACTCAGGTGTAATATCATGTTCGAGTGCGCGGAGTATTTTTGAAAGCAGAGGAGTATCAACCGTGGACATTCTTCAGGAACCTGTATCTGGTATGTTCTCACACACATTCTTTATTTTTTATGAGTTAATTAATCTTTTTAATAGAAAACAATGTATTAAATCCCCATTGATCCGGACGGCACGCTTTGTTTATGTTTACATTTTTCAAATGAGTTTTTTTTTAGTTTATTTTAATTATCTTCGCAATTAACTTTAAACGAAGTAAATTATTTGATTTTGAAGGAATCAAGGAATTTTCCAGTAAATTTTACCGAAACAATTTTAAAGTAGGGGCTTGTGAAAAATTCCTGTGAAAATCGCTAAAACACACGAAATAATTTTAGCAGAAAGTAATTAAACGTTTATCTTATTCAGAGAAATTATAAATAAACAATTAACCCTATAACAAATTTATTAATGATTTCCAATAGATAGGTATAATTACTTTTTAAATGTTTTTTTTACATTTTTCTTTGTAGTGGTATTGTTATTAAATGTTTTTCTGTGGTATTGTTATTAAATGTTTTTCTAAACATACGCGGGGCAATATTTAATCGAACAGCAGTAGCCACCATCTTCTTATACTTCTATCCTACACTCATTTTATATTATTTTTAATTTCAATTGTGGATTTGATTCCAAAATTAAAGCGCCCTCAAGAACAGTCTGCTTTCTAAACGGCGATATATAAATTATCATTTTATTATTATTTTTCCATAAATTAATCAAATCAGTCTATTTTCCAAGGAATTAACAATCTTAAAACTGTGTTTCGGGTCAATAGACATTTAAAAATGATCACAATACTTTTTTTTATATAAATTCAAGTAACTTGAACGAGTCGACATATACTCACTAAACAATAGGTATTAAAATAATTAGTTTTAAGTATTGTTATCTAGTTATAAATAGTATGCATCATAGATGTTAACTAATTTAAAAAAATATCAAGTTTATTAAAAATAAAATGACATGTAGGAAACTAAAATTAAGCTAGTTCATGGTTATATTATATAAATTATATTAGTTCTTAAGATATACATTTGTATATAGGTAAAATGTTAGGTAAATATTTGTGTTAAAGATTACTTTGTTAAATAAAATTAAAAAAAATGTTTCTATAGTAGACCAAATCTCTTGTGAAAAAAATAAATAAATTATCAATACATTAAAATAATATATGAATTCATCTGTGTATCTTAAATTAAATGAAATCAATTAATTATTTTAATTTACAATATAGGCTTAGCCCAATTACATTGAAATATTCAATTACAAAAATTAGTTTATATATTTAAAAAACAAAACTCGAGTCACAGATTGATTTCCAACGTCCCTAGTCTTGGAAGAAAAAAATATTTTACTTTTGACAATGTGATATGAAATATGTCAATATCCGAAGCAGTCCCGTTCAGAAGAGTTAAGGCCCTTCCAACAGGCATAGCGGCTGGAAGACCCGTTCTTGCGTATGTTATTGAGAACAGTTCCTGCTGGCGCATTCTAGTGTAATTGTTAGGAACATTTAACGATAATATTTCTAGTAATGCTGGACAGCTTACAACTCCTCGAATGAGCCTGACAACGTATACCAGGAGCCGAAGATTTCTTCGTACGTTCAACGAATACAAAAAATAGAAATTGCAAATTTGACAGGTTTTTTTTTTTAATCTTTTTTCGATATTTCGGTAATTTTTTTAAACACAAAGTTTCAACTGGATCCAATTTTAAAACTTGTTTAAATGAAATTACAAATCGATTTAAAACGAGTTGAATAAGTTTTTATATCTCAAACTGGTCTGAATAGATTAGAATTATTTTGGTGTCAACTATGATGTGTGGGAGTGTAACGCGGACGTGGAAAATGGCTGATAAGAGTCGAATGTAGAAATGCGTGCATTGAGAAGAATACGCGGGGTGACAATGTATGAAAAAATACGAAATGAAGCGATTAGGGATGTATGTGAACTTAAAGCTGATGTGTTGAGTAAGATGAAGAAGAACACGTTAAATTTTTTTTATTTTTATTATTTATTTATTATTACACATGATAAGAAATATACACAATTTGAGAAAAACAACAGATAATTTGATTTGGACATACAATTTTAATGGATCTGGGTTTGTTGCCTTTCATTTGTCGTATCCCCAGTAAACTAGGCTTTTGCCTGTATCTCACTGAGGATATTTAGCATGAGAAAAATAAATCGATACTTCTTTCCGATTTTTGATTACACCAAAACAAAACCCCGTTGCACGTTCTCATCAACCTGACAAACAGTGACACTCAACTACAACTGGAAACATCTTGCGAAATTCAACTCCTCACACATCATCACTCCAGAAAGACCAAAAATATTCATCCCACACTATACCGCACACAATCATAAGAATAAAAATTAAAATCAAAACAAAATTAAAACAAAAAAAAAAAATACACAGAAACACAAATACAAAAACAACCAAAATTAAAACAACAAGAAGAAACCCACACTCACGAGCTCACATAAATCCCTTCTACTCGTCATTCATCCTGAAAGCCCAAGTACTCAAAATCCTGTCGCAATAACAACCACGCTCCAAAATGGTTTGGGCATGTGGAACGAATGAAAGAAGAAAACCTTCTTCTTCCTATAGATCATGATCTGTTTGTTCCGCTTGTTTCCCCTTCTTGTGACGTGGACTGCCAGCTGTCACGCCATCTCTTCGGAGGTCTTCCCGGTAATCTTCTTCCGGCTGGGTTCCCTTGAAGGGCGACACGTGGAAGTCTGTCGTCTTTCATTCTGTTTACATGTTCGTTTGAAGAAAACCTAACAAAACAAATGTATAATGCAAATAAGAGTGGAAGGTGTGTGACATGAAGACCAAGGAAAGTATGGTTGGATCAAGTTAATAATATTTTGAAAGAAGGAAACGTTGAAAGTCAGAGAAATCGTGTAAGATACGAGTATATGAGGTCTATGGATGGAGACGAGGCTAAGGGTGTGTGTTCTACATAGGAAAATTTGGCGCTTTGCCTTCTCTGGCTACTCCGACAAGGAGTGGCTGATTTTATGTATGTAAAATATTCTTAAAATCTATTCAGGACTGTTAATAAGAACTGTGCCAAATTGCGGTTCGTGTTTTATTTTCTTTTTTATTTAATGTCTTGTTAACTAATTTGATGCCAGACCGATTTAATTTCACTCCTTACTGTTTTCTATCAAGCTATCAGAAATACAGGAAACTCGAGTAAAATCGTCGCTTCTATGAAGAACCCGCTTTTACGAGGTCTAGTTTTAGGTTATTTATTTTAACACTTCATTGTATAACAATTTTGTAGGACTTATTGCTAGGTTATAATATCTTTCAAGTAACCAGGCAAAAGTAAATAAAATAAGTTACATGGTAACAAAAATAATTATAAAAAAAATCATGAACAATATATACATACGTATAAGATAAAAACTTCATCAAGGAGATACTATTTCCTCAAAATTATTCACAGCTACACTTGGATGTCTTTAGTAAACTAGAATGGGGGGATAAAGGCCTAACGGTTGATGGAAAATACCTAAGCCATTTGAGATTTGCAGACGATATCGTTATAGTCTCTCAAAACCCGTATGATCCTTAGCACCAACTGCAGGAATTGACAAAGGTCAGTAAAGAAGTTGGTTTAAAAATGAACATATCAAAAAACTAAATATATTATGAATAGCTTTGCTACCCCAAAACTAATATATATGGAAAACCGCTGGAACTTGTCCAGGAATATGTGTATTTGGGCCAACTTATTTCCTTTGTAGGTGGCATATCGGAGGAAATAGAACGAAGGGCAAAACTAGCATGGAGCTCATTTGGACGTTTGAACAACATCTTCAAAAGTAATCTACCAATATCTTTGAAGCGAAAGGTCTACAACCAGTGTATTCTCCCAGTACTTTCGTATGGCTGCGAGACATGGACGCTCACAGTAAAGAACACGCAAAAGCTCCAGACCGCACAAAGGGGCATTGAGAGATGCATGTTGGGATATACTAAAAGAGACCGTAAACGAAACACCTGGATTCGCAATAAAACAAAGGTAGAAGACGTAATAAAGGTGTACAAGTAAATGAAGTGGCAATAATGGGCAGGACACGTTGCCGGAATGTCTCCCGATGGACATCCGAAATAATCTAATGGTACCCAAGAGGCATACAGAGGCCCAGAAGAAGAGCAAAGGTACGCTGGATAGATGGAATCAGGAAGCATGCCAGCATCACATGGTACCAACGAGCAAAAAAATCGAATTATTTGGAGTCAACTTGGGGAGATCTTAATCCAGCAGTGGATCGACCCTGGTTGACAATGATGACATGATAAAAATGAAATATTGATAAAAAAAAAAGAAGGGATGGTGCAGAGGAAAAGAAAATCAGTAATGTCACACTAAAAGTTTTAGTTATTTTGTAAATAAAATCTGATGGTAACTTTTTGTATTTTTGAAATGTATTTATCCTTTCTGTTTAACTTGGCGTAATGCCGTCCTAAAGCAGGTAAGTTTCACAAAACAAAACAAAAAAATAAAAAGACTTATCTAGAACATTGATAAGAATAAAAATCAAACGTTAATAGAAGACAAACTAAATTCTCTTATACTCGTATCAAAAAAGAACATCACACATTCAATTTACAAAGGACCATTAATACTGATTTATAGACAAAATAATACAAATTCACACGTGTACTTGACATGAAATACTTTTCCCATTACACAATTTTGTAAAAAAAAATTAGTTACCATAGCTTAGCATTTTCCCCGTGAACACAGATCCGCCATAACGAATGCTCAAATTTATTCTGAAATGGCTAATCATTGTTACCGTGAAAATCACACATTTTCTATCGATGATACCAAATTCTTGCATATCAGAAATAACTGAAATAAATTGGACAAATTAGAGGCCCTAGAAATTTCTAAGTCAGTGAGTGCATTGTGATTAACATCTGACAAATATTCCCAAGATTTCATCGCTGCTTGCTGAAGTTGTCTTCTGCTTCCCTCTGCCCACAATCCCTGGCCCGATTTTTTTATCATTAGAAGCGTGTATGTCGGTACCAGTTCGAACAAAATTCAGTCATGTTTGTGCTCCCCTGATAATGAGGTTAAAACTTTGAAACCGGTAGGGTTATACCGTTATGTAAAGTGGAATAAATAATGTTTGATTAAACTAAGTACATTTGTTTATACATTAACAGAAAGCAATAAAAAAATTCTTGTGTTGTTGTTTTCTATGAATGTATTTTAAATACGTAACATATTTTTATACGAACAATCTCAGGGTTTACATAAACTGGAATCTGGTAACCCTTAACGCCAACTGTCTAAAATGAATAGTCCTCAGATTTCGTCGTTTTTTTTCTTATCGCTGTGTCAGAAATTAAGCTTAAATGTACGACATAGATCAAAACGCTACAATTTATGATTCAAACTCAAGTGATATTCTTCTACCTTAACCCTTCCTTCCCTGTGATGTGTAACTAGTACACATTGCTTCTAAAAACTTTGATATCTCTATAAATATAATAAATACTGGGTTCAGATTTCAGGTATTCCTCCGTAATACATTTACGCATTGAATGAAAAAAATAATATTAATAATAATTAGCACTTATCGACTACATCAGAGATATTTTGTGAAAATCGGGAATAAATTCAACAATACAATCAAACGTGTGCCAGTGTGTGACGTAGGTATATTCCTTCTAAGAAAATGGTATGGGTGAGGAAGCAACGCTATTCACGTCTCACTCTACTTCGGTATATGGGAACGCAAGAAATAGTTTATTCAAGGTATAATACACGATGCTAGTCTTTCCGCCCCGTCAGTAGCTTACGGGCTTTCATGTGAAGTGGTCTTTTCGCACGTTTTGTGAACAACGGCCGATGATTATTTCATGTTTTCAACAATTAAATTTCAATTGTTATCACTTTTGACTTCAAATTTAATTAATTTAAGCGATTGGCTTTGAATATTCTTATTTTTCCGATTTTAAATCGCTCATGTGTATTGAATACACAGCACCGGAACGCTCGGGTGTTTTTAGCACAGGAAGGGAAAGGTTAACTATGACATAATATGCGAGCCTCGGTCTTCAGTTATACGTGTGTTTCTATGTAAGAGGGTGTATAAATATTGAGAATATCTGTCAGGGGACAAAAAACCTTATTGGAAATTTTATTAAATGCTCACCCGTTAGCTCGGCACGCTCGATTAATCGCGAATAATTCGGCTATGCTATTATTTTCGCGCGTCGCGGAGCGTGAAACAGTTTTCGACCCGTCTTCTCACCGGCCAGAACCCTAAACTGAAATAACCCGATGAAATAACTCGCGCTTGTCAAGTTATGCTTCGAAGTAGCAAACAATCAATCTCAATTTTTCATCACATATTGCACTTTCTTTCAGAACACGAAAGTTCTTTTCCGTGGACGGAACCTTCGTGGTCTAGTTGGTAATACTCCTGTCTTCCAACACGGGGATTGCTGGTTCGATCCTCGTTTGAATCCGATTTTAAAAAAAGGTTCCAGTCTTGTATTCGCTTAAGAATTCGTAACATCTTTTTGGTCAGTTGGTAGAGATTGCCATACGGCAATAAATTCGCCAGGTTTGTACTTGAAACAACTAAAGTGTTAATATAATACGTTTTCTACGATCGGACGATGAGAGACTCATTTACATACCAACATACCTCACCTCATTCTTGCACTCTACTCGGCGCGATTATGAAACGAATTTTCAAGAGTTATCAGGTGTGCACTATCCTTATTTACGTTTAAGAGAAAATTGGAAAAATATTACAGTACGTTTCCCTGTTTTGAAGAAACCTGTTTCCTCTATTTCTACCATATTTTTTTAGAGATGAGTTATTTTATACTTGAATTGCAACCTATTGTTCTTATATTAGAGGTGACAAGTGTTACAAATGTATGTATAGAATTAAGTGATTAGGGAGGAATGTGAAATTAAGGCTAATGTGTAAAGTAAGATGAAGAAGAGTACGTTGAGATTGTTTGGGCATGTAGAACGAATGAATGAAGAAAAACTTACAAAACTCGTGCAGTGCAGATTTAAACTCCATTTATTAATTAACTTTTTCAGGTTATTTGCGCATAACAGAACCAAACATAACAAGTACAAGAAATCAAGCTATAGTATAAATGTATATATAGGTATGTTACACTAAAACATTGTGACAAAATATAGCATATTAAATAATATAAAAAAATGAAATAATTTCAAGTATAATATTAAATTTATGAGCTTTTCCGGAAGGAGCTGAGTGACACATTAAACACGTCTATATGAGGACACACACAGTTAAAAAAAAAAATCATTTCAAGTATAATATAGCACTAACTTTATGAGATTTTCCGGAAGGAACTGAGTGACACATTAAACACGTCTATATGAGGACACACACAGTTAAAAAAATGAAATAATTTCAAGTATAATATAGCACTAAATTTATGAGCTTTTCCGGAAGGAGCTGAGTGACACATTAAACACGTCTATATGAGGACACACACAGTTAAAAAAATTAAATCATTTCAAGTATAATATAGCACTAAATTTGTGAGCTTTTCCGGAAGGAGCTGAGTGACACATTAAACACGTCTATATGAGGACACACACAGTTAAAAAGTTTAATTGCTCTACCTACCGGCATCTCCAAAGGCAGGTTGATTCGACTTATGGGTTGATAGAACAATCTATGGGTGCGCGTTGTCTCAAATAATTATCCGCAGATGTGAGTGGAAGGCGTATGAGAGGAAGACTAAGGAAAGTATGGTTGGATCAAGTGAATGATATTCTGAAAGAAGAAAAAGTAGAAAGTCAGAGACTTTGTATGAGAAGGTGAATGGAAATGGAAGAAACTAAAAATGTGTGTAGAGTTAGGAAAGTATGGCGCGCTGTCTACCCCGACAGTGAAATGGTATAATGTATGTAAGTGTAAAAAAATTGTATTTAAAAACAATTAACAATATTAAGATATGATAAATGAATGTAAAAAATATGTAAAGAATTGTAATGTAATGTATTACACTTTCGTTGTTTACAGTATAACCTGGTAGACTCATTGCAATGTGACAATAGCTTCCAACCAACCAAAAAAATGTTAAAGCCGCTTTAAGTGAAAACCAGACTGGAATCCATCTTTTTTTAATCTGGGTTCCAACGGGAATCAAACCCGCATCCTTCGGGCTGGGAGACAAGCGTCATACCATCTAGGCCAATGAGCGCGTCACAAAAAATGTATATCTTATACATTTAAACAATATTATCGAAAATGGTACAATAAAAACATTTTTTCCCTTGAAGAAGTCGAGCAACGCTTGAAAAACGTTGACATAATTTTATTCATAAAAAATAATTTTGCAAATTCTTCCGCAATATAAGGGCGCCAAGTGTCTCCAGGCACGCCCAGGCATTTGCTAATAATGTTATTAAAATTATGATTTATGCCAAGTTTTTGTGACATTCTACCCCCTAGGACCAACTCCCTTTTGTGATGGCTCACTATTGTATAGATAAGCCCCTAGTCGCGCCAGTTCCGACGACATTTCGTCGCCACACAATACCTACAATACATAGTTTGCCAAAGGTTCCTGCTAAATGACTTATATGTTTTTTTTCTTTGCTAATAAAGGACACGGTTTTTAGCGAGAAATTTTCTGCCTTTTAAATTTCAAACGTATGCCGATGGATAAATGTTGATACAAATGGTTCATTCACCTAAGAAATTTTCAGGAGCTTCGAAAATTTTAGTTCATGTCAATAATATTATATATAAAGCGCCGTTTAGAGTTTAGACTCTCCTCAAGGTTGCTCTAAATTGGGATTCAAACCCACTGTTATTGACTTCTGCGGATAGAAATGCGCGACGTGGATGAGTAGCTTGAGATTAACATTTCCCTTCCTGTGCTAAAAAAATCCGCCCGTTCCGGTGATGTGTATTCAATACACATCAATACCTATGTAAAAATGAGCGATTTAAAATCGGAAAAATAAGAATATTCATAGCCAATCGTTTAAATTAATTAAATTTTAATTCAAAAGTGATAATAATTGAAATTTAATTGCTGAAAACATGAAAAAAAAACATCGGACAACGCTCACAAAACGGGCGAAGCGACCGACCACCTCGAACGAAAACCGTCTGGCTAATAAACGAGAGAAGCGACCGAACTGAGATTCTATTTTTTTGCGTTCCCATATACCGAAGTAGAGTGAGACGTGAATAGCGTCGCTTCCTCACCCATACGGATTTTTAGAATGAATAACATATACGTACGTTACGCACTGGCACACGTTTGATTGCATTGGTGAATTTATTCCTGATTTTCACAAAATATCTGATGTGGCCGATAAGCGCTAATTATTATGAATATTATTTTTTCATTCAATGCGTAAAGCGTTTTTAGAAGCAATGTGTACTAGTTACACATCACAAGACAGGAAGGGTTAACGTTGGAATAACGAAGGTATCCTCGACTATAAAGCCCAACAACGAAGACGATTGATAGGTTCAAAATATTACACAATAAATATCTATAAATTTTTTAGTAAGAATTGAAAGGTGGTGACTGCGGCAATTAAATTAAGTAATTCCCCGATTCTTAATATATTCAGGAAAACATATGTGGTAAGAAAACTGCGGAAAACTTACCAAGGGAACACAAATTATAAAAAAAAAACTTTTATGCAGATTTTCTAATATGCGATAGTATCACATTGGACTTGAGTTGTAGTCATTGTTGTGATGGCTGGGCCTCGTAGTCGAGGATCCTCTCGCTATTCCAACGTCAAATCAGTTGGGAAGCGAAGCCGTGCCGTGGAGTTTTGTTTCTTCTTTTCTTTTATGAGTGCGCCATTGCACACCAGCCAACTCACCGGCCACACCGTTGTATTGGATCCGATGGCACACTGAAGTGAGACGACCGGAGCTCACCGGCATTTTTGTTTCATCTTTTTTGAAAGAATAGATATGAACGAAATCATATATATCCTTACACCCCCGATTTTTTACGTCGTCCTTTACTGTCCATGCAGTGAGACTCTGGAATCAGTTACAAACCAATGTTAGACTCGGTCCGTCCTCGGCATGCTTTAAGAAGCGACTGAAAAACCTCTTAATTTCTAGTCTGTAATATAACGTGTTTCATTCCTGTTTTTTTCCTTTCCTCTACACCATCTCTTCGTTTTCCTTTGATTGATGATATCTCACTTTGTATGAAAAGGAATTTTCGGGTGATTGTCCGTCTTTGTGGGCATATGCTCATTGATTTCGTGGGGATGGATAGTCATTTAAATGATTTTTTGCGACCATGTAACTTGCTTAATTTACTTTTGTCTGATTAGCTGGAAGATATTTCCGCCTGGCAATAAGCCCACCAGATTGTATTTGCAATAAAAGTGTTAAATTAATACTAGGCGGAAAAAAATGCCCGTGTCATTCGAGGGTAGTAGCATAGATCGGTGCTCAAACCGACGACCTTCCACACGGAAGTCCAGTGCGTTACCGCGCAGCTATGCACCTCATAAAGGTGTAGTGTATCATATGTGTGTAGTGTTCATATTCAATTTTTGATAACACCTTGAAAAAAATGTCTTCAAGTGTTTCCTAAAGCTTAACTTCCGTAGGTCAAGTGAGACATTAGAAATCGGTGTTAATGAAATGACAAAAGGCCAGATCCACAACGGTCGCCCGTCCTGTTGCATTCCACCAAAAGACCCCGCTGGACGCTGCTCAGGTTCGGAGCGGGTCAGGTCTGTGTAGGTAGATTTTGTAAGCTGCAGTATGCAGTTCTAGGGTGCACTATTCCAGGAATCGGCCGCACACTATCACTTGGGTACCTGCTTCGGAGACACTACCGCAAACAAATGCGACTAGTGGTGCGTTTACTCGATGGGAAATACATAAATCGCTACTTTATAACAATTGAAGAGTAAAAGTCATAAACCACATAACAACCATATTTTGTTTTTTTTTATATATATACCCATAAATGGCATATATGTTATGTGAATTCACACTAAAAGTGATTCTGTTTTAAACCAAATATGTCACTGGGCACATCTCCACAAGCAGTTTACTTAAATACCGCGCAGTTTTTTTTTCTTATAACTCTTTACGTATTTTTTGGCTCCTGAGTGGTGTATGAAATTTACTCTTCAAATGTTTATGCCAGTCATTTCTTTTTTCGAGCGACTTGAAGCCCAGAATTTACAGTCAGGCCTTAATACATAATTTTGTCGGCGGCCGTGGTCTGACGGTTAACATTAACGTTAATACCAAGCGGGCTCCCCAGGTTCTATTCCTGGTGGATTTAGGTTTTACTCTGAAACCATATTATATCTGAATTTAAGAATCCAGAAAGCTCTTACTAGCTACATCAGAATTTGCCAACCTCTCTTGTTTTCTTTAATATATTGAGTTAGTAAGAAAGCGCTCTTGAGGGGATTATATTGGTCTGGTAACAGCGCTATGCCAAATTCTCGAAGAAAGGAATACAATACTAATTTCTAACCTTAAAATGTAGGGATTTGTGTTCATAGTCGGAACTTATACGCTTCCAACATTAAAGTGACGCAATGTATTCACGTGACTCTCTTATTTAAGGAAACCACAAGAAATTTGTAGAAAATTTCGCTTTAAACACATCTTCAGTAAAAATAGTTAAGATTTAGTGTTAAGGTCGGACTAAGAATTTGGGCCTATATGTTAACATCACTCTACTTGTATTGTATACAGTGCAATAGGGCAATCTCTTCTAACGAACCAGAAATATGTTAAAAAGGTCTTAAGTGAAAACCATACTTGCATCCTTTTTTTTTAAGTCTCGGTTTCAAAGGGAATCGAATCCGCAACCCCCGTGTTGAAAAAAGGCGTTTTGCAATCTAGGTCAAGGAGGTCGGTCGTCCACCCTTAAAGGGTTTTTCGGAGAGAAAGTATAACTACACGAATATGAAACTATTTACGCATAAATATTTTGTCTCGTTTACATCCATACAAATTATCATACCAACTCTTTTCTTTCTCATACTTTTCCCTAAGTTTATATTTTTTCAACCACCTTCCTTTCCCTCAAGGGTCATCCTCTTCTTCGCTCTTCTTTCATTTTAGACATATCGTCGTTCAAAGCGCAAACGGTATCATCGCATCATTATTATTACAATTAAATCAAATAACATTTTTGTAGCTTTATTACTATATTTATTTTTATTCAGTCACAAAATCGATGATCATTTCGACTTGCTAGGACATTTTCAGCTTTAAAAAATACACGAAATCAAGTTCAGTTTAATCACGCCGTGTCCCTAACTGGATTGACAGAGAGAACAAAGCTCCAAACTTTTCTATCCAAGCATACAGCTTTCGCCTCCTCCACATTAATACATCTCGTCATGCATAATCTTCTATAATTCATACTTCTCACTTTACCTTGTTTCAAAATCTAGTCCTTGTTCAGTTTAATACCAGTAAAAAATAAAATACTATGGTTTATGAAGTACTGTAATTCCAAAACCATTACTGGGTTTTATGACATCTTAAGTGATGTATTTTTCAAGTTAATCCTTTGGGGGTTTTTTTAAACAAAATATAAGTATTATGAGATTTTATGTCTGTGCAAAATTCTTTTGAATGTATCTTGAGTAATTAAATAACTTAAGGTAATAGAAAATGGAGACTTAAGTGCATAAATTACGGAACAATAAATAGGGGTACCTACCCCATTTTAGGTAGTGTAGATTAGTGATATCATCTCAGTTTGTGAAAAGATTTTAGAGGGTTTTTCAGATTTTCTAAAAATTTATAATAACTGTCATAAAAGTATTCCGTGTATCGAGATTATTTTTAGTGAAATGAAAGCGTTACATAACATGTGCGGAAAAATAGTTAATAACAGAATGAGGAATGAACATTAAGTGATGAGAGCGGAATGAACAAAGATGCAGTGTTTATGGTGATGAAGCATTGATATTTTTCAGCCAGATGGAAATAATGAATGGTTTAAGATTTACAAAATAAGCTTTAAGAGTATTATAGACGGTACGAGAATTTTAGAAAAGGCCTAAAAAACGTGGCACGACCAAATAAATCAAATTGTGAAACAGGGAGGAGTTAAAAGCCTTTATTTCTTTATTTGACACTTCGTTGTATAATAATTTGGCGGGTTAATTGCCAGGTGGCAATCTCGCTCAACCATCCAGACAAAACTAAATGAAAATGTAATTACCAGTCTCCAAGTCAAGTTTTAAAATTGAGGAATGCCGGAGAAGGAGCCTCGTGGACAAGGATTATGGGAAGACCTAGAAAAACGTGGCACAACCAAATTAATCGAATTCTGAAAGAGGGAAGAGTAAAAAGCCTTTATTTATTTAACACTTCATTGCATTACAATGTGGTGGGTTTCTTACTAGGTGGCGATCTATTCAGACAACCAATTCAACCAATCAGACAACCAATTCAACCAATCAGACAAAAATTAACAGAAATTAATTTACATGGTCGCAAAATTTATTCTTATCATTATTTAGTTATGTATCATACATACACAATATATAAAATTAAAATAAAATTATTCGTATATCATCAACCAAAGGAAGGGTTGGAGAGAGGAAAGAAAATCAGAAATGAAAGACGTTACATTGCTGACTTTATAACAGGAGACTATGCATGACGAGGTATATGGACGTGGTAGAAGCAAATGATTGAGTGAATTGGAGATTAGTTCTCTCTACCTATTCCAATAAGGATGCGGATTTTTTCAATATGTCTCTCAAGAAAAATATAAACGTAGCTTAAAACAAAATGGACATCGCTAAGTAAACAAAACATCCAAACTTCCTTCAACAAACAGCACCAAAGCAGGTTTGAAACGAGCTTCTTGGGAACTTCTTGATGGTTGCTCTCACCTTCTTCGGGTGCTGTATTTATTTACTTATCTCTCTTATTTGGAAATTACTAGCTAAAATATTTAACTATAAAAATAAGTTTGGGAAATCGTAGTAGGAGCTTTGGGAGGTGGTGTATGGGCGTGGAAGACGCCAAAGATTTGTGTCACGATAGGAAAGTCGGCGCTCTCTCGTGTCTGCTTACCCCGACAGGGAGACGGCGTGATGGTATTTTATTTATTTATTTATTTTACACACGACAAGAAATATACATAATTTGCGAAAAAAAACAACAGGCAATTTAATCCGGACACACAATTTTAATGGATCTGGGTTGGTTGCCTTTCATTTTTCGTGTCCCCGGTAAACTAGGCTTTTGCCTGTATCTCACTGAGGGTATGTATGTATTACGTTAATTTAACTAATCTTAACTTTGGTATTAACGAACCTTATTTTTGAAAACACAGAATTTTTAAGAGTTGAAATGTTTTATATAAGATAACATATTTATTGCTTGGAAAACGTGATTCTGCGTGCAATGTAGTTTATGTGTGTGCAATTTTTTTCCTTCAATGTATTGTATTTTTGGAGATCACAATTTTTTTTCCTTCAATGTATTGCATTTTTGGAGATCACATTTTTTTTCCTTCAATGTATTCTATTTTTGGAGATCACAATTTTTTTTCCTTCAATGTATTGTATTTTTGGAGATCACAATTTTTTTTCCTTCAATGTATTGTATTTTTGGAGATCACAACATTTTTCCCTTCAATGTATTGTATTTTTATGAGATCACAAATTAGTTGCTAATGTGATTTTTTTGGGAATATAGGTGGATTTCGCATCGCTCGTCTAAAATGTTAACTAACAATGACGATGTCCGTGGCTTCGTTGGTAAGACGTCTGTCGTCTAACCCGGAGGTTGCGGTATCGGTTCCCGATGGTACTCGTACATGCAATTAAAAAAAAAAAGATTCCAGTATTTTTTTTTCATTTAAAGCTTGCTGAAGTTTAACTATTATAGAAATACAATATTTGCTAAAGAAATGTTTCATCATTAATAACTAAACTCCCTTTTTCAATTTATTCATATGATTTTTTTTTGTCTTTCAAAAAATGCCGAAAAATAGAAATCGTTTACTTTTGAATGATTTATCCACATAACGGCGCCTCGCGCCCGGGTCCCAAATGTTTTTTTTTTACAAATGTTTTCTCACTGCTTTGGAATTTAGCCGTTTCTACTGTTACCGATTTCGAAAACCATTTAAACTATAATAATTTCGCCTTGAACCGCGTGAGTTATGGGTCTAGGGCAGGTGTAGTGAACAAAAACAAAGATTCTAATTTATTGATATCCTTGACATTAAAAGATTATAAACAATGTTAAAATATTTAATAATATTTTTTCTTTTATTCCATTAATTCATTTAATCTCCACGGTTTGCCCATCTTCCTTCTATCTCGAGGTTCTCTTCATTTCGCCTTAACACGTTCACTGCGTCGAACACGGCTCCCGTGTCCATACAAAATAGCCTTGAATGTTAAGTGCACTCATAAACGTCTCCCGATAAGGATTGGTCGCCGGTTTCATGTGTTTTGAAGACACGAAGGAATACACTTGTATATGATGTTTCAATAGAAGTTATGGGTTTTAAAAAAATCGCGAATTTTCAGCATCTTTGTATGACATTTTATACGCAGTGAACGTGTTAAGAGATGCTTTAGTTAAAGTCGAAAAGTTTAATAAATCTATAGAGGTGCATGGTCGCGCGGTAAGGCACTCGACTTCCGTGTGGAAGGTCGTCGGTCCGAATCCTGCGCTGTGCTAATTCCCTCGAATAACACAAGTATTTTTTCCGTCTAATATGCGGGAGTATAAGGTTACGTATAACTTCGGTCATATCTAAATTTAAAAAAAAGCTTATGTGTGTGATTTAAAAAAATCCTTTCCTAAAGCTGTGTAAACTGACTGTAATTTGTTTTTTTTTATGCTAAGAAATTAAAGTTGTGTATATTTTTCATGTATATAAATTTGTGTTTACGCATCCATTGTATACAAATACAACCTGTCGGACCAGTCACCGTACGTTAATCTTTAGCAACCAACCAGAAAAGTGTTAAGCCTTAAGTGAAAACTTGGCTGGAACCGTAATAAAAAAATCTGGATACCAATGTGAATCGAACCCATAGCCCCCGGGCTGGAAAACAGGTATCGTACCAACTAGGTCACGGAGACTGTTTTGTATAAATTTGTGAATACAGACTTAAATAATTTATTATAAAACTTTAAATTCAATTAACGTCATTTAAAACATTTTTGGACTACCTCCAAAGCCCGGTTCCGGTAATCATAATTATGCTAAGGCAAAGGCGTAATTAAAAAGACCGAAGACAATGTTGTCTCTTGGTCACGCTCTTTAAAATGTACAAATCACCTATCCGGATAAATTGAGAAGTATTATATGAATGAATTAAACAAATAATACAATGTTTTTGTAGGGTTTATAAAACACTCCGATTTTTGATTCGTAGTTCGTAGGCTTAGCTCCCCTGTTAGGGGTAGTTTGGACAGACGAATAGCCTTTTCCATCACTTTGCCCCCGCTGTCGTGTAGGAGGGGGAAAATAAATTATATTTGCTTTTTTAAACGTTTTTTTCCTGTCAAAATTTATATTTTTGATGTGTTAGGATGCGCGCACAATTTATCCTCTTCAGATATCGAAAACAGTATTTTAAAAAAAGTTATCGATATTTTTAAATATGTACCCATGTTTGTATATTTTTAAAATTTTATTGAATTATTGACTTATTTATTGTGATTTATATCGAAAGGTGTGTAGCGATAGGAAACAAAGGCAATCTGGCATTAAAACAAATACTCGAACCGGACAGTATCAAAATCTACTAAGATAATAATAAAAAACAGTATTTTAGTACTATTTTTTATGCATAGGAGTGAAACTAGGACGTGGAAAAAGACTGAGAAGAACAGAATAAATGTTTTAAATATGCTCTGCACTAATGAGAATATATTATGACAACTAGTTGCAACCCGTGAAATATTCACGGAAGTAAAACAAATTCTACATTTATAAAAATATATATTCATAAATGTAAAATTTGTTTATATACTCGTATATCATTTATACATGGTCCCCTTTTACACCGGTTCAAAAATTGTTAGCTAGGTATTAAAAATTCGTTCAGTATCACGGACCCACCGAGATTCAAATTTTGAATTACTTTCGCAGAGAATCTTAAGTATTCGTCTCTCGCTCTCTTGTATTCAAAATTCAATTCTCGTATTCTTTCTTTGACGACAACCATCGTACGGGTTTTAGCCTATTTATATTATGATACGGAATAAAATGATAAGGGATGAATGTGAACTTAAGGGTGATGTGTTGAGTGAGATTATATAGAGTACTTTAAAATTGTTTGGACATGTAGAATGAATGAAAAAAGGCAATATATAGTGCAAACGTGAGTGGAAGAGGAAGACCAAGAAAAGTATGGTTGAATCAAGTGAATGATATTTTGAAAGAAGTAAACGTCAAAAAGTCAGGGAAATCTTAGGAGTCATAAGAGAAGATGTATGGATTTGAAATATCATCTTACTAACTAGAACTAACTCCGTGGTCTAGTTGGTAAAATGCCTGTCTTTCGACTCGGAGGTTACGGGTTCGATTCCCGCTATAACCCAAGTGTTTCAGTCTGGTGTTCATTTAAAGCCTCTTAAATATCTTTCTACATGTAGTGTATACAAAAAAAAGTGTTATACATGATTCGCTCGGGCTCTGTTTTAGCTGCCGGGCGTGATTTTTTAAAAAGAATATTGGTTTTGACTCCCGAGTTAGAGCACCCTCGAGGAGAGTTGGCGTTTTTTTTCCGCGAAAAGAGGAGATGAATGTGTTTTTTTGCGCGAAAATTGTTCTGCAATAGACGGAGAAACTTTTGTGTTTTAAATATTTTGTATTTTTATTTTGAGGTATTGAAAGATGAAGAAAACACTAGTGGTCAAGTGGAATTCAACAATCCACCACATGGCACAATGTATGGTAGATCAGGGCAGTTGTTTCCCTGGATGACCTGCGGGTCTAAGGCACCAGTAATCGAGCTTTTAGATTAAAAACTCTTGAGTAAGCAAATGACTTGGACTTCGCCATTATATGTATTTTAAATACCACCACGCGTGGACAGACAACAATACGAATGAATTAAATAAACTGATGTGATTTGTGGGTGAATTATTTTTCCATTCATACATTTCGATTGATACTTAAGGTCGATTTTCAGGCCTTGATTTTGATCAAATCAAAATTCTTAAATAAAACAATAGCCCACTAAATTGGACAATTCACGATGCCTAGTAACAATTTTGGATCTATGACAAGAATAATAATAGATATATTTGTCAGTTATCCCATTCATAGAAACATTTAGACCAATTTAATGCTCGCCTCATACTCTGTCTGTTTTAATATCTATTATTTGACGTTTCCTGTATTTTAATCTTGACGAATGGAGTATGTTTGGTTCTTATTCATTGCACATCACGTCGTGTGCCTGATTGAATTATTATCTAGGATAATTTTTTCTCCTTTTTTTTTCATAGGCATTATAATGAATGTTGCGAGTTTCAAAGTCATGGTGACAAAAAAAGTGTGAAAGGAAATTTACATGTCTTATACGGGTGAGAAATGAAAGAGGACAAGACGAAGAATTCTGCATTTAGGTATTTTTTTATTAGATGATGGAAGAGTTACGAGGGATATCGAACGGTGGGAAGGGATAGGAAATAAAGTCGACGAGGCTCTAAAACATTTGTACTCGAACTGTACAGTAACAAAATCTGTTCAATTCACAGCACTATTTTAGTATAATCTTTGATGTACGGAAGTGAAACGTGGACGTTTAAAAATACTGATTAATGCTGTAGAAATGCGTGCATTGAGAAGAATATATGGAGTGACAATGTATGACAAAACGTAATGTAGTGATAAGGGATGAATGTGAACTTAAGACTGATGTAT
Source organism: Odontocerum albicorne (assembly GCA_949825065.1). Classification (NCBI taxonomy): domain Eukaryota; kingdom Metazoa; phylum Arthropoda; class Insecta; order Trichoptera; family Odontoceridae; genus Odontocerum; species Odontocerum albicorne. The sequence continues at coordinate 3,728,772 of OX463860.1, read as the reverse complement.
TAAGTAAGATGAAGCGGAGTATTTTGAGATAGTTTGGACATGTGGAACGATGAATGAAGAAAGACTAACAAAATAGACAATGTGAGTGAAAGGCGTGTGAAAGGAAGACCACGGAAAGTATAGTTGGATCAAGTGAATGGTATTCTGAAATAAGGAAACGTAGAATGCCGAAGATAGTCGTAGCTGTTGTATGGATGTAGAAAAGGCTAAGGATGCGTGTCCGATAGGAAAGTGTGGCGCTCGTCCTCTGCCTACCCCGACAGGGAAATGACGTAATTATATGTATGTATTTTCTCTCATATTCAGTATAACGTAATATCCCTAGTCCCATAAATGACATGAATTACGTTATAATGGCATTTGAGCGGGATTGTTAATAAATCATTTTTATGCCCCATAAAACACGCAAATTTTCATTCATAAATTTCGAAAGTGCTTATTTTCAACAAAATGTTTTTTTCTGCGTTAATTTTTCTATCCTCCCTTACACGAGGCATGGAAGTTTGAATGAACACATGATGGATTACCCTTCAAATACCAAATAAAATGACGTGCAGGCCACGTCAACAGCTATAGTCCATTTAACCCTTCGTCTGAAAGGAAAAGAGGGTTTGCCCCGCATTCCTGTTCCCATTCAATTGCTCCCATCCGACGCATCCGGTCTCACGCGGGGCTGTAAAGGGTTATAACATATACCCATAAGTGTGTATGTTGCGTGTGTTTAGTTCTAATCCATGCTTATATTTATATATTATTTTTACAACCAACCAGAAAATCAGAATGATAGCAATTTTTAAAAAGTTAGATACCGATCGGAGTTAAACCCGCAACCTCTTAGTCGGAAAACAGGTGTCTTTTCAACTGGGCCACGTAGGTCGTCACAAAATTATAGTTACAAAATTATACTCAACAAAACTTCGTCGCATCCGTAGATTTATCTCATTGGGGTTTTTAGTGACACATTCAAATATATCAAAGCATTTCTAACATTTGAGACAGCATACACGTACAATTTGTCTATTGTTATGTTGTCAGGATGTGAAGTCAGTATGGACACTTGATAGACCCGTTTGAAATATCCTTGAACCCATAATTTAACTTAAATGTGGTGTGTTTTTGATAGGTGTATGGAGCTATATTGTGAAATGGGTTATTGATCTCTCCGAAATTATGAATTACACCACAAGGGGTTGAATCAAGTGGTACAGTACCCGGCGATAAGTAATACACATCGGGCTTAAGAAACGTTCGACAACGACCGACAAATCGCGACGGAACACGTGTATGAATGACTGAGACGACGCTCTACAAAGCCGAAGTTAGCCGATTATGGCCGACATTATTATTAACCGCCGGGTACTGTACGTACATAAATACACACCATCACGCCGTTCCCCTGTCGGGCTAAGCAGAGAGGACCGATAACTATTTTTCCTTATCTCGACACACACCCTTCGCATCTTCTACATCCATACAACACTTATGATTTCTTTAAGTTTCCTTCTTTCAAAATATTGTTCACTTGATCCAACCATACTTTGTTTAGTCTTCATCTACCACGCCTTCCACTCACATTTGCATTGCATATTTGTTTAGTAAGTCTTTCTTTATTCATTCGTTCTATATGCCCAAATCATCTTAGATCGCTCTTCTTCATCTTACCCAACACATCAGCCTCGAGTTCCGATTCATCCCTAATCAATTAATTCCGTGTTCTGTCATAAATTGCCACCTCGTGTATTCTTCTCAGTGCACGCTTTTCAGTAAAGATTATCGTCGTCTTAGTTGTTGGCCCCCGTTGTCGAAGATACCCTCACCACTCCAACGTCAATTCATTTGGAAGACGATGCTGTGTCCGGAGTTTTTTTTCCTTAAGCGTGTGAGCCATTGCACACCAGTAAACTCACCGGGCACACCGCTATACTTAAAACGACACACAGAAGTGAGGCGATCGGAGCACACCAACATGTTTTTTTAGTAATATATATGACCGAAGTCATAGGCATCTTTATATCCCCGAATACTAAGCGGAGAAATGCCTGTATCGTTCGAGGGGAAGTAGCATAGTGCGGTGTTCGATCCGGCGACCTTCTGCACGAAAGTCCAGTGCGTTACCGCGCGGCCATACACCTCATTCTGAATCACTGCATGAAATATCGCAACGTTATTCAGAGTGACTTCGGTCACGTATCGTTTTTTTTTAAATTAGACTTTACACGTTATAATTCTTTCTTCGTCACTTATCTGATAAATTATAAAAAAAATATGTACTCAAATCAGAAGTAATTTATTTCTAAATTTAAAGAAAATCGATTGGAATATAAAATGCGTTTTTTTCCTCGCTAATGATTACGTGGGACCGCGGGGGGCCAAAGCCCTCGGAATATTTTCAATAATTATTGTAATATATTCACGATGGTCGATACTTAAATGTCATATGATTATTGAATTATTTAAATAATTCAACAATTATAAATGATATGAGCGGTCATAATCATCGACACACCACATGAGAAGAATATGTGGTGTGTCGTTATATGACAAAATAAGAAACGTGTTTATTTATTAACAAAATAAACGACACTTAAGTTTCTTTTTCATTATACAGTAATAATTAATTTAAAACAAAATATAAAATAAATTACTTTCTTAATTCACTACTCACATTAATCTCCGCTACACGTGTTTCTAACTCATATTATTTCGAGGCTCTCTTCAGGTTTCCCGCTTCAGAGCTTCGATGGGTAGAAACAAGTGCATCATCATCATCCTGTGGTGTAACTCATAACTGAGCATCGTGACTCTCATGATAACCCTTGACGAATACTTTCCTTCCATCTCTGACTCCGCAGTTCGAAGGGCAGTTGTTAAGGGTAGTTCCGTTGCGTCTCTCACTTAGTCAGTCCAACGTATTGGGACTTTTCCTCTTGTCAGTCGTCCTTCCACGCTTTCAGTGACCACAGGTCTCTCCAAACTGTCTTCTTAGTCTTCAGCAATGTGTTTGAATAATCGGAGAACTCGTTGTAGGCATACAATCTCTCTGAAACACGTGCAGTGGGGATTTAATGTACCTGTAATTAGTGAATAAATGAAGCAATTTATTGTTAAATATTCTAAGATGGAGTCCCACAAAGATAAAGTCGAAACATATAAACAAAATGTAACGTATCAAAATCTAATATCTATGTACAGTACCCGGCGGTAATACACATCGGGCTTAAGAAAGAGACTGTCGGCCATAATCGGCTAACTTCGCCTTTGTCGAGCGGTCTAGCGATGTTACGTACGACCTTGTAGCGAATTTTATAGCTTGACTTAAAACTCCATCCCTATGAAATTCAACTTGTTCAGGATTTAAATGAAGCAGACTTTGCTCTACAAGTTTGGATTTTGTGGCTAGAATGTTTGAATAGCTCTCTAGATTTAACAATATACTCTTTTGAGATATTGTAATTTGTTTTATCAAACACTGTTTATTCTACTTTTTGTAACGGTATATATAACTATCGGTTTCAAGGCTTTCACCTCATCTTCAGGGCTCTCCTGAAGATGAGGTGAAAGCCTTGAAACCGGTAGGGTTATACCGTTACAAAAAGTGGAATAAACAGTGTTTGATAAAACAAATTACAATGTCTTTAAACCTCTACAACGTTAATGCCTTAACTATAAACAAAATCTTTTTAGATAATTAAATTTCCATGTAAATGGCTTCGTCCATAAGCAAAATTGTCGTCATTACAGTGGTTTTAACCCAAGACTGAACCACTAGATACCACTTCATTGTGCATGAGTAACAGTGTGGGGAGGCATGTCAGCGTCGGGAATCATCAGTTCTTATTTCTTCGAGGACGCTCGAAGCCAAGCCAAGCTAACGAACAGTTAATTCGGAGCATTAGATTCAAATACTGGGAAAGTTTTTGACTGTGAAATTGCAAGAATTTCCCGGGTACAATTTGACGATGTGGTTTCTACAGGATGAGGCCACTTGTCACACGTCCAATAATAGTTTGAAAGTGATTCAAGAGATTTTCTCCGGAAAACTAATTTCGCGGAGCAATTACATTTTGTGGCCTCCGCGAAGTCCTGATTTGTTCCCATTCGGTTTTTTTTTGTGCGGATATCGAAATGGCGAGATCTGCAAATATTCTAATGACTACACTGCGATTGAAACAAAACATTCGTTAAGGCCGAGGCCATATCAAAGTGCTTCGTTAGGTGCTAAGCTAGGTTTTACGTGACTCATATACTAGGTGACTTCATGCTTGGCCACACCTAAGTGCTTCGCACAAATTCATTTGACATTTGGGAGCGGTTGAGTCAACAAACGATGCTACTCTCAAAACTAACCAATTTCATTACAACTTACCATCTTTATTTACTTCATGTGCAACTTCATTCCAAAATGATTTTATTACAGGTACATTTTTGTATAATTTGCTCGATGGGTTTCACAAAGGCTCCTTTTTATACACAGCTGTTATTAAAACTTCCGCCATCTTGTAAAATTACGATGACACGATAAAAAAAAACCAGCACGTCTGTTCGCTAGGAGATTCACTCGTCATGTAGTGTGGCGCGAAGCGTGCAGTGTGGCCATTGCGATAGTATGCGGTGCGTTGGTTCGCTAGGATATGTCGAATAACTTGCAGCGTAGCTCTAAGCATCAAGCGAGGTTCCTACCTGTGTGGCCGAGGCCTAAGAGATCTGAACGATACCTCATAAAACACGCGGACGCTTGCTTCAAATTTTTCTAGCCAGATCTAACGAATGCCGTCGATGCGGTGGTGGTCATTTTGAGGACATTTATTGAAAATAAATTATCCAACCTTTTGTTACATATTAATAGTTATTCAAATTAACAAACCATTGTTTTATTATACATTTTTCAAGAGTCAACATTATTCTGTGTCATCCTTTAATAATATTCTTAAAATGCCAATTTATATAGCGCCGTTTAGAAAACAAATTCTATCCAAGAGTGCTCTAACTCAGGATTTGAACCCATTTACAAATTTTGATACGACCTCCCAAAAAAAAGAGTGTCGTCAAGTGCTTTCTAAAGCTGTACGAAACCCATATCTCAAACACTAAGAGGCAGACCAGTCCACGCCACACGACGAGCAACGACAAAAGCTCTGCGTAATACTTTGCTCTATTTGATTAATTTGGAAGAACCAATTTATTAGATAAAGAACAAATCGACCTTAAATTTCTACTTATCTTTGAAGGAACGTAAATCAGACACATATTCGAAAGATACAAAGTTTGAAATATATTCGTTCGCGACACTTAAGCCAGCGTAAACTTTTTAGAAGTGGACCGGTATTGAAATATTTATGGACATATATCAGCATTGAAAACAGACTGGAGTCTAGAAATTTGCGAATCAGGCAAACTGGAATAAAGAGTTACAATAATCCAGACGCGATACAACAAATGAATCAATAAAGTTTTTCCTGGTTAGAAGACATCGATGTAAAAAAATTAACTTTCTAAGACACCTAAAGAAACCTTATAACTAATTTGTCTATCGAAGGAGAGCTTACTATCAAAACGGAGACGAAGACATTTGACGTTATCTTTTACATTAAATTACAGTACAGTGTGTTACTTTCAGTATATTAATAAAACTTCTCCTCGGCATTTAGTATTACATATTAGTACATGTGCTAAACACCTTAGGGATCCAGCCCGGAGCAAATTGCCTTTTAGTGTTTACTCAGAGATAAATTTAGCCCGTTTTACCGGACGGAACCTTCAATTCTCGTCTTCCATCTACACATATATCTATTTACATCTGGCCACCAGAGATAATAAACATCAAGAAGAAGCTCCCCATCTTCCCGCGCCAGCAGCAGCGTCCCGGACCGGCGCAGCATCCCGTGTTTGATATCTGGGAGTTGTTTGTTTGTTTAGCCAGCTAATTCCCTTGATACGGAAGATCGTTATTTTCAATATTGAGAAATGTTTTGTCGAGAGGATGACTTATATTACGATCTCATTATGATTTGATGACTTTTCATGTTTTTTTTTGGCTTCTTGGATATTCTTTTCGTAAGAGAATGATTTTTGATAGTCTGTTGAACAAAATTAATCTGTATTTTGACATCGATTGATTTAATTTATTTTGGTGTTAAATTCACATATTATATAATACATTTTAGAAAAATACTTAATAGTATTGTACCTTATTCTTCCATTTCTTTTTTTTTACGAATTCTTGCTTTATTAGTTTTTTTAATTATAACAGTAAATACGTATAATAAATTATATTAGATATTGTTATGCCATCCCATCGTATCGTACCCCTCGGAGTAGGCAAAGAGAACAGAGCTCCAGACGCTCATATCTCGACACACATTCATCGCCTCTTCTACATCCATACAACTCCTACGATTTCTCTGACTTTTTACGTTTCCTTCTTTCAAAATATCCAACCATACTTTCCTCTGTTTTCCCCTTGCACGCGTTTCATTCACATTTGTACTATATATTTGTTTTGCTAGTTTTTCTCCATTCATTCGTTCTACATGCCCAAACTATCTCAAGAGTGCTCTTCATCTTACTCAACATATCAGCATCAAGTTTACATTTACCACTAATTTTATTTCATATTCTGTCGTAAATTGTCACCCCACGTATTCTTTTCAATGCGCGCATTTTTACAGCAACTCCTTTCTGTATTTCTCCACGCACACGTTACACTCTCATACATCAAAGTTGGTACTAAAATACTGTTGTGGACTATCATCTTAGCAGATTTTGATAATGTCCGGTTCGAATATAATATACATTTAAGGTCTCCATTGACTTTGTTTTTTTCTATCACTTCACGCCATTCGATATATGTTGTAACTCTTCCATCATCTGAGAAAATACTACCCTAATAGTAGAATTTTTCAACTTGCTTCGTCGTTGCTGGACCTCATATTCAAAGATGACCCTCGTCATTCCAACGTCAATTCAGTGGAGTCAAGCGAAGCTGTGCCGTGGATTTTTTTGTTTCTTTTCTTTCTTTCTCTATCTTCTTTTAACGAGTGAGCCGTTGCACACCAGCAAACTCGTCAGTCATACACCTGTACTGGATCAGATGGTAAACCGAACTGAGGCGATCGGAGCACACCGGTATTTCTTTTCTTTTCTCTTTTGAAAGAATATGTATGACAGAAGTCATAAATATTTTTATACCCCCTAATATTTATTTATTTATTTTTATTTAACACTTTTATTGCAAATACAATCTGGCGGGTTTATTGCCAGGTGGCAATCTCTTCCAACCAACCAGACAAAAGTAAATGAAGCAAGTTACGTGGTCGCATAAATCATTCAAATTACTCCATCCCCACGAAATCCATAAACACATACATGAACATATGCTCACGAACCCCACAATGACGGACAAATCCCCGAACATTCATTTTCATATAAAGTGACATATCAATCAAACGGCCACGCACCTAGCTTAATCCAAACTTGCATTGTTCACTTTTATTTATTAATTCTTTTAAAATTAATAATCTTCATCATTTTTGTCCCCCTGTTTTCAACACGTTTTAAATACTCGTATATTTATGGTAATAGTTCCTTTTAGATATAAATTAAATTTATTTTGATTGATTTATTTTAGTTACGAAATTTCTGTCACCGACTGCCCAAAAAGTTTCTTCTATCTTAACTTCTAAAATACACACTGGCAATCTATCATTTTTTTTTCCTACGTCTCAGTACCTACTCCATTTCCAAATGAGTAGCACATATATTCATCTTCATAGCGCCGCTGTTTCGCGACGTTAATGTTTCACTGGCATAAATCAGCTCGTCTTTCTCCCTAATTTAGCCCCCTCTCCATATGGCAGTCAGCGTCGGTGTGAGTTAAAATAAATTAACTAAACTTTCTGCTTTGACTGACTTACTGCACACTTTCTCAAACGATCGTCGATTATATGGAATAAATACAAAAATGAATATTTTTTTCTTGATTTTAAACTTTATTTTTGATAAGTGAAACTTCTATAGGCGCGGTAATGCAAATTGGCCTAACGTCACGAAATCGAAATGCTTCCCTTTTTTTATTATTAGGATTATATATGTAATAATATAATATTATTATATATATTATATCAAATATATATTATATATAGTATAATTATACAATATTATATTTATTTAATTTAATTTAATTTAATTTCTTAACGACACAACAGTGTCTTTATATACAAATGAACATGTGACAGGTTATACACTTACTTAAAATTATTGACAAATAATACAAAACTTTATCTTAAGCTAACATGAAGATACATGATACACTTAAGCTAACATGAAAAAGCAGTAGTAATAATAATTTACAGTCATTGATTTAAAATTATTGAATAATTATATGTATATTTAAGTTCAATATATGTTATGTATGTATACCACAAAATATTACCAAACTTCACCAAGCAGACTTACGTAATTGTCGAAGACTTATTTTATAGAGGTAAAGAACTCAGATTTGTTTTTAGTGGAATAACGCATACATAGAACAAATATTGGATTTTTTGAGATATGTGTATTAATATGTTTATTATATTATATTGATATTATATATATTATTTTATTATATAATATAATAATATAATATGTATAACATCATCATTAAATAATATAATATTAATAATGAATATAATATAATTATTATACAATAATATTATATAATAATGTAATATATTTAATATAATCTAATTATATTATATATATTATAATATTAATTAATATAATGTAATTAATTATTTAATTTAATATAATAATATAAATTAATTATCAAATTTTTTATATTATAATAATATTATAATTAATTATGCCACTCTCAAAACTAACCAATTTCATTACAACTTACCTTATCTTTATTTACTTCCTGTGCAACTTCATTCCAAAGTGATTTTATTACAGGTATATTTTTGTATAATTCGTTCGATGGGTTCCGTTTTATACACAGCTGTTATTAAAACTTTCTCCATCTTGTAAAATCACTTGGTGACACAATATAATTAACCAATTTCATTACAACATAATTAAATTATTATTAATAGTTATAGTTGGTTAATAATTATAATTAATTATTATTAATTATTAGGACCTAAGAAGTTTCACTTCTACCGCGCGAGAGTCTCACGCATCTGTTTTTTTTTATATTTGATATTTTACTTTACATTTGATACATTAAATAACAAAAATAATGAAACAATTAAGTTTAAGTATAACATAATGACAACTGTAACAATGTTACTCATACTTCCCTGTGAAGTAACTAAGTTATGCCTTCAAGTATATTGAGTAATTTTATCCTCAATTTATCCATCGAGATGTGGGAAATTTCGACATCGAAAAAATGGCTATATATTTGGTATGTTACAAATCTACACATTCGTGAATTATTCACAATGATCAGATATTCACATTTTGATACACAATACATAGTAATATTCGCACCGAATCGAAAAACAATAAAGATACGAGTATCATATCTGTGGCGTTATGGCAGAAGTTAATATGTCCATTTTTTGTCATTTTGTGTTTATTTTCCCAATTTATAGAAAATATTTCTCAGCATGTTGTGGCAAAACTTGGTGTGTCAGTCATTATCCAAACAAAATATACATTGTTGGAAAAACTTAAAAAATGCTTATTTATACTGATTTTAACAGCTTATCAAAGTTAATATTGCTTCTCCTGTAAACTTAGGTAAAACGGACATATCAACTCCTGCCATAAGATATTATGTTTCTCTTTAAGATCGCACACGCATCACCCACAGATGAACTGCGACACAAAATCTGCCAAGATCAATATTTCGAGAGGAATAATTTTCTTTCCCTCTCTTTATGCCTGTAGGGAATACCGTCGTCCCTGAATATTGTCAACACGCACGGTCAATGACCGACGAACCAACCTTCGGACATGCTCAAAGGTCGCATACCAGAACATTAATATTGTGTACCCGCAAATACTATTTACGACACATTCCACAGTAGAAAGAGAACACATCACGCCGTTTCGCCAATAAATATTTTACCCACTATATTATTAGCAACGTCTGCGACCACCTCTGCACGCACAGGAGTGAGATAAAAATATATTGCGGACGCATTCACGCGCCCCGTTCTGAAATTGTATATATACGTACTTATCGATAAACGAAGATCACTTATTATTATTCACTTGACCATTCATTGCTGTTTACTATTCATTGATTGTCCACTTTCACTTTCCGCATTCCTAATCGACGTATTTTATTTTAAATACCGAACAATCATAATCATCAGCACGTCCAACTAGGACATTCGCTAAATGCCCTTTTAATTATCTTGGACAAGAGAGATTAAAATGATGGCCAACCACACTAATAAAATAACTTGAATGAAATTATTGGTAACAAGTGCTGACTTGTATCCAGTCTGGTACACAGCTCAACTGTTCCATGTCTCCCAGTTTGAGAAACGCTTGCACTAGTCATCGCAACCCATAACCACCATAGCCCTGCGTGAAAAGATAAACGTTCTAATTGATTGTGAATGTGAAATATGGTTGGTTTGTCGTGTGTGGATTTCCACTTATAAATTATTTTTCGTACAAGATTTCAGAAATATATCAATATTTTACTCAATTTTGAGCGAAACACGCGGATTCATTTAAGACGGCTTTACGAATTTGTGAAAAAAAAGTTTTGAAGATCGATGTGATATACTCGTAAGTGTGTGTACTGGTTGGTACCTTGTTAGAATAAATTATTGGAATTTTTTTAATAACTTTTATACTCATACATCACACAGTGTTCCCTGTGAGGTATGCCGAGTAATATATACTTGATGAATCCCTATACTTTTTATCCGGTCACACTCTATTCTCTTTCTCCATTATTTCAATCACGTGTTATCTGATTTATACCATTGACGCGTTTCACTTTATGAACATCTACAGAATCTGTGGATAGTAAGTAACATTGGAAACAAGGAGCGAAATTCGTAAGTAGTTTAGATAAAACTAGTGAAATAAATTGATATCTTATTAATAAAATGATAATCCATATAAAAATGAGAAATGTCACGGATGAAAATTAATTTTTGGGTAATATAATTGTACCTAACCCTTCCTTCCCTGTGATGTGTAACTAGTACACATTGCTTTTAAAAACTTTAATATCTCTATAAATATAATAAATACTGGGTTCAGATTTTAGGTATTCCTCCGTAATACATTTACGCATTGAATGAAAAAAATATATTAATAATAATTAGCACTTATCGGCCACGCCGGAGATATTTTGTGAAAATCGGGAGTAAATTCACCAATACAATCAAACGTGTGCTAGTGTGTGACGTAGGTATATTCATTCTAAAAATCGCTGTGGGTGAGAAGCGACGCTATTCACGTCTCACTCTCACTCTATTTCAGTATATGGAAACGCAAGAAATAGAATATCAATCAGTTCGCTCGCTTCAGTAGCTTGCGGGCTTCCATACTAGGTGGTCCCTGCGCCCGTTTTGTGAACGTCGGCCGATGTTTTTTCATGTTTTCAGCAATTAATTTTCAATTATTATCCCTTTTGACTTCAAATTTAATTAATTTAAGCGATTGTCTATGAATATTCTTATTTTTCCGATTTTTTAATCGCTCATTTTTACATGTGTATTGAATACACAGCACCGGAACGCGCGGGTTTTTTTTAACACTGGAAGGGAAAGGTTAACTACAATTTGAACATATATCACAACTATTTACGAAATAAAATATGTATCAGAGGTAATGTGTGAATAAACTGAGAAGGTCAATGGGTAAGTATAAGTATATATAAGTCGAACGGAAATGTATGCTGATGACATAGAGTTGACGGTGTCTTAAGTGATCGGTTTAATATTACGAAATGGGTAAAGCAAGAAGGTGTCATGTCACCCTGGTCGTTTAATTATTCCACAGATTCATGTGTTTAAGAACTAAATACGTCAATATATCGCATATACCAGTTGAACGGGAATATATATTTGTGTCGAAATAATGTAAACGAATATTGAGATGGAGGATATAAGACTGGCAAAAATCGCTAAGACTGAAAACCCTAACAGCAGGAGATTACCAAGAAGACCCCCGAAAAGGTGGAAAGACAGCTGGACATCATCATCCCAGGACAGCCCACTGTCACAAACAGTTCATACGACCTAAACCAAGAGCAAGAAGGAGCATATTGAGAATGACTTTTTCTTTTACGAAATACAACACTAGAATAGAAGCACTCTTGGGGTGCTCGTATACCCCAAGCGTGCCTCGTTTGCAGTCAAAATATAACATATCGGCTATAGGATGTATAATTAAATGTCACAGGATTTATCGTAACACAATATAATTTTCGGATATTGTCTAACAGAACCCTTTTTCGATATCTCCACACCCGTTATCTGCCTATGAATTTGGGGAAGTGGTTCAATATAATAAACGATTAAATCCATAAAGTTAACATGTTTGTTGTGTCAAGATAAGATTACTCAGTCGCTACCGTTGGTTAAAATATCTCATTTTCCTGATAGTTTGATTAGGACCATATTCTTCAATAATTGCTTCAATAACTATTATGAGAAAATCTCATATGTAAAGCAACATACAGTACCCGGCGGTAAGCCTAAGGCCTCGGCCACACAGGTAGGAGCCTCGCTTGAAGCTTAGAGCTATGTTGCGACATATCCTAGCGAACCTATGTACCGCATACTATCGCATTGGCCACACTGCACGCTTCGAGCCACGTTGCATGACGATTAGTCATCGAGTGAATCTCCTAACGAACAGACGTGTTGGTTAATTTACAAGACGGCGGAAGTTTTAATGACAGCTGTGCATAAAAGGGAGCCTTTGTGGAACCCATCGAGCAAATTATACAAAAATGTACCTGCAATAAAATCACTTTGGAATGAAGTTGCACAGGAAGTAAATAAAGATGATAAGTTGTAATAAAATTGGTACAAATTCATACTTCACAAATTTATTAAACTATTTTTCAACGTAATCGCCGTCGAGATCGAGACATTTCTGTAGTCACTACCATAAACTTCCACGAGTTTCCGATGGATATTCGCGGCGGTATTGTTCTTCAAAGTCAAAAAATGGATGACCGCGCGGATCTCGCACGGACGGAAGGTGGCGGGAGCGCGCGACGACCTCTCCATCGGAAGAATTTACTATGACTGAACAAAATGGCCGAAAACACGCGGGACCAAACAAACTGACCGTTAGGATCCCCCCTACACGCCAGGTGCGCCAACTTCGAAGCAAAAAATTTCCCCCGGCCTCAGGAGCCCTTGTAACCTTACTTTCTAGATGACCCTCGTAGTATTGAGCCCACGATATATTCCGATATATGATAACACGCATTTTTTTAAGTTGAGTGCGAGGATATGTAGGTAGTGGCAGCGGCCATTATATTAGATACTTCCCCGCGTGTGACGTTCAGAAAAACATATTTGGTAAGAAAACCGAAAAAAACTAACCAATGACGAACTACAAAGAAACCATTGTAGATTTTCCGATAGGTGATAGTAACACATTCGGCTTTAGGTGTAGTGTATGTGTGTAATGTTCATATACAATTATACGTTTTAATAAGACTCCCAAAAAGGGATGTCTGTCATAATCTGAGAAAATACTGCCTAAAAAGCAGAATTATTCAATTTGGTTTAATTTTTCATTACTCACCCATGCATCACATTTACTTTTCCTTTCACAGTTTTCAGTCACAATTCTTTTATATTTTGCAACATTAATTCTATCATCATGGCTTTGTATCCCAAACTATTTCAACTTTCTCCTCTTCATCTTACTTAACACATCAGCCTCACGTCCACATTCATCCTTTATCATTTCACTACGTATTCTGTCATACATTGCCACTCCGTGTATTCTTCTTAATGCGCGCATTTCTACAGCATTAATTCAGCTCTTATCAGTATTTATCTACGTCCACGTTTCACTCCCATACATCAAAGTTGGCACCATAATACTGTTGTGGACAGATTTTGATACTGTTCGGTTCGAGTATTTATTTATTTTCTCAAAACAGACTTAACCCAAGTAGATTGAAAAATACAAAAATTGTTGACACTTAAAATAAAATTTAAAAAAATATTTTTTCAAACATATATTTATACACACATATATACAGTACCTGACGGTAAGTAATACACATCGGGCTTAAGAAAGAGACTGTTAGCCATAATCGGCTAACTTCGGCTTTGTAGAGCGTCGTCTCTGTCGCACGATACGCTAATAGTCTCGCGGCAGAACACGTATATGAATGACAAGGACGACGCTCTACAAAGCCAAAGTTAGCTGATTATGACCGACAGTCTCTTTCTTAAGCCCGATGTGTATTACTAACCGCCGGGTACTGTACATACATATATTCAATGTCACAAAATGTGATATGGAATATGTCAATATCCGAAGCAGTCCCGTTCAAAAGAGTTAAGGCTCTTCCCACAGACATAGCAGCTGCAAGACCTGTTGTTGCGTTATTTTTTAGTGCCCCTTGGACTTTGTTTCCTATCGCCACACTCTGTACGATACTCTTCTGAGATAATACTACCCAAATAGCAGAGTTCCTCGCTTTTACTTCACCCATATATGTTGATTTATTCTATAACTAATTATTATTTTGTGTTTTTTCAACTTTTAATTAGATTCAGTGCCTGCTCTTAGACGACCGGGTCAACGTGTACGCAATATTTTATATTGATAATTTAGTTATTCCTTTTTAATTATATTCAATGCCTGCTCTTAGACGACCGGGTCAACGTGTACGCAATATTTTATATTGATAATTTAGTTATTCCTTTTTAATTATATTCAATGCCTGCTCTTAGACGACCGGGTCAACGTGTACGCAATATTTTATATTGATAATTTAGTTATTCCTTTTTAATTATATTCAATGCCTGCTCTTAGACGACCGGGTCAACGTGTACGCAATATTTTATATTGATAATTTAGTTATTCCTTTTTAATTATATTCAATGCCTGCTCTTAGACGACCGGGTCAACGTGTACGCAATATTTTATATTGATAATTTAGTTATTCCTTTTTAATTATATTCAATGCCTGCTCTTAGACGACCGGGTCAACGTGTACGCAATATTTTATATTGATAATTTAGTTATTCCTTTTTAATTAGATTCAGTGCCTGCTCTTAGACGACCGGGTCAAACGTGTACGCAATATTTTATATCGATAATTTAGTTATTCCTTTTTATGGCAGGTATAAAAAAGGGAAATTTAAACATGTTTCCACTTCAGTTACCAATTAAATTATTCCTTCCCTTTTACGTGTGACATCGCATTCAGGAGAATGCACATCGTATCTTTTAGTGGATATAATCGATCGCCTATTCGGCTGACCGAGTTTTCGATGGGTCTTAATCAGAGACGTGACTTGATATTTGGGCCTAAATTAAACATTTGCGAAAAAAAAAAACCAACCAGAGCTGAAATGTGATCTAAGATCCTACAGCGCCATTATATTATATAATACATTGCGAAATTCGTTTGCATTAGATCAAGTGTCGCGAACGGATCGATTTCAAAGTGTTTCTTTTTTTATTCAGGCCCCTTAAAGAGATATTTATGTAATACTGTACTATATATAAGTTGTAAAGTTATACCATTTACGTAGGAAGACATCCTTTGCATAACCACCAACTCCCAGATCCTTGGTTAAAATCCAGGCACAGCTTTTTCAAAGCCTCTACGCCTTTGGAACAACCACCTACTATTGTTATACTTGAGAAAATTTAGCATGGTCGCTGTGACAGTTCATAAATTTGCCCCAATACAACCTGGTAACGACGTTCAGTAATTTTAATTATTTTATCAACTTTAATATAAGCCTCGATTCTATTGTAATAAATAGCAAGTTATTTAGGTAAATACTATACATTACATAAAACTAACACTAATGACAAATTAATATATCTTGTTACAAATTAGCAAAAATGTGGCAGTTTGTTAAAATCAAATAATATTTGGTGACGTTTGTCAAAAGTCACTACGTTAGTCTGCATTGGCTAGGGGTGGGGTATACGATAATTGCATTTTCGATTTTTTTATACCTAAAGTTATGTGTTCGTAATTAGTATTAATTCATAGTGGATCTTGGCATATTTAAAGATAGATACAAATCATACAATACATTAGAAAGTCAGTACGAGTATAATGCAAATTAGGAATTAAAACGTCAGTTTAGAGAAAAACGATTTTTCGATTTATAAAAAAACTATTCGATTTGTAAAAAAAAACGATTTTACCCCATCCCTTTGAGACATGATATTTCAAATGTCACAGGGACCATCCTACATTTTCTCAAGTATAGGGTGAACGAGTGAAGAGAACGAACACACCCCATAAGGTTGATTTTGCTTGTAGAAGAATGGCCACTTGTCTCTGAATTGCTCTGGAGAACCTCGAACTATCTTAATAAGTTCTGTACATGAATTGTGCCAACATGGAAAATGTTACTTGATGGATCTACCCTGTATCTGCGGTGAGTAGCAGTCAATACGACACTTGTAGAGTCCAGGAGAGCCCCGTGTGTCTCGCCGAAAAGAGCACTTGATTCGTGGAACGCCTTGTTCTATCCAGGTGGTAGCATTCTATGTGGAAGTAGTATAGTGCTTTTGACACGAAAAGAAGTTAGAACTAGATAATTTTACCTCTTCAGACCTGGTGTACTTTGTAATGGACACATATTTAGTTCATATGCACTTTGTAAACAATTTTGTGGTATATTTCTGTTTTCTAATAACAAATGAAGTATAGATTACTGTACTATCGACTTGGAACGTTTTGGGCGCCATCCATCTAAACTAATACGATGTAATGTTGCGTTTAGTGTAAATAATACACTCTCAAGCAATAATATTTATTTAATTCAGATCTGAAGATGTTAAGACACACTCATATAAATATTACAAGAAATAAACGTTTAAGAAATCAAATTAGATCATTGTAAATGTTGTAAGAGACGTTTTATGACCTCTTTATTTTTTTATTGTTCAAAATATCTGAATTATCAGTTAATGCATTCATTTTAATGTACAGAAAGTAATTTTTTTTAATATAGGAAATCAATCAGGATTATCACACAAAACATATTGTATCGGACGTATGCGTCACCATAATATATATTGATATATTTTATAGATTGATGTATTTTTTTATGTATAAATTCTTGGTATAATTTTATGTTTGTTGAGGTCCGTGCTGTGTCACGACCGTTAATTGAAATGTTCCTTATGCGCGGCCATGGCGCGAGACAGTATCAAAAGTTGGCCGGCCCATGCATGAGAAAACTTGCGAGAATTGTGATATTTCGCAAGTCATGACGGCATGCACGGACGAAAACAGGTGCTTGCGATGAGCGATTGGCCGCACATAAGGAGCGCCAACTCAGTTCACTCCAGTCTACTGCCTTTTACTTGCGACCATCTACTACCTGCTAAAGAGGAATCTCTTCACCCTGCTACCTTTCACCGGAAAAGCATCAAGTGAGCCGAAAGCTCCGATCATTGAGTAGTAGGCATTCACCTATTTCTACAATCTTTGTACCGGTGCCGTACACATATCATTTATAAATAAAACCAAGGATTCAATTCCCAATTACCAGTATTCATGTCATGCATGCATGATCCGTCATGTCAGCTGGACAGTGAAGCGTTACAAATTATACACAATTGGAAGAAACATAAATCACTAATTCCTCAGTCAATTCATCCACCATACTCCTTAACTCTCTTAGTGTTAAGGAGTCCGAATTAAATAAGTCCAATACCCGTGATAAAATAAGAATTTATGAATTTCATTTCCGTACCCTTCGTACGCGACCTAATTAACATCTAAGACCTTCGTAAAAAAATAAGTACCACACCCCTAAAACCCCCTTCAAATTTTCATATTTGAAGTACAAAAAAAATATTACGGGTCCAAAGGGTCCTTGTAACCCCTCTGATCCACCCTATTGCGCCCTATATTCCCTTCCTTCTGCTTTAGTCAGGGGCGGTGGCGCGTGCGATGTTCCGCCCCTTCCTTGTCGTCTGCTCCGAAATCTATTTTAATTGAGAGGGCAAAAAACTGAAATATATATTTATGGGCGAATATTGTTTCTTTTTTGTTCTATCCGAACTAATGCGAAATCGTTACTCGTTTTCATAAAAAATAAATATTTTCTTTTTAATCCGTTCTCGTTAACTTGATTATGAAATTACCCGTGACGAGTATAATATAAGGCATAGTACAAAGTGGGGGGTTAGGGTATTTGTCGTTGGTCTCACCGAAAATGACTTCTTATATTCCTTCGCTACATCCCATCCATTTGGGGTAGGCTGATTGGCCATGTTTCCTCCATTTCTCTTTAATTCGACAATCACTTGGGGATAGTCCGAACCTCGTCATGTCTTCCTTCACGGTCTTATGTAGGCTTTTCTTAGGTCTGCCTCTGCATATATGTGGAAGATTCCAATTCGTGGTCTTTAAAATAAACCCCTCATCTCGCCATTGCACGTGCCCATACCAGCGTAGTCGTGCTTTCCGGGCTTTATCTACTTTTGCGGCCACTTTGATTTTTCCGCTAATTCATCAATTTCGGATCTTTTCCAATCGAGTGACGCCCAGTGATCACCGTAGCATGCGCATCTCCGTGGCACGAAACTTTTGTTCCTCTTTTTTCTTTAAAGGCTTAACACTCGTCTCCATGTAGTATAGCGGGCCTGATCATTGTCTTGTAGGTGTTCTTTTAAGTTTTATTGGTAGATTTCTGTCGCACATAACCCCCATCGTTTCTCTCCATTTGTTCTAGCCAATGTTTATTGTGTTCTAACATCCTGGAGCACCTCCACATCTGTTGTAATGATTGATCCGAGACATTTGAATCAATTTGAACATATTAGGTATTCGGATAGTTTGGTAGTTCAAATTCCGTATCTGGTGTGTCACCGAAAATTACTACGTAAGCTAATTTATTATAGACATATCATGTTACATATTTCAATGTGGCAATATCTTTCAACCAACCAGAAATATGTTAAACAGGTCTTAAGTGAAAACCACTCGAATCCTTATTAAAAAATATCTTGGTTCCAGCGCGATTTGAACTCGCAATCTCCGGGTTGGGAGACAAGCATCTACTCAACTACGTTACGGAGATTGTCGTTGTATTATGTCTTTCGAAGGTTTGGCTTATTATGCCAACGTTTCGAAAATGTTGCAGTTTTCATCTTCATGACTTATTTTTAGTCAACTTCGTCAACAGTGCAACGTGACCAAAATTACCTTATATCACTGATACGAAGAACCGCGCAAGCCTCCATATAACGTTTTTTTTTATATCCTATTACGAATCTCTGCAGATTTGAATGCGGCGTTTTCGCCACTCGACCACGGGCAATAATTCAATTTCATTTGCATAAAAGCAATGAATTGAATACCGACACACGACGCCACTAATTTTATTCAGAACACAAAACCTTTCTCCTTTATTGAATTAATTCAACGAGTCCTCGAAATCTTTTATTCCTGAATTTCAACCCTTAAAATCAGCGCTATTGAAACTTTTCTGTTTTAATTTAACTCGGTAAAGAGGTTTTAGAAATTAACAGAATAGATATCATGGAAACATATTAATTTCGGATGGCCACACCAAGTGGGATATTGAAAGAGATTAGCAACAGTGAATGCTGGGTTATACCATGTGGATATAGACGAGAAGCCAAGATGGCTGCTCATGATGGAATCTTGAATCCAACGTCAAGATATGCAAATGGGAAATTTTACCGTGGTAAAAAAAAGTGATAAAAATAAAACAAATGCGTTAGAAATGAGGAGAGTAGAATGAAAAACCAATGTATGATAGATTAAAGGAATTATAATATAAAGTAAGAAGATGCAGTCTTTGAGATGAACAAAGGAGATTTGAGAATGTTCGGCCACGTAGAAAGTATAAATGATAAAAGCTTTACATAAAAAAATATCTATGTAAGATGTTCACAAGGTACGAGAAGTATGGGAAGACCTAAAAAAAGTGGCACGGCTAAATTAAATATCTTTTTGAAAGTGGGAAAGTTTAAAGCCTTTATTAAAAGTATGCATGGACGTGGCGCAAGCGTAACATTAAGATGAATGGCGTTTTGGTAAAGAGGTATATGTCATCAATTACTTATTTGTCGGTTTGAAGTTTTGCAATTATGTTATAGATATGGTAATTTCATTTAATTTGATATGTAACACTCATAATGTGATTAAATAATAGCTGAAATAATTAATTTGGAGACTTTGCTTTCACTCTCCTGTAAAATTGTGTCTGAGTGAGTTATAACCTATTATGTGTACTATTTTTCAGTTATTTTTTGCTATTATAGTCGATACACTTGAAATAAACTTGAAACCTTCTCTATATCAGAGCAACACAATTCAATCGATGTCTTCACAAATATCAAGTGCTTCCCCTCACCTTCTTTTACCTACAAATAGACATTCAGATTCAAGCTATCAGCTAAGAGCTCCAATCTACTTGCGATTTCACATGGCGTGGTGGTAAAAATTGTCTCGTTTTAATTTCGTTATAAATAATATTCTTTCCCGTTATCAGTTCACACAATAAAATATATATTTTACCGAGTGCAATTCAAGTTTCGCAATCTCCTCGCCGCCAAAAGAAGTGATACCACAGGTGGAGTGAATCACTCCATATAAGAACCAGTTCTATGAGGGAATTAATATCATCGATTGGCACCGACTTAACTGTGCACAGAACGGTGCTCGGATCCAATCTGAGCAATTATTGCTGAACCTGATCGGAAGAACGCCGCGGGTTCTGGATCCGACAATTACTTGAATTCGAAGAAGAGTTTCTGAGATGCTATCACGAGAATGAAAAAGAAGTAGAAACAGCAATGAAGTTAAATTAAATTACTCAGTAACTGATACAATAAAGTTTACTGGAACCATCGAGATTAAAATTGAATGGTCACGTTACTCCGTGAGAAGTCGCTTTGTGTTTTTAATGATTATTTGTAGCAAGTGTTGTGTTTCTCTGAATCTCATTTCCATATGGACTTTCTTATCTCATTGTGCTTGAGATTTGATCCTTGTTTCATCAACACTACCTTACTAGCATCGTCAGGTCCATTCGACTGTCATCGTTCTGTCACTTTGGTCTTTAAGGGAAGACATATGATATCCTTTGTAAAATAGATATGTGCAAATGAATGACAGTAGTATTCGAGGATGTAATGATACATATGAGTTCTGTCATATCTATTCTTTCAAGAATAGAAGAAAAAAACATACCGGTGGGGCTGGTGAGTTTGCTGGTGCGCAACAACGTCTCACTAAAAAAAAACTCCGCGGTACAGCTTCGCTTTCCAAATGAATTGACGTTGAAACGTCGAGGGGATCCTCGACTACGAGGCCCAGCAACGACGACGAGATATGTGCAGTATACATACATACAAACATATCATCACTTCATTTGTGGGGTAGGCAGAGAGAACATATCTACATTTTTTTCTATCCAAGCATACAACCTTCGCCTCCTCCACATTCACACGTCTCGTCATGCACAATTTTTTAGCAATCATACTTCTCGCTTAACCTAAGCTTTCAAAATCTGCTCTATTTGTCCAACCACGTTTTCCTCGGTTTACCTTTTCCACGCACACTTTACACTTCTAACTTGTATACTCGCTTAGTCAGTGTAATATATCTAAATATATCTAAAGTTAAAGCACAAATGTTATTTAATGATGTTAAAATAATAAAAAATGCATATTTATCTTTTAATCTAAATTAACAAACAAGAAATTAAGTACTCGGCGGTAAGTAGTACACATCGGGCTTAAGAAAGAGACTGTCGGCCATAATCGGCTAACTTCGGCTTTGTAGAGCGTCGTCTCTGTCATTTATACCACACCCTAGAACGCTTGACAACGACCGACAAATCGCGACGGAACACGTGCATGAAATACTATACAGAGACGACGCTCTACAAAGCCGATTATAGCCGACAGTCTCTTTCTTAAGCCCGATGTGTATTACTTACCGCCGGGTACTGTACATTGTTATTTCACTAATTAGTTGAATAACAAAGTAATTTTTCGTTTGTTCTACATGCCCAAACCATCTCACGGTGCTCTTCTTCAACTTATTCAACACATGTTTCATATTTATTCCTACTCCACTACGTGTTCTGTCATACATTGTCACCCCATATATTCTTCTGAGTGTACGCATTTCTACAGCATTTATTCTTCATTCTATCGTCTAAAAGCCCAAACCATCACGTTGTGGTCCTTATCTTAATACATTAGCCTTAATTTCACATTTATCCCATATCAATTAATTCCGTATTTAGTTATACATTATAACCCCGTGTATAGTATTAAGTGTATTTTTCGTCAATATTCCAGTATGTCTTAAAATTATTCTTTATTTTCTTTTTCCTTAATATAAAATTAAAACAAAGTGACCACAAGAGTTCCACAAAGTGACGCCGGAGTGATTTAAATACGAGGGTCATCCAGAAACTAAAGTTACAAGGGCTCCTGAGGCCGGGGGAATTTTTTTGTTTCAAAGTTGGTGCACCTGACGTGTAGGGGGGATCTTAACGATTATTTTGTTTGGTCCCGCGTGTTTGTCGGCCATTTTGTTCAGTCACAGTAAATTCTTCCGATGGAGAGGTCGTCGTGCGCTCCCGCCAACTCTCGTCCGTGCGAGACCCGCGCGGTCATCAGTTTTTTGACTTTGCAGAACAATACCGCCGCGAATATCCATCGGAAGCTCATGGAAGTTTATGGTAGTGATGTGATGAGTCTACAACATGTCACGAAGTGGGTTAGGTTATTCAGAGAAGGCCGTATTGATACTCACGACGAGGCAAGGCAGTGATTTCTGACGAATTTGTGCAAAAAATTGAAGAACAAGTGCAAAATGACCGCCGTGTGACGCTTGACGACCTTGACGGGGGATGAGACGTGGGTGTGTCACTACACCCCAACAGTTTTTCAACGATCAGGATGTCGAGGGAGCTGTGAAGAAGTGGTTGAAAGAGCTGGCGGCGGAGGTCTATGACACTGGCATACAAAAGCTGGTGCCCCGACTACAGAAATGTCTCGATCTCGACGGCGATTACGTTGAAAAATAGTTTAATATATTTGTGAAGTATCCTGTGAATTTCAGTTAAATACAAGCATTTTTCGATCCTACATAAATATTGTAACCTTACTTTCTGGATGACCCTCGTAAATATCTTAATCTTTTATCTGGTCGGTTGAATGAGAATGTCAAGTAATAAAGCAACTGGGCTATACTCGGTGCAATGAAGAGTTAATATTTAAAAAATATAACCGTTTGATTTTATAAATTTACAGTTTTAACATCATGTTAGTTTTACTGGATAATTTTCAATATAATTCCTTTGGCAAATGGCCCTTTAAAATCCCAACGACCATAATTCTTTTGTGAATGGAGGCTTTATTATATCCCGGGTCCCCGGAAATGTATGTTTCTTCATTCAATTGTGTATTTAAGGACATCTTGGGAATTTTCTTTATTAGGGTTATCCTTTTTTATGCCCTTTAACATGAATTGAAAAATAATAAGAATTAATGCGAAAAAATCAACAGTTCTCGAAATATAAAATTCATAATCATCGACAAATGCAGTTTAAATACTCGTACATGCATATGTGATGTGTCAATATAAGACAAAACGAAATTTAATCCATTAATTACAAATATGAGCTAAAAACTTGAAAACTGTAAGATCAATTATTAAATAAAGCAATTCAGAAATAATATTTTATTATTTATTTTTATTTTTATTTACACATGTTAAGAAATATACACAATTTGCGAAAAAAACAACAGGTAATTTAATTTGGACACACAATTTTAATGGATCTGGGTTTGTTGCCTTTCATTTGTCGTGTACCCAGTAAACTAGGCTTTTGCCTGTATCTCACTGAGGATATTTAGCATGAAAAAATAAATCGATACTTCTTTTCGATTTTCGATTACACAAAAACAAAACCCCGTTGCACATTCTCATCAATCTGACAAACAGTGACACTCAATTACAACTGGAAACATGCGAAATCAAACTCGTCACACATCGTCACTCCAGAAAGACCAAAAATGTTCATCCCACAATACACCGCACACAATCATAAAAATAAAAACAAAAATATAAAACAACAAAAAAAAACCACACAGCCTTTTTCCATACGTCATTCATCTTGCAAGTCCAAGTACTCAAACTCCTGTCGCAATAACAACCACGCTCCGATCGACTGCCTAAATGGTTTTCCTCCCTTTACCTTTATTGAAAAATAAAAGGACAATTTATATAGCGCCGTTTAGAGACCAAACTCTTCAAGGGCGCTCTAACTCGAGAATCGAACCGACTCTGATTGACATTAAAAAAATAATGAGTTGTGATTACTTCGAATCCTAAATAAGAAGCCCCGTCGAGGGGAGTTTTTTCTCTAAATCATCCATTCTGTCGTGTAGCTCGTGACTGAGCATCGTGACTCCCATGATTGTCTACGACGACTCTTCTGCATCCATCCCTGAACTCCGCGGCTCGAACCGTAGTTGTTAAGGGTAGTCCAGTTGCGTCTCTCACTGGGTAAGTCCAACGCATTGGGATTCTTCTTCTTCTTGTGCATCGTCCTTCCACGCCTTCAGTAACCACAAACCTCTCCAAACTGTCTCCTTGACCACGAGCAATGTGCCCAAAGAATCTGAGGACTCGTCGAAGGCATATTCTCCACAATCTGTCGGTGGTTCTCAGTTCTTCGAGAATTGAGGCGTTAGTTCGCCTTGCTGTCCATGGAATTCGTTAGATCCTTCTCAAGCACCACATTTAAAATGTATGTATTATAAGACCAAGTCTCCTCGCCATACATGAATATTGCGAAGACAAAGACTTAACTAGGCGTATTTTCGTCGTGATAGTGATAGTTTTGCTCTTCCATACCTTTTCCAGCTTTGACATCTCCATCTAAACGGCGCTATATACATTATCATTTTATTATTATTATAATTGAGTTTAATGATAACGATGTGATCTTTGCGGCCATTCGACTGGGTTTTTTCCCGCATCTGTATATGTCTCCACCTCTACCATCCGTTACTTTCTTTTTGATTGATGATATTTAACTTTATATGAAAAATAATGTTCGGGTGATTTTCCGTCTTTGTGGGGTTCGTGGGCATGTGCTCACGTATATGTTTATGGATTTCGTGGGGATGGATAGTCATTTGAATGATGTATGCGACCACGACGTAACTTGCTACATTTACTTTTGTCTGGTTGGTTGGAAGATATTGCCGCCTGGCAATAAACCCGCCCGATTGTATTTGCAATAAAAGTATTAAATAAATAAATGTATGTACATACGTATATAAATACTATCACGCCATATCCCTTTTGAGGTGGACAGAGTGGACAGATGTCCACACATACAGTTTTTGCCTCATACACGCTCTTCTGTCTCTTATGCTTCTTACCTTTCCATCATTGGAAATATGTGCACTGATAATAATATGTGATGTTTCGCTGTATGACAATAAGACATGTAATTATTAAGGATAATTATGAGTTAAAAACTTATCAAGTATATATAGATAAACATTTGCTATATTTTTTTTGCAATGTCCACATGAATTCGTATGTACGTACGCTAAGAGGTTGCCCCTTAAAGAATGCACCTTTTGTGGCTGCGTGTGGTGGTCGGGGGCGCAGAGCGCGGCTGGAGCGCGGGGGGCGGCGTCCCGGCGAGGAATGCGGCCCGCAGACCGGTCTGCCGGATCGAGGCTTTCCCACGTTTTGCCAAGTTGTGCTGATTCTATACTGTACGTTTGTTAAGGGGAATGATACGTTCTCGTACATACATAACATACGTACTGATTTTTACAAGTCGGGATGGGGATATATTCGAAAAGTTGCTTAAACAATCGTGAGGTTACTGCCACAAAAATTGTAAAAAATAAAACAATTAATAACAAACTGACGTATATACAAGGCTATATATCACCGACATAATATTGGTCCGTCCAAAGGCAGATTGCCCGCACTGCACTAAAACAGAAATCAAGTGTGAAAGGGGAATACAGATGCGTACAACAAATTGGTAACAAAATATAAAGGACGAATAACGACCTCCTTCAGCATGGGATAAAATACAAGAAAAAGAAATACAGTATTCAATTAAAAGGTATTTGGAGTTAGCAATGCATATGTTTCCGTATAAAATAAATTTAGAAACGTTTATAAAAAATGTATACATTTATTACATAAAATTTGTAAAAAAAATATTCATTGTATTCGTAAAAAAAATGTACATGTTTAATGTACATTTGGAGTTAGCAACGCAATACGTTTCCTTATATAATTCAATTAGAATGGTAGTGTTTGTAAAAAAATCTACACTTTATTAGGGAAAATTGTAAAAATGCTCCACTTATGGTATTATGTTTGGAGTAAGCAACGTAAATAAGTATGGTAACATTTGTAGTTTTACACAATTCGTACATATTTATTAGGCAACATTTGTAAATAGTGTAATCTGTGTTAATGTTACACGTTTAAGTTTTTTTTTATTCAAGCAACTAAATTTTTCTTATGACAATCTTTTTCTATTTATTTAGGCACCCTATTGAAAAGTATACAATTGGCGAATTTATTACAACAAAGCGATCTCTTTCAATCAACTAGACGAGACTTCAGTAGATTAGCACCGATTGCTGAATGAAAAATTACGACGTTATTTCCAAGAAGAAAATAACTAGACACAAGTTGAAACACGTTTTCAAATGTCACCAAAGACTGGGGTAAAAGAAGGAAGATGGGAAGGAAGAAGGACAAGAAAATATGTGCTATGGGGGAACACTCTTCGTCATCGAAGAGAGATGGAATTTTTTTATACGTGAGATGTTTTCACTGCAGTTAACATAAAATACATATGTACCATCACGCCGTTATCCTGCGGGGGTAGACAGAGATGACAGAGAGTCAGATTTTCTATCTCGACACATATATATCGCCTCTTCCACGTCCATACACCTTCTCATACAACTCCTACGATTTATCTTCTTACATTTCCTTCTTTCGAAATATTCATTTTCACCCAACAATCATACTTTTCTTGGTATCATACTTTTCTTGGTCTACCACTTACAATCAAATTTTTCTTGGTCTTATCATACTTTTCTTGGTCTACCACTTACAATCATACTTTTCTTGGTCTTATCATACTTTTCTTGGTCTACCACTTACAATCATACTTTTCTTGGTCTTATCATACTGTTCTTGGTCTACCACTTACAATCATACTTTTCTTGGTCTTATCATACTTTTCTTGGTCTACCACTTACAATCATACTTTTCTTGGTCTTATCATACTTTTCTTGGTCTACCACTTACAATCATACTTTTCTTGGTCTACCACTTACAATCATACTTTTCTTGGTCTACCACTTACAATCATACTTTTCTTGGTCTTATCATACTGTTCTTGGTCTACCACTTACAATCATACTTTTCTTGGTCTTATCATACTTTTCTTGGTCTACCACGCTAAAGCGGTCTCAGAGTGTTTTTCTACACCTACTCAACACATCAACCTTAAGTTCAAATTCATCCCTTATCACTTCATTCCGCATTCTGTCATTAGTTCTATACATTCAAAATATTATCTTTTCTACAATATTTTGAAAAGGGGATCAATTTATACGAGTATACACGTCTTAAGGCAATTTCGAATAAATGTTTGAACTGTCGATCCAAATTTTTCAATGAATAGAGAAAAAATGTTTTGGAGCTATCGCAAAATGGAACTGAACGACTCGTTTATTTACTTTGTTTTAGAAACAGTCACAGTATATGACAGCAGTATTAGTAGATTGCGTTGACGAAAATCAATATAAGTTTTGAATAATTTATACCTGCGAGAATACAGAACATACAATTATGACTCTCATCGTTATATCCAAGTATCCAGGTACTTGATGTAATTACAACCTAGACTTGAGCTACGACAAAACAATTTGAAAATTACACGTGTCGTGTCAAGAAATAAAAAAATAAAAATTCAATTACTAGATATTGTATTGTATTACACTTTCGTTTTATGTAGGAAGGTCTACTCGTAAAAGTTTCCAGCAAAAAAGGTGATCGAATTCAACTAACGTTTTTCAATATTGTCACTCTGTAGTTCAATACGTTTTTTAGAATCCCAGACATAACCGACATTTTTAAAGAGGGTTACTCTTTTATGTATGTATTAGGGTTACTCTGGAAAAAGAAGTATATAAATAAATATAGGTTTATTGACAGCAACATAGTATGTACAAAATATATTTAAATAACACTTCTAAAACATATAAATTGCAGTTAATACATTAAATACAGAAGCTATCAAAAGGTCTGGGCTCATCTAATAACATCCCCTCGGCCAAGATACACCCCACCAATATAGGGCGAACCCAGCCATGGGGACACCAGATGTTTTTCAGCCCACACCCTTGAACACGTAGAACAAGAATATAAAAAAAATACAGAAAATAAGTAGATGGAAAAAAATACATTCAAGAGAGAAGACATTAAAAGGTCCGGGCTCATCCCACAAACATTCCCTAGGCCGAGATATACCCGACCGCAAGGGCATATGAACATCTAAAGCAAGGTGAGGATATACAAGACCTGTGTCTGCCCCATAATGACATACAGCAAAGAGTCCAGAGCCGACACTGTCAGAACCAAAAATATCCTTCGAACCAGCGAAATGAAGGTACTCTGGAGTATCGCTGGCAAAACACTTCGTAATAGAGTACGAAACACAGAAATCTGAAGGATTTGCGAAGTTGAAGATATTGTCAGATGGGGGCGACAGAGAAGAAGGTTCTGGAACGAACATGTATCCAGAATGGCGGAACCAAGAGCCGTAAGAATGGCCAGGGACAGTATCCCCCAAGCAAGCAGACCTCCAGGACGACCTCCCAAAAGATGAAAAGAAAGCTGGCAGTCGACGTCACAAGAGGGAAACGATGATGCAGGACCATAATAGGCCTAAAAGAAGAGGAAGAAGACTTTTAAAAAATCATCTGGTACCAGTGGGAATCAAACCCGCAACTACCAAATTGGTCTTATAAACTAGGTGGCTTAGAGGAGTTCACGGTTTAATTCATATAATCTGACACGGAGCAGGGTAGCGCTTAATATAAAGACTAGAAAAATAGATATATAGGGCAAATGTGAGTAGAAGCCGTGTGAGAAGAAGACCAAAGAAAGTGTGGTTGGATCAAGTGAATTATATTTTGAAAGAAGGAAATGTTGCAAGTCAGATACATCGAAGAAGTTATATGGTAAAGATCTGTGTCGAGATTGTAATGTCTGACGCTCTGTCCTCTCTGCGTATCTCGACAGGGAAACGGGGTGATCGTATGTATGTGTATTTATTGGTATGTATGTGAATTTTGCGATATTATCCGTACTTCTCAATGGTATTGAAGCGTGGACGCATTCTCGGGCCTTCACAAAAAACTAATAGTTTTTGAAATGTGGTGCTATCGAAAAACGTTGAGAATTCAACATGTCGACCAAGTCCGTAGTATTATCAACCAGCAAAAAGAAAAAGTTAGAAAACTTTGGACATGATATCTATCACCGATATTGCGGAGCAAAATTCAGGGCAGATGAAGTGCGGATGGAAGACGTGTTTCCTAATTGAAGAACCTGCGAGAATGGTTTCCTTGTGGTACCATCTCTTTTTTAAGAGCTGCATGATTGCCAACTGTTAAAGAAAATAAGTCTTTTGTCGTTCATGGCATACTAATTATTGAATTCCGTCTGTTGTATCTTTTGATCTCAGAATTAAATTAAAGATCTTAATGCCATACCGCTCTTGCATTGGAATGCAAATACATTTGCAAAATTAACGATATTCGCAATTTTCATGCTGATTATATCACGTTTGCTTTTCTGTAATGGCGTCTGAATTTTTTCTCGCTAATTGCCTCCATTAACACGTTGATACGCGTGATTGAGAATTCGAGACGAGAATATTTTAATTCAACGAGACATATACGAGTAAATTCAGGGATAATCAACTTATCCGGATTTTTTTACAAATTTATTTATTTAAATACTTCGTTGTACAATTTTGTAGGTTTATTGCCAAAAGGCAGTCTTTTCTAACCACCCAGATTTTTATTTTATTTTGCTTCTGCCACGTCCATACACCCCATCATGCATAACCTTTTCATTTTTCGCTCATTTAGAATGTGATTCATCTGATCATGCCACGTTTTTCAAATTCTTCCCACACTTCTAGTACCTTCTATACTTATTGTTTCTTTCTGCGTGTCTGAATTATCTCAATGCTCATGTTGTCACCTTGTGCGTTGCATTTTCTTTTAGTCTGCATTCTTTCCTTATGCCTTATTACTTATTCTGTCATACATTGTTTTTCCACGTGTTATACGTAACATTCTCATGTTTACCGCATTTATCTTACTTTCATCAGGTTTTTGCCACGTCCAAGTTTCGCTTGCATATCTTAATGATTGGTGGATCTTTGAAAATGAATATATAATTAAATAAATATAATTTAGATACGTACTATGAAGGCATTCATTGTTTTAGGTTTACGTGATTTTTATTATTGTATTATATAGTATTATACTTTAGTTGCATACAGCGTAACCTGGTGGGCTCATTGCAATGTGTCAATATCTTCCAAACAACCAAAAATATGTTAAACATACCATAAGAGAAAACCAGGCCAAAATTATATTTAAAAAAATCTGAGTTTCATCGGGAACCGAACTCGCAATCCCCGGGCTAGAAGTCAAGCGTATTTACTCGCAAGGACACGATGGTCGTCCTTTAATCCTGATTAAAAAATATCATAGTATAAATAGGCCAAAACCCATACGATGGTTGTCGCCAAAGAAAGAATACGAGAATTGAATTTTGAATACGAGAGAGCGAGAGAGGACTACTTAGATTCTCTGCGAAAGTAATTCGAAATTTTAATCTCGGTGGGTCCGTGATAACTAAACGAATTTTAAATACCTAGCTAAAAAATTTTGAACCGGTGTAAAAGGGGACGATGTGTAAATGTTATATATATAAACAAATTCTATATTTATGAATATATATTTTTATAAATGTAAAATTTGTTTTACTCCCAGAATATTTCACGGGTTGCAACTAGTTTTTCGTTAAATGTAAAAATACATACTTGATAACTGCTGTATTCCGCATCAAGAAATTAAAACCCATTCCAGTTTTGAACCACTCAGATTAATGGAATTCGAGTTTCCCATATTAATTTCTATTCGCCAAGAATTTGGGTATGGTTTTGGGTGTACCCTCCCACGCGTCGTGTTTGATTCGTGGTTCGTAACTAACCTACATTATTTTTACATTATTTCATCTTATTTGCATTTGATGCTGGAATTAGATAAACGATGAGATGACCTCTGTAGCATTTTCAATATTGCGATATTTAAATAGAAATATTATTTCATTGAATACTGGTTTGGGAAGAAAATTGAGAAGTGATACCGCCAACGCGAATTTTTTTTTTCGATTTCGAATTATTTCACAAAAATACTGTCGTAACATTTCTACAATTTGTGTACAGCAACGGTGAAGACTGTTGTTTGTATAAAAATACTGATTTAAAATTTACACTGTGTGCAGCAACAAACCACACTGTTTGCACAAACACTGTTGTAAAAATGTACAATTTATGTAAAGCAACAAATGACACTGATGTTGGTACAAAAATACTGTTGTAAAGGTATACAACTTATGTAGAGCAACAAACAACACTAATGTCGGCACAAAAAGGCTGTTGTAAGGATGTACAATTTATGTAGAGCAACAAGCAACATTAATGTTGGCACAAAAATACTGTTGTTAAATATAACATTTATGTAAAGCAACAATAATTTGTTGGAGCGCTCTTTGGGAGAGTTTTCTGTTTAACGGCAATATATAAATCGACCTTTTAGTATTATCAACACTATTTTTGGCCCAAAAAAGTATTGTTGTAAAAACTGTACAATTTATGTAGATCATGTGTGAAAAAAATGGACATAATTGTGCAAAAATAACTCAATTACAAAACCTGTTTGCAATATGTGGATTATTTTTACGAGCAATTAGTCAATGATTCTTCATGATGATGTTTTTTTTTTCTTGCGGGCTGGTCTATAATACTTATATTTAAGAGTATTCGCGTTTTTCTTAGTCGTATCTGTTATGGCTGAATGTCGTGGCTTCCTGATGGTCTGGACCTGAGCAGATGGTTCTCCTCTACTCGTCCCCGTATGGATATATGATTAATGCAACACTAAAGATGTAATTGTCATATCTTTGATTGGGTCTGTCCATCGTGCCCACCGTCCCTCAAAACTTCCAATCACTACCAGTTTCTCCAAACTGTCTCCATAGCTCTTCTAGCAGTATTCTCTTCCTGCATGACGTTAACAACCTTCCATTGACTTGTAGATCCTGGAGGATGGACACGTTGGCGCGTCTTGCGATCGAAGAGATACGAGTCACTCGGCGTTAACACCGCATCTCGAAAACATCCAGTATAACTCTTTCCTATTTCCTCTGCCTTTATTTCTACACTCCATAGTGGTGATATGGAGACAACCATCGTCCTCGTCAAAAGAATTTTGCTATTGAGAATCACACACCGACGATGCACGCATTATGATGGAATAATCATGAAAGGAATTTTATAATTTAGTTCTAACATGTCATTCCTAGAATTTTATAATTTAGTTATTACATGTCATTCCTAGAATTTTAATCAAGCACTGGATTTTTTGTAAGTGTTATTGATTCTGCTATTTAAGTAGTATTTTCTCAGAAATGTAGGTAGATCTATTGTCTGATTTATTTTTTATTTATTTAATTCACGACACATATGAAAATAGCACATGGGACAAGTAAATTTAAATACTTATTAATATTGACAAACTTACATTAAATTTATCTTAAGCTAACATGAAGATACATTAAAACTAGTAATACAAAATAATTGTTTAAATAACTCTGGCGTCACTTTGTGGAAATCCATAATTAATATAAAATTTAAAAACGTTTTACTTTGTTTTATTATTCTGTATTTGTTAAAAGAATACACGTCAATGTACGAGTAATTAATGTATACGTCAGTTATTCACATGATGATGGCACTGCAAGTGTTGAAATGCATTGTGATTTGCAATAAGTAAATTGGAGTGGAATAAAACAGAGTAACTGTTTTTTTAAATTTTATACAAAATAATTATTTCAATTAATGTTATGTTTATAAATAATGTATGTTTCAGTTCGATATATGTATGTATATTATAGAATATTACTGCAATTTTGCCAAGTAAACTTATGTATTGTAACAGTGGAACATATATTTTAGATTTTATATTGGAAAAACGTTTTATAATTTAATTGTATCAATACGTTAATTGCAGCTTATTAATAAGAATACTGATATTATGGTTAATTACAGCTTATTAATAAGAATACTGATATTATGGTTAATCGCAGCTTATTAATAAGAATACTGATATTATGGTTAATCGTAGCTTATTAATACTGATATTATGGTTAATTGCAGCTTATTAATAAGAATACTGATATTATGGTTAATCGCAGCTTATTAAAAAGAATACTGATATTATGGTTAATCGCAGCTTATTAATAAGAATACTGATATTATGGTTCATTGCAGCTTATTAATAAGAATACTGATATTATGATTAATCGCAGCTTATTAATAAAGAATGCTGATATTATGGTTAATACTGATATTATGGTTAATACTGATATTATGGTTAATTGCAGCTTATGAATAAGAATACTGATATTATGGATAATTTCAGCTTATTAATAAGAATACTGATATTGTGGTTAATTGCAGCTTATTAATAAGAATACTGATATTATGGTTAATCGCAGCTTATTAATACTGATATTATGGTTAATTGCAGCTTATTAATGAGAATAATCATATTATGGTTAAGTGCATTATTTTAAATAATTTTTGATAGCAAAAAAGACTTATGAATCTTAAGTACGCAGAAAAGTACAATACTTAATTTTGTTATAACTGCTCCAGTACCTACATAGAACAAGAATAATTGATTTATCAATAATTTTAATGGAAAGTTATCTTAAAAATTTAACAAACACATGGGCTCACTTGCAGCACGAGATGCAAGTTGCTTAGCAACATCAGAATATTCCTCATGTTGATGAAGGGTTTATACGAGTATATATATTATATATAATATTATATCAGTTGGATGTTTGAAAGAATTATGTTGGCAAATTACTAAACTCGAATAAGAGATTGTTGGAGTGTTTCACTCATTGTTTTAAAATGTCAATGTATATTTGCTTGATTGTACAACTAATGTTGCTTTTTTTTTGTTTCAGGTGAGTTTCCGTCTTTTACTTAAAATTCACTGAGATTATCAACAGTTTTGTCAAGAAAAGGTAACTAACATACATAACTGTCTTTCTGTATTAATGTAACGATTGTATTTTCTCGGATGAAAGAGTTACGAGCGATATCGAATGACATGTAGCGATAGGAAAGAAATTCAACGGGACACTAAAATATATATACTCGAACCGGACTATATAAAAATCTACTTAGATGATAGTCCACGGAGTAATAATGTAAGACAATACGGAATGAAGCGATTAGGAATGAACTTGAACTTAAAATCGACAGTTGTAGTAAGATGAAGAAGAGCATTTTGAGATGGTTTGGGTGCATGGAACGTATGAATGAAGAAAGACTAACAAAACAAAGGTGCATGGTCGCACGGTAACGCACCTGGACTTCGTCAGTTCGAACCCCGCGCCGTGCTAATCTCCTCGAACGACACAGGCACTTTTTCCCCCTAGTGTTCGATAGCATAAGGATACCTATGACTTAGGTCATATCTATTCTAAAAAAATGAGAGAAAGGCATGGTAGAAGATACCTAAGGAAAGTATGGTTTGATTAATTGGATGATATTTTGATAGAACGAAAAATAACAATAATAAATATAGATTTATTAAAAGCAACATAGTATGTACATACGAGTATATAAATACATTCCGAACTCTCACACATATTTCAATATAAAAATAAAATACATTTAAGAGAGAAGCTATTGAAAGGTTTGGTCTCCTATAACACCCCCACGGTCGAGATACACTCCACCAATAACATATAGGGTGCAGATAATATAATAATTAAGATGAATCGTAGGAAATGTATGAAGTAAGTCTGGCGCTACTTTCTCTCTGCTTACCCCAGCAGGGAATGTATGTACGCTATTGACATAAGTGTTATGGCCTTTTGCAACGACAATACCTTTTAGAATTTCAACGGTGTAATTTTATTTGTATATTCGTTGAATTATAATACATTGAAGTATAATATTAACAGTATTATATAAGTAATAATAACGATGATGTTAACATCGTAGTGGCTTTAAGAATAATGATTGCTGCCTCTGATATGACGTCATATTTAAAGCAAAGATAACCATACGCACGACCCTTCGATAGATTAAGAAGGAATTTTTCGGGTATGTTATCGATGCCCTTAAAGGTCAAATCGATATCAGGCGATTTATCTCGTTCGCAGTTTACTTCCATTTAGTGATACCAAATCTTTATTGAATTTGGATAGAAAACCGCCAACAAGATAATAAATTTAAACATAATGCATTGAGTTAAGTTTGACATACATGTGATAACACTAATATTTATAGGTTCTAGATTACTTAGTACAGATATGGTTAATAGCTTAACATTGGTTTGCTTGATAACTTATAATATTTATTGGAAATGGATTAGAGTATATGATAAGATAACATTGGTAGGGATACATTACATAAGCAATCATCGCCTATTATATCGCTCTAGTAGTAGCATATTCAGCCAACTCCGATTTGCTTACAAAACGCGTAAATTGCTTAACTAGTCATCATAGACCGCTTTAGGCTGATCTGCTAAGGATCTGTGACCATTATAGTAATAGGAGCTCTAAAGGTGAGTTTATACAGTCGCTTAGTCTTGGTACGATATGATCAGTTTCGCTCGCTTATTCCCTGGGTAATTTTTGCACAGATAAAGAGAAAATGCTAATAAAGTAATAAATCTGCGACAAGTGATCCTTAAAGGATGTGTAGAATATAGTTTATTGTTTAATTTTTATTTAATCCAATACTTAAAGAAAATTTATTAAAACATTCACACAAAACATTCATCATTTGTGTATAATTTTATTTATCACTAGCTGTACCCGGCCACGCGTTGCTGTGGCTCAGACTGGTTAAATGGAAAAGAAAGAAAAGAGAAAGCACACGTTTCTAATATGTTTAATTTCACAATGCTTGTGGGTATACAATATTTTTGACGTCTTTCAGCCTGTCGCGTTCATTCTGTTGAGAACGAAGCAGATCTGAATCTGCAGAACTCGATCGCCGTGCTCGCAACCGTGCACCCTCAAGTCTAGCTGCACGTCGCTCTGCTGCTTCCTCGGCACGTATTTGAGCCATTCTTTGTCTGTTTCGCTCGTTCGCTGATGCCCGCTCTTCCTCAGTTTGATTTGCAATTAAATAATAAATATTAAATATTCAAATACGCGCGTGTTGAAAAACAGCGCCATCTGTTGGCCGTAAAAGCAACAGATGGCGGTGTTTTTCAACACGCGCGTATTTGAATATTTAATTATTTAATATTTATTATTTAATATTCGACATCAAAATGAAAATAAATCGAAATCTATATTGCGTGTGTGGCCGTTACGTTCAACAGAGGGCGCTCCCATTATATCGTCTGTTTTATATACTTTTTTATATACAACTGTATATAAAAAAAGTATATATAAACATGCGCGTATTCGAATGCAACCTTTTGTCAAAATTTCAAAGCAAATCGGTGAAGAACTTTCGGAGATTTAAGATTTTTAACATACGAACATTTACATTTTTATTTACAAATATACATTTAACATTTTTGTGGCACACCAGGTTTAAGCTCGGTCTTATGGTATATGACGTTGATTTAAACTAGAATATGTTGTTTTCGCGTGTGAATTGGTGAAACTTTCCGATCGCATAGTGATGTTTGATTTGATCCTGCTTTTCAAGATAATGAATGAGATAATTTACTGTCCGAAGATACTGGAATTGATCGCATAGTGATGTTTGATTTGATCCTGCTTTTCAAGATAATGAATGAGATAATTTACTGTCCGAAGATACTGGAATTGATCGCATAGTGATGTTTGATTTGATCCTGCTTTTCAAGATAATGAATGAGATAATTTACTGTCCGAAGATACTGGAATTGATCGCATAGTGATGTTTGATTTGATCCTGCTTTTCAAGATAATGAATGAGATAATTTACTGTCCGAAGATACTGGAATTGATCGCATAGTGATGTTTGATTTGATCCTGCTTTTCAAGATAATGAATGAGATAATTTACTGTCCGAAGATACTGGAATTGATCGCATAGTGATGTTTGATTTGATCCTGCTTTTCAAGATAATGAATGAGATAATTTACTGTCCGAAGATACTGGAATTGATCGCATAGTGATGTTTGATTTGATCCTGCTTTTCAAGATAATGAATGAGATAATTTACTGTCCGAAGATACTGGAATTGATCGCATAGTGATGTTTGATTTGATCCTGCTTTTCAAGATAATGAATGAGATAATTTACTGTCCGAAGATACTGGAATTGATCGCATAGTGATGTTTGATTTGATCCTGCTTTTCAAGATAATGAATGAGATAATTTACTGTCCGAAGATACTGGAATTGATCGCATAGTGATGTTTGATTTGATCCTGCTTTTCAAGATAATGAATGAGATAATTTACTGTCCGAAGATACTGGAATTGATCGCATAGTGATGTTTGATTTGATCCTGCTTTTCAAGATAGTGAATGAGATAATTTACTGTCCGAAGATACTGGAATTGATTGACTTCCGAATTCCTTCGACAATTACGAGACTGCATGGTGCGAGAGTTATAGAACTAACTGACGCAGTCTCAGATAGTTTTAGTGCATTTAAAAGTTCTCTTAGATAACGTTTTTGTTTGTCTGAACTTAAAAAAGATCCGACACCGCTGTATGATTCGTTGATTTTTATTTTCGTTGACTTTGGATCTTTCAAGCTTTTCGACGTTGAAGTTTCGATTTGCGGTTTTTTTGTGTATTGTAGTGCAGTGCTCCGCAACCAGTGTGCCGTGGCACACTGGTGTGCCGTGAGCCGGATACAGGTGTGCCGCGGTCAAATTCAATGTATTTGACATTTTACAATTTTTCATTATGTATTTAATACACAATGACAAATTATTTTTCATAATATTGTCTATTTTTCAAAATGTGGTATAGAATAATTATTATAAATTATAACTAAACAATTTTTCACTGGTCCCCCAGCGCCTGGTGCCAACTGTTGAAAACTGCGTAGTGTGCTTTGTACACACCATGGCCGCACCAAATTAGTCATAGACAAAGAAAAAGGACCCTTATGCGCGTCGCTGAAGACTCATGCGCATGCGTTATACTGCATTTGCAATTTGCATTTATAGTTTTATGTATGTATTCTTTTCAAATAAAAAACAAAAATTTATTGTGAAATTTGTGTATCAATTTAATACCTATATATTTTAGCTTTTGGTGTGCCGCGGAATTCTAGGAAGAATTTTGGTGTGTCGTAGGTGAGCAAAGGTTGCGGAGCACTGTTGTAGTGGATTGATTGTGGTTATGCATATTTTTGTTTTCATTTTCATAGATTATTTATTTGTTTATTTTTATATGTTCGGAGGCCTTTGATTACCTGAACCTTGA
This sequence comes from Odontocerum albicorne, assembly GCA_949825065.1. Classification (NCBI taxonomy): domain Eukaryota; kingdom Metazoa; phylum Arthropoda; class Insecta; order Trichoptera; family Odontoceridae; genus Odontocerum; species Odontocerum albicorne. The sequence continues at coordinate 3,689,800 of OX463860.1, read as the reverse complement.
TCTGTCTTAAGTTTGTATTTTATGTATGTTTTTTTATTTTTTTATTCTTATGATTGTGTGCGGTAATTGTGGGATGAATATTTTTGGTCTTTCTGGAGTGATGATGTGTGAGGAGTTTAATTTTGTATGATATTTCCAATTGTAATTGAGTGTCACTGTTTGTCAGGTTGATGAGAACGTGCAACGGGGTTTTGTTTTTGTGTAATCAAAAATCGGAAAGAAGTATCGATTTATTTTTTCATGCTTAATATCCTCAGTGAGATACAGGAAAAATCCTAGTTTACTGGGGATATACGACAAATGAAAGGCAACAAACCCAGATCCTTTAAAATTGTATGTCCAAATTAAATTACCTGTTGTTTTTTCACAAATAATGTATATTTCTTGTCATGTGTAATAATAAATAAAAAATAAATGAATAAATAAAAAAAAAATGTGTGGTGGACGGTATGCATATGCGTACTGCTTTTCGATATTTTTTTGTATAGGATTCATATAAATGTTTATAATTTTTTGTGACAACTTGCATTTATATTCATGCGCACTCAAAATATAATACGCCGTTTCACTTTTCGTGACGTTCAGGCCAATTTGCCCTACCGCGCCTATAGAAGTTTCACTTCAATAATACCAAGGAATAAAGCCCAATTACTAGCGTTCGTCTCATGGACAGTTCCGCCACGACACCATGTCAGTGAAAATATGATATTAAAAATTATGTACAATATATGAGGAAAAAATCAAACACTCGGCAGTTAATTCAGCCACCATCTTCCTAAACTCTGACAGTGTTGAATTAAATATGTCTACATCACAGGCAAATCTCCTGGATCTGCAATATACGTGATAGGACTGGCATTAGGTATTCTTCGATGATAATCTAAACTTGAAACTTCGACAACGGTTAGTCAAATGCTACGTTTGGTCAGTGTTATTGCATGGAGTGGAATCATGGACCCTCAAAGTTGGTAGTATGAACCGACTGGAAGCATTCGAAATGTGGATGCACCGGAGAATGCTACGAATACCCTGAACGGATATGGTCAGCAACACAAGAGTTCTTCAAAAAGCCAAAGTTGATAGAGAGTTGCTGACTTATATTAAAATCTGAAAGGTGTCCTACTTGGGTCATGTACTTAGAGGAGCAAAGAACAAATTACTGCACCTGATCATCCAAGGCAAGATAGAGGATCGAAGAGGTGTTGGCAGGAGGCAAATCTCCTGGCTCCGCAATATACGTGATTGGACTTGTATAAGGGGCGTTGGGGATCTTTATCGGGCTGCCAAGGACAAATATATCTACTCTCAAGTGATATTCAACGTTGGGGGGACCTGACATGACACAGAAGAAGAAGACATCAAATATTCGTGATAAAAATGTTATATGTGAATTTCCTTTCTGTGGGCCTTTAATAACATAAAAAAATACCGCACCCTTAAAAAAATACAAAAAAATATAAGACTAAATGGCTTTCGTGTCTCCTCTGATCCATCCTATTGCGTTCTACATTCCGTCCGTAGGAAGGTCTGCGAAAATGTCACAAATTATGTACAGTATATTAATGAATGTTACAAATAATCTACAATTCAAGAATAATAGTTTACTTGTTTATTAACTAATTAAAAAAAATATTATGTATTAATATTAACCTAATTAACGTTTATCATTTTACCCTCGAAACATTGCAGCTTCCGTTTTTTTAATTGAGAGGTAGATAATTACGAGTATGAACTAAATAGGAAGATAATTACGAGTATGAACTAAATAGGAAGATAATTACGAGTATGAACTAAATAGGAAGATAATTAATTACGAGTATGAACTAAATAGGAAGATAATTACGAGTATGAACTAAATAGGAAGATAATTACGAGTATGAACTAAATAGGAAGATAATTACGAGTATGAACTAAATAGGAAGATAATTACGAGTATGAACTAAATAGTAAGATAATTACGAGTATGAACTAAATTGAGAGGAAGATAATTACGAGTATGAACTAAATAGGAAGATAATTACGAGTATGAACTAAATAGTAAGATAATTACGAGTATGAACTAAATTGAGAGGAAGATAATTACGAGTATGAACTAAATAGGAAGATAATTACGAGTATGAACTAAATAGGAAGATAATTACGAGTATGAACTAAATAGGAAGATAATTACGAGTATGAACTAAATAGTAAGATAATTACGAGTATGAACTAAATTGAGAGGAAGATAATTACGAGTATGAACTAAATAGGAAGATAATTACGAGTATGAACTAAATAGGAAGATAATTACGAGTATGAACTAAATAGGAAGATAATTACGAGTATGAACTAAATAGTAAGATAATTACGAGTATGAACTAAATTGAGAGGAAGATAATTACGAGTATGAACTAAATAGGAAGATAATTACGAGTATGAACTAAATAGTAAGATAATTACGAGTATGAACTAAATTGAGAGGAAGATAATTACGAGTATGAACAAAATAGGAAGATAATTACGAGTATGAACTAAATAGGAAGATAATTACGAGTATGAACTAAATAGGAAGATAATTACGAGTATGAACTAAATAGTAAGATAATTACGAGTATGAACTAAATTGAGAGGAAGATAATTACGAGTATGAACTAAATAGGAAGATAATTACGAGTATGAACTAAATAGGAAGATAATTACGAGTATGAACTAAATAGGAAGATAATTACGAGTATGAACTAAATAGTAAGATAATTACGAGTATGAACTAAATTGAGAGGAAGATAATTACGAGTATGAACTAAATAGGAAGATAATTACGAGTATGAACTAAATAGTAAGATAATTACGAGTATGAACTAAATTGAGAGGAAGATAATTACGAGTATGAACTAAATAGGAAGATAATTACGAGTATGAACTAAATAGGAAGATAATTACGAGTATGAACTAAATAGGAAGATAATTACGAGTATGAACTAAATAGGAAGATAATTACGAGTATGAACTAAATTGAGAGGAAGATAATTACGAGTATGAACTAAATAGGAAGATAATTACGAGTATGAACTAAATAGGAAGATAATTACGAGTATGAACTAAATAGGAAGATAATTACGAGTATGAACTAAATAGGAAGATAATTACGAGTATGAACTAAATAGGAAGATAATTACGAGTATGAACTAAATAGTAAGATAATTACGAGTATGAACTAAATTGAGAGGAAGATAATTACGAGTATGAACTAAATAGGAAGATAATTACGAGTATGAACTAAATAGTAAGATAATTACGAGTATGAACTAAATTGAGAGGAAGATAATTACGAGTATGAACTAAATAGGAAGATAATTACGAGTATGAACTAAATAGGAAGATAATTACGAGTATGAACTAAATAGGAAGATAATTACGAGTATGAACTAAATAGTAAGATAATTACGAGTATGAACTAAATAGGAAGATAATTACGAGTATGAACTAAATAGTAAGATAATTACGAGTATGAACTAAATTGAGAGGAAGATAATTACGAGTATGAACTAAATAGGAAGATAATTACGAGTATGAACTAAATAGTAAGATAATTACGAGTATGAACTAAATTGAGAGGAAGATAATTACGAGTATGAACAAAATAGGAAGATAATTACGAGTATGAACTAAATAGGAAGATAATTACGAGTATGAACTAAATAGGAAGATAATTACGAGTATGAACTAAATAGTAAGATAATTACGAGTATGAACTAAATTGAGAGGAAGATAATTACGAGTATGAACTAAATAGGAAGATAATTACGAGTATGAACTAAATAGGAAGATAATTACGAGTATGAACTAAATAGGAAGATAATTACGAGTATGAACTAAATAGTAAGATAATTACGAGTATGAACTAAATTGAGAGGAAGATAATTACGAGTATGAACTAAATAGGAAGATAATTACGAGTATGAACTAAATAGTAAGATAATTACGAGTATGAACTAAATTGAGAGGAAGATAATTACGAGTATGAACTAAATAGGAAGATAATTACGAGTATGAACTAAATAGGAAGATAATTACGAGTATGAACTAAATAGGAAGATAATTACGAGTATGAACTAAATAGGAAGATAATTACGAGTATGAACTAAATTGAGAGGAAGATAATTACGAGTATGAACTAAATAGGAAGATAATTACGAGTATGAACTAAATAGGAAGATAATTACGAGTATGAACTAAATAGGAAGATAATTACGAGTATGAACTAAATAGGAAGATAATTACGAGTATGAACTAAATAGGAAGATAATTACGAGTATGAACTAAATAGGAAGATAATTACGAGTATGAACTAAATAGGAAGATAATTACGAGTATGAACTAAATTGAGAGGAAGATAATTACGAGTATGAACTAAATAGGAAGATAATTACGAGTATGAACTAAATAGGAAGATAATTACGAGTATGAACTAAATAGGAAGATAATTACGAGTATGAACTAAATAGTAAGATAATTACGAGTATGAACTAAATTGAGAGGAAGATAATTACGAGTATGAACTAAATAGGAAGATAATTACGAGTATGAACTAAATAGTAAGATAATTACGAGTATGAACTAAATTGAGAGGAAGATAATTACGAGTATGAACTAAATAGGAAGATAATTACGAGTATGAACTAAATAGGAAGATAATTACGAGTATGAACTAAATAGGAAGATAATTACGAGTATGAACTAAATAGGAAGATAATTACGAGTATGAACTAAATTGAGAGGAAGATAATTACGAGTATGAACTAAATAGGAAGATAATTACGAGTATGAACTAAATAGGAAGATAATTACGAGTATGAACTAAATAGGAAGATAATTACGAGTATGAACTAAATAGGAAGATAATTACGAGTATGAACTAAATAGGAAGATAATTACGAGTATGAACTAAATAGGAAGATAATTACGAGTATGAACTAAATAGGAAGATAATTACGAGTATGAACTAAATTGAGAGGAAGATAATTACGAGTATGAACTAAATAGGAAGATAATTACGAGTATGAACTAAATAGGAAGATAATTACGAGTATGAACTAAATAGGAAGATAATTACGAGTATGAACTAAATAGTAAGATAATTACGAGTATGAACTAAATTGAGAGGAAGATAATTACGAGTATGAACTAAATAGGAAGATAATTACGAGTATGAACTAAATAGGAAGATAATTACGAGTATGAACTAAATAGGAAGATAATTACGAGTATGAACTAAATAGGAAGATAATTACGAGTATGAACTAAATTGAGAGGAAGATAATTACGAGTATGAACTAAATTGAGAGGAAGATAATTACGAGTATGAACTAAATTGAGAGGAAGATAATTACGAGTATGAACTTAATAATTAAAACGAATTATTGTCATGCGGCAATCTTTTCGAGCTAACCAAAAGTATATTAAAACAGCGTAAAGACTATTTTGGTGCCAACTTTGATGTATGTGAGCTAAATGTAGACGTGGAAAAAGACTGAGAAGATTTGAATAAGTAATGTAGAAATGCGTGCATTGAGATACTACGTGGAGTGATAATGTATGACAGGGTACAGAATGAAGTGATTAGGGATGAATGTGAACTTAAGGCTGATGTGTTAAGTAAGATGAAGAAAAGCACGCTAAGATGGTTTGGGCATGTGAAATGAATGAATGAAGAAATACTGACAAAATAATATAAAGTGCAGATGTGAGTGGATGGCGTGGGAGAGGAAGACCAAGGAAAGTATGGTTGGATCAAGTGAATGATATTCTGAAAGAAGAAAACGTAGAAATTCAGAGAAATCTTAGAAGTTGTATGAGAAATAGTACGGATTTAGAAGATACTAAAGGTGTGTGTGTGTCGTGTCCTCTGCCTACCCCGACAGGGAAATGGCGTTATGGTTTGTATGCTTTAAAAAAATCTAGTGTTTAAACAAAATGAAACCCGGAACCCTCGAGTTGAAAGACATGCGTTTTAACAACTAGGTTTCTGATTTCACCATCGTAATTATTCTCATGTTTATGTATAGATTTTTTTATATTTTTTTAAATTTCTAGTTAACTAACTACCCGCCCTGTTACTGGTTTTCTTTATAATTGAACGGCTCGGTAGAATAATGAAAATAATTGCAGTGTTGCGTACGATATCGAGGACGCAGACGCAACGTGGCGCGCGCCTCAGGCAGCCTGCAATCCGGTGCATGGTGCAAAGCGATGATTGCACAAGCGGGCGACTAATCCGGACGATTCAGTCTCGCGCGGTAACCGGTCGTCAGATCAAACGGGAGCCGGCGCTTACGAGACAGGAATGGCGAACTGTCTGCTTTGAGTGCTTGATTTTTTGTAAGAAGTGGGGACATCGAACCCCTCTTCTCAGGGTGTATTCTCCTATCGGAGGTTGGCCACCATCATGGCTGCAATCTTTATCCTGTGTACTGCAGTCGGGAACAATTCGAAGAACTGTGTTGATTGTATTAGATGCATGGTCGCGTATGAATTCAATTGTGTGAACTGGATTAGGTGCATGGCCGCGGGGTAACGCACTGGACTTACGCGCGGAAGGTCGTCGGTTCGAACCGCGCGCAGTGCTACTCTCAAATGACTTTTTCTTCTTCCCAGTGTCATGTCAGGTCCCCTCAACGTTGAATATCACCTGAGAGTAGACATCTTTGTCCCCGGCAGCCCGAAAAATATCTCCAACGCCCCTTATGCCAGTCCAATCGCGTATCTTGCGGAGCCAGGAGATTTGCCTCCTGCCAACACCTCTTCGGCCTTCAAACGGCACAGGCATTTTATTCGGGGCTATAAGTATACCTGTGACTTCGGCCCTATGTATTATTTCGAAAAAAAAAAGGAGATTGACGTTGGAATTGCGAAAGGATCATCAAATACGAGGCCCATCAATGATGACGACTCAAAATAAAGATTGCATGCATTTCTACAGCACTTATTCTGCTCTTTTCAGACTTTTTCCATGACCACATTTCACTCCCATGTACATTAAATATGGTACTAAAATACTGTTGTGGAGATGTTAGCAGATTTTGAGACTGTCCGGTTCGAGTATATATGTTTAAGTGCTTCATTAACTGTTTCTTATCACATCACGTCGTTCGATTTCCCTTATAACTCTTCCATTTTCTGAGAAAATACTACGAAATCTAACGAATTTCTTAACTTCATATATTGTTTATAGTTAAGGCATTAACGTTGTGGAGGTTTAAAAACATTGTAATTTATTTTATCAAACACTGTTTATTCCACTTTTTGTAACGGTATAACCCTACCGCTTACGAAGAGTGGAATAAACAGTGTTTGATAAAATAAATTACAATATTTTAACTTCTTTGAATTTCATTGTTCATCTAACATACTCGTATATCGCATTTACATTTTCTATCACACTAGACAATATGTCTGTAATTTTTATGTATGTTATGTCATAATAATACTATTACAATCTTATCAGGGGTCCCATAAAGTGTTCTGTCCTCTGCTTACTCCAAGAGGGAAACGATTCAATGGTGTATGTTGTCCAAGTCTTGACGGCAAGAATATAACTGTTTACCTCAATTTTATTAGATTAGGAACTTCCCGTACCTGTACATGTTTAGGAAAAAATATTTGGTAAGAAAACCGCAAAAACTTACCAAGAAGACGAACTACTAGGAAACCTTTGTAGTTCTCTCGATATGTGATAGTAACACATTCGGTTTTAGGTGAAGTGTAGCGTATGTGTGTTGTGTTCATATATAATTATACATTTTTATAAGACCTCCAAAAAAAGTTGTCTTCAAGTGCTTTTTAAAGCGGCACGCTACCCATATCTCTAATACTAAGAAGCAGACAATATCATAGGACCAGCATCGGCAAAAGCTTATATCATAATATCCAGCTCTTTTGCTATAGCCACAGGTAAAAGCTTTATCATAATACGCCTGTCTATTGGATCAATTTAGATCCAAATAACCGGGGTCAACCCGTTTCGAACTCAACCTCTTTGGAAGCTCTAATTCTACCTCCAATAGTGCACTCCTGCCTTGCACAAAGTCGCAAGCGCTGGTGATGAATGACACGCGATTGACGCTGTGTGCACAATGCATGTCACTCACGATTTAACTTCGACATGTTCCGAAGAACTAACCTCAAATTATCCATTTAAACTGTCCGACTATTAGTGTCGGTGTAATCGGGCCATTACACTAATCGGCTCATTATTATAATCGAATTTCCTCTAATGTAAGAATATGTGGCGTGTTGATGTATGACTGAATGTATTAAGTCTTTATTAACCAATGGTAGTTTAGTTAGTAAAACCAGGTGACCAACATTACCTTGTTGGTTAGATTCCTGTCTTTTAATCCGGAGGTTGTGGGATCGATTACCACTGGTATTGTATTATTGTACGAGTATTACACTTTCGTTCTATACAGCATAACCTGGCGGACTTATTGCCATGTGTCAATATCTTATACCAACCGGAAATATGTTAAATACGTTTTAAGTGAAAATTTTCATCCAACATAACATCAGTTTTTAGTAACAATATTTAGGCATGGACATTTATACTAACAATATTTAGGCATGGACACGCCGCGCGTGTTCTGAGCATGAAGCAGATGTTCACATGGACACGCCAGGCGTGTTCTCAGCACTGGACGAGTTAATAATTACATTTCTTATTCTGTCATACATCGATACAACACACATCCTTCTCAATGCTCGCATTTCCACCGCATTATTCGTCCCCTTTCATTCATTTTCCACGCCTACGTTTTACTTCCATACATACATCTTGGTATTACTTAGTTTTAGTGCCTCGTTGAGTTTGTTTTCGACTAGAATTGACATTTTTAAAAGGATGGCGATCCAGGAAAAATAATAATTTGTCCCCAGTGAGGATCAAATGTGAGAAACTTTGAAAATAATTCAGGGGGAGTGTGAATGAAAAACGGTGTCATAAACAATGTGTTGGACACAGCGGCAGCTGGTTTGGAGATGCGTCGGTGCGCTGCACCGGAGAAATAATTTACAATAATTAAATTATATATAGTATTTGCAAACATAACTTCCAAAAATGTTAAATATTTGTATAGATTAAATATGTATAAGAATACTAACAAATAGTACGAGTATTTTTATGTTTCTGAAAATTCAAGTAAAATTTAAAAAAATATTCCTTTCAAATTGACCGGCCAAGTTTGCCAATACTACCGGAGCGATCTCCAATACGCACCGGACGGAAACGCAGATTCATATAGGGCGGACAGAGACATACAGTAAACCGTGAGACAGCGATATTTCATATTCGATCAGCGTCTCGAGGTGCGTTGGTGCTCAGCGCACCTCGGGGCCAGCCGCCGCTGGTTGGACATTGAGGAACAATTGGTGAAGATTTATAATATTTTATAACGATAGCAACTACGTAAAAGCTAGTTATAAGTGTATTGGTGTAAATGAGGCGAAATACGTGTGTCGCAATAGGAAAGTCTGATGCCCTATCATATCTGCCTCCTCCGATATACTATCGTATGCCTTGTATGATACGAGCTTCTTATATACGAGGCATATCCAGAAAGTAAGTGTACTGAATTTTTGTAGGTTACAATTTTTTTTTATTTAAACAAAAAAATTACGTGGTTACCGTAGTACATATGTAAGCTATTTTTCGACATAGTCGCCATTCCTCTCAATGCAGATGGTGAAGCTGGGTATCAACTCTTTGATGCCTTCCTCGAAGTAGTTTCCCGCCAACCCCTCCGTCCACTTCTCCACCTCCTCCTTTAGCTCCTCGTCGGTCGAAAACCTTTTTCCACTCATGTACAGCTTCAGGGAGGTAAAGAGATAGTAATCTGAAGGTGCTAGGTGAGGGGAATGCGCGGGATGGTTCAGGACATCCCATTTAAACGAGGTGAGCCGTTCCTTCGTGGCGATGGCCGTGTGTGGTCTGGCATTGTCATGCAGCAGGCAGACTCCCTTTGTCAGCGTGCCTCTCCTCTTGTTCTGAATCGCCCTCCGCATTTTTTTAGGGTCTCACAGTATCTTGCAGAGTTGATGGTCTCCCCTTGAGGCATATATTCAATTAAAATTATGCCTTGACAGTCCCAAAACACGGATGCCATGATTTTCTTGGCTGAAATTGTGGTTTTGAACTTTTTGGCGGAGGGTGAAGAGGTGTGATGCCACTGTTGAGACTGCCTTTTGGTTTCAGGCGTGTTGTGTGCAACCCAAGTTTCATCTCCAGTAACGATGGAGCGGAGAAATTCATCTACATGGAGTTTGCAGCGCCTCAAAAACTCTTGCCTTTTTACAAAATTTCGCACTTGGCGGGAGATTGCGTTGCCATTTTTCACGAAACGTGTTGTCGCGTCGACATTTCTCAACGTACTGACCTCGAACCGGTCTCGTTGCGGAGGGGAAGGGTCAGGCTACACGGAAGTGTAGCCAACATGTCGAAAATAAAATCCATCCGGTCGTGAGAGCCTCAGTACACTTAATTTCTGGATTCGCCTCGTATATTGCGATTAGAACTAGATCCGGGAGTTTTCTCACGCCGCATACAACGTTATCTCAAGATAAGCTGTGAATATACTAATCTCGAATCAAAGTAAACATGTCGCTAATCTAATCCGCCTAACTTGATATTACCGTTTTTACTAAACTTGATCTAAATTGCTACGAAAACATGTGAACATGATAAAACAATACATTTAACGATAATTTACACACAAATATACCATCAAGCGATTTCTTTTTGGATGTAGGCAAAAAGGACATAGCGCCAAACTTTCATATCGTGGCATACTTTTTTTGCCTCCTCCACATCTATATATCTTTCATGCAGCTCCTTCTGTTTCTCATACTACTCATCTTTCTTTAAAAATTTCATTCACTTGGTCCAAGTGCACTGTTCTGGGTTGTCCTTTATCACGACTCCCACGCAAAGTTCCCCCTAATTATTTCATTGTGTGTGCGGCCCATCAACTTATGTATATAGTATATTAAAGAAAAAAAGAGGGAAGTGCGCAAACATGAATATGCATTCATGCATAGATAAAACTAAGTAGTCAACATAATATACCACGAAATCATAAATTACATTTTTCCCTTCACCCTTCTACACTATTCTTTCATTACGGCGCGCGGACTCTATATGGTGTTTCCATGTTCCGCACACATCGCAAAGAAAGGAACCTGAGAACCCATCATAAAATATCAAATAAAATATGTGATTGCGCAAAACAAAATATGGTCACAAGTTCTTTTCTTTGAGATGTGTGCGGAAGATGGAAATATGTGTGCGGAATTTTTTTAACAGATATGCGGCCGCACACCTTAGACTTAGAGGGAACGCTGTACCCACGTATGCTTGCATTATAAATTTGATGCAGTCAGTTTTTCGTCACTTATCGTTCAACATGTTCAAATCATCTCAATATCGTAGTATAAATAGGCCAAAACCCATACGATGGTTGTCGTCAAAGAAAGAATACGAGAATTGAATTTTGAATACAAGAGAGCGAGAGAGGAATACTTGGATTCTCTGTGAAAGTAATTCGAATTTTGAATCTCGGTGGGTCCGTGATACTGAACGAATTTTAAATACCTAGCTAACAATTTTTGAACCGGTGTAAAAGGGGACGATGTATAAATGATATATGTACTCGTATATAAACAAATTCTATATTTATGAATATATATTTTCATAAATGTAGAATTTGTTTTACTTCCGTGAATATTTCACGGGTTGCACTAGTATCATACTATTCACTCTACTTTACTCGTCAGTTTTTAGCTTATTAATGATTAATAATTACAATTTTTTTATTCTGTAATACGCGTTTCCACTATATTGTCCGCAGGCACATGTTTCATTTCCATAATAATACCTAATAATAAATTGACAATTGGTAAAGCGCCGTTTAGAGAGCAAACTCTTCACAAAGGCGGTCCAAATCAGGACTCGAACGCACTATTATTGACATTAAAAATATTACAAATTAAATATATAAAAGTTAAGTGTAAGGATAGCAAGGTAATTGCCCCGTGTTCAGTTGCCTTAAATGATTAACGACGATTCCATGGCGTTTACACCAGGGCGATATCAAAAAACATTACAGAAAAAATAAATGGATGAAAGTTGAGTGTAAGGATAGGAATGTTACATTCCTATATTACTAAGTAGTTGTCCGGTGTTGAGTTGCCTTAAATGATTAATGACGATTCGAAGGCGTTTACACTCGGGGCATATAAAAAAACATTACAGAAAAAAAAATGTATAAAAGTTGACTGTAAGGATAGGAAGGTAGTTGCCCCGTGTTGAGTTGCCTTAAATTATTAACGACGATTCGAAGGCGTTTACACTCGGGGCGATATCAAAAAACATTACAGAAAAAAATAAATGTATTAAAGTTGAGTGTAAGGATAGGAAGGTAGTTTGTCCTGTGTTGAGTTGCCTTAAATGATGAACGACGATTCGAAGGCGTTTACACTCGGGGCTATATCAAAAAACATTGCAGAAAAATAAATGTATAAAAGTTGAGTGTAAGGATAGGAAGGTAGTGGCCCCGTGTTGAGTTGCCTTAAATGATGAATGATGATTCGAAGGTGTTTATACTCAGGGTGATATCAAAAAACATAGAAAAAATAAATGTGTAAAAGTTGAGTGTTAGGGTAAGAAGATAGTTGTCCCGTGTTGATGGGCTAACAATAGTTAACACGCAAAAAGCTCTCGTTTTACTTCGGTATTGTTTTTTGACATTTTCCTGAGGATGAAGGCCGCAGTGCCTTTAAAACGTCACCCATCATTTGAACTCAACACGGTAACAATTATAAACACCATTGTATTATTGTATTACACTTTTGTTGTATCCAGTACAACCTGGCGGGCTTATTGTCAGGTGACAATATCTTCCAACCAACCAAAAATATGTTAAAGATGTTTTGAGTGAAGACCAGACTTGGAATCCATTAAAAACAATCTGGGTTCCAATCGAACCCGCAATTTCCGGGTCGGCAGACAAGCTTCTTACCAACGTGGCCACGGAGGTCGTCGAACATTATAAAGTAAAAGAAATAAAAAAAGTCCAGTTTTCCTGTCGACCACTGACTGATATTGATAGTTTTTGCAGCTTAGCTTTTGCCTGTTTCTCAAGTTTTCTTTCTATCGACAAGTATTTCTGATTATTTATAATATTTTTTATTTCCAATTTATTAGTGATCATCGTTTATAATGTCTGCAACAATTTTATGCAGATGTCTAATTAATATTCATCCGTTGCTTCTGTCCATCTAATTTTTTACGATTGAGACCAAGCCGGATCTTGGAGGTTCATCTGGAATAAGAGTCTAGACATGACGTCAAGGTTTGCTTCTTCATTTTGGTCCATTGGTTTTGCTTCTTTTGAAGCATTAACTCTTTCCCCGCGGGGAGCACAAACGCCTGTGATCTGACGACAATCCAAGTTTCAAATCACAAATACTTAAAAAAAATGACACAAAACCGGAATAAAAATTGAACTTAAATTTAAAATAATCTTTATTCTAGCGACATCTCTGAAACCTTTGTCAAATAATATATTAGTTTATGAGATATTGTTGAATAAACAGAGCGCCGAATTTTTTTGGTTTCTCAATATTTCCAGCATTAACGACCTGTCGCGCGGATCGAGTCCTGCGATGAGTCTCTCTTACGTAAATAAACATTACTAAGTCTCTCTTACGTAAATAAACATTACTAGTGCTATATACATTTGATTGGGTGCGTGTCATGAAGCATTGATTTGATCGTAGCATTCCTTTGTTTATTTTACGTAATGTTAAGTTTATCTCCTTTATTTAATGAGTCTCCTTAAGAGTAATGACTATTATTTATTATCAGAAAATTACTTAAGTGTCATGTTTACTTGGTGTTGTAATCAAATATCAGTGGTTCTAAACAAAATATGTGTTTAAACTTAGAAATTAAAAAACGCTGAAATTGTGCCGCGCACAGGATTCGTGGAATTTGATTTTTAACGCGGTGAACTGGTTAATAACGTTTTCACACGTATTATTTATAATTTATACAAGTACGTGCGCAGTGTCTTGTATTGTATCATATATTTTGTTACGTTTTTGTTATACACAGTACAACTTGGTGGACTTATTGCCATGTTCAATCTCTTTCAACCAACCAGAAATATGTTCAAGAGCCTTGAAGTGAAATCTTCGGAAACAATAGGGCACAACGAGATCCGAACATTATTTAAGAGTGCTCGAATTTCTTTCATATATAGTATTAAGGAATAAAATATGACTGAATGAGACGGGTGCTATAATATAAGCAATATTTAAAAAAAGAAATCTTGAGACGGCTAGCGCATATTGATAAAATAAGTTTGCGAAAGACTTATACATACATATGTATCATACGCCGTGTTCCTTGCTGGGTAGGCAGTGAAAACGTGTCTCCTAACTTTTCGGTCCTATCACATAACTTTCGCTTCCTCCACATTCTTACATTCTCGTCATGCACAATCTTCTATTATTCATTGATTTCACTTTACTTTTAAAATTTACTCTTTTTTTTTTTTAACCTGGCGAGTTTATTGCCACGTGGCAATCAACCAGAAAGATGTTTTTATAGGCCCTAAGTGTTAACCAGACTGGAATTCTATTTAAAAAAAATCTGAGTTCCAGCGGGGATCGAACCCGCAACCTCCGGATCGGCAGACAAGTGTCTTAAGACCAGGCCACGGAGGTCGTTTACTCCATTTGATCCTCCAAGTTTTTCTTGATGGATCAAATGGACCTCTTCCACACACACATCTTGCGCTTCTGAATTGTACACATATTCTTACTTAGTCATTATTTTATCATTCATTCTCTCCACATGTTCAAACCATCTTAAATCTCCTTTCTTCACCTTACTTAAAACATCCATTTTATGATATCTTCATTTCACGTTTTTTATACTATGCGTATCCAGAAAGTAAGTGTACTGAGGCTTTCACAACCGGATGGATTTTATTTTCGACATGTTGGCTACACTTCCGTGTAGCCTGACCCTTCCCCTCCGCAACGAGACCGGTTCGAGGTCAGTACGTTGAGAAGTGTCGACGCGACAACACGTTTCGTGAAAATGTCAATCCAATCTCCCGCCAAGTGCAAAATACGCGGCGTCATCCGTTATCTCGTTTGCTGACAAAGGGAGTCTGCCTGCTGCACGACAATGCCAGACCACACACGGCCAACGCCACGAAGGAACTGCTCGCCTCGTTTAAATGGGATGTCCTGAACCATCCCGCGCATTCCCCTGACCTAGCACCTTCAGATTACTATCTCTTTACCTCCCTGAAGCTGCACATGGGTGGAAAAAGGTTTTCAACCGACGAGGAGGTAAAGGAGGAGGTGAAGAAGTGGACGGAGGGGTTGGCGGCAAACTACTTCGAGGAAGGCATCAAAAAGTTGATATCCCGCTTCACCACCTGCATTGAGAGGAATGGCGACTATGTCGAAAAATAGCTTACATATGTACTACGGTAACCACGTAATTTTTTTTTGTTTAAATAAAAAAAAATGTAACCTACAAAAATTCAGTACACTAACTTTCTGGATATGCCTCGTACGTTGACATTCACAAATTTTCCTGAGTGCATGCATCTCCACACCATTAATCCTTCTTTTATCTTTATCATCTGCCAAGTCCAAGTTTCACTTCCATACGTTGTTGCTCACCAGCAAACTCACCGGTCACGCCGCTGTACTGGATCCGATGGCACACCGAAGTGTGACGATCCGAGCACGTCGACATGTTTTCTTTTTCTCTTTTTTGAAAGAACAGACATTACGAAAGTCATATGTATCCTTATTCCCTTGAATACTAGGCAAACAAAAATCCTGTGCCATTTGAGGGGAGTAGCATAGCGTGGGGTTCGTACTGGCAACTTTCGTTAGGAAGGTGAAATCCAGTGCGTTACCGCGCGACCATGCACCTTGGTGGTATGTACAGTACCCGGCGGTAAGTAATACACCTCGGGCTTAAGAAAGATACTGCCGGTCATAATCGGCTAATTTCGCCCTTGTAGAGCGTCGTCTTTGTCATTCATACTCGTGTTCCGTTGCGAGACTGTTAGCGCATCGTGCGACAAAGATGACGCTCTACAAAACCGAAGTTAGCCGATTATGGCCGACAGTCGCTTTCTTAACCTTTCCTTCCCTGTGTTGGGTATCTTCTACACGTTGCTTCTAATAACCATCAATATCTCTATAAATATAATAAATAGAAGGTTAAGATTTTAGGTATTCCTCCATAATATATTTACGCATTGATTTAAAAAATAATATTAATAATAATCAGAATTTATCGACTACATCGTAATTATTTCGTGAATATCGGAAACAAATTCGCATTAAAACGCTGTGAGTGCCTCGATCTTGGGTCTTGACGATAGGTGAATAGTATGCGGGAAGCGCGACACTATATTCGCATCTCACTTTTGCATACGTCACTGAATAGCGAGGAGCTCAATTGTCTCAACCTCGCAAGTGTAAGCCACGCCCGAGTTAGCCACCAACCCTGCCGCGCCGCAGTAGCTGTTGAGCTGGCAACGAGACTAGATCTACGCCCGTTCCGTGAGCGTTGCCAGATGGTTTTTTAATGTTTTCAGCAAATAAATCTCAATTATTATAATTTTTAACTTCAATTATAATTAATTAAGGGGATTATCTATGAATGTTCTTATTTTTCCGATTTAAAATCGCTAATTTTTGATCGCGTACTCACTATCCAACACTGGAGCGCGCGTTTCAATTTTATCACCGTAAGGGAATGGTTAAGCCCGATGTGTATTACTTACCGCCGGGTACTGTATAAATATATGTATTATTTTTCTTCGTCTTAACTTTATACTGACCAGTACTGTCCACAATGCACTTAGCCTGAATACAGAGATCTTTGAGTGTTTCTCATAAAATTGTGTTGGCAAGTAAACGGGTGTTCATGTTTCAGAAAGCAAAGTTATTGACATCGTTCGACTTATTTTTAATTATTGTTTTCCACTCACGCTGTAAGAATATATAATTAAACTAGATCATTGAACCCATAACGAAACATGTTCCAGGCAGACTAATCACTTCGACACATTTTCCGCTTATCCAAAGATTTTTTCAGCATTTTATTGCCCCATTGTGTTTTCGATGATTATTTGTAAATCAAGCAAGTGTTGCTGATCAGTGTTGTGTTGCTGATCAGTGTTGTAAAGTGTTGTATTTCTGTGAATCTCATTTACAAAAATAGTCTTCAGTATTCTTATTTTATTGTGCGCGAGATTCGAAACTTGTGCTATCATTACTGCCTTACAATTATCATCAGGTCCATTCGACTGTCATGATATTCTTTGTAAACTATTTTAGATGTGTGCACTGTAAAACAATCTATATTTCTTTAAATAGAGAGAGGTGCATGGCCATGTAAATTAATTATTTTTGAAATTATATAAACAAACACTTTTTTCTCGAATCTTCGAAAATACTATAGTTTTACTTTGTGGTGCCATGTTTTATGTAAAAGGAAAAATAAGTAAGTAAAACACTTATTTTATATTTTTGTGTTCACCACTGGTTTATTTTTTGGTTTACTACCGGTTACGAAAACCACCGTCTTCATCGTCAGGGGAAAATAAACTTAATTGCTTACAATATATTTCCTCTGCAAGTGTTAATAGTATAAGAGGAGTGAGGTAGGCGGAGAGAAGTGGAGAGAGTTGGGATGGTTTAAAATCCACCCCTTTGGATATCCAGACCCTGGTCTGTCCGTAAGATTCATTTTAATATTTTTTTCAGCGCCCCATTTACCATTGAATAACAGCTCTCCCCACTTCTCTCCGCCTATCTCATTCCTCTTATACTATCAACACCTGCAGAAGAAATATATTGTAAGCAATTGGGTTTATTTTCACCTGACGATGAAGATGGAAGGAGATGTACGAAACCGGTAGTAAACTCAAAATAAACCAGTGGTGAACACAAAAATATAAAATAAGTATTTTATTTACTTATTTTTCCTTTTACATAAAACAAACACTTGTTGATCCTTGTTTGCGTCGAGTTTTAGGCCCGAATTCATAGTCCTGTCTAAATACTATGCACTAATTTCTCTCGTAAAAAATGTTAATTTGTATTAAGAGTCAGACTTCGTAAACTTCGAATATAAAAAAAATGAGACATTTAAACCATGTTAGTTCCTTATTTATAGTAAATAAATACATTAGGTCTATTGAAAGTAACATAGTATGTACATATACGAGTATACACACCCTGAAATTGCATCTACTCGTTGTTTCAAGATAATTGAGAAGAAAATAAATTTAAGAGATATCAAAAGATCTGGGGTCACCGCATAGCATTTTCCCAGTCGAGATACACCACCACCAATAGAGAAAGATCCCGGCCGCGAGGACAGCATGGTTTTCAGCCCACACCCTTTAACCCTTACAGGCACAGGTAAACTTCACTTATTTTTACTCAGGCTGCACAAAAAATAAAAAGTCAAGTTTCTCATTATTTTTTTTAATGTGTTTGAAAAATGATACATACAAATGCTAAATAAACATATTTCCACTTCCTCGGTAGGTCAAGGAACTCCTGGTGAGGTGGTACAACTTATGTACCACTAGTCCATATTTCCACTGGTACTTCTAATGTACCACCAAATAATGCCGAAATACATCCAAGTAAAATTAATTTTTAACCTAAATATAAATTTACCACAATTACTGAAGTAAATTTTATCACAACACAACTATTTTTTATTAAAATTTAATACAAATATATAACGTTTTCTTTTATACGCACAAGTCGGCACACCAAGAACAACTAACTGTCAATAATATTAGAAGCTAAATGAATTTGAACAGGACCAGACCTGCAGCTGTGCGGATATGAGTCATAAGTATTATATTATACGAAGTGGTACATAATCTGAGCGTTCGTGCAGCAATAGAGAGAGGTTTAATAAGTGGTACATTGCGTGTACCATTGTGCAGTACTGCGTCAAAAAAAGGTGGTACATAACGTGGACCACTAAGCCTGTAAGAGTTTTAAGGAAACTACGACAAATTTGGATGAATTTTACTTGAAATAATCATTTCTTCAGTAAAAAATTAGCAATGGTATTTATTGTTAAGGTCGGACTATGAATCCGGGCCTTGACTATAAATCGTTCTTAAGTTTTATTTGATTGTCTTAGTAAACAAAATGATGAATATCTATAATGATTTGACAGTTATTTATTATTTTCAAGTATGCTGATTTTCCACTGAATTAATACCGTTTTATCGAATCTGTTTTAAACATGATTTTGAATTGAACCCATTATTGTAATAATACGAGATCAAGATTTATCTGTTTTTTTATTTCATGCCTTTTAGCATATCCATAAAATCACCTTAGATCATCGCCCACACCCTATGAATATTTGATCCCCAAAATATAATAATGTTTCTTCTTTATAAAGCGGTTCCAAAAGTGTGATTTACTATTTACAATATAAAACAAAACGTGCTTGACAATTAAGATGATACTAGTTGCAACCCGTGAAATATTCACGGAAGTAAAACAAATTCTACATTTATGATAATATATTTTCATAAATATAGAATTTGTTTATACGAGTATATATCATTTATACATCGTCCCCTTTTACACCGGTTCAAAAATTGTTAGCTACTCGTAGGTATTTAAAATTCGTTCAGTTATCACGGACCCACCGAGTTCAAATTTCGAATTACTTTCGCAGAGAATCCAAGTATTCGTCTCTCGCTCTCTTGTATTCAAAATTCAATTCTCGTATTCTTTCTTTGACGACAACCATCGTATGGGTTTTGGCCTATTTATATTTAGACGATATACTATAGACCTTAAACTTGCACCAAAATACTACTGTGGACTATAATCTTAGTAGTTTCAGTGCCCCATTTGCTTTATTTCCTATCGCTACACGCCGTCCGATGCCCCTCTTGACTCTTCCATCATGTGTGAAAAATACTACCCAAATAACGGAATTCCTCAATTTGCTCCCAAACTTTCATTTTTTGTCCATATAGGAGGTAGGTAAGTGAGAAGTGTGTAAAGGGTCTTTCAAATTGAGGGGTTGTTTTAATAAATTTTTTTTAATTCTTGAATAAAACACATAATGTGCTTAGATTTCAAAAAACTTTTTATTGGTCATTGAATTATGTATGGCATTTAAGCACAAAAAAACAATATCCGCCAAATGTCCACCTCTTGCAGCTCCACAGATGTCCACTCTTTTGTCAAAATTTTCGATGACATTTTGGCATTATTGCGGTTCTAACTGCCAATATCGCGAATAACTTCGTCCTTCAGCTCAGGAATTGATTGGGAGTCATTCTTATAGACCTGGGTTTTAACGTAACCCCAGAGAAAATAGTCCAACGGTGTCAGATCACATGATCTTGGTGGCCAATTAACATAACCGTTTCCGGAGATTACAATACATAAAATAATGCTCAATTTGAATGCGTTGTTGTGTTGTATACGACTCCATTTTTATAAATGTCATACACTATACTTCTCAAATGTCACAAGACTCAGGCGAGTTCGCGATGCCATCTGTGTTTTATTTAAGAATTTAAAAAACCGCTCCAGTTTAAATATCCTTTGTAATAAAAGGTGGTGCATGACGAAATGTATGAATGTGGAGGAAACGAAAATTGTGTGCTTGAATGGAAAAGTTTGAAATCTGTTCTCTCTGCCCACTCCTTAAGGGACACGACGCGATAATATGCATATACGAGTATGCATTATATGATATATTTCAAATGGGTGACGTTTTTTGGACACAATTTTAAGTTTTTTCCATGCCTATTCCAGTTAAGGTGACGCCCTATTTTTGCCATCACTCCGTCCGTCGTCACCTTCGTTTGAAAAGCACAACTCAAAGGCGTGACAACCACATTATACGCACATGTAATAGCGGGCATTATTATTTCAGACAAAAAGAGAAACGGTGTCAGGCAAAATAGATAATTGTGAATATAATGTTAATGTACCTTTGGAGAATAACAGCCGAGTCAAAGAACTGTCACACCCACGCCCCACGTGTTGAGTGTGGACTGTTCAGCCCGACCTGTTGCACCTTCATATGTAGGTACATGCAGAGCTAATATACGAGTATGTATTACTCACACTATCGAATATTCTAGCTGGCAATCTTGTGATAGCGTATGCAAATTTTCCTCCTTTGATTTTATCTATCTAGACAGTGGTGTATCTTACTGAAGCTTTATGTTACGTAAACAAGGTAGATTTACATACATCGCCATCATCAGTCCGGTTGACTTAAGTGTCGGGTTATAGCTCTCTCTTCTCCTCTTTCACTTGTTACCGTCATGGGTACATTGATTCCAGTTGCCGATAGCCACAAACTTATATCTGACAGTGTTGCTTGTATCTTACTGAAGCTTTATGTTAAACAAGGTAGATTTACATACATCGCCATCATCAGCCCGGTTGACTTAAGTGTCGGGTTATAGCTCTCTCTTCTCCTCTTTCACTTGTTACCGTCATGGGTACATTGATTCCAGTTGCCGATAGCCACTAAACTTATATCTGACAGTGTTGCTTGTATCTTACTGAAGCTTTATGTTAAACAAGGTAGATTTACATACATCGCCATCATCAGCCCGGTTGACTTAAGTGTCGGGTTATAGCTCTCTCCTCTCCTCTTCCACTTGTTACCGTCATGGGTACATTGATTCCAGTTGCTGATAGCCACCTGACTTATCTCTGACAATGTTGCTAGGCGTCTTTCCATACTTCTTTTTCCTTTCTATGGTCGCCACTCCAGCGTTTTCTGGATCAACTTATCATCGGCACATCTGGCAAGCTATCCTCCACCTCTTGGTGGTAACCCTCTTTTCAACATATGCGACTTTAGTCTACTGCCTTGTGTATTAATGCTTATTCAGCATTCTCCTTTCTATAACCATCCGCGTCACCCTGAACTTATGCATTATTTGAATGAAGTTTAAATATTTAGTCGTTCGTCATTTTGATCAGGAGTGTTACATAAAAAAATGAATTAATTTTAAATCTTCGTTGAATTTTAAAAGTCGTTCGTCGTTTTGATCAGGACTGTTACATTAAAAAAAATGAAAACTACTCGTAGTTAATTTTTTCATACATACATACATACCATAACGTCATTTCCCTGTCGTAGTATGCCGAGATGACAGATCGCTAAACTTTCCTATCTTAACATATCTTTCGCCTCTTCTACATAGATACACCTTCTTATACAACCCTTACAATTTCTTTGACATTTTACGCTTTCTTTTTTATCAAAATATCATTTTATTGATACAACCACGCTTTCATTGGTCTTCCACTACTACGCCTTCTACTCATATTTGCACTATATCTTTGTTTTGTTAGTCTTTTTTCATTCATTCGCTCTACATGCCCAACCGATCTTAGAAAACTAGTATTCATATTACTTATCACACTCATCCCTATTCACGTTATTCTGTATTCTGTCATTGTCACTATTCACTTTATTCTGTATTCTGTCATTGTCACTATTCACTTTATTCTGTGTTCTGTCATTGTCACTATTCACTTTATTCTGTCATTGTCACTATGTATTCTTCATAAAAAATAAACCAACATTTTCACAGTAGTAGGTAGAACTGACTCAAAGTTTAACACACATTTCTAAAAATATTTTCGTGGATGTTCTTGATTATAACGCCTTCAGTTTATAAATAATAGTATGTTAGTTACGTGGTTTAGAGGTATGCCCTGCGTTTTATGACTGTGTAAAAATAAGTTATGGATTGAATTTACTTAACATACGTAATGTAGTTCGGAATAAACTAAAAAAATGCTCAAAATCAACTAATTAAAAATATATTAGCTCTAAGTTGACGACTCGACTCAGCGAGCGCAGGAATGGTGAGGCCTTTTATAAGATTGTCATGTTGGCTCTTCCGGTTGAAGTTGCCAGGTTTTAAAAATTAATCCGCTACAGTAGAAATAATGGATACAAAGTTTATCATACATTTACGATTACTGTTTCAGTATTGATTGTTCTTGATTTTAACGCTTTCATTTAATGGGCAATGTCGGGAAAAGCTGGCATAAAAATGAACATACCTTTCTTTGAGTGTTCCATTGTTCGTGTTTCGTACTTTTTCTTCTGAGAAAGAACTGCAAACAGCGTTGCAAAAAGTTGCTACAGTAAAAAAAAAAACATTGTGCTGCATGAACAGAAATGGTAGTTTAATAAAATGATAATATTATGAGTGGCGCCTGAGGCACCCCATTCAATTGCACATCACATACTGGCTGATGGCTGATGCCTAGTGATTAGACCGATTGTGCTTCAGTCCATACAATACACGGACCGTACGGGGATTTGCTGGGACAACAATGGATTATTAATGCACTCACTCTTCTGAACAGAGCCGTCGCAAGAGATACAGATATGTACTAAAATAAAAAATGTCGCCCTTATCCTTAGTTGTATTAAAATATTTAAAAATATCGGTGGACTGTTTTCGTTTTGGATTAAATGTTACTTTCAGTTTTAAATAAATAAATACAGGTTTATTGATAGCAACATAGTATGTATTAGGTGTTAACATAAGTTGTGTCCGTTTTTTTTCAAATTTAAAAATGTGCACCAAAAGTAAAACAAAATGGTTAATGTTATACGTCATTCGAAAAAAAATGTTCTGTTCTACAAGATATTGTGTTTGCTTTTACGTTACATATATTATTTTATTTGATTACAAGCCTTCAAAATGGAATGTCAAGAAGACGAAAGTGAGGATTTTCGACACCTTCTGTTAGCGTTCAATCAAGGGAATAAAGCTGCTAAAGCTGCTCGAGACATTTGCGAATTGTACGGTGAAGATGCTATGAATGAAAGGACAGATGGACTACAATTCATATGCCCAGCCATTTTTACGGTGGTTTGAAGGGGATCTTCATGAATAATATGGTTTAAGTGGTCCTCATCGAAGTCCACTGGTCGTCCGTAACGCTATATGTCTTTCAGGTCGAAATTACCGTCTTTGAAACGCAAATACCATCCACGAGCTGTCATTTCATTTATAGCATCTTCACCGCACAATTCGCAAATATCGCGAGCAGCTTTAGCAGCTTTATTCCCTCGAATGAACGCGAACAGAAGGAGGTGTCGAAAATGCTCACTTTCGTCTACTTGACATTCCATTTTGAAGGCTTGTAATCAAATAAAATAATATATGTTACGTAAAAGCAAACACTTGTAGAGCAGAACATTATCTTTTGAATGACGTATATAACATTTTCCATTTTGTTTTACTTTTGGTGCTCATTTTTTAATTTGAAAAAAAAAAACGGACACAACTTATGTTAACACCTAATACATACTCAAATATATTCCAAAATCATATATACTTGTATAAGAGAAAATAAATTTGAAAGAAAAGTTATCAAAAGGTCTGGGCTCATCTCATAACATCCACCAATATAGGACGATCCCTGCCATACACCAGTTGTTTTTAATCCCACACACATGTAGATAATGAAAAAACAGGAGATAAATAAATGACAGAGAAAAGTAAACCCACAAATACCACTTCAGATTAACTCAAATAAATATAGGTTCTTTGACAGCAACATAGTGTGTACATATATAAATTAATTCCCAAAATCACACATATGATATATCTCAAAATAAACTTAGTTTAAGATTAGAATTCTACGAAAGCAGATAAAACATTCCTATTTTCTATTATTATAAAAAAAGTGTTGGAACAGTGTTATCATAAGATTTATTCATAATAGGAAGATGTATAGTGTTTTAATACCATTACAATAAAAAAAGAAGAGGGAGACCACATACAGTATGGCTGGATTAAGGGAATGATATTCTGATAGAAAGAAAAGTATGAAAAATCGTTGAGGAATTTTATGATGTATGGATGTAGAAGAGGTTAAGAATGTTTGTAGTAATAGGAAAATCTTGCGCTCTGTCATCGTTGCCTACTCCAACAGTGAATTGGTGGGATAGTATGTGTGTGCAATAAATAAATAAAAAATACTGTATTCATAAAGGTTGTACTATATGTTCAACTTTTGGAACCACATCAAGTCTTTAGTAGGTCCCCATAGCCTATGTCACATCTAGTGTTACTCCACAGTCCAGAGCATCAACAATACGTCGAGAAAACAACAACACGTTTATGTATTTAGATATATAGGTAATACAAGGTTGTCACAACCCAAGTTGAATGGTGTGCAAGGATTACGTTGAACCATTTTGCGTTTTATGGAGAGGGACTTTTTGAAAATCAAAGGTGACAGATTTACGAAGACAGCCACATCAAGGGGCGACCAGTGCAGACAGGTAATCAAGGAGCGGGTTGCGGCAGCCCCTTGATTCGGCCGCCTGTGTGCGCCGCACATGTGGACGTAACGCCTCTGTTTCTGGGTGCAATCGTTGTGAAATACTTCTGTTGTAGGACTTTAATTAAGTCTGTTAGGCTTTCGCAAATAGTCGTGAAAAAATCAGCGGCTCGCTAACCGCAGTATGGCGGTATTGCGGTTATGTTAATGTTTGCAGACAATATGTACTGACTTTTTTATTTTACGTAGCTTCTATTATGTTGCGTTTCTACTACTGACTTCTGCGGTCTGGTGTTGTCTGTCTTCCTTACTTCAGCTTCATAAATATTATGTATTACTTTGTAATATAATATATCCTGGATTCGTAGATTTGTCACCATAAATTCTAGTTGAAAGCAGATCGTTCCTAGCTCATTTACACTTGATCATAAAGTATACATTGATCATAAAGAATACATTGATCATAAAGTATACATTGATCATAAAGAATACATTGATCATAAATAATATATTGATCATAAAGAATACATTGATCATAAATAATATATTGATCATTAGGTATACATTGATCATAAAGAATACATTGATCATAAAGTATACATTGATCATAAAGAATACGTTGATCATAAAGAATACATTGATCATAAAGAATACCTTGATCATAAAGAATACATTGACCGTAAAGAATACGTTGATCATAAAGAATACATTGATCATAAAGTATAGATTGATCATAAAAAATACATTGATCATAAAGAATGCATTGATCATAAAGTATACATTGATCATAAAGAATACATTGATGATAAAGTATTTATTTATTTAACACTTTTATTGCAAATACAATCTGGCGGGCTTATTGCTAGGCGGCAATCTCTTCCAACCAACCAGACAAAAGTAAAAGTAGCAAGTTACGTGGTCGCATAAATTATTCAAATGACTATACATCCCCACGAAATCCATGGACACATACGTGAGCATATGCCCACGAACCCCACAAAGACGGACAATCACCCGAACATTCTTTTTCATATAAAGTGAGATATCGTCAATCAAAAGGAAAGGAAGGGATGGTGGAGAGGAAAGAAAAAGAAAAATCAGGAATGAAACACGTTATTTTACTGACTAGAAATTAAGAGTTTTTTCAGTCGTTTCTTAAAGCATGCCAAGGACGGAGCGGCTCTTATATTGGTTTGTAACTGATTCAAGAGTCTCACTGCATGGACAGCAAAGGACGACGTAAAAAAAAGGAGCGGTGAACTGGAAAGGCCAATAGACAATCTCTGTTTGAGCGTAGCGCTAATCCATGATTGGAAAGACGCTGAAAATTTTCGGCGAGATAAAAGGGGGCGGCGGAACAGTTGAGGATATTATACAATAGAGACAGTATGTGAATTTGGCGTCTATTTCTAACATTCAACCAGTTCAATGCCTTCTGGTATGAAGTTATTTGATCGTACTTTCGTAGGTTGAAAATAAATATTAGACACATTTTGAAGACGCTGTAATTTGTCCAGCTGTTCGTCTGTAACATCCAAGTAACCGACGTCCGCATAGTCCAGAATCGGAAAGAGCAGATATTGGAAAGAGCATATTATATTATTAGGGAACAAAACATTTAACCGAATGGGCGAAATGTTTTGTTCCATAATTAAGTGGTTTCTGTTTTATGACCAAGACTAGAGACATGAGACAATATGGCTGCCTTGTTGACTAGTGATGTTACACCTAACATCCCCGTCCATTAAACAATATTAAGTAAGCCAAATGGCGAGTTTATTGCCAAAAGGTAATCTCTTCCATCAACCCAAATGTTTAAAAATGTCATCAAAAACTGGGAAAGGATATGTTAAAGAGAAACATGTTTATCATTGTTGATAGAGTAATATTTTTTAAGTCGCTGTTTGGAGTAAGCAAACGAGGGTGAGTAAAAAGTTCAGAAAATATATCACCGTTATCTCTACATTATAGAGTATGCATTTTATTATCCCTGGTGCCTTTATCCAAGTGTCTTCTTATTGGGGATGCTTCATTATAGATCATTAGACAGGGAAGGTTCTTCGATTGAGTGTTCACTTTTTTGTTTGTTTGGGGTAATCTAGTTAACCCATCCACCCTGAACAGTCTTAGTTTGTGTGCCCCGGATAATTATCTGAGACAACGCACCCATAGATTGTTCTATCAACCTACCATATATATTGAACCAACCTCCCTTAGGAAATGCTGGTAGGTTGAACAATCACTTTTTAACAGTGTATGTCCTCATATAGACGTTTTCCATGTCACTCAACTTCTTCCAGAAAAACTCATAAATTTATATTATCCTTCGAATGTTTATATTTTTTTTTATGTTATTTATAACATGCTTTGTATTACCTTGATCAAAAAGTTTTAGGACTTTATTCATAAAATCGAAAATACAAGTTTATTCATCAAAATCGATATGGCCCCCTTCAAAGTACTCCCCATCGACTGCAACGCACTTACGCCAGCGCTTGATCCAATCCTCGAAACACCGTAGGTACTCAATTTTCGGTATGTCCATCAGAGCCGTCTTCGATTTTTTCATGACATCCTTTCGGGTGCTGTAACGCGTTCCGCGAAACGGTTTTTTAAGTCGGTTGAACAGGAAAAAGTCGCAGGGAGCCAGATCAGGTGAATTCGAAGGCTGCTGGATATTATTCGTGTTGTTTTTGGTCAAAAACTCATGGAAATCATGTCTTTCGCGATTTCAACGCGGTCCTTTTTTGCATGAAATTGAGGTCTTTCGGCGCCAGTTTTGCAGCGACACGTCTGAGGCCCAAATCACTAACCAAAATGTCTTGAGCGGATCCAGCGATGTTAAAGTCCTCTGCCAGCTCTCTGATGTTCAATTTGCGGTTTTCGGCCAACATTTCTTTGATTTTATCGATGTTTTCATCGGTTTTCGACTGCCACTGTGTTCGTCATCCTCGACCGACTCACGACCACTTCTGAAGCGTTCGTGCCACCGAAAAACACTTCTCCAACATTTCCAAGGTCTGCGGACCGTTAAATCCGTTTTTCACACAAAATTTAATGAAAACTCGTGGATCCACAGTTGATGCCATTTTCAAACTTGTAAAAAATCGAAAACACGCACAAAAGTAGATGTACTCAGTACAGCGTAACTTTTACAAATGTCAAGCTCTGACGCTGAAATTTGGAGGGAAGTGTCAATGATAGATGTGGTAACCTCACAAAATAAAAAGAATTCCAATCGGGTGACTGACAGCGCCACACGGTGGCCGGTCCTAAAACTTTTTGATCAAGGTAGTATTTTTTAATGTTATTCATATACATTTTTAATATATGTCTTAAAAATGTTGATTGTTTTTCTATGTTTTTTTATTGTTTTTTTTTGGTCCTTGTTAATAGTATTTCATTCTTTGTCAATAGTAGTTCACTTCAATTCTATTCAACGGACATTTTTATATACCACCGTTTAGAGAGCTTTAAGACCTCTTTAAGGGCGCTCTAAATCTCGAGACTCAAACCCAGTAATATTCATCAAATCACGTCTGGCAGCTATTGCAGTGCCCTAGCGAATCATGATGTACACCTTTTTTTATATACAGTACAACCTTGTGGGATTATTGCCATGTAGCAATCTCGTCCAACCAAGCAGAAAGATGTTGACGAGACCTTAAATCAAAACCTGTTTTTTTAACTGGGTTCTGGTGGGAGTCGTACCCGCAACTTCCAGGCTGAAAGACGGGCATCTTACCAGCTAGATTACGAAGTTCGTCAATTATAGGAATCTTTCATGTGTAAAGCAAATAAAATAAAATAAATGGAGTTTGAGTATATTTGTGTCTTTTTGTGTCCCATTTTGGTTTCAAAGATAATCATCCCTTTTTCTTGCTAATCTGTGGGTTTATGTCGACGGTTTATGAAGCCATCTTTAACCAGTGGCTTTATGTTCATCCCACGCCCTGGACCATTTGCGAGACAGGTATGTCATGTTGCCGCAACACCGTGGCTCCAAGTGTGGGCGTCTTCTTTTCTTCTTGGTGTTTCGCCTCTAGAGTAATTTATCGTCTGTTGGTCTAACAGTCGCCGTTACCGGCTTCTTTTCATCATTCCATATAACACTTTATTTTCAATCCGTATTGTCTGTGAATCGTCACATTAATATATTAACTACGGTCCAAATATAGCTCCTGTTCGACCACCTACATTGTTAATTTTGGCTATAGAATTAAATGTTTTATGCTTTACCTTACTTTTGATGGCTATACGATCACACTTACCAGGGACAGCAGTTTTTTAAGAATCGTACGAGCTTTATTAACCCTTCCTTCCCTGTGATGTGTAACTAGTACACATTGCTTCTAAAAACTTGAATATCTCTATAAATATAATAAATACTGGGCTCAGATTTTAGGTATTCCTCCGTAATATAGTATATTTACGCATTGAATGAAAAAGTACAATAATATTAATAATAATTAGCATTTATCGGCCACACCAGAGATATTTTGTAGAAATCGGGAATAAGTTCATCAATATGATAGAATCAAACGTGTGCCAGTGTGTGACGTAGGTATATTCATTCTAAAAACCGCTATGGGTGAGGAAGTGATGCTATTCACGTCTCACTCTACTTCGATATATGGGAACGCAAGAAATAGAATCTCAGTTCGCAGTTGTTTCTTCCTTCGAGGTATAACATACAGTGTTCCGAGTCCCGTCTCAGTATCTCGCGGGCATTCATACGAGGTGGTTTCTGCGCCCGTTTTCTTGAACGTCGGCCAATGTTTTTTCATGTTTTCAGCAATTCAATTTCAATTATTATCACTTTTGACTTCAAATTTAATTAATTTAAGCGATTGGCTATGAATATTCTTATTTTTTTTCGATTTTAAGTCGCTCATTTTTACATGTGTATTGAATACAAAGCACAGGAACGCACGAATTTTTTTAGCACAGGAAGGGAAAGGTTAACGTCAAGTAATATTTTTTTTCATTCAAAGGACAGCTTTATATTGCACCGTTTAGAGAATAAACTTAATGTGTTGAGAACTCACTACTGGCTCTTTTATACAATATTTTATCGTTTACTTATAAATGAATTAATTAATTTAGCATCGAAATTTGTAATTTTCACGTCTGTATTAGCGTTAATCTGAGCTGAGGTACAATAACCAACCAACTGTAATCTTGCCGTTAAAATACTTGAACAATGGGACCCGATAAGATTATCGTTAGCTATTATGAATAAATATCATATATTGTAAAATTACGGACAACCTCATGTTGCTTGTTACGGAGACGTCAACTTCCGTGACCTAGTTGGTAAGTCTCAACCTGCAGGTTACGGGTTCGATTTTGGACCTTTTTTTTAAACCTTTCCCTTCCTGTGCTAAAAAATTCGCGCGTTCCGGTGCTGTGTATTCAATACATTTGTAAAAAAGAGCGATTTAAAATCGAAAAAATAAGAATATTCATCGGCAATCGCTTAAATTAATTAAATTTGAAGTCAAAAGTGATAATAATTGAAATTTAATTGCTGAAAACATGAAAAAAACACCGGCCGACGTTCACAAAACGGGCGAAGAGACCACCTCAAATGGATGTCCGAGAGCTACTGAAGCGAGCGAACTGAGATTCTATTTCTTGCGTTCCCATATACCGAAGTAGAGTGAAAGTGAGACGTGAATAGCGTCGCTTCCTCACCCATAGCGGTTTTTTTAGAATGAATATACCTACGTCACACACTGACACGTTTGATTGTATTGGTGAATTTATTCCCGATTTCCACAAAATATCTCTGATGTGGCCGATAAGTGCTAATTATTATTAATGTTATTTTTTCATTCAATGCGTAAATGTATTACGGATGAATACCTAAAATCTGAACCCAGTATTTATTATATTTTAAAGATATTCAAGTGTTTAGAAGCAATGTGTACTAGTTACACATCACAGTGAAGGAAGGGTTAAACAAAAAAGGTTTTCAGTATTGTTTTTACTTCAGACTTCGTTACCAAGTTAACCAGCCAATTTGTATGTACTGTGTACAACGAAAATTGTAAAAAAATCAATAAATAATCTTGTCATTTCTTGGAGTCAGAGCACGAGTTGTCTTTATAACTTTTAAGAGGCATTCTTGGCATGCAAATCGATTGTTTTTAGTAGGCGGGGGGTTACAATAACTTTACGGACTTTTTCAGAATAAGGAATGACTACATTAGAAAAAAAAAACGATTTAAGACGAAGAAAGGAGCAAGGAGACAATTCGGCCACGTAGATGAATGAATTATGAAACATTCACAAAAATAATTTATGCAAGTAGTATTAGAATTTTTATTTATTTTCTCAATTCAGGCTTAGCCCAATTAATAACATTGAAAAATACAAAAATTGTTAAAATTAAAAAATAAATTGTATGGTATATAGTATATGTTATGCATACATATACGAGTATACACACAAAATACACATATATACACATACCATACATACACACATATATTCCAAGCCACTTAAATATGTTGATGAGAGCTTTCTAACGCGCCCAATCTTAGAAGAAAAATTTCTTTTGCTTTTGGTAATTTGGTAATTTGCCTTCCAACAGGCATATCAGCTGGAAGACCCGTCATATTATGTTATTGATAACAGTTCTTGCCGGCGCAGTCTAGTGTAATTGTTAGGAACATTTAACGCTAATCTTTGTAGTAATGCCGGACAGCTCACACCCCCTCGAACGAGGCTGACAACGTATACCAGGAGACGCAGATCTCTTCTTACGCTCAAGGAGTTATACCCGAGCATGCCCAGCAGAAACTGAGGAGGATAAAGTCATGGATAGACACCAAACTCACTCATATACTTGTATATATATTTTTGTACCTTCTCCACCATGTGAGTCCTGCGCCCCCACCGGGCTCTAAATGTAAGCATTGTTTTCTAGTTTGCTACGGATCAATGACTTAAACAGCGTTTGTTTTCATTATAATGTAGATTGAACCGTTTTTTTTTAATAAAAAATTAAATAAATAAATAATCATTTCACCATATCTTCATAATGAGTTTTTATTGTTTTATTTGTGTTCCTTTTTTTAATTATTGCTGTCGTAAAAATCAATACCTTTTCATTTAAAGTTGAAACCTTCGCCACTCTATCAGAGCAACAGAACTCAATCGATATCTTCACAAAGATAAAGTGCTCTTCCCCTCACCTCCTTTTACCTACAAATGGACATTTGATTCAATCTATCAGCTAAGAGCTCCAATCTACTGGCAATTTCACACTCCCACTCCCGCTCAAAGCGTGTATCGGCAGCACGGTCCGGTGGGAATGTGCCCTCTTCTCGTCAATAAATTGGGGGGAGAATTGGCGACAGTCAATATTTATTCATTGGGGTTCTAAAACTTTTCACGCTGGCAACATTTTTGTTTATAATTTTAAACAAATACTATTAAAATTTCGATAATTTTTGCATGATATTAATATGAGATTGAGTGAATTACTGGTATCCCGAGGTTCGGAAAAGGAGGTAAAAACACATGTGGCGGAGATTAATGTATTTAGTTGAGTGCTGTTCTGAAACTGCTGACAAGTATCATTAAAATTAAATTAGAACAAAGAATAGTTAATAGAGAGGAACAACAAGGTTTCAGAAGAAATATGTCAACCACGGATGCAATATTCATCATGAGACAACTAAAGGAGAAATCATTGGAGTTTTTATAAACCGATGTTCGTGTGTTTGTGGACTTGACTAAGGTTTTTGACAAAGTTCTGCTGGAGGATGTCATTAACATAATGAGAGAGTACGAAGTTCCTGCATTAATAATCAAAACCATTCAAAGTCTTAACAAGAATGAGAAGACACGAATCATGGCAAACGGATACCTAACAAAAGAGATACCCACTGCAACCGGTATCAAACAGGAAGACAGTCTAAGCCCATTCCTTTTTAACACTATTATGGATAGAATCATAGAGGAGGTGACTTCTTTGGGCCTGGGTTACAAAATGGGAAATAAATTGATCAGTATAGTGTGTTATGCCGACGACGCTGCAATATTGGCAGTAAGCGAAGATGGTCTTCAGAGAATGCTCTACTAATTTCACCTTGCTTCTAAGAAATACAATATGACGATTTCTGTCAATAAAACAAAGTGCTTAACAATATGGAAAGAGCCACTCAGATGCAAACTGATCATCGATAACGTACTTATTGAACAAATCATGCGGTTCACTTACCTAGGTGTAGAGATCTCCAGCAACAGTGACCTATACAGTGAAGTACGAGCACTAACTAATAAAACTACAGCTTTGACTGACTGCCTGCGAAATACTACTATATATGGAGAAACAAACACATGCTAACCGAAAGTAAAGTCAGTATATATAAGACATGCGTCCGCCCCATCATGACATGTGGGATAGAAACGAGAACCGATACCAACAGGACAAAAAACCTTCTCAGAGTGGCAGAAATGAGAACCCTACGCTCCATCGCAGGCAGAACTCTTAGAGATCGGATCAGAAATGAGACTTGTGAGTTGGGGAAGAAGCAGAAGGCGCTTCTGGAGGGATCATGTGGACCGCATGGAGGATATAAAACTGGCAAGAATCGCTAAGACTGAAAACCCTAACAGCGGGAGATTACCAGGAAGGCCCCCGAAAAGGTGGAAGGACAGCTGGGCATCATCATCCCAGGACAGCCCACCGTCACAAACAGGTCATATGACTTAAACCAAGAGGAAGAAGAAGACAAAGTAATTCATTGTTAAATATTTGAATTATACTCAATCACGAGGGATATAACATATCATATCGTATCCTCTTTGCCTACCCAAACAAAGAAATAACGTGATGATATGTTATATTAAATAAAATATTTACTTTTCATTATTTCAAATTTGGCTTTCAATAAATTTATAGAATGTTTCGAAATCAGCCATAAAATTGGCAATTCTTTGTCCATTAAATTGGCAATTTCTGATGTCCGCAATACGAGCCTCTTCTTCATTTTTACAAATGTCACGTCTGGTAGCGCCATAACGGCTTAATTACGTCAACTGATGTCGCAGTCGTAAAAGTGTTAATAATTTTTTTGTTTATCACATTTTAACTTCGTCATTCGTGCCTTCCTGTGAATCATCATCCTTGGTCCAGTCATTGCCGCATGACATCAGATACCATATCTCTAATTCAACTCAGTTTTAACCACAGGACAAAATGGAGTGATTCACTTTTGTCTTGTAGAAATCCACATTTTTAATAGCTTTGAATTTTAATCTAATTTGAATAATACTGTTTTATTTTATTTTCTTACAATGTATGGTCGATTTCGATCTTTAAACAATACGTATTTAAATTTTAGTGCAAATAGCGTATCAAAACACAAGATTGTATAAAATATAAATATTGAAACGTTAATATAATTTATACAAAATTACAATCAAAAGAAGCACACATATACTACTACATACAGAAGCACCCAGCAGGCCAAGCCCCAGGGCTGTATCTTACGTATGGAAGGACTCTCAATAAACAACATACACACATAAAAATCTGTTTAGAAAAAACAAAAATTCACTTGCATATTTCATCTACTCAATACATGTAGAAAAACACAATCCTCACAACAATATAAATCAAAACCTTAATCAAATATCAATAAACAACATACACACATAAAAATCTGTTGTGAATAATTCGCTTGCATATTTCATCTACTCAATACATATAGAAAAACACAATAATCCTCACAACAACATGAATCAAAACCTTAATCAAATGTCAATAAACAATTTAGGAAAAAATAACACAAAAACCAAGACGTAGATATGTATGAAACGAACAAATCAACATTTTAAAATCCCGAAATATAGAAATCAAAATAGAAAATACTTTCCGTTACTGGTTCTTATAGTTCCCCTCACGATTTATAAACGGTTTCGACTTGAACTTTGTGGAACTCCCTATTAGAATATTCAATAATAAATTACTTCGTTATTCCACGAATTAGATTCATCCCCGCTAAACGTGTTTCTACCTCCTCTTCCGAGGCTCTCTTCCGGCGTAATTATCCCGGTTTGTTACGAAAGCAGTGTATATGTCAGACTGGTATGTTGCAATGAAATTGTGTGTAGTCTATTGATGCAAAGAAAAAACGTTTAAGAGGGGTGCACTCCACTACACGTAAAGCCGAATGTGTTAATATCACATATCGGAAGATCTACAAAGATTTATTTGTAGTTCGTCTTCCCTTGGTAAGTTTTCTGTGGTTTTCTTACCAAATAGGTAATAATACGACGTTCTACAAAGCCGAAGTTAGCCTATTATGGCCGACAGTCTCTTTCTTAAGCCCGATGTGTATTTCTTACCACCGGGTACTGTACATATACTAGAATCCACCTAAAGCCGAATGTGTTACCATCACAAACCAGAAGATCTATAAAGGTTTCTTTGTAGTTCATTTTCCTTTCTGAGTTTTCTCCGGTTTTCTTACTAAATATGTTTTTCTTAACATTTGCAAATGCAAGAAAGCTGTTAATCTAATGGCCGCAGTCACTACCTTTCTATCCTTGCACTCATTTTTTTATGTATTGTAATATTTTTTATCTGTCAATAATAGTGGATTCGAATCCCGAGTGAGAGCACCCTTGAGGAGAGTCTGCCCTCTAAACAGCGCTACATAAATTGTCATTTTATTATTATTAAAAGGGTACTGTACAATATTTCTAATATTTACTTAGATATAGCAATTTTAGTAAATCCTTCACAATTCTTTTTACTTTTAAAATATTTAGCGTCTTGATTGTACATGTCACTAATGTAGGTTTTCTTCTTTTTTTCAGGTGAGTTTCCTTGTCTGACTTGAGAGTATCAATTTGTCTTGGAAAGGTAACTAGTAGTATTAATGTAACGGTTGTATGATTAAGAGATTTTAAGAATGTTATCTTACGAACCTCAAAGGTCGTTTAGAATAACCTAAAAGTTTTATTTGTGGTATGTCGTCACT
The DNA here is from genome assembly GCA_949825065.1 of Odontocerum albicorne. Classification (NCBI taxonomy): domain Eukaryota; kingdom Metazoa; phylum Arthropoda; class Insecta; order Trichoptera; family Odontoceridae; genus Odontocerum; species Odontocerum albicorne. Next base: position 3,653,384 of record OX463860.1, on the reverse strand, counting down.
GACAAAAAATAAAAGGCGCATTTCAAATGCAAGATTTAATTAATTTATTTAACCCTTCCCTTACGGTGATAAAAATAATACGCGTGCTCCGGTGTTGGGTAGTGAGTACGCAATAAAAAATTAGCGTTTTTAAATCAGAAAAATAAGAACATTCATAGATAATCCCCTTAATTAATTATAATTGAAGTTAAAAATTATAATAATTGAGATTTATTTGCTGAAAACATTAAAAAACCATCTGGCAACGCTCACGGAACGGGCGTACGTCTAACCTATTTGCAAGCTTAGAAGCTACTAGTGGCGCGGAACGTCAGTCGCATACCCCGGCGCTTACGCTTATGCTTGCGACGTTGAGACAATTCAGTTCCTCGCAATTCAGTCTAGTATGCAAGAGTGAGATGCGAATATAGTGTCGCGCTTCCCGCATACTATTCACCTATCGTCAAGACGAGGCACTCGCAGCGTTTAAATGCGAATTTGTTTTCGATCTTTACAAAACACCTCGATGTAGTCGATAAATTCTGATTATTATTAATATTATGTTTTAAATCAATGCGTAAATATATTATGGAGGAATACCTAAAATCTTAACCTTGTATTTATTATATTTATAGAGATATTGATGGTTATTAGAATTAACGTGTAGAAGATACCCAACACAGGGAAGGAAAGGTTAAAGGCGGTAATTACGACACTTTCATAGATTCGGAGAAGTGTGAAGGTGGTGGCATGTATCATATACGCAGAAGAAATTGTTTCTTGAAATATTTTCATTTGGAGCACGAGATATGCGGGTTACTTTGCATAATTAAAACATTCCACATATTTTGATACAGGGTTACTTAACTGCAAAATACAAGTATTGTCTTTATGTGTTATATTTATTCTTGGTGATTTATCTTAATTTAAGTAAATGAATATTGTATTGTACTATTTTATGGCGTGGAGACTTGAATACATACATAAACCACCACAAAACGTATATAAATATTTGAAATAGGGCGCTACAGGAGAATACACTGGTTTTCCTGGGTTGACCAAATGCGCTACGTAAAGGTCCTCAGACCCATAGAAAAAGACAGAAAAGTACTCACTTGCGTTAGCAGAAGATTGGAATATTTTAGGCATTTCATGAAAGGAAACGAATAGTATCATCCAAGTCATATTGCAGGGATGATACAAGGAAAATTAAGTGTCGAAAGAAGAAACTCCTGGCTAGAATGGTTCCACTGTAAAACGGAGACATTGTTCAGAGCAGATGCGGACAATGTTAAGATAGCCTTAATGATTACGAACCTCCAACGTGGAAAGGAGCGTTAAGAAGAAATATATATTAATAAATGTTGACGAAGGCTCTCCATCATACATATTTCTCTATCCACGTCTTGGTTACAGCCTTTTTAATGAATAAATGTTGACGAAGGCTCTCCCTCGTATATATTTTCTTTATCTACTTCTTAATTAAACCCTTTATAATCAATGTTGACGGAGGCTCTCCCTCATCTATATTTCTGTATCCACGTCTTGGTTAAAGCCTTTTTAATGAATAAATGTTGACGAAGGCTCTCCCTCGTATATATTTACTTTATCCACGTCTTGGTTAAACTTTTTATAATCAATGTTGACGGAGGCTCTCCCTCATCTATATTTCTCTATCCACGTCTTGGTTAAAGCCTTTTTAATTAATAAATGTTTACGAATGCTCTCCCTCGTATATATTTACTTTATCCACGTCTTGGTTAAACTCTTTATAATCAATGTTGACGGAGGCTCTCCCTCATCTATATTTCTCTATCCACGTCTTGGTTAAAGCCTTTTTAATTAATAAATGTTTACGAATGCTCTCCCTCGTATATATTTACTTTATCCACGTCTTGGTTAAACTCTTTGTAATCAATGTTGACGGAGGCTCTCCCTCATCTATATTTCTCTATCCACGTCTTGGTTAAAGCCTTTTTAATTAATAAATGTTTACGAATGCTCTCCCTCGTATATATTTACTTTATCCACGTCTTGGTTAAACTCTTTATAATCAATGTTGACGGAGGCTCTCCCTCATCTATATTTCTCTATCCACGTCTTGGTTAAAGCCTTTTTAATTAATAAATGTTGACGAAGGCTCTCCCTCGTATATATTTACTTTATCCACGTTTTGGTTAAAACCCTTTTAATTAATGAATGTTGACGGAGACTCCATGCTCTATATTTCTCTATCCACGTCTTGGTTAAATCCTTTTTAATTAATAAATGTTGACGGAGACTCTCCCTCATCTATATTTCTCTATGCACGTCTTGGTTAAAGCCTTTTTAATTAATAAATGTTGACGGAGACTCCCTCATCTATATTTCACTATCCACATCTTGGTCAAAGCCTTTTTAATTAATAAATGTTGACGGAGACTCTCCCTCATCTATATTTCTCTATCCACGTCTTGGTTAAAGCATTTTTAATTAATAAATGTTGACGGAGACTCCCTCATCTATATTTTACTATCCACGTCTTGGTTAGTCTTTTTAATTAATAAATGTTGATGGAGACTCCCTCATGTATATTTCTCTATCCACGTTTTGGTTAAAGCTTTTTTGATTAATAAATGTTGACGGAGGCTATCCCTCATGCATACGAGTATTTATTTCTCTATCCCCACGTATTGGTCAAATATTTTTTAAATATCAGCGAAAGTTACACACAGTTTCAGAGCCAGCGTCAAGGGAACGATGAGTCATTCCATCGCTGCGGGGTTCCCAACTGTTAACAGCTTCGTGTCCTGATCTAATTTGTTGACGGAAGGTCACCCTCCCATAGTTACAGCCCCCGTAGGATACGAGATACCACCCCAGCGTTTCGTATTGAACTTGAGTACTTCACAAAGTAGTTGTATACTCATTGTGCTCTCTTGTTGAGATTCAATCGAATGCTGTCCGTTCATTCTGCTTTACAACGTCGGAGAACTTCAAATTAATTATCTTACCTATTTAAACTATTCTCAAGTATTGTAATTTATTTTATCAAACACTGTTTAGGGGAGCACAAACAAGTCTCGTTTGTGCTCCTCTGAAGATGAGGTGAAAGCCTTGAAATCGGTATGGTTATACCGTTACAAAAAGTGGAATAAACAGTGTTTGATAAAAAAAATACAATGTCTTTAAACCTCCACAACGTTAATGCCTTAACTATAAATAATATATTCTTAAGTATTTTTGTCATTTTATTTAAGAATCGTCGACTGGTATTTTAAAAATTGTTACAAATCATATAAACATACCATCATGCCGTTTCCTTATCAAGCGCCAAATTTTCCTTTCACGACATACATTTTTCGCCTTATCCATACAACAACACCTACGATTTCTCTGGATTTTTACAAGTACATTTTTTTCAGATGTCATTTAATTTTTTAATGGTTAAACATAATAGGTTTTAATGGTTTAACATAATAGGTTTTAATGGTTTAATATAATACAGGTTTTAAAACAAATAATTTGCCAGAGTTTTTTTTTTGTCAGCAATAACTCTTGCTTTTTCAAACAATACTTTATCCAAGATTTCAGTTTTAACGTTGTGGAACTCCATATTAGAATATTTAAAAATAAATTCCTAGTTATTTAATTATTCCGAAGTACAAACTACTGCACCTGATCATCCAAGGCAAAATAGAGGGCCGAAGAGGTGTTGGCAGGAGGCAAATCTTGCTCCGCAATATATGTGATTGGACTGGTATGAGGAGCGTTGAGGATCTTTTTCGGGCTGCCGGGGACAAAGATGTCTAAGCTCAAGTGATATTCAACGTTGGGGGAACCTGACATGACACTGGGAAGAAGTTATTGAATTAATTACGTATTTGCCTGCTTCATGCGTTTTTACCTCCTATCCCGAGGGTCTTTTAAGGTGGAATAGTAACATGACCTAAGCACTGCTCTCAAAACAAACCGAGATAATTCTGCCTGAAGAGAGCCTCACAAAACGAGGTAGAACCACGTATAGCGAGGATCAATGTAATTAGAGGAATAACTATAGGTCGAAAATTCTAGGATGAGTCCTGTGACAGCTCACAAATTTATTTATTTATTTAATTAACGACACAACAGTGTCTTTATATACAAATGAACATGTGACAGGTTATACACGTACTTAAAATTATTGACAAATAATACAACTTTATCTTAAACTAACATGAAGATACAAAAAGCAGTAGTAATAATACATTGCAGTCATTGTTTTAAAATTATTTAATAATTATATGTATATTTAAGTTTAATATATGTTATGTATGCATACCACAAAATATTACCAAACTTCACCAAGCAGACTTACGTAATTGTCGAAGACTTATTTTATAGAGGTAAAGAACTCAGATTTGTTTTTAGTGGAATAACGCATACATAGAACAAATATTGGATTTTTTGAGAATTTTGTGGGAATTTTATGGATAGATATTGAGATATAGAAAACACATGGCCTCATTAGTAGAACGAGATGCAAGTTGCTTTGCAAAATTCAAACCTTCATACATGTTGATGCAGGGTTTCTCAACTCCAGAGGCAAAGTATTGTCCTTAATGTTTTGTTTATATTACATTATTTATATTAATAAAGGAGAGCACAAAGTTAGTAGCTATTTCTAAATATTGTTGTGATATTCTGGCGAATACTATATATAAAATACTTATATTAAAAATATCTAAATTGTTGCAAAACTCGTTTCTAAGTCTTTGCGTACGAATTATAGAGGAGTTGATTTTATAATTAGTATAGCAATTTTCGGAATAGCCCCAATACAACCTTATAACTTGCTATTTATTAGAATTGAGGATTATATTAAAATTGATAAAATAATTAAAATTACTGAACATCGTTACAAGGTTGTATTGGGGCAAATTTGTGAGCTGTCACAGGACTCATCCTAGAATTTACGAACTATAAGTAATTTATTGTTTAATATTCTTAATTACATAACCATTTATTTGTCTACATGAATTTCAACATAAACTAAAAAGAATTTAGTAAAAATCCATTGGAAAATTAAAGAAAATCGAAACTAGATCTAACCATACTTTACTTTACCTTTCTCTACTTCTTTGGCCTTTCACTCATACCTGTATATTTGCTATGTTAGTCTTTCTCAATTTATTCCTACATGTCCAAACCATCTCAATATTCTTCATCTTAACTTAATACATCACCCTTATCGCCTACTATTATCATATCACTTTTTTTCAAATTCATAATAGAAAATATATTATTTATTTTCCAAAAATGTATTTATTTTGCGTGGGAGCAATAAAGGTGACTAAGGTCAGACATCCCGTCAAAAAGACTTAAAAAAAATTGAAAAAAAATCCAGACTGGAATTTACTTTGCGCGACCATAATATGAAAGGGTACGCGATAGGTAAGGCGAGTGTGAGATCAAAAGAGATAACGGTATACAATTTAATTAGTGCGAGAGGAAGAGCGACATTGTTGGTTCGTTCTCAAATTGTGGTCCTTTTTTACACGGTCTGCCTCGACTGAATCGCGTTTAAAGTTACTATACTATTTTACTTGAGACTGTATAAGGGTGTGGAAGAGATTAAATGTGTGTGTTGAGATAGGAATGTCTGGCGCCCTGTCCTTTCTGCCAAACCTAGTGCGAAAATTGCGTGTTCGTATGTATGTATGTAGTTTTCTCTGCTAAAATTATAAGCTTATCAAATAACTACTTCATTCATAATATATTCATCGGTTTATGGAAAACAGCGATATCCCATAGAATTTGTTATATCCTTCTCCAGCACCACATATCAAATGCATCCGTCCATTCTACGTATTTCGTTTGTTGCCCATAGAATTTGTAATATCCTTCTCCAGCACCACATATCAAATGCATCCGTCCATTCTACGTATTTCGTTTGTTGCCCATAGAATTTGTAATATCCTTCTCCAGCACCACATATCAAATGCATCCGTCCATTCTACGTATTTCGTTTGTTGCCCATAGAATTGTAATATCCTTCTCCAGCACCACATATCAAATACATCCGTCCATTCTACGTATTTCGTTTGTTGCCCATAGAATTTGTAATATCCTTCTCCAGCACCACATATCAAATACATCCGTCCATTCTACGTATTTCGTTTGTTGCCCATAGAATTTGTAATATCCTTCTCCAGCACCACATATCAAATGCATCCGTCCATTCTACGTATTTCGTTTGTTGCCCATAGAATTTGTAATATCCTTCTCCAGCACCACATATCAAATGCATCCGTCCATTCTACGTATTTCGTTTGTTGCCCATAGAATTTGTAATATCCTTCTCCAGCACCACATATCAAATGCATCCGTCCATTCTACGTATTTCGTTTGTTGCCCATAGAATTGTAATATCCTTCTCCAGCACCACATATCAAATGCATCCGTCCATTCTACGTATTTCGTTTGTTGCCCATAGAATTTGTAATATCCTTCTCCAGCACCACATATCAAATGCATCCGTCCATTCTACGTATTTCGTTTGTTGCCCATAGAATTTGTAATATCCTTCTCCAGCACCACATATCAAATACATCCGTCCATTCTACGTATTTCGTTTGTTGCCCATAGAATTTGTAATATCCTTCTCCAGCACCACATATCAAATGCATCCGTCCATTCTACGTATTTCGTTTGTTGCCCATAGAATTGTAATATCCTTCTCCAACACCACATATCAAATACATCCGTCCATTCTACGTATTTCGTTTGTTGCCCATAGAATTGTAATATCCTTCTCCAGCACCACATATCAAATACATCCGTCCATTCTACGTATTTCGTTTGTTGCCCATAGAATTTGTAATATCCTTCTCCAGCACCACATATCAAATACATCCGTCCATTCTACGTATTTCGTTTGTTGCCCATAGAATTTGTAATATCCTTCTCCAGCACCACATATCAAATGCATCCGTCCATTCTACGTATTTCGTTTGTTGCCCATAGAATGTGTAATATCCTTCTCCAGCACCACATATCAAATGCATCCGTCCATTCTACGTATTTCGTTTGTTGCCCATAGAATGTGTAATATCCTTCTCCAGCACCACATATCAAATGCATCCGTCCATTCTACGTTTTTCGTTTGTTGCCCATAGAATGTGTAATATCCTTCTCCAGCACCACATATCAACTGCATCCGTCCATTCTACGTATTTCGTTTGTTGCCCATAGAATTTGTAATATCCTTCTCCAGCACCACATATCAAATGCATCCGTCCATTCTACGTATTTCGTTTGTTGCCCATAGAATGTGTAATATCCTTCTCCAGCACCACATATCAAATGCATCCGTCCATTCTACGTTTTTCGTTTGTTGCCCATAGAATGTGTAATATCCTTCTCCAGCACCACATATCAACTGCATCCGTCCATTCTACGTATTTCGTTTGTTGCCCATAGAATTTGTAATATCCTTCTCCAGCACCACATATCAAATGCATCCGTCCATTCTACGTATTTCGTTTGTTGCCCATAGAATTTGTAATATCCTTCTCCAGCACCACATATCAAATGCATCCGTCCATTCTACGTATTTCGTTTGTTGCCCATAGAATTGTAATATCCTTCTCCAGCACCACATATCAAATGCATCCGTCCATTCTACGTATTTCGTTTGTTGCCCATAGAATTTGTAATATCCTTCTCCAGCACCACATATCAAATGCATCCGTCCATTCTACGTATTTCGTTTGTTGCCCATAGAATGTGTAATATCCTTCTCCAGCACCACATATCAAATGCATCCGTCCATTCTACGTATTTCGTTTGTTGCCCATAGAATGTGTAATATCCTTCTCCAGCACCACATATCAAATGCATCCGTCCATTCTACGTATTTCGTTTGTTGCCCATAGAATGTGTAATATCCTTCTCCAGCACCACATATCAAATGCATCCGTCCATTCTACGTTTTTCGTTTGTTGCCCATAGAATGTGTAATATCCTTCTCCAGCACCACATATCAACTGCATCCGTCCATTCTACGTATTTCGTTTGTTGCCCATAGAATTTGTAATATCCTTCTCCAGCACCACATATCAAATGCATCCGTCCATTCTACGTATTTCGTTTGTTGCCCATAGAATGTGTAATATCCTTCTCCAGCACCACATATCAAATGCATCCGTCCATTCTACGTTTTTCGTTTGTTGCCCATAGAATGTGTAATATCCTTCTCCAGCACCACATATCAACTGCATCCGTCCATTCTACGTATTTCGTTTGCTGCCCATAGAATTTGTAATATCCTTCTCCAGCACCACATATCAAATGCATCCGTCCATTCTACGTATTTCGTTTGTTGCCCATAGAATTTGTAATATCCTTCTCCAGCACCACATATCAAATGCATCCGTCCATTCTACGTATTTCGTTTGTTGCCCATAGAATTGTAATATCCTTCTCCAGCACCACATATCAAATGCATCCGTCCATTCTACGTATTTCGTTTGTTGCCCATAGAATTTGTAATATCCTTCTCCAGCACCACATATCAAATGCATCCGTCCATTCTACGTATTTCGTTTGTTGCCCATAGAATTTGTAATATCCTTCTCCAGCACCACATATCAAATACATCCGTCCATTCTACGTATTTCGTTTGTTGCCCATAGAATTTGTAATATCCTTCTCCAGCACCACATATCAAATGCATCCGTCCATTCTACGTATTTCGTTTGTTGCCCATAGAATTGTAATATCCTTCTCCAACACCACATATCAAATACATCCGTCCATTCTACGTATTTCGTTTGTTGCCCATAGAATTGTAATATCCTTCTCCAGCACCACATATCAAATACATCCGTCCATTCTACGTATTTCGTTTGTTGCCCATAGAATTTGTAATATCCTTCTCCAGCACCACATATCAAATACATCCGTCCATTCTACGTATTTCGTTTGTTGCCCATAGAATTTGTAATATCCTTCTCCAGCACCACATATCAAATGCATCCGTCCATTCTACGTATTTCGTTTGTTGCCCATAGAATGTGTAATATCCTTCTCCAGCACCACATATCAAATGCATCCGTCCATTCTACGTATTTCGTTTGTTGCCCATAGAATGTGTAATATCCTTCTCCAGCACCACATATCAAATGCATCCGTCCATTCTACGTTTTTCGTTTGTTGCCCATAGAATGTGTAATATCCTTCTCCAGCACCACATATCAACTGCATCCGTCCATTCTACGTATTTCGTTTGTTGCCCATAGAATTTGTAATATCCTTCTCCAGCACCACATATCAAATGCATCCGTCCATTCTACGTATTTCGTTTGTTGCCCATAGAATGTGTAATATCCTTCTCCAGCACCACATATCAAATGCATCCGTCCATTCTACGTTTTTCGTTTGTTGCCCATAGAATGTGTAATATCCTTCTCCAGCACCACATATCAACTGCATCCGTCCATTCTACGTATTTCGTTTGTTGCCCATAGAATTTGTAATATCCTTCTCCAGCACCACATATCAAATGCATCCGTCCATTCTACGTATTTCGTTTGTTGCCCATATAATTTGTAATATCCTTCTCCAGCACCACATATCAAATGCATCAGTCCATTCTACGTATTTCGCTTGCTCTCAGAGTGTTTGCTTAACATTTCCCTTCCTGTGCTAAAAATATCCGCCCGTTCCGGTGATGTTTATTCAATACACATGTAAAAATGAGCGATTTAAAATTAGAATATTTATAGCCAATCGCTTAAATTAATTAAATTTGATGTCAAAAGTGATAATAATTGAAATTTAATTGCTGAAAACATGAAAAAAAAACATCGGCTGACGTTCACAAAACGGGCAAAAAGACCACCTCAGATGAACGCGCTAGAGCGACTGAGACCTACTAACACTGTGTATGCTATACCTCGAAGGAAGAAACACAACTACAAACTGAGATTATATTTCTTGCGTTCCCATATACCGAAGTAGAGTGAGACGTGAATAGCGTCGCTCCTCACCCATAGCGGTTTTTAGAATGAATATATCTACGTCAGACACTGACATACGTTTGATTGTATTGGTGAATTTATTCCTGTTTTTCACAAAATATCTAATGTGGCCGATAAGTGCAAATTATTATCAATATTATTTTTTCATTCAATGTTTAAATGTATTACGGTGGAATATCTAAAATCTGAACCCAGTATTTATTATATTTATAGAGATATTAAAGTTTTTAGAAGCAATGTGTACTAGTTACACATCACACGGAAGGAAGGGTTAATATACGTCCATATATGGAAATGTAAAAGTTAGAAAAATCGGAAGATCTGTAATAGGTGTGTATGGATGTAGCAGAGGCGAATAACGTGAGTCGCGAAGTTTGATACCTCTCAGCATATTCCGACAGGGAGACGGCGTGATGGTATGTATGTATATATTCGGTAGTTTTTTTTTTATTATCTATACCGCGCATTTCAAAACCGCGTATCAAAAAAAAAACATTTTTTCCTTCGAAGCCGTGTGACCGCGCGGCGGCACTGAACAACATGAGAGAGTAGACGTTTTTTTTTTGCGCGTTAAAAAGTGACGGCTATACGTCCGACCTGTACCTATGTCGGAGGGGATCGAGTGAGAGGAGCTTTGTAGCGCGGCTGCGACGCGGGGCGGGGGTATGGCGGCACGTTGAAAGAGCCCCGTGACCTCTCTGTGGGAGTAGTCCCCAGGTATTGAAACCTGTATTACAGTTGGAGGACACTTGTCTGGTACCTTCTTGTTATCTTATCCGGTCGGAAAATCGTCTGCTGACAATTTTCTACTCCTTGAAGTTACCTGCTTCTTTAACCCTTATCATGGCCTTGTAACACAGGTGTTACACTCATTTAGGGATTATTTTTTTTAAATCCAGAAACTTTAACGTAATTTCAAATATGGCAATACATTCAAATACTATACATGCACTATTGTGTGCAGTGGTATCATCTGGTGATAAATATTGACAACGTTATAAGCTGTCAAACGACATCGGGTCAACATGTCTGGACAGCGTGGGTGCGTTTTGAAAATTGTGGTAAATAATCTAAATATCTTATTAATCACTACATGTAGAGAAAAATTTATTTAAACCATTTTATTTGTTGATAATTCAGCTATGTAAATGTTGTTCATGTTTTAGATTATAGAATCATTTTATAGCCCTTTTTGTGTTTTATTAAAATTGATATTTTGGCAATGTAACGTGGGTGTTACATAAACAAAGAAAACTATAAGGAAAAGTTGTGATTTCCCCCCCTCAATTTTCCTTCATAACTTACCACATAACAAGGAATCACCAAAGAAAAACGTTAATATTTGGATAAATTGAATTTTGCCAAGATAAGGGTCAATGCTAATTCATATCAATATGGGCATTCTGTGGACTTTTTTTTATTGTAACTGTAAAAGGAAAAGTGAATGCGATACAATAATAATTATAGATTTATTGATTGCAACATAGTTTGTATTGTATTACACAGCCTGGCGAGCGTATTGTCACGTTGCAGTCTCTTCCAACCAACCAGAAAGATGTTAAAGAGACCTTAAGTGAAAATTAGACTGGAATCCTTTTTAAAGAAATCGGGGTTTCAACGGGATTTGATCCCGCAACCTTCGAGTTCGGAGACAGGCGTCTTACCAATTAGGCCACAATTAGTATTGTATTATACTTGCACTGTATACAATACAGTCTGGCGGGTTTAATGCCATGTGGCAATCGCTTCCAACCAACCAGAAAGTTGTTAAACATGCCGTTATTGAAAACCAGGTAAGAAGCTTTTTTAAAATATCTGGGTTCCAACGGGAATCGAATTCGCCACCCCTGGGCTGGAATTCAGGTGTCTTGCGAACTAGGCCACGGAGCTAATTGCATGTATTCTTATATAACACATTCTGAAAGACAATGGAAAAAAAAATAAATACACTTAAGAGAAAAATATCTGCGGCTTTTTTCTCCCAGTTTTGTTGAGCATTTATGTTTTTGAGCTTATGCAGTACGTCCTTTTATCTTTTGCGCTGTCCACTACGCTTTCTTCTGTCCTTCGTCAGCTTACCAAATATATATGTAGGATATTTCATGGAAGTTGAGAATCTGGCACGCGATCTCCAGGCCAACGCAGACGATCACACGACACCAGAATTTCAATTACTACAGCAGTTTGCTTATAACCAGAGCTATTGTATTGAGCTAACATACAAAAGGTTCAACAAATTCAACCAAGGGGCTGGGGCCAATGATCCAACATTTGACCAAGAAGTGTCTCAGGATTAGTGAGAGCCGCCTGTACTTCCACGAATGCACCCGATATGGAATGCAGACAGTTATTGGCTGGCCAGCTTGGGAGTGGCCTGCGCAACGCTACGTATGGATGTATTGTACTGTACACCGTGTGTTGAAATTCATATTTTAGCCATACCTGTTTCGCCATACGCGAGCTGCAGCAGCCATGAGAGGGCCCATTCATAATGTTTAGACAGTCAACGAGACGTTGAGTGGTGGTCGGAGACACCTGTGTCTTCATTGGAATACTACCACAGTCTTCAAGTCTTGTCTCAGGTCCGAGTTTTAAAATTTGGTATACGGTACCCAATTTTAAAATTCGGACCTGAGACAAGACTTGAACGTACGTACACTAAATAAAAATTCTTAACCTTTCCCTTCCCGTGCTAAAAAAATCCGCACGTTTCGGTGCTGTGTATTCAATACAAATCAATCCACATGTGAAAATGAGCGATTTAAAAAAATAAGAATATTCATAGCCAATCGCTTAAATTAATTAAATTTGAAGTCAAAAGTGAAAATAATTGAAATTTAATTGCTGAAAACATGAAAAAAACATCGAACGACGTTCACAAAACGGACGGAGCGACCACCTCGAACGAAAGCCGGCTGGCTACTAAAAAGAGATGCGAGCGAACTGAGATTCTATTTCTTGCGTTCCCATATACCGAAGTAGAGTGAGAGTGAGACGTGAATAGCGTCGCTTCCTCACCCATAGCCGTTTTTTTAGAATTAATATACCTACGTCACACACCGGCAGACGTTTGATTGCATTGGTGAATTTATTCCCGATTTTCACAAAATATCTGTGATGTGGCCGATAAGTGCTAATTATTATTAATATTATTTTTTCATTCAATGCGTAAATGTATTACGGAGGAATAACTAAAATCTGAACCCAGTATTTATTATATTTATAGAGATATTAGAGTTTTTAGAAGCAATGTGTACTAGTTACACATCACAGGACAGGAAGGGGGGTTAATGATGAAGTAAGTATTTAAAGTTAAATTTTGTACAAATTTGTAGTATAGTACATACTCGTACATACATACATATCATTACGCATTATCTCTTGCGGGGTAGGCAGAGATAATGGATCTCAATTTTTTTTCAATCCAAACACATCTTTCGCATCTTCCACATTTATACATCTTGTCATGCACAATCTTGTATTATTCATACTTCTTAATTTACCGTCTTTCAAAATCTGGTTCATTTGGTCCAGCCACGTTTAGGCTGTTTTTTTCTGAATAAAATGGTTTTTGTTTCATTAATCTAGGGTTTACCAGTACCGAGTAATATAAGTTATTGTAAACCCCTATAAACGCTAGAATCAGCGTGTGTCGTAAAACAAAAATGGCTGCCATTGGAGTTTGAAAAAAAAAATTAAATAATGTTTTTGGACTTAGTAATCGTAGGAATCCACAAACAAAAAACATTCAATCATAAAATGGGCAAGCAACACCTATTGGATCACTTGAAATGGACGAACCCAGATTGGAAGACAGACGTCTTACCAATAAGGCTAGTGAGGACTTTATAAAACGGAGGTAATTTTTAAAGTCGATCCCTCTAGTTGGCGAGTTATCAACGACTGGTAAAAATAAATTTGTGATTCATAAACTCTTATCATTACCCGTATCACACATTCCACTTGAAGAATAATTGTCATAACTCACATTCATAGCGACTACTATATTTATAATGATTCAAACTGCTTCCAGGAATCGTTTTACTCTTTTGCTAAACTTTTGCTTTTGGAAAGTTCTCGATTCTGCAAAGCAACTTGCATCTCGTTCTACAAGTGAGCCCATGTGTTTTCTATATGATATCTCAACATCTATCCATAAAATACCCAAAAAATCCAATTTTTGTTTTACGTAAGCGTTGTTCCACTAAAACTACTATAAAATAAGTTTTCGACTATTACGTAAGTCTGCTTGGTGTATTTTGGTAATATTTTGTGGTATACATACATATCATCATCATCATTGTCAACCAGGGTCGATCCACTGCTGGATGAAGGTCTCCCCAAGTTGAATCCAAATAGTTCAGTTTTTTGCTCGTTGATGCCATGTGATGCTTCCTGATTCCATCTATCCAGCGTACCTTTGGTCTTCTTCTGGGCGTCTTTATGCCTCTTGGGTACTATTGAATTATTTCGGATGTCCATCGGGAGTCTGACATTCTGGCTACGTGTCCGGTCCATTGCCACTTCATTCTTTTGCACACCTTTATAACGTCTTCTACCTTTGTTATATTGCGAATCCAGGTGTTTCGTTTACGGTCTCTTTTAGTATATCCCAACATGCATCTCTTCATGCCCCTTTGTGCGGTCTGGAGCTTTTGTGTGTTCTTTACTGTGAGCCTCCATGTCTCGCAGCCATACGTAAGTACTGGAAGAATGCACTGGTTGTAAACCCTTCGCTTCAAGGATATTGGGAGATTACTTTTGAAGATGTTGTTCAAACGTCCAAATGAGCTCCACGCTAGTTTTATATACATACATATATTTAACTTAAATATCTTTTTCTTCTTCCTCTTCCTATAGATCATGATCTGTTTGTTCCGCTTGTTCACCCTCTTGTGACGTAGATTGCCAGCTGTCTCGCCATCTCTTCGGAAGTCTTCCCGGTAATCTTCTTCTGGCTGGGTTCCTTTTAAGGGTGACACGTGGAAGTCTGTCGTCTTGCATTCTGTTTACATGTTCGTTCCAGTATCGCCTTCGTTGTCTTCCCCACCTGGCGATGTCTTCCGTACTACACTTTCCCCTTATTTCGGTGTTTCTGATTCTATCTCTTAGTGTGTTTCCGGTTATACATCTCAGTATTTTCATTTCCGAGGTTCTCAGGAGAGTTTTTTTCTAGATGTGTCTGCTCTGGTCTCTTAAATATATATTTTAATATTAAATAATTTTAAACAATGACTGTAATATATTTTTACTACTGCTTTTGTGTCTCCATGTTAGTAGTAAGATAAAGTTTTGTATTTTTTGTCAATAATTTTAAGTACTTGTATAACTTGCCATAAATTCATTTGCATATAAAAGACTGTTGTGTCGTTAGCAAAATAAAATTAAATGAACAGTGAATTCGCTATCCCCCAGGATCGTCGGCCATATGAGGTCATGCCCTGAAACGGGATACTGTGTGTGTGATTTCATTGATTTATGATGTAGGTTTTCAGAGCCAAGGCGTCATTTCGAATTGTAATTATAAAACATTTCTCGGAATTATGATGTTTCACCCCACCCATACCATACACCCATGTTGAAGTAGATCTTAATTTTAAGATCTTTTTCCTTCATTATTTAATATCATGCTGTGTGGTTGTGCAGCATCTGAGCTCAAATTTTAAACAAAAATGTGTTCATTAGATTTCATATTTTAAATTTATTTATTTAACATTTTTATTGCAAATACAATCTGGCGATCTTATTGCCAAGCGGCAATCTCTTCCAACCAACCAGACAAAAGTAAATGAAGCAAGTTACATGGTTGCATAAATCATTCAAATGACTATCCATCACCACGAAATCCATAAACACATAGATGAGCATATGCCCACGAACCCCACAAAGACGGACAATCACCCGAACATAATTTTTCATATTAAGTGAGATATCATCAATCAAAAGAAAATTAAGTTATGGTGGAGAGGAAAGGAAAAGAAAAATCGGGAATGAAACACGTTATTTTATTGACTAGAAATTAAGAGTTTTTCCAGTCGCGTCTTAAATCATGCCAAGGACGAGGCGAGTCTTCTATTGGTTTGTAACTGATTCCAGAGTCTATTAATTCCTTATTAAATTTATTTTTTATATTTATATACATATTATCATCCCTTACGGTGTATGCTGGGAGAATATATCTCCATATATCCAAGCACACAACTTTCGCTTCTTCCAAATTCATACATCTCGTCATGCACGATCTTCTATTATTCATACTTTTCATTTTAACTTCTTTCAAAATCTGGTCTATTTGATCCAGCCGCGGTTTCTTCGGTCTGCCTCTTCCACGCACACCTTCCACTTCGGTCTGCCTCTTCCACGCACACCTTGCACTTCGGTCTGCCTCTTCCACGCACACCTTGCACTTCGGTCTGCCTCTTCCACGCACACCTTGCACTTCGGTCTGCCTCTTCCACGCACACCGTGCACTTCGGTCTGCCTCTTCCACGCACACCTTGCACTTTTGACTTGTGTAATCGTAATTATTTCATAATTCACTCTGATCACATCTAAATCGTTTTTAAACACCTTTTTTTATTTAACAATGTTAAATATGTATTTAATTTAATTTAATCTGACTTTTTACTAGCAATGTGTTTTTATATAGTTTATTGTATATATTCTTCTTCTTTCTTTTAAATTAGTCCTGTGATCTGTTATAATTACGACTGCCTCTCTTGAAATGTTGAACCAACTTTCTTTCCATCTTTCTGGACCTGTGGGATGATGTAGGGCATCAATGTGTTATCCATGCTTTTCACGTTGTCTCTCTCGAGTCTTTCATTTTTCTATCCCTTCCCTTTTCAAGTATTGGTCATATTAAAAGAAATATATATTTTCTTTTCGTGTGTAACCTTTCAACAAGTTATTGGTGCATTTGTAACTTCTGTCTGTTTGGAAGAGATTGCCGTAGGATAATAAATAAATAAAATGTCATATTGTCATCTCTTCGCAAAGCCGGACTCTGGCACGAGTGTTTATTAGCATCACTGTTGTTTTTGTTTGTTTCCTGTTTGTTATGCTGCGCTTGCATGGCGCCGTCGCCGGTATTTTTAGCGCAGTGGCTGCGAGTTGCTGCAAGTGATTCATCTCGATCACCCTGTCTCAACTAGATAATAAGACTGTACCAACTTGAGACGAGTCTTGCATGATTTTGTTTTGTCGTCTTATTCACATAGAAATATATTATGTCGTTTTAAAGATAAGATGGTTTGAACATGTAAAACGAATGAATGAATAAATACTAACAAATATGAAGCGCAAATGCAAGTGGAAGGTGTGGTAGGAAGACCAACGAAAGTGGGAAAAAATTATTACTCTAAAAGGGCGTGGTATTTTGATACAGCTTTTGTCGTTGCAAGTTCTCGTAAGTGTTGGATATATGGGTGGCATGTGCAGCTTTAGGAAGCGCTTGAAGACAACCTTTTTTGGGAGGTCTTATCAAAATTTATGATGTTATATGAAAACTACACATATACACTATACTACACATTAATCAATGTGTTACTATCACATATTGGAAGATCTACAAAGATTTCTTTGTAGTTCGTCTTCCTTGGTAAGTTTTCTGCGGTTTTCTTACCAAATATGGTTTCTGAACACAGGTGAGGGTGCGAACTTATACCTTATCTAATAGCTGCAACCAATAAAATCCAATCTTTACGCTTAATTTATATACAATATATTTATTTTGCAATGATTTTAATCTGCCACTAATAATGGATTCGACTCTCGAGTTAGAGCGCCTTTGAGTTAATTGTCATTATATCATTAGTGTCGAATCAAGTGAATTACAATATATTTTGAGTAAATTGTGATTATATTATTATTGTCGAATCAAGTGAATTGCAATATATTTTGAGTAAATTGTCATTATATCATTATTGTCGAATCAAGTGAATAACAATATATGTTGAGTAAATTGTCATTATATCATTATTGTCGAATCAAGTGAATAACAATATATGTTGAGTAAATTGTCATTATATCATTATTGTCGAATCAAGTGAATTACAATATATTTTGAGTAAATTGTCATTATATCATTATTGTCGAATCAAGTAAGTGAATTACAATATATTTTGAGTAAATTGTCATTATATCATTATTGTCGAATCAAGTAAGTGAATTACAATATATTTTGAGTAAATTGTCATTATATCATTATTGTCGAATCAAGTGAATTGCAATATATTTTGAGTAAATTGTCATTATATCATTATTGTCGAATCAAGTAAGTGAATTACAATATATTTTGAGTAAATTGTCATTATATCATTATTGTCGAATCAAGTGAATTACAATATATTTTGAGTAAATTGTCATTATATCATTATTGTCGAATCAAGTGAATAACAATATATGTTGAGTAAATTGTCATTATATCATTATTGTCGAATCAAGTGAATTACAATATATTTTGAGTAAATTGTCATTATATCATTATTGTCGAATCAAGTGAATAACAATATATGTTGAGTAAATTGTCATTATATCATTATTGTCGAATCAAGTGAATTACAATATATTTTGAGTAAATTGTCATAATATCATTATTGTCGAATCAAGTGAATAACAATATATGTTGAGTAAATTGTCATTATATCGTTATTGTCGAATCAAGTGATTTACAATATATGTTGAAAGAAGATGAAGCTGGAAAATGACTAGCAGCGCAGTTAATATACGTATAAAATGGTACGAGGCTAGAGCTCAAATGAACCTAGCAACTAGCTACTTTTACAGAAAAATCGAATGCAGAAATATCATGTAACCTAACGAAGGTGAATGGAGTTCCCTTTGGATATTATTGACTCGATTTTCATCGCAGTACCACAAAATGTGATCTGCGGATTGACCTACATGATCTTGAATGGAGTTTACAAGATTCCCTTGAAACTCCGCGTTCAACATGGCCCAGGACCAGGAAGTATGGAGACAGATGGTACAATCATGTTCCAGACATAGCACAGGGCCACGATATTCAAAATTATACAAGCGATGAAGAATTTCGTTCAGACATTCAAATTATATCCCTAGTAATGTGGCAGTTGAACAAGTCTTATGGGACCTATGTATAATACTAATACATAGAAAATAACCCAATCACGACTTCATTTGGTTAACCACTGTTTTAAGATAATGAACCTGAAATGCACAATTCTTGGCTACTACCACAAGTGGCTTTTGTGTTAAATTTTAAAACACGCGATGATTAATAACAAGAACAGGGGTATGCAACCTTTTTCTTCTCGGGGGCTATCAGCAATGTCTGTGAGCCGATGGCGGTTATAATAATTTATAAAATTATTTTATAAATTATGATAATACAGTAAACCCTCGATTTTGCGGACCTCGATTTAACAGACTTCGGATTTAACGGTCAAAATTTCCAGTCCGTATGTCATGTGAAAATTGACAACCTGTTATTTTAACTGCTCGTGAACATTTTTTGGTGTATGATTAGTAAGTGATCACAGAGGTTCGCACGCTGTGATTGGCTCTGTTGTTGAATTGCGTGATTTTCTGCAGTAGGGGTGGTATAGGGAACATACTTAATTTTAATAATAATATGCATTTAGAAAACTTTTCTGTGGAATTAAACTTTTCATACATACTTTAATTTAATTATATTGGGTGTTAACATAAGTTGTGTCCGTTTTTTTTTTTCAATTTAAAAATGAGCACCAAAAGTAAAACAAAATGGCAAAGGTTATACGTCATTCGAAAGAAAGTTTTCTGCTCTACAACTCTAATTTTTTGCTTTTACGTTACATATATTATTTTATTTGATTACAAGCCTTCAAAATGGACTGTCAAGTAGACGAAAGTGAGCATTTTCGACACCCTCTGTTCGCGTTCAATCGAGGGAATAAAGCTGCCAAAGCTGGTCGCGATTTTACTTCTGGGCTTTTCCCATTGATTTAAGATGGCGGTATACAGTAATGCGACTACAATTCATCTGCTCAGCCAGTTCTACGGTGGTTTGAAGGGGATCTTCATGAATAATATGGTTTAAGCCGTCCTCATCGAAGTCCACTGGTTGTCAAAAACGCTCCATGTCTTTCAGGTCGAAATTACCGTCTTTGAAATGCAAAAACCATCGACGAGCTGTCCTTTAATTCATAGCATCTTCACCGTACACTTAGCAAATATCGCGAGCAGCTTTGGCAGCTTTATTCCCTCGATTGAACGCGAACAGAAGGAGGTGTCGAAAATGCTCTCTTTCGTCTATTTGACATTCCATTTTGAAAGCATGTAATCAAATAAAATAATATATGTAGCGTAAAAGCAAACACAATATCTTGTAGAGCAGAAAATTTTCTTTCGAATGACGTATAACCTTTACCATTTTGTTTTACTTTTGGTGCTCATTTTTAAATTTGGAAAAAAACGGACACAACTTATGTTAATACAAACGTATCTACTAATTTGTCTTTTTTTTTAATGTACGCATTCAGCAAATCTACTTATATAACGGGCCTTCGGCTTTAACGGACACTCCTTTGCACGAATTAGTTCGTTATATCGAGGACTTGACTAATAAAACGTAGAAATACGTGCACTGATAATCAGCGGCGGCTGGTCTAGAGGTACGCTGGTACGCTGAACCGGAGAAATAATTCGAAATAATTAAATTATATATTCGCAAACATGACTTGCAAAAATGTTAAATATTTGTAAAGATTAAATATGTATAAGAATACTGACAGATAGTACGAGTATTTTTATTTAAGTGAAAATTAAAATAAAATCAAAGTAAAATTTAAAAAAACATTCCTTTCAAATTGACCGGCCAAGTTTGCCAATACTACCGGAACGATCTCCAATACGCACCGGACGGAAACGCTAATTCATATAGGGCAGACAGAGACATACAGTAAACCGTGAGACAGCGATATTTCATACTCGCTCAGCGTCTTGAGGTGCGCTGATAATAATATATGACAATATGGAATTAAATTATCAGGGATGAATGTGAACTAAAGGCTGTTGTGTTGAGTAAAATGAGGAAAAGCACTCTGCAATGGTTTGGGCATATAAAACAAATGAATAAAGAAAGACTAATAAAATAAATATACAGTGCAAATGTGTGTGAAGGGCGTGGTAGGAAAATACGAAAGAAAGTATGGTTGGATTAGGTGTATAAGCCCGCCAGGTTGTACTGTATATTACTTAAAATTGATAAAATACAATACCGTATCCGTGAAATTTAGATCTTAATAGATCTCGACATTGCAACTCAATAAGATCTTAATAGATCTCGACATTGCAACTTAATAGATCTCGATATTGCAACTCAATAAGATCTTAATAGATCTCGACATTGCAACTCAATAAGATCTTAACAGATCTCGACATTGCAACTCAATAAGATCTTAATAGATCTCGACATTGCAACTCAATAAATTCCGTTTAAACATGTTCTCATACGGTTTCCACTTCCACATAAAACGGAGTGCCTTACAGCTTAAAATCTAACAAAACTTGTTTCTTGACACTTTGGAAAGAATACTCGTAGATATGATATTTCGCTCGGGGACTGCGGAACAGATATTTTTTGTCTTGGTGCCTTTTCCGAACCGCGGACCTTATGTTGCGGACCCCAGATCTCGAGTCTCGGCGCGCATATCAGTTGACGTTATTTCAACACTTCTCGCGATAATCGGTCCAGCGGCTTGGTGGCGTCTCGCCGCACTCTTGGGGCTCCGCCCACGCGGAGTTCTGCCCGCCTCGATTTGCATAAGTGCCCCCTCGGGCCGTCTTTGTGAGCTGTGTCAATACAGTAAACACTCTGTGTCGCATACAACCTGAACGAATCACTGAACCCGGTTTAGTTTCATAATTTACTAGTCACTTATTGGTATTAACTAGCTAGTTTGAGTTTTTAATCCTTTTTTTTGTTTTCATTCCTACCGATTTTTCGAAAGTAGTTTTGTGTCGAGTTGAATCCTCCGATACATCGGGCACATTGCTCGTGGCCAAGACTGTCTCCTTTGGAGAGGTTTGTAAGAGGTCTTTCAAATTGAGCGGTTTTTTTAATTCTTGAATAAAACACACACTTTGATTTCAAAAAACTTTTTATTGGTCATTGAAGTATAATGTATGACATTTAAACAAAAAAAAAGACAATACCCGCCAAATGTCCACCTCTTGCAGCTCCACAGATGTCCACTCTTTTGTCAACATTTTTGATGATATTTCGGCATAATTGCGGTTCTAACTCACCAATAACGCGAATAATTTCGTCCTTCAGCTCAGGAATTGATCGGGGGTCATTCTTATAGACCTGGCTTTTCACGTAAGCCCAGAGAAAATTGTCCAAGGTGTCAGATCACATGATCTTGGCGGCCAATTAACATCACCGTTTCCGGAGATTACAATGCATAAAATAATCAAACAATTAGAACGCGTTGTTGTGTTATATACGACTCCATTTTTATAAATGTTATGGGATCGAATAAATGTTTTTTTTTTCTCTTTTTTTCATTCTCAGATATTTCTTTTTACATCTTTCATACAATTTGCTTATCAGATTTCGTAAATAAAGGTAAAACATGATCAAAACAACAGTAATGGCTAAACCGAACGCATTCTGTTAATAAATTAGCCGTAAATATAACAGCTAACCGCAACCCGAGAACAATTAGCTCTCCATTCTTGCGTGTTGTGGAGCGAGCGATACAAATCTTGCTGGTCGTACCTGGTAGTGACTTAGGCTGTCGGGTAACTTGGCCAAGTTTGGATAGTGGTTTCCACATGCCATTCGTCTTTCCACTTTTCCTCTGCCAGGCCTGACAGCTGTATATATCATCCTGTCTTCATTCTCGTGCCGCCGAGAAGAATGATATAAATGCTCTTTCCTTGTCGAAATGTTAGGCTTTTTCTCCCCATTTCCTATTTTTTTGTTTTGCTTTCTTTCGTAGTTTATGTGTTTTGATATAGTGTTACACTATATCAAAAGCGTTGCTTTTTCTTTACGATACGTTGAAGAAATTGTTAGTCGTAAAATTATCTTGTTTTTTTTGTAAGTATTTATGATATGATTTGGTTTTCCTTTTAGCAGTACATTTAGTGTTATGGAGGAAGTGAATCATTATTTGGGGGAGTAGACAGAGAGAACTGTGGTCTAGTTGATAAGGTCTGTGGTCTTGTTGATAAGATGTGGTCTAGTTGATATGGTCTGTGGTCTTGTTGATAAGACGTGGTCTAGTACAGTGTTCCCCAACCGGTGGTCCGCGGCCCGGTGCCGGGCCGCAGAGACTTTCCGCCGGGCCGCAAACAGTATGCCAAATTTCAAGAAATTCACCATACAAAAATATTAAATATAGGATTTTCATCCATGTCCTCAATAAAATCGAAACAAAGGAATAGACTGGACGTGAATGCATCACTTCGTCTTTCAGAGACAGCACTGTAGCCAAGAATACCCAATATATTAGCAAAGATGCAACAGCAGGTTTGGCATTAGTTTGTTGAAAAAACCCCATTGTTTTCGTTAAATTTTAATTGTATCAGACAATGTTACAATTAAAATTGTTTAACTGTTATATGTATATTTGTTAATTATATTGTAGTTACATACGAGCATGTCCATCTGTCACAATATAAGATTAAAAAAATATTACAATAAATAAAAAAAACATTTTTATTTCAGTATTAGTTGTCCGCGAAAATTTTTTCCTTTTTTACCGGTCCACAGGTCTAAAAAGGTTGGGGAACACTGGTCTAGTTGATATGGTCTGTGGTCTTGTTGATAAGACGTGATCTAGTTGATATGGTCTGTGGTTTTGTTGATAAGACGTGATCTAGTTGATATGGTCTGTGGTCTTGTTGATAAGACATGATCTAGTTGATATGGTCTGTGGTCTTGTTGATAAGACGTGGTCTAGTTGATATGGTCTGTGGTCTTGTTGATAAGACGTGGTCTAGTTGATATGGTCTTGTTGATAAGACGTGGTCTAGATAATAAGACGCTTGTCTCGCGTGGTTGTGGGCTAGAACCCAGATTTTTTTAAATAAAAGATTTCCGTCTGGTTTTCTTTTTGGAAGCCATCGATGCACAAATTCCTTTGTTAGAAGATATCGACACACAAAATTCCCTTGTTGGAAGACATCGATGTACAAATTACCTTGTTGGATGTCATCGACATACGAATTCCCTTGTTGGAAGGCTGACGTATAAATCCCTTGTTGGAAGACATCGATGTACGAATTCCCTTGTTGGAACACTGACGTATAAATCCCTTATTGGAAGACATCGACGTACGAATTCTCTTGTTCGAATACATCGACGTACGAATTCTCTTGTTCGAATACATCGACGTACGAATTCTCTTGGAAGACAGACGTACAAAAGTCTTGTTGAAAGACATCGACGTACGAATAAATGATACAGGAATACAAAACAAAATAATATCAATATTTTTATTTTACAATTAACAAGTTAATTTGAGAATATTTAATATATAAATTGTGTGTAATAAATAATGTCTAGCCGGAATTATAAATTCATAACTTAGAATTTGATGCGCGTCTTGACCTACTAGACCCGGAGATTGGGTTCGATTCCCGATGGAAACCAGATTTCAAACAAAAAAAAATAGGCTGGTTTTCACTTCAGGCTTCATAAACATCATTCTGGTTGGTTGGAAGAGATTGCCACATGACAATAATTCTATAAGGTTTTACTATATTTGCAAAAAAGCTACACGATTTGTTCGGGCGCTGCTATAACCACCAGGCGTGATTTGTTTAATATTAGTGGGTTCGTGTCCCGAGTTAGAAGAGCCCTTGAGGAGTTTACTTGTTAAACGGCGCTATAGAAACTTATTTTTTTAATTGAATTGATCCACCTATACTTGACAAAATGTAGGATGGTCCGTGACATTTGAAATGCCATGTCTCAAAGAGATGGGGTAGAATCGTTTTTTTTTACAAGTCAAATCGTTTTTTTATAAATTGAAAAATTGTTTTTCATTAAACTGACGTTTTAATTCCTAATTTTCATTATACTGACTTTCTAATATATTGTGGGATTTGTATCTATCTTTAAATAGGCCAAGATCCACTATGAATTAATACTAATTACGAACATTTAATTTTATGTATAAAAAAATCGAAAATCCAATTATCGTATACCCCATCCCTAGTCAATGCAGACTAACGTAGTGACTTTTGACAAACGTCGCCAAATATTATTTGATTTTAACAAACTGCCATATTTTTGCTAATTTATAACAAGATGTATTAATTTGTCATTATTGTTAGTTTTATGTAATGTACGAGTATTTACCTAAATAACTTGCTATTGATTAGAATCGAGGCTTATATTAAAGTTGATAAAATAATTAAAATTACTGAACGTCGCGACTTACAATGTTGTATTGGGGCAAATTTGTGAAACGTCACAGGGGCCATCCTACATTTTCTCAAATATAGCTCATCTTCGATACGTTTAACTGTTTAATACGTGATAGATTTTACAGGAAAAAATAAAAAATATTGGTTTAATCTTGATGAGGAAAAAGAAAACATACGAGTATTATTAATATCTATCAATAATAGTAGAATTCGAGGAAAGGAATTTGTTCGACGATAAGGAAGGGAATCAAAAGAAAATTAGGATGAAAATATATTCTGCGGGTAAAAAATTTGTTGGTTTGAGTCTCGAGTTGCTCTTGTCTTTGAGGAAATTTTGCTCTTTAAATAAAGTTTTCCTTTGAATTGAAATTTAATTAAAGAACACAGGTTAAAAATGTTTTTTTTTTCTCTTTTCATTACTCTCCAAAGATACATAATTTTATATATCCTTGTATTTTTTCATTCTCCCGATAAACTATATTACTAATCCTTCATTTAAAGAGTGTAATTAGAGGGGGTCGCGCAGCACGACACAGGGAGTGGTGCAACAAACCAAACAGTAGTCGGTTAATGTAATTAAGATATCATCTGTGTAGCGGAAGCATTGTTATTTACAGTCGTATTAAGTTATGGAAACACGCCACTGTTGGTGACTACATATTTTCAAAAACGAACTATGTGCACCAGAAAAGGTTACAGGAGAGAAAAATAACTAGTTTTTTTTTTCGACGAAGTAAAGGAATTAGACATTTACATACGTACATACCACCACGTCACGACCCTTTTGGGGTAGTCAGAGAGGACAGATATCCACGTAATAATTATAATTTAAGGACATTTTTTTATATAGCGCCGTTTAGAGAGGAGACTTTCTTCGGTGGAAAACTAGTTTATGTCGACGAAGTAAAGGAAATAAACATTTACATACATACATATCATCACGTCATGACCCTTTAGGGGTAGGTAGAGAGGTCAGATCTCCATGTTATAATTATAAAAAAGAACATCTTATACATCGCCGTTTTTTTATAGATAGCTTAGGAAAACTAGTTTTTTTTCGACGTAGTAAAGAGAATAACTTTAAATATTTACTTATTATTACATTCATACATATCTTCAAGTCATGCCCTTTTTGGGGTAGGCAGAGATAGTAGATCTACAAAGAATAAAGAAAATAAATCATTTGAAATGTATACATATCACATACATACATAACGTCATGTCATATCCCTTTTGAGGATATCAGAGATGACTGATCTCCATGTAATAATAATAATATTAAAAGGCAATTTTCGTAGCGCCATTTAGAGAACAGACTCATTTTTTTAAGAGCGCTCTAATTCGGGATTCGAACCCACTACGAGTATTATTGACATTAAAAATGCTACAAAAAAAAGTTGATTAAGGATAGGACGGTATTTCTATCCATGCATACAGTTCTCACCTCGTCCACATTCATACACCTCGGCATATATGCTTTCCTGTTTCTCGTAGTTCTTTCTTATCATTCCCTCAGTAATTTTTTTCGCAATTTCCTTTCACTCTTCCTTGCTCTCCGTTTATTTCAGACATATACATGAATTTGTTTCGCGAGTCTATCGCTGCTTATGTTATCTCTCAACGCGGCCAAACCATCTCAAGATCCTTTATTCTACTTTATTCTACTTATACCATCCATTTTTAAGAAACTCTTATCCGATCATTTTCTACTCTACCAAACCGTGTAACGCCAGATATCACACGCAAGACACATTTGAAATCCCCCTTTTTATCCATTTGTGACATAATGCAGACTTATTGTTATAATTATTCTTCTTCCCAGTGTCATGTCAGGTCCCCCCAACGTTGAATATCACCTGAGAGTAGATATCTTTGTCCCCGGCAGCCGAAAAAAGATCCCCGACGCTCCTTATACGAGTCCAATCACATATATTGCGGAGCCAGGAGATTTGCCTACTGCCAACACCTCTTCGACCCTCTATTTTGCCTTGGATGATCAGGTGCAGTAATTTGTACTTTACTTCTCTAAGTACATGACCCAAATAGGACACCGTTCGGATTTTAATATTAGTCAGCAACTCTATCAACTGTGGCTCTTTGAAGAACCCTTGTGTTGCTGACCATATCCGTCCAGGGTATCCGTAGTATTCTCCGGTGCATCCACATTTCGAATGTTTCCATTCGGTTCATACTACCAACTTTGAGGGTACATGATTCCACTCCATGGACCCTCAAAACGTAGCATTTGACTAACCGTTGTCGAAGTTTCAAGTTTAGATTATCATCGCAGAATACGCTTCTCATTTTATTAAAAGCCACACGAGATGATTCAATTCTGCACTTGACTTCGGTTTCTGGGTTGAGGTCTTCCACTAGGATACTTCCGAGGTATTTAAAATTGTTATAATTATGAATACTAAAAAGAATATTTATTTTTTACATACATTGCTTGCAAAAGAGCTCACACAAACCTTTTCCACATATATTTGTGGAAAAGGTTTATGTGAGCTCTTGAGAGTGTTGATGTTTTTTTATATTTATATTTTTATATATTTTTATTTTTATGATTATGTGCGGTATATTGTGGGATGAACGTTTTGGTCTGTCTGGAGTGATAAAGTGTGAGGGGTTTGATTCGCGTGATGTATTCATATGTAATTGAGTGTCACTGTTTGTCAGGTTGATGAGAATGTGCAACGGGGGTTTATATAATCGATAACCGGAAAGAAGTATCGATTATTTTTTTCATGTTATATGTCCTCAGTGAGATACAGGTAAAAACCTAGTTTACTGGGGACACGACAAATGAAAGGCAACAAACCCAGATCCATTAAAATTGTGTGTCCAAATTAAATTACCTGTTGTTTTTTTTCGCAAATTATGTATATTTCTTGTCATGTGTAAAATAAATAAATATTATCACATATCCCTGACAGGGTAGGCAGAAAGGACATATTGCCAGACTTTCTTATCACGATACACATTCTTCGCGTCGTCTACATTCATACACTTTCTCATACTACTATGATTTCTATGATTTTCCATATTTCCTTTGAAAATATCATGCTCTTTATCCAACCACACTTTCCTTAATCTTCCTCTCTCTCTCTCTTAAGTCTTCCACTCGCGCTTGCACATATTTGTTTTTTTTTTTTGGTTTTTCTTAATTCATTTGTTCCACATACACAGACCATCTAAGAGCCCTCTTCATCTTACTCAACACATCATTTATTTATTTTTAAAATGGTCACATAATCATTTTGGTCATTTTATTATAATTAATCTTCCTCTTTTATTCTTTTGCCAAAATGAAATGCAATAAAATGCCTTAATAAATAAATTAATAAAAAAATCTCATATACTTGGTTTTGGAAAGTGAGGTTTAGGGGGTGCGATGAAATATTAAGGGGTTGGACAAATTAACTTCCCTGTGTTTACGCGACGTTTTTTTCTATTGCTTACGACATAATCTGATTAAACTCGTACTTGGCCACTATGGGAGTTACATGCGTTTGATTTATGGCAAGCCTCAACAACCCTTTTATAATACCAAGGGTTCATTTTAACTTTTGAACTTCGTGGCATATATATTTTATATTGTTGTTTATAGTTAAGGCATTAACGTTGTGGAGATTTAAAGACATTGTAATTTATTTTTAACAAACACTGTTTATTCCACTTTTTTGTGACGGTATAACCCTACCGGTTTCAAGGATTAAAAGATTATATATTTAACGACACCTATAAGCATACCTATAAATGGAGCAAAGTCCTATTTATAAAAAATATATCAAATGAAATAACCAAAAATATTCCAAGTCACATAAAGCCAGCTTTTTACACTAACTTTAATCTCCGGAAACTCTTATTTAATGGGAAAGGCAAAAATGGAATACTTAACAACAGCGGTGTGTATAAACTTTTATGTGCTGACTGTGATAATTTCTATATAGGAAAGACAGGAAGATCTTTTGAAAAGAGATTTCGTGAACACCAATCTGCCTTAACAAATCCTCTAATTTATTATGAAATGGCTAATCATTGTCACCGTGAGAATCATACTTTTTCTATCGATGATGCCAAATTCTTACATATTAGCGGCAATGGAAATAAATTGGACAGATTAGAGGCCCTAGAAATTCAGTATACCGATCGGAGCATCTGTTGAATAGTTATTTCCCCAAAATCTCCCCGCTCTTGGCCGAAATTATCCCTAGCCTTCCTCACCCCCCCGCCTCCAACCGTTGAAGGGTCTATATCGGTACCAGTTCGAACAGCATTTAGTCTTGTTTGCGCTCCCCTGAAGATGAGGTGAAAGCCTTGAAACCGGTAGGGTTATACCGTCACAAAAAAGTGGAATAAACAGTGTTTGTTAAAAATAAATTACAATATTTTATATTGATTTTTTACCCAGTCTATTACTCATAACTGAGCATCGTGGCTCTTATGATAAATATTCCTTGACGGTCCATCTGTATCCATGTACTCAGCAGTTAAGTGTAGTCGTGATGTTTTTTTTTTAGTCCACCATCTAACTTGTCTTTTGTGCGGCGTCCTTGCATGCCTCCAGAAATTACAAGCCTTTTCTGCCGATTATTGGTTTTGGCTGGCAATAATAATGAAAGATGTATTGGAAACAGATAGTGACAATATATGATCAAGTCAGGATGCCCGTTTTCTCAACAGGACCTAACCAAGAAGTGGCGTCATCCACTGTATACCAAATTGACAGTTTGACAATGCTTTTATAAAGATTTGACACTGGTGTGGCCATATCTCAAAACATAAGTAGCAACCCTCGTATAAATATCATTTATATAGTAGTATTCCATATATTTTTAGTTGTTGTTTTTTGGAATAGCCTTGACAGTCCCAAAACACGGATGCCATGATTTTCTTGGCTGAAATTGTGGTTTTGAACTTTTTGGTGGAGGGTGAAGAGGTGTGACGCCACTGTTGAGACTGCCTTTTGGTTTCAGGCGTGTAGTGTGAAACCCAAGTTTCATCTCCAGTTACGATGGAGCGGAGAAATTCATCTTTCGCACTGGGCAGTAGATAGGGTTGACATTTTTCATGAAACGTGTTGTCGCGTCGACACTTCTCAACGTACTGACCTCGAACCGGTCTCGTTGCAGAGGGGAAGGGTCAGGCTACACGGAAGTGTAGCCAACATGTCGAAAATAAAATCCATCAGGTCGTGAGAGCCTCAGTACACTTACGTTCTGGATACGCATAGTAGAACGAGATGCAAGTTGCTTTGTAGAATAGCATGTTATAATATATTTTGTCATAATGTTTGTTTAACACATACATTTTTGAATTGTTTTATGTTGTACATTTTTTTTGTACTTGTTATATTTGTTCTTTGTACCGATTAGTGAAACCTGTAATGTTCAAAGAAGTTAAAAAATAAGGTAAATAAATTGATAATTTCTTTAGAATTAAGAAACTTGAATCGATACAATTCTAGTTTCTTTGTACTTAATTTCCCCCCACGGCTACCATGCTGAAAGTTTAATAACAATATTTAATACTATCGATACACAATAATTCCATTTGATTCAGCTATCAATACTCTTATCTTGACACATGTCATCTAAGACGTTTGATAACGCATCCATAATTATAATTGATGCTCCCGAGCTGTGTTGTGTATACACAGTGTGATCTAAAATACGGTCACATTTATCGAATTCTTCCTTTTTTTCTTTCGCCTTAATGTCTTGCTAAATCCACACATTTTCTTCGATTATTTCATCCAGTTCTCAATCATCCATAAATTTGTTTTAACAATTGAATAATTGTAACGCAAAGATATTTTATATTTATTTATTTATTTAATTAACGACACAACAGTGTCTTTATATACAAATGAACATGTGACAGGTTATAAATTACTTAAAATTATTGACAAATAATACAACTTTATCTTAAACTAACATGAAGATACAAATAGCAGTAGAATAAATTACAGTCATCGTTTTAAAATTATTTAATAATCTTTGAGAATTTTGTGGGAATTTTATGGATATATATTGAGATATAGAAAACACATGGCCTCATTAGTGGAACGAGATGCAAGTTGCTTTGCAGAATTAAAAGCTTCACACGTGCTGATGCAGGGTTACTCAACTCCAGAGGCAAAATATTGTCCTTAATATTTGGTTTGTATTACGTTATTTATATTAATAAAGGAGAGCACAAAGTTAGTAGCTATTTCTAAATATTGTTGTAATATTCTGGCGAATACTATATATACTTATATAAAAAATATCTAAATTGTTGCAAAACTCGTTTCCAAGTCTTTGCATACGAATTATAGAGGAGTTGATTTTATAGTTAGTATAACAATTTTCGGTATAAAAGGGATTGAGCTGTCTTGTGGATCTAGTGGGGATCCGAAATGAAATACTTGCGAGTAAGTGAGGTGCATCAATCACTGAGTGAATGATTTTGTATAGCAGTACTATATCGGCTGTTTTTCTTCTGTCACACAGCTTCAAGAGTTTCACTGCATTTAATAAGTTGGGATAATTTCTTTCTTCATGTGGTATTCCAAGTTTAAAATTTATAAATCTTAGAAATTTGTTTTGTACACGTTCTAAAGTAAGTGCATGGGCGGCGTAATGAGAAGACCATATTGATGAGTTGTAGACAAGGCGACTACGAACTAAAGTGTGTTGTTTTACACTTTCATTGTATACAGTATAACCTGCACGGTTTATTGCCATATAGCAATATCTTCTAACCAACCAGAAGATGTTAAAGAAACCTTAAGTGAAAACCAGAATATAATCTTTTTTTTAAGTGAAATTTATGTTATATAGGCACGGTAGGACGAAGTACCCTGAACGTCACGAAAAGTGAAACGGTGTATTATATTATTGTATTATTTTATTATTATGAAATTATTATTATTAAATATTTTATTTATTGATAAATTATTTTAATATTAATTATTATTTATTATTAATAATAATTAATATTATTTTAATATTATTAAGTGTATTATATTATTATTAAAATTATTATTAAAAATAATTAATTTTTTTATTTAATTAAGAGAGATTATCTTGAATTAAATTCCACATAACCATTTCCTAATCCTAAAAAAAATCGTTAACAAATGGAAAAAAAGCAATGCATAAAATCAACTTTTCCTAGGAGCTAAGGAGTTTCACTTCAACCGCGCGAGAGTCTCACGCATCTGTTTTTTTTTAATATCTGGGTCTAACAAACTAGGCCACGCAGGTCGTCACAGGGTAATTGGTACTTGATTACGAATAGGGGATGTGATTTAGTTATTAGTTTATAACCCTCGGTGTACGTCAGGACTGGCCAACCCGCGGTCCCCGGCGCCCTTGTGTGCGCCCCGCGGTCATATATGATGAATTATGTTTTTACGATGTTTTTGACAAAAAAAAATTATGCTTGTTTATAACTCGAGTCGCCTCTGATGCAATTCCTGGTCGTGATATAAACAATAATAATATTGCGTTCGTAAATTTAATACAGTAAAACAATCCGGCAATAAAGCACAATACCGCACTCTATCCAACACTGTAGAATGAAACCGAATAGTTGAATGGATATTGTATTTAAACGTGACGCTTATAACTGTATGCAAAAATATACCATAGGGTCCATATGCAATAAGACACATTTACTCATTATATAAAAAAACTGTTCACTATTTTTACTTGTAAAAAAGGCGCGCTTTGCAACATTGGAAGAACTGGAACACCGTACACTGAATTATAATTCTTGTTATGCGGTCCTTCTTCATTCCGATAGGCGAACGAAAGTTTATAGTTCAGTATAAGTAGTCAGTGGCAACTTTATAATTAGTTTAATCTGTTCACCGCGTTAAAAATCAAATTCCACGAATCCTGTGCGCGGCACAATTTCGGCGTTTTTTAATTTCTAAGTTTAAACGCGTATTTTGTTTAGAACCACTGATATTTGATTACAACACCAAGTAAACATGACAAATAAGTAATTTTCTGATAATAAATAACAGTCATTACTCTTAAGGAGACTCGTTAAATAAAGGAGATAAACTAAACATTACGTAAAATAAACAAAGGAATGCTACGATCAAAGCAATGATTCATTACACTCACCCAATCAAATGCATATAGCACTAATAATGTTTATTTACGTAAGAGAGACTCATCGCAGGACTCGATCCGCGCGACAGGTCGTTACATGTGACGCAATAGCTGGAAATATTGAGAAAACAAAAAAAACGGCGCTCTGTTTATTCAACAATCAAGGTTTTCAGAGATGTCGCTAGAATAAGGATTATTTTAAATTTTAGTTCCATTTTCATCCCGGTTTTGTGTCATTCTTTTTAAGTATTTGTGATTTGAAACTTGGATTGTCGTCAGATCATAGGCGTTTGTGCTTCCCGCGAGGAACACTTTAAAGTATTTCGTTACGCGATGAAAAAGTAACCCAAGTGCATAAATACTTTTTTACAGAATTTCACTAATCAACGTTCATACTATCGGGTTTGAAATATGTTTAAAATATTAGAACAAAATGTGCAATTATTCTTATTTATGTGCGGCCCTTGGAAAATTTTAGGTCGTCAATGCGACCCGTGGGGCAATTTGGGTTGGCCAGGCCTGATGTGGGTAAAGAAGAACAGTCTAACGACACCTCCAATTCGAATATCGCATCGCCTTACACTCTGATCGGGTGTCAAGGTTCCTGATCAATTCAATTTGTATTTCAAGCTAATAATGTGTCAGTTGTCTAAGCGTCTGAAATACAAATGTGCCTTCGCAATAAGACGACAATTGATAAAGCGCTTGTCTTCCAACCCGGGCGTTAAGAGTACAATCCCAAAAATGGGTTCAAGCCTATTCTGCCCTCATAAGCAAAAAAAAAAAACGCAGCTAATAGCAAAAGTTAAATTTTGAGAAAACTGCACTTTTATGTTTTTCATTGCTGCTTAAAAATGTTGTGATTAATAAACAAAAAAGCAGTAAAATGTGATTCATAAGCAAAAACGCATAGGCACTTGCTGTCTTTTTTTGCTTATGAATCACATTTTATTGTTTTTTTTTTCTTAGAAAAATTTAGTATTTTGTAAAATAAAAAAATACATTATGTCGATTTCTATGTTGAAATAAATGGTTTTCTGTGTATATATTTTTTTAAGGATTATGGTTCAGAATTTGTATGGAATATTGCCTCATACATACTTAGTTAAATTTCAGATTTTTTCCCGTTAGCTGCGTTTTTGCTTATGACGGCAGTATTTTTTTTCACAACAGACTTGAAACGTCTTTCTGATGTTGAGATTTTAGAGCGAGTCACAATAGTTACGTCGTATTATCGGAATTGTTCGTTTTTCTTGTCTGGAAGAAATTGACATATGCCCATAAGCTCGCCAGGTTGTTTTATATACACATATGGGGCACTGCAAATGACAGGTAACAAACCCAGATCCATCAAAATTGTGTGTACCCACTATGTTACCTGTGGTTTTTTTTCATAAATTATGTATGTATATAAGATTTCTTGTCTCATTTAAATATATAGATAAATGAACTCGTACATAAGATTTATTTAATTGAAAAACATTAATATCTTTTCTATGCTAGTTATTTTAGTCCCCCTGTACATATTCTGTACTATTGTAAAGAGGAAGCGATCCATACTCGGTTAGGCCTTATCATCGGATGCCAGGCGGCTGTCGGGCATCTTCATTAGACATAACGCGGTGGAAACAGACTCTGCACTTCGTCGTCTTAAACAAATCAATTCGATCTTCGTGCATATATATACCATCACGCCATCTCCATGTTGGAGTAAGCAGAGGACAGAGCACCAGGCTTTCATATCTCGACACAATCCATACCCTCTTCTACATAGATACACATTCTCATATAATGTGTACGATTTCTCTGACTTTATACATTTTCTTTATTCAGTATATAATTTTCTCGACCCAGCCACACTATACTTGGTCTTCCTCTCACATACACGCGCTCTAATACTCACATTTGCACCATACGTCAGATGCCGTCTACTCATATTTGTACCATATATCAGATGCCGTCTACTCATATTTGCACCATATATCAGATGCCGTCTACTCATATTTGCACCATATATCAGATGCCGTCTACTCATATTTGCACCATATATCAGATGCCGTCTACTCATATTTGCACCATATATCAGATGCCGTCTACTCATATTTGCACCGTATATCAGATGCCGTCTACTCATATTTGCACTATATATCACAATATTATAAATAAAAAGAAAATTAATACTGCACAGTTAAGAGAGGAGATTCGCAAGGGGATCTAACCTGAGACGTTAAATGGACTATCTATGGACTAACAGTCTATGGACTAACTTGGGACGTTAAATAACAGTCTATCGACTAAAATAGGACGTTAAATAACAGTCTGTGGACTAACTTGGGACGTTAAATAACAGTCTCTGAACTAACTTGGGACGTTAAATAACAGTCTATGGACTAACTTGGGACGTTAAATAACCGTCTATAGACTAGCTTGGGATTCGAACCTAGCATAATTTACTGAATAAAAATATTGTCAAAAAAAATATATACGAGTATAAGTTGATTGTAAATAGAAAGGTGATTAATGCGGTCATTACATTTGGTACTTCCCTAATCTACTATCTCTGCCTACCCCGCAAGGGACACGCCGTTATATGTATAGGAGTAACAATGTATGACTATTAGAAATGAAGTGATAAGGGATGAAGGTGATCTTAAGTTTGATGTTTTAAGTTTTGTTAGTCCATTCACATGTGGCACGATTGAATGAAGAAAGACTAACAAAACATATATAGTGCAGATGTGAGTGGAAGGCGTGTTAGAGGAAGACCAAGGAAAGTATTGTTGGATCAAATAAGTGATATTTTTAGAAAGTCAGAGAATCGTAGAAGTTGTATGGACGTGGAAGAGGCGAATAATGTGTGCCAGGATAGTAAAGTATGGCGCTCTGACTTCTCTACCATCCTCGACAGAGAGACGACATGATGGTATCGGTATGTACAGACTTGTAATTTATTTAATGGGAAACTCAAACTTCCAACGCATGTGTTAGTTCAGAACGGATTAAATAATTTCTGAACATTGTAGTGTAGACTTCAATCGTGGTGTCGAACCTCGAACTTTTCACTTGTCAGCGTATGAATTTGTTGGAAGATAAGCAGCAAGTACCAGCGCGGAATATTGATGGTTGAATGATTCACAATCGCATGTGTCAGCATACATTTGAATGAATTGTCTCTCTTCCACCGTTAATGTGCCTCGCGGCTGGCTGTCTTCTATACTGGAGACGGTCGCTTACATCATGGTTTGTAAATTTCAATGGTCCAAATTGCTAATTTGTCGGGTTTTGTTTTTTTGATAGTAATAAATAAATAAATAAATCACACGTCGTCGAATCAGCAGGTGAGATCATGGGTAAAATAAACAAAAAAGAAAAAGTAGAGATTGAATCAGTCTTTGTTGCTGAGAAGTTTATTAATAATGGTTTTTATATCTAGATATTGTTCTTTTCGTTCGGTAGTGGAAAAAATACAGATGTTTGTTTATATATTTATTTGACACTTCAATGTAAAACAATCTGGCGGGCTTATAACCTGATAGGAATCTCTTCCAACCAACCAGATAAAAGTATATACGAGTACATAAATGAAGTTGCATGGTCGCAAAAAATGTTCAAATGATTCTTCATCGCAAAATTTATGATCAATGTATTCGTACATAGCAAAATAAAAGTGAGATATTATACATCAAAGGAAAATAAATATTTATAACATACTCGTATATGTCTTTGTAATTTATTTTTATCAAACACTGTTTATTCCACTTTTTTGTGACGGTATAACCCTACCGGTTTCAAGGCTTTCACCTCATCTTCAGGGGAGTGCAAACAAGACTCTTGTTTGCGCTCCCCTGAAGATGAGGTGTGCACCTTGAAACCGGTAGGGTTATACCGTCACAAAAAAGTGGAATAAACAGTGTTTGATAAAAATAAATTACAATGTCTTTAAACCTCCACAACGTTAATGCCTTAACTATAAACAACACATATATGTCTTATTTAAATTCTCAAGTAATATCGATCTTTTTTTATCTTATAATTCTGTATTTTATAATTTTGTTATCTTTGTATAGACATCTGAGTATAATCCTACCAGTTTCAAGGTTTTCACATCATCATCAGGGGAGCACAAACCAGTCTTGTTTGTGCTCCCCTGATGATGAGGTGTAAGCCTTGAACCCGGTATGGTTATACCGTAACATAAAGTGGAATAAACAGTGTTTAATAAAACAAATTACAATGTCTTTAAACCTCCACAATGTTAATGCCTTAACTATAAATAATATATCTAAGTATAATATATATTGTACTATATCTAGCATTGCAAACAAAATTGTTTATAAATGTATCTAGTTGTTTGGAAGAGATTGCCCTTTGACAATAAATCTTCCAAATTGTACTCTGCACTGTGAATTGTTTAAATAAAAAATAAAATATTTTCTTATTTATTTCTTACTATTCATACTATCACGCAGTGTCGCTAATGGGTTTGTTTGCGTTTATCCCTATACTAAAGAAAATGTAGCATGGTCCCTGTGACAGTTCACAAATTTGCCCCAACACAACCTTGTAACGACGTTCAGTAATTTTAATTATTTTATCAAATTTAATATAAGCCTCGATTCTAATGAATAGCAAGTTATTTAGGTAAATACATTACATAAAACTAACAATAATGACAAATTAATACATCTTGTTACAAATTAGCAAAAAATTGTCAGTTTGTTGAAATTAAATAATATTTGGCGACGTTCGTTAAAAGTAACTTAAAAGTCACTACGTTAGTCTGCATTGTCTAGGGATAGGGTATACGATAATTGGATTTTCGATTTTTTTATACCTAAAATTAAATGTTCGTAATTAGTATTAATTCATAGTGGATCTTGGCCTATTTAAAGATAGATACAAATCACATAATATATTAGAAAGTCAGTATAATGAAAATTAGGAATTAAACCGTCAGTTTAATGAAAAACAATTTTTCGATTTATAAAAAAACGATTTTACCCCATCCCTTTGAGACATGACATTTCAAACGTCACAGGGACCATGCTACATTTTCTTGAGTATAATTGTTTCATTCCGTCTTCTGTTATACATTATCACTCCACATATTCTCTCAGTACACCCATTGCTACAACATTTCTTCGGTTTTGGTTTTTAGTCTTTTCGTTGTCCACTTAAAATTATTTTCCAAAGTTTCTACTAGAATACTGTTGTGAACTATCGTCTTGGATTTCGCGAAATTTTCCTGGAACTAATTACCCGCGCAAACGGGGGGATTGTTGACGACAAGAGTTGGGGCAGTCCTGGAAAAAACCCTGGACATTCCAAATTCCATGTCGTGTTCTCTCATTCAATATAAACACCCTCGCTTTAGGTTACAGGAGTCACTATCAGGTATTCACAAAGAAAGCTTTTAAGGTAACGTTGCGAAGGAAAAAAACAACCCCTTTCATTATTAACTATGAACATTTCTTTATTATTTATGCTGTTACTCTCCCTTTACCCTTACTGTTTGGTTCATTGGGAGGATTGTTTTCAATAAGGGTGCAATGAGAATGGAGAATACGAATGATTATTTAACACACAACCTTTCTTTTCTCTCACTCCATAAGTTACGTGTTTGAATTACTTATGTCAAAAAATACAATGCTCTAGACTTTTCCATCACGATACACCCTCATCTTTCGCCTCCACTACATCCATACACCTTATCATACAGCTCATACAACGTTTCTAGCGTATATAACTGTGTTGTACTTTCATTGTATATAGTAAAACCTGGCGACTTTTTTCTACCAACCAACCAGATATATGTTCAAGAGGCCTTCAGTGAAAACCAGACTGACATCTTTTTCTTTAAAATTAGGGTTCCAACGGGATCGAGCCCGCAACCCCCGGGTCGTAATAAAAGTGTCTTAAAAACTTGGCATCGGAGGTCGCCTTCACTCCCTACATTTGAAATTCCATTATTTCAAAATAAAATTCAGTGGTTCCATCCATTCTTTCCATGTTTTTTCTCTGCCTCTCCTTTAACCCATATTTCAATTGCATATTTTTTTAGTCTTCATTCACCCGTTCATATGCTCAAACCATCTCAAAGTGCTCTTAGAGTTGTTTTTTATTTATTTATACATTTAATTTAAACGTTTTCTGTGGCCTAGTTGTTAATATGCCTGTCTTCCAATGGTTCAATTCCCGTTGGAATCCATTTTAGTTATAAAAGAAAGGTAATATAGCTTCACTTCAGAAGACCTCTTGAACATCTTACTGGTTAAAAATAAGTAAATAAAATACTTATTTTATATTTTTGTGTTCACCACTGGTTTATTTTTGGGCTTACTACCGGTTTCGAAGACCACCGTCTTCATCGTCAGGTGAAGATC
The DNA here is from genome assembly GCA_949825065.1 of Odontocerum albicorne. Lineage (NCBI taxonomy): Eukaryota > Metazoa > Arthropoda > Insecta > Trichoptera > Odontoceridae > Odontocerum > Odontocerum albicorne. The sequence continues at coordinate 3,613,505 of OX463860.1, read as the reverse complement.
AACTAAATTGCTAAAAATGCATTTCCTGTACAAGTGTAATATAAGATGAATGAGGCAGGGGGAGAGAAGTGGGTAGAGATGTGATTCAATGGTAAATGGGGTGGGGAAAAAATGAAAATGAATCTTTCGGGCAGGCCAGGGTCTGGATATCCAAGGGGGGGGTGGATTTTAAATAGGAAACATATTAAGCAGAGGGCTATTATTAAAATTGGTCTGGTTGTTGATATTTAGACTTAATTTTATAGATTTTTTAATTTCGAGAATTTCCAAATTGTCAAGCTGCAATCCCCTCGGCTTTACTGGTTGGTTGGAAGAGATTTTCAAATGGTAATAGGCTCGCCAGGTTTTACTTTATATGTACAATGAAAGAGTAATACGAGTACTATAATATATATTATATTGATAATATAACTAAGATTGATGAAATGCCAGAGAAGGACCCCCCTGAACTTCACGTCCATATTAAAAATAACGAATCCAGAATTGCAACATGCAACTATTATATATTCGTAGTATGAACTTGAGGGTGTTTTCCTTAAAAATCTATGAAAAATAGCACGCAATTTTTAAACCATGGGCTTGATTGTTTTTATGTGGGAATATTGGATCTCACATAAAAATTCTCTGCAGCAGAGAAATAAGATTCTTTGTATTTTTCATGGCACGACTTCTTTTGAAATATGGAGCAGCGACTGGGAAGGAAGTGAAATAAATATTAGCGGGTGATTTATAATTTTTATTTGAATATTTTGGCAGTTATCTGGAAATCGTTACGCGTTGACCTGAATTATTTACTTAGAACCAGGGCTGTAGAGTTGGGGTTGTGGAATCGATTGGTTTTTTGCGGAGTCGGAATCAGGGTCGGAAAATGCTATTTTAACCCTTATCGGGTCAACATGTCTGGAAAGCGTTGGTGCGTTTTGAAAATTGTGGTAAATAATCTAAATATCTTATTAATCACTACATGTAAAGAAAATGTTATTCAAACCATTAGATTTGTTGATAATTCAGCTATGTAAATGTTGTTCATGTTTTAGATTATAAAATCATTTTATAGCCCTTTTTGTGTTTTATAAAAATTGATATTTTGGCAAAGTAACGTGGGTGTTACGTATAAAATTTTTTTTAGAGAAAGTTGTGATTTTTTTTCTCAATTTTCCTTCATAACTTACCACATAACAAGGAATCACCAAAGTAAAACGCTAATATTTGGATAAATTGAACTTTGCCAAGTTAAGGGTTAAATTTCATTCCGACTTTTAAAACTTATTGGTTACATAAATTAAATTATGAACTATGTACAATACTATCTAGTACAAAATTATGAACTATTTACTATCTAGTACAAATGGCGTGTATTATGACGAGGAATCCCCGTCGACATTATATAAAAAAAACTACATTTAAGGTAGTTACGTCTAGTAATTAAGTACACAATATTGTTCGCTATATGTGTAGTATATTTGGAGTCGAAATCAAATATTGAAAATTTCTGGATTCAGAGTTTGAGCCAGATTCTTTTGCTGACTCAACAACCCTGTTTTCAACTACTTATGAATTTCGATATTCTTACTTCCTCCTGCTCTTATTATATTTATTTTGGGGTTGTTTTTTTGTTGCAAAAACGTATTGCCTTTTAATAATAATGTTATACGTTTATTCTAGATTTTAAGGTCTTATAGAGCAAACCTATAAAATCCATATTCATACATAATATTTATATATTTTAAAAACTTGGTACATGTTAAACCCAATTACATAAAATAACAAGAAAAAAAATTACTAGATGTTTAAATACAACATAATAGTAAAAAGAACAATCTTGGGAGTTATGGGAGAATATAACATATTGGTAAGAAGAACGATCTTGGGAGTTATGGGAGAATATAAAATAATCGTAAGAAGAACAATCTTGGGAGTTATGGGAGAATATAACATATTGGTAAGAAGAACGATCTTGGGAGTTATGGGAGAATATAAAATAATCGTAAGAAGAACAATCTTGGGAGTTATGGGAGAATATAACATATTGGTAAGAAGAACGATCTTGGGAGTTATGGGAGAATATAAAATAATCGTAAGAAGAACAATCTTGGGAGTTATGGGAAAATATAACATAATGGTAAGAAGAACAACAAACGGAATCTGAAACCCAATAATTAAGTTATTTTTATGAAGTATTGTATTACCCTTTTGTAGTATACTGATACAACCAGGCGGGTTTATTTCCATATGGCAATCTCTTCCAACCAACCAGAATTTTGTAAAAGCGGACTTAAGTAAAAACCAGACTGAAATCCTTTTTTGAAAGAAAAAAACTGGGTTTCAGCGGGATTTGAACCCGCAACCTCCGGGTCGGGAGACAGGCGTCTTATCAACTAGGCCACGGCATCGAATAAAAAAGCATCGGGTCCAGCACACCAGTGTGACCGGTGAGTTTGCTAGTGTGCAACAGATCACTTAAAGAGGAAAAAAGAAGAAGAAAGTGACGACAACTCCGCGACACGGATTCGCTATCCAACTAAATTGACGTCGAAATGGCGAGGGTATCCTCGAATACGGGGCAATGCACTCGCATGTTTACATCTCTCGCATTATTGACAGAGAACACTATACCGTTCATATCAAATAAATTATAAAACATAATTGATTCCGATACTAAACGTCTTCATAATGGTTATATAAATTGATTGACGATCCCACTTAATACGCGTAACATGAATTATGGACCATTACTTCAATTCTATTATCATATATGATAAGAATTACATACTAATTACTCTATTCCACTTTATATATCAAAGTCCTCTTAATGCATCGAGTATTGTAAGTGATTGTAGTGAGAATTTATTGTCTTGTTCAATCTATTCAATTAGTAAAGAACGTACGGGAGTTTGGGAGTCCCATAAAACGTGGCATGACCAAGCTAATCAAATTCTGAAAGAGGTACAAGTTAGAATGACAAGGTCCAATAGAAATGGAGTGGCCGAAATATCTCAATACTCCTTTCTTTATTTTAAGCTTACATGTAATTTTCTTTTAATCCGCATTCTTTAATTCTCATAATTTCTTATCTACGAGGTGAATCCAGAAAGTAAGTGTACTGAGGCTCTCACGACCAGATGGATTTTATTTTCGACATGTTGGCTACACTTCCGTGTAGCGTTGCCTCCGCAACGAGATCGGTTCGAGGTCAGTACGTTGAGAAGTGTCGACGCGACAACACGTTTCGTGAAAAATGTCAATCGAATCTCCCGCCAAGTGCGAAATACGCGGCGTTATCCGTTATCTCGTTTGGAAGAGAAAACCTCCGATTGAGGTTTATAATGAGGTGAAAACTGCATATGGTGATAAAGCTATGAATCGTACGAGTGTGTACAAGTGGTGTCGCGAGTTTAAAAACGGTCGTACGTCTGTGCATGATGATCAGAAAAGTTCAAAACCACAATTTCAGCCAGAAAATCATGGTATCCGTGTTTTGGGACTGTCAAGGCATAATTTTAATTGAATATATGCCTCAAGGGGAGACCATGAACTCTGCAAGATACTGTGATACCCTAAAAAATTTGCGGAGGGTGATTCAGAACAAGAGGAGAGGCATGCTGACAAAGGGAGTCTGCCTGCTGCATGACAATGCCAGACCACACACGGCCAACGCCACGAAGGAACTGCTCGCCTCGTTTAAATGGGATGTCCTGAACCATCCCGCGCATTCCCCTGACCTAGCACCTTCAGATTACTATCTCTTTACCTCCCTGAAGCTGCACATGGGTGGAAAAAGCGACGAGGAGGTAAAGGAGTTTTCAACCGACGAGGAGGTAAAGGAGGAGGTGGAGAAGTGGACGGAGGGGTTGGCGGCAAACGACTTCGAGGAAGGCATCAAAAAGTTGATACCCCGCTTCACCACCTGCATTGAGAGGAATGGCGACTTTGTCGAAAAATAGCTTACATGGTTGGTTGGAAAATAAATAAAGCAAGTCACATGGTCGCAAAAAATATTCAAATAATTATTCGTCTTTCTGAAATTTATGGACAAATACATATTAAAGTAAAAGTGAGATATTATCAATTAAAAGAAAACGAAGGGATGGTGGAGAGGATATAAAAATCAGGAATGAAACACGTTATATTACTGACTAGAAATCAAGAGTTTTCATTCGCTTTTTAAAGCATGCCAAGAACGGAGCGAGTCTAACATTGGTTTGTAACTGGTTCCAGAGTCTCACTGCGTAGACAGTGAAGCATGACGTAAAAAAAGAACTGGGAAGACCAATAAACAATCTCTGTCTGAACGTATCGCAAGTCTATGATCGGAAAGGTGCTGAAAATTTTCGGCGAGATAATAGGGGACAGCGGGACAGTTAAGGCTATTTATTATACAGTAGAGATAGTATGTGACTCTTATTATTCTTAAAAATTTGCTTCCATATGATGAATGATAAGTGGAAAGGATTTGTGTATTTAATATTTCAGGATGAATGATGAGTGGAAAGGATTTGTGTGAGTTCGTGAGTGTGGGTTTCTTCTTGTTGTTTTAATTTTAGTTGTTTTTGTGTTTCTGTGTATTTTTTGTTTTAATTTTAATTTTTATTCTTATGATTGTGTGCGGTATATTGTGGGATGAATATTTTTGGTCTTTCTGGAGTGATGATGTGTGAGGAGTTGAATTTCGCAAGATGTTTCCAGTTGTAGTTGAGTGTCACTGTTTGTCAGGTTGATGAGAGCGTGCAACGGGGTTTTGTTTTTGTGTAATCGAAAAATCGGAAAGAAGTATCGATTTATTTTTCCATGCTAAATATCCTCAGTGAGATACAGGCAAAAGCCTAGTTTACTGGGGATACGACAAATGAAAGGCAAAAAACCCAGATCAATTAAAATTGTATGTCCAAATCAAATTACCTGTTGTATTTTCGCAAATTGTGTATATTTCTTGTCATGTGTAATAATAAATAAATAAATAAATAAATATCCTAATGTTAGGACCAAGTTTCCATTATGTACCAACCAGCTTTGCTTCTCAAACAATACAAGTTCAAACGTTTATAAAAAAAACTAAATTCTGGTCTCGTGCCAATTTGATCACATTAGCGTTTATCAGAAATCGACCAAAAACTACTAACTTCTATATCTAGAAAAAAATATCATGGTTAAAAAAAAGTGGTGATCATTTCATATAATTTGAGGACCACTGTTGGATAAAATTTGATTGGTATTCCCGTTGCCGGCTCTTCTTTTTGACTGCCGCTGAGGAAAGAGCCGTCATAACTTTTCTCAGCAGGTGATGCTGGAAAACGCGCCGTGTCCCTTTTTTTTTTCTTGATTCCTACAAAACGCCTTTCCAGCTGGAAGCGCATACCATTGCATTATTCGTGTTTGCTGCGCGCAAGAGGGACAATACAAGAAGCAATTCGTTTTGGAATCGGCTCTCTTTAGATTCAATTCTTTGAAAATGCGCTGTTCAAATTTTTTTTTCTAGTACCCGATGTTTAAAGCTACATATTTTATAAGTAGTATTTTCTCAGATGATAGAAAAGTTATGAGGGATATCGAACGGCGTGTAGCGACAGAAAACAACGTCAACGGTGCTTTAAAGCATTAATCAAAAAGTATCTACTCAGATGACTGCCCTCAACAGTATTTTAGTACTAACTTTGATGCGTGAGATTGAAACGTGGACGTGAACAAAACTGAAAAGAGCTGAATAAATGCTGTAGAAAAATACACGGGATGACAATGTATGACAGAATACCGAATGAATGTGCACTTAAGGCTGATGTGTTAAGTAAGATGAAAAAGAACACTTGGATATTGTTTGGGCACGTGGAACGAATGAATGAAGGAAGATTAACAAAACAATTATTCAGTGCAAATGTAAATTGAAGGCGGGATAGAGGAAGACTAGGGAAAGTATGCTTGTATCATGTTAATGATATTTTGAAAGGTGGAAATGTAAAAAGTCTAAGAAGTTGTACGAACTGAATTAGAACGTGTATGGATGTGGAAGAATTTAATAAAGGGTCTTTCAAATTGAGGGTTTTTTTAAATTCTTGGATAAAACACAGATGGCGTCGCGAACTTGCCTGGGTCTTGTGACATTTAAGAAGTGTAATGTATGACATTTATAAAAATGGAGCTGTATACAATACAACAACGCGTTCAAATTTTTAAAATTATTTTTTGTATTGTAATCTCCTTAAACGGTGATGTTAATTGGCCACCAAGATCATGTGATCTGACACCGTTAGACTATTTTCTCTGGGGTTACGTGAAAAGCCAGGAAATTCAATTAAAAAATCAATTCCTGAGCTGATGGACGAAATTATTCGCGTTATTGGCAGTTAGAACCGCAATTATGCCATTAATGTCATCGAAAATGTTGACAAAAGAGTGAACATCTGTGGAGCTGCAAGAGGTGGACATTTGGAGGATGTTATTTTTTGTGTTTAAATGTCATACATTATACTTCAATGACCATTAAAAAGTTTTTTGAAATCAAAGCAAATTGTGTGTTTTATTCAAGAATTAAAAAAAAATTGAATTAAAAAAAACCGCTCAATTTGAAAGACCGTATATAAAATATGTTATGTGTTGAATTGGGAAAGTCTGGCGTTCTATTTTCTCTCCTTTCTCCAGCAGAGAAACGGCGTGAGAATATGTATATATGTGTGATACTGGACTATTTTTTTGTAATTTTTCGTAAACTCTTGAATCCAGCATTTCTTGAGAAGCAAAGCTGAATAATAACCATTAACCGAGGGAACCATAAAAGTAACAACAGTTGAATAAAAATAAAGGAGACATAATTAAGAAAAAGTACATTTTACCGAGGATCCCACTCCCCAGGAGGAGCTTCCCGCACCCCCAGGGGTGCGTTAACCCCTGCTTAAAAACCACTGCCGTAGATAATTGCCAGCCCCCTGTTCGGGAAAACAAAAATGTCACTTCACTCGTAATTTTTTATCACACCTCGTATATTTAATACGTGCAAATGAAATGAACTGTTCTTGCGCAACTAAATTCGAACCAGAGTCCAGTGTCTCAGTATTCGAGCACATGTCCGTGTCCTGTGTCACGCTTCTTTGTTCCCGTCCCACGCGGAGTGGTCAAGTCTGGTTCGGGGTCCGTATTATAATATTTATTGGGTCACATTGCGTGTCTCGTCGTTGCTGGGCTAAGGCCGTGGCCACACAGGAAGGAGCCTCGCTTGATGCTTAGAGCTATGTTACGAGTTAGGCGACATATCCTAGCGAATCAATGTATCGCATACTATCGCAGTGGCCACACTGCACGCCTCGCGCCACTTTGCATGACGATTAGTCACCGAGTGAATCTTCGAGCGAACAGACGTGTTGGTTAATTTACAAGATGGCGGAAGTTTTAATGACAGTTGTGTATAAAAGGGAGCCTTTGTGGAACCCATCGAGCAAATTATAGAAAAATGTACCTGCAATAAAATCACTTTGGAATGAAGTTGCACATAAAGTAAATAAAGATGGTAAGTTGTAATCAACCGCACCCGACTGTCAAATTAATTTGTGCGAAGCATTTTGCTGTGGCCATGCATAAAGTCACCTAGTATATGAGTCACGTAAAATCTAGCTTAGCACCTAACGAAGCATTTTGGTGTGGCCTCGGCCTTAGTAGTCGAGGATCACCTCGCCATTCCGACGTCAATTCATTTGGAAAGCGAAGCTATGCCGTGGATTTTTTTTGAGTTAGTGATCCACAAGTGTTCTACTCGCATTTGCACTATATATTTGTTTTATTAGCCTTTCTTCATTCATTTGTTCCACATGTTTAAACTATCTCAGATTGTTACTCAATACATCACATCTTAAGTTCACATCGTATTTATTCCTAATCACTTTATTCCGTATTCTGTCATTCTCTAATTGCTCGCATGTCTACAGCATTTATCATGAGGTACTACTCTCAATATATCATACATTAATGCATATATACATATATCATCATACCGTGTCCCTTGCGAGGTAGGCAGACAGAACAGTTCTCCAAACTTTTCTACCCAAGCACATAACTTTCGCCGCCTCCACATTCTCACATCTCGTCGTACACAATTATTCAAAACTATTTTGCCTTGAACCAGCTACATTTTCTTCGGTCTCCCTCTTCCAGGCACATCCTGCACTTTGTATACTCGCTTAGTCATTCATTCTCTCCACACGATCAAACCATCTTACTCTCCACACGATCAAACCATCTTACTCTCCATATATGTTAAATAAATAAGGCATTTAATTACGTGTATAGTATTATACAATTATAGTCTTAAAATTGCCAATAATATAGGCAATTTTCAATAGAGTTCATTGTCAAGGACTCAATATGACTTCATAATGGTCTCGCAGCATTATCATTACGTTATTAATTATCCGGAGCCATGATTCGCGGCATTCCTTTGCCCAGGGCCCGCTGATGGCTGCCCGTTTGTCTTGTATCACTGCGGAGTGCTAGGCTAATGGTGTTCGCTAACAGTTTAATGGTCTCATGGTGAAACTGTTACTGGATGCCCCGTCTCCTGGCGCATTCCTTGCCCGTCTGCACTGATCGGTTCAGCTTCTTTCTTCAGTCAGACCTTACCCATCGGTTGTCTCCTGATCCAGGGCCGGTAATAGTTTCACATTTTTTAAACTATTTCTCTTTTAATTAAGTTTTTAATTTCCTTTCCGTAATATTTGTTTTCATCTTACGTTTATGTTTTTTTATAAACAATTTGTGTTTCGAATTAATCTGAAGAGTCTCTCTCTCATGTGACACTATTTTAGATGTCATTTTGTCTTCGATTGTTGTTCCTAATTCTAATTACACAATTTTAGATGTCATTTTGTCTTCGATTGTTGTACCTGATTACACAATTTTAGATGTCATTTTGTCTTCGATTGTTGTTCCTAATTACACAATTTTAGATGTAATTTTGTCTTCGATTGTTGTACCTAATTACACAATTTTAGATGTCATTTTGTCTTTGATTGTTGTACCTAATTACACAATTTTAGATGTAATTTTGTCTTCGATTGTTGTACCTAATTACACAATTTTAGATGTAATTTTGTCTTCAATTGTCGTACCTGATTACACTATTAAAATTCTACCACGTATTACACTTTCATTGTACATTCTGATAAGGAATGAATGTGGCTGGTGTGTTAAGAAAGATGAAGAGCGCTCTGAGATGACTTGTGAATGTGGAACGAATGAATGAAAAAATATTTAAAAAAACAAATACAGTGCAAATAGGAATGGAATGTGTGAAAAAGGAAGACAAAGAATGTATACAGGGTGTCGCAAAAAATATATTGACACTTTCATGCCGTGCCGTTTACCTGAACTTGATACAGAAATTTGCCATACTGCCCATTCGTGAAGAGTTTAGGGTTGAGTAGGACTCTTATTTCCAGTAATATAATGTACCTCCGCACTACCGTCATGATTTGAGAACCATCATTATGAAAATTTGCTAAACATATGGATTGGGTGTAGAGGTAACATTGAATACCCACCGCGCTCCCCGAATCTCACGCCAATGGACTTTTTTTTAATGAAGACTCGTTAAGAATAAAACAAATGGCACAAAACCTACAACAGTTAATGAATTGAGAGCAAGCATTGAAAGATAATGCGCCCAAATAACAAAATGAATGGTTCGTGAAGTTTGTGATTACACATTATCTGCAGTGCATGCGAGAAAAGCCACAGTTAGAGTATTTGTGACAAATGAAAAAAAAACAAATACATTAATCTTCTTTAATTTGAAGTTTTAATATTATATATAGCTTAATAAATACTTAATTTTCAATAATTTGGAATGTGTGTATATTTTTTTGAGACGCCCTGTAGAATACGTAGATAGATGTATCAAGGAAATGATATTTTGAAAGAAAGAAACGTTGAAAGTTAGAGAAATCGTAGGAGTTGTATGTATATAGAAGAGGCGACGGATTCTTGTCGAGATAGGATAATCTGGTGGTATGTCCTCTCTGCTTATCCGGACAGGAAAAAAGTTTTATAGTATGTAGGTATGTGACTAATAAACTATGGTAGGTCATCAGTCGATATGGAAATGAGTTTTGCAGAGAATCACAAGTATCGATTTATTGTTCGTGTTGTTACTTGGAATATTTTACACTTTCATTGTATACAGTATAACCAGGTTTATTTATTGTCGTGTAGCGATCTCTTCAAATCCTACGATATCTAAGTCTTTTGAAAGTTGAAGGTTATTACGTTATAATATCAACCTATCGAAGTTAATTTCTATAATTTTCCATTTCAAACTTTTGTCTGATCGGTTGGAAGACATTGCCATGATAATAAGCACGCAATATAGCACTTGTGGTGCAATGAAGTAAATATAAATAAAATTTTCGAGTATGTTAAAAAAATTCCAACCCACATTTTTCAGGCGTCCCATATGTTGTACATTTTTGACCCTCCACGCGACGCCTTCCCGCGGAGCATCTCCAGTCCGTCTCTCGTCCTTTTTATTTTTTTATTTTTGTGTGATGTTATCATACAGATTTTTTCTCTCTCTCATTCTATCCGGCATTCCTGACCACACCGCTCGCGCCCGTGTGATACCTGTCCGAACACGATACCGCGTTTCAATTGCTATTGAACAAAGGTTTTTGGAAGGGGAACAAAATAAAAGAGCAGCTTTTTTCTTTTGTTTTTTTTTTCTTATTTCTGTCTCTATCCTGTTTTAAAGACTGTGAATAGAATTATTTACTCACCTTAGATTTGTGAATGAAGAATTGATGGTGGGTGTCTCTGAGAGCCAGAAAGTCGGTGCAGGGTTAACGAAGTGTTTTTTTTTAAGAACTGATGCAATAAATTTGATCATCAATCGTGGGTGAACTATAAAAGATTAGACCCACTTGCGTAATACTGCTATTTGAATAGTATTTTCTCAGATGATGGAAGAGTTAAGAAGGATATCGAACGGCTTGCAGCGATAAGAAACAAAGTCAATGGAGCACTAAATATATAAACGCGAACCGGATAATGTCAAAATCTGTTGATATAATAGTCCACAACTTTGATTTATGGGAGTGTAACGGTGACTTGTATCATCATCATCATCGTCAACCAGGGTCGATCCACTGCTGGATGAAGGTCTCCCCAAGTTGACTCCAAATAGTTCGATTTTTTGCTCGTTGATACCATGTGATGCTGGCATGCTTCCTGATTCCATCTATCCAGCGTACCTTCGGTCTTCTTCTGGGCCTCTTTATGCCTCTTGGGTACTATTAGATTTTTTCAGATGTCCATCGGGAGTCTGACATTCTGGCTACGTGTCCTGCCCATTGCCACTTCATTCTTTTGCACACGTGTTCCGTCGCGATTTGTCAGTCATTGTCAACTGGACTGTTAGCGCATCGTGCAACAGAGACGACGCTCTACAAATCCGAAGTTAGCCGATTATGGCCGACAGTCTCTTTGTTAAGCCCGATGTGTATTACTTACCGCCGGGTACTGTACTACATATTGTAGAAAATAATGTTTAAAAATATTTAATTATTCCGGACCGCAGTTTCTCAACATCTGCACCGCGAGGCATCATCTGGTGGTTCGTTAATGGCATCATTCTATTGTGACTATTTGTTATATGCTCTATCTTTGAGCGCATTAACTCTTTCAGATTGTGGACTGGTTCGATGCTTATTGCAGGTCTATTGCGGTGCTTACTGTCAATTAATTATAACTGACATAATCCCCGCTAATGAAACATATTGATATATCACCGTAACAAGATCGGCTCCAGTCTTCTTGATTGCTTCATAATATATATTACTTTGCACTTGATTATAATCTCCTGTGTTCACTTGTTAAGCTCTTCTTCAGATGCTTATTTTTATAACTTAATCATATACTGGAGAAAGTCCAAAAGAAATTCTTGAAATGTTTCTACTAGCGGGAGTGCGGTTTCTATCCGTGGCTTTTTAAAATTTTGATTTTTTTATCGTAGTAAACTTCACCAGCTTCTTTTGTTTATTTCCAACGTCCAATCAATACATATATCCCACTTCTATAGTATAATCATCGTCTTTTTATAGACTATAACAACTTCTTTTAAGCCTCTCTTTGGTTTTTATATACTTTAGTGCGGATAAATAGTTCTAGATGTAAAATTCGTTTATGATAAGTCCGCACTATATTTTAAGTGTGGCATGACTTCATATCCCAACTATTTACTGATGATTAATTGTAAAGTATGCAGCTTGTCATTATCATGAATGAGTATGGTTCCATGTCTGCTATTAATGATGTAGTTATCAATTCCTGTGGTTTTAGAAATGAATAATTATTTTATTATTATTTATCCTAAGCTCGACAGCCCTGGGTGGGCCTTGGCTGAATCCAGGAGCTTCCTCCATTCTTGTCTGTTTGATGCCCTTATTCTCCAATTTCTCACTGGCAACACCGATGCATCCGTGTTGACACTGTCCATCCATCGCATTTTGGGCCTTCCTGGTCTTCTACGTCCCTGTGTTACTGAGAGCGTGAGGCGTTTTGTAGGGTTGTCGTCGTCCATTCTGATTATGTGACCAGCCCATCTCAAGCGCCCTACTCTGACGGATCTGATCACATCGGGCTCTTTATAGATATCATATAGCTCTCGGTTATATCGACGACGCCAACCATTGTGGTCTCTCACTGGGCCGTATATTGTCCTAAGAACCCTTCTTTCAAATGCTGCGATGGACCCTTCAGTGTGTTTTGTCATCACCCAGGTTTCAGAGGCATATGTGAGGACTGGTTTGATCAGGGTCTTGTACAATAGTGTTTTTGTGGTTCTTCGCAGTAATTTGGATCTTAACTGTTTTTGGAGAGCGTAGTAACATCGGTTTGCTGCCATTATCCTTGTGTCAATTTCTTCTCGGGTGTTATTATCACTGGTAACTGTTGAGCCTAAGTATGTAAATGAATTAACTATTTCAAAGTTGTAATTTGCAGCTGAGAAAACCTGGGGGTATGGATATGTGGTATTAGAAGCAATCATCAATTTTGTTTTATCTTCATTTATGACAAGTATGAATAATTATTTTAGCAGTTCACTAAACAGTTCCACCATTGCATCATTTTTGGCTTCGGAGTGTTTTGCAGATTCAGTAGCATCTAACCGTTGAACAGATCTTTTTCAGTCAACGTCAATAATCCATCTTTCGCCACAAGTAACAATTCGGTTTTAAAAAGAAGTTTTTAAATGTCTTTTTAAGAGAATTGACAAATCTCCAAACGCCTAAGTTGTTATTCCTCTTCTGTCCTGTGATGATAACATATATATGGTATGTTGTGTATAGATAGATATATAAATATTCCTTTTTTTTCTTGAATCTTGGGAAAGACGTTTGTTTTATTTTGTGGTGTCATTTTTATAGTTGTTTAATAAAATAAATAAAACAGTTAATTTTTATTAAACAGTGGTGAATAGAAAGTAAAAAAAAATATTTTATTTATTTTATTAAAAATTTATATAAATGTTCCTTCATATTATTTCATTCTTTTTATAAATCTATCAATTCTATATATTGTTTCGAGCAATTCCACTTAATCGCTTACTTCCTGATCAACCTCGATTGAGGATCGGCTTAGATCAACCGAATCATCGTATTCCTTCCCCAATAATATGATGGTTACCCGCATTGTACCTCTTCTATTGCACGCCCTCCCAGTTCGTCAATACACGTCTAGTATTACGCCTGTCCCACGCCTCTTTACGTATTATTTATTATATTAAAATGATTTATGCTGCGTTTGTTTTATTTGTTTGTCACAAACATTAAACGCCTTTTTTATGAGTGTGTTAAAGGGTCGTAAAAACTCTTTGATAAACTTTTATGCTGAAGGGGAATATGATGGGTTTAAGTATGGAAGTCGATGGTACTTTTACTCGGTGTTAATGTCATCATCGTTCTTCTTTGTTAATGGCTTTTTTACTTTTCTTTCCGTTGTACTACAATATATATTATTAATATATCAAAATCTTTCTTTTTTTCCCCTTGGATCAGTTAATTTCGATCCCACCACAATCAACGCTGTTATGGGGGACAAAATGAGAGCCTATCCAGCGCGATCTTCTTTAGAATATAGAATTCTTCTTTATTTTTAATGTGCGCAACGTCGTGTAGTGACGTAGAAGGATCTTCCCAAACGGACTCCTCCTCCGGTGGTGACACATCTGACTTTGACTATAGAGTAGTAGCAACCAGACCGTGGAGACCAGAGAATATTAGCGACGACGGACTTAAGCTTCGACATCACGGAAGAAGGAAAATGATTAGCAGCGCAACGTCGCCAGTACTTTAGAATGCAGCAAAACTATTTTAGGCGATGTATCCTAGAGGGAGAGATGATGATGATTTGTTGATAAATAAAATACGTTTTATATCGCAATGCGGAAAGAGAGTTTTTATTAGTAAACGTAGGTATTTATACTATTCCCGCGTGTGTGCGAGAATGCGAGCAAGATATCCTTCGTCTCGTTTCTGCATTAGCAAAACGATTAATGTCGTATGTAGGTGATAATTTATTTACGGAACTGGCGCAACAGACGTGGTGCGTTCTCGCTCTAGCATGGAATGCGCTCCGCGTCGGCTATGAGTTGAATGACCGGCGCGTGGACTTTGTATTTGTTTGTTTTGCATTGCTAAAGAATGCAAAGGTCATTTCATCGGTCATTGACCGCGTATATGGACTAAGTGTGCGACCGCCACACTATCATATGACGCCACTAGATCGGAATAGCCAATCGGTCCGAAGATGAACCGATCTAAGGCTTAGGAGTGGAGATACCTTCGAAAAGTATTTACTCTTTTGTCATCGCAGTACTACAAAATTTTATCTACGGATTGATCCAGATACCCGTAAATATTACAACAGGGCTACTGGATAAGATTGAGGCATAAAAGTTTGGCATTAAAGCTCCTATGGCCAGAGAGAAATAGTTTCTACACACCCACGGGGAGTCGAGATGCGCCTTAATACAAGGAAAAAGTTGGAATATCAGTCTTCCCACGGAGGATGACCATCGATGTTGCATAGTTGACATCGTGGATCACCCGTCTCTCCCGTCTTATCTTGCATCACCCGTCTCTCCCTTCTTTCAGTTGCCGAAGATGTTGATGATTCGCAGTTGTATTATCTTGAAGGCTAATCTTGTTGTGTTTGCTGTTTTTCTAGAACCGATTGATTTGTTCAGCGTGTTGGTCGTGGTGTAAGCATACGCCACCAGCATCACATTCCTAGGCTAAAATATCTTCTTGTATTACATTTCTCTTAAGTCGAGAGCATCTGGACTTTTCGTTGTCAATGTGTTATTTATGTTAAGGATTGATTTAAATATTGTCAAAGTGGAAGAAATGTGAATTAAAGTTTTCGGAAGTAAATTGAAAGATATTCACGTATCACTAAGGTTCGAAAATGTTCAACTTGACCGAGTTAGAGCATTTACCACGCCGGTCACGCCCAGCGCATAGTCAGGCGATGTAACAATCAAAGTTTTATATCTCTACCCTCGGTAGTTAATCAACTAGAGACGGTAAAAGACGTGGTTTCATTATATTCTGAAATGTTAAAAACGAATATCGCGCGGTTATAATGTTTCTTTCAATAGAAGATTGTTTACATGTTGTTTAATGAGATATCTCCGTGTAGGTGCTAAATACGAGGGTGGTCCGATAAGTACTTAGCCTACAAAAGAATAACAAAAAAAATGGAAAAGTGGCGATTTATTTCTCAACATAATAGGAGTGAGCAAACGCGGCACCCATCGCGCCGACAGCTTTCTCATGCCCAATACTTCATGCAGGATATGACCCACGCGGTTTTTTGAGATGCCTACTGTCTTAGCTATCTCGCGCACCTTCAATCGGCGGTCTGCCAATACAAAATCGTGGTTTTTTGTCACGTTATCCTCCGTGGTAGCCGTTTTCGGGGCACCTTGGCGTGGCTCATCAAAAACCGACGTGCGACCACGTTGAAACTCGTTAAACCAATTTTTGACGGTCGCCATCGAAGGAGAAGAGTCACCGTACACAGCATCCAAGCGCTCTTTGATTTCGCTGCGCGATTTCCCTTTCAAAAACAAGAATCGAATCACCGACCGATATTGCTCTTTTTCCATTTTTCTCAAATCCGCGGACACGCTCGCTTCCACACGCGGTCAAAACAAAACTACGCGTCCGATTCGGCTGAAATTTTGACAGTAGCTGTCAACGAGAATGTACTACGCGATAAATACACGCTCTTGCGATAGTGGTGCCATCGGGCGGTGAGGCTAAGTACTTATCGGACCGCCCTCGTAAATAATACATACATACAATCACACCATTTCCCTGTCGGGGTAGGCAGAGATGACAGAAAACCAGACTTTCATATCTCAACACACATCCTTACAACTTCTACGATTTCTTTGATTTTCGACGTTTTCTTCTTTCAAAATATCGTTCACTTGATCTAGCCATACTTTTCTTGAGCTTCCTCTCACACGTCTTCCACTCACATTTACACTATATATTTCTTTTGTTAATCTTTCATTCGTTCCACATGTTAAACGTGCATCTTACCGTGCTCTTCTTCATCTTACTTAACACATCAGCTGTTCATCCCTAACCCCTTCATTCCATACTCTGTCATACATGGAATGAACAGTTAAATAAAACCATTTCCTTAACCATGGCGACTTCCAAACATATTCGTATCAACAGCTTTAACACTCAAAATCCTATTACTCCTGTTCAATCCCTCATAATTCACATTCATGATTGTCGAGGTAACTTGAGTTCCTACAAACTTCAAGAGGCGATTATAACATCCACAATCCACATGCCACTGGAGTGTTTACTTAGGACTCCTCTTCCACTGGGTCACTGGAATTTTACTTTAATGTCTTATTCATGGTATAATAATATTAATCTATCTTCGAAGAAGTAATCACAACTAATGTGTTTACATTTTCCTTCCCGACTTCCATTTTATCTTAATTATATCTTGATATTTTGTTTACTACCATCGTTTCCCCTTGTTAGTGGGATCGAATTTTTTTTTTCTTTTTATTTCTTACATCACAATTATATTTCATTCTTAATACCCTTTAAACGTATTAGTTTGTAACGTCGACAATTTTATACCTTAACAAAAACACTTTGAAAATGTGAAGTTTTTTTTTCTATGATCTTTCAACTCGGATGTTTATCTTAATTTATTTGAAAATGTTATGTCAGGTCACATGATCTTGGTGGCCAATTAACATCACCGTTTCCAGAGATTACAATACCTAAAATAATTCAACAATAAGAACCCGTTGTTGTATTGTATACGACTCTATTTTTATAAACAAACATTACACTTCTCAAATGTCACAAGACCCAGGCAAGTTCGCGACGCCATCTGTAAACGTATTATTTTGTAACGTCGACAATTTTATACCTTAACAAAAACACTTTGAAAATGTGAAGTTTTTTCTTCTATGATCTTACAACTCAGATATTTATCTTAATTTATTTGAAAATGTTATGTCAGGTCACATGATCTTGGTGGCCAATTAACATCACCGTTTTCGGAGATTACAATACCTAAAATAATTCAACAATAAGAACGCGTTGTTGTATTGTATACGACTCTATTTTTATAAAGAAACATTACACTTCTCAAATGTCACAATACCCAGGCAAGTTCACGACGCCATCTGTGTTTTATCCAAGAATTTAAAAAACCGCTCAATTTGAAAGACTTTATAAGGAAAAAACATTTTCGTCCAAAATAATTTAACCATTGAGTTATGTATCATATACTCGTATATTATGTGTGAGAATTTGATCCGGTAATTCTGTCCACATTCTGACTCCATCTCTCACATTTACCTACATTTACATGTATCATATAAGACATTCCTCACCCGTTCCATGATCTGGGGACTATCAATGTCTGTTGGTCATGCTCACTCCCGTCCTTTCACAGCCATTCAGATCATGACAGACCATTTAACTATTTACCAGTGGCGTGCCATGTATCAGTTTAAACATAACGTACAAAGCAACTCTAGTCAACTCGGTGCACTAAAATCACTTCCATTTAACTTAGAAGTTTTTTTACTTTCAAGTTATAGACGGAATATTTATGTAGATTCATATTATATTAAGAAATCTCTATAAATCGCCTTTTTATGTGGGCTGTGTGTGGTCTTTTTATGTGGGTGTGGCCTGAAAAACAAAACTGGTGTCCTTGCGGCTGGGCTCGCTCTATATTGGTGGGGTGTATCTTGGCCGGGGGGATGTTATGAGATGAGCCTTTTTATGTGGGCTGTGTGTGGCCTGAAAAACAAAACTGATGTCCTCGCGGCTGGGCTCGCCCTATATTGGTGGGGTGTATCTTGGCCGGGGGGATGTTATCAGATGAGCCCAGGCTTTTTGATAGCTTCTCCCTTAAATGTATTTTCTGCCATTTATGTGTTTTTGAGTGTATTTAAATATATATCATGTACATACTATGTTGCTATCAATAAACTTTTATTTATTTATTTATGCATTATGAAGTAGATTCCTGAACATAAAAGCAATACGGATTAAGGAACTTGGATGTACACGAATAGATAAAAAGCAATCGATGGTATACAAATGTCGAATGGCAACGTATGTGGATAACTGTATGCAGATGACATTGGCGGAGGGTGAAGATGAATTACTAAGTTAGATAAGTAAATTGTATGCGAAGAGAAAGATCTGAGAATTAATGTTGCAAAATCCAAAGTAAAAGGTTATAGAAAAGAGTAAAAAGAAATGTAAATGCAACATATGAGTGAATAATGAAATATTCGATTTAGTTGAGGAATTCTGCTTCTTCTTCTTCCCAGTGTCATGTCAGGTCCCCCCAAAGTTGAATATCACCTGAAAGTAGGCATCTTTGTCCCCGGCAGCCCGAAAAAGATCCCCAACGCTCCTTATACCAGTCCAATCACGTATATTGCGGAGCCAGGAGATTTGCCTCCTGTCAACACCTCTTCGACCCTTTATTTTGCGTTGGATGATCAGGTGCAGTAATTTGTACTTTGCTCCTCTAAGTACATGACCCAAATAGGACACCTTTCGGATTTTAATATTATTCATCAACTCTATCAACTTTGGCTCTTTGAAGCACCCTTGTGTTGCTGATTATCCGACCAGGGTATGCGTAGCATTCTCCGGTGCATCCACATTTCGTATGCTTCCAGTTGGTTCATACTACCGACTTTGAGGGTCCACGATTCCACTCCATGCAATAACACTGACCAAACGTAGCATTTGACTAATCATTGTCGAAGTTTCAAGTTTAGATTATCATCGCAGAATATGCTTCTATTAGGAATTCTGCTATTTAGGTAATATTTTCTCAGATGGTGGAAGAGTTATGAGGAATATCGAACGACGTGCAGCGATAGGAAACAAAGTATATGGGACTCTAAAATATATATACTCGAACCGGACAGTTAATGTGGCGTTCTGTTCTCTTTGCATACCTCGACAGGAAATGGCGTGATGGTATCGTGTAGGATAATTTTTTTTCTTTGCCGTTTAGTCTTATTTACTGGTTTCGTTCTTCATGCGAGCATCTTTAGAATGTTTTGATTTATACAGTTAAATTAACATACTATATATAAATATATTCTAAAATTGTTAAAAATATAATTGCGCTCACACGTACAACACAGATTCACTGCAGCGGAAAGAAAGATGAATAAAATAAGGATCCAAAATCAACAAAACTAGAAAACAATTTTTGTTGTAAGTTATGGGAGCGGCTGCAGCTCGGACCTGTTTGTGTGTAAGTTTACCATGTGTGAATTTTGTGGATTAAGTGAGATGTTGATGTATAAAATGAGAATAAATTAATAATATGTTTATTTTATTTCATTTATTCATTTATTTATTTTATATATTTTACACATGACAAGACATATACATAATTTGTGAAAAAACAACAAGTAATTTCGTTCGGACACACAATTTTAATGGATCTGGATTTGTTGCCTTTCATTTGTCGTGTCCCCAGCAATCTAGGCTTTCGCCTGTATCTCACTGAGGACATATAGCGTGAACAAATAAATCGATACTTCTTTCCGATTTTTGAATTTATAAAACCCCGTTACACATTCTCATCAACCAGACAAACAGTGATACTCAATGTATACATGTATACATCACGCGAAATCAAATTCCTCACACTTCAGACAGACCAAACACATTCATCCCACAATGTACCGCACATAATCATAAAAAAACAAAAAAATATAAGTATAAAACAATAAAAAAATCATTACAATGTCCAGTCTTTTATCGACCATTATAACACGATACAAGAGGTCAAATTAAAATTTTGCAAGTAGAAAAATCATTTTCATGAAGCATGTATTGTACAAACAATATATAAAAAAGCAGTTCGTACCTTCATACCACCCACCATACATAGAATACAAACTTGTGACAAGTCAAGGCGCAGGTAATCAAAAACCCTAACATACAAAAAGGAAGAGAAAAAACATCCTAGAAAATAATAAAAATATGCATAACATACGTATAATTAATCCACTCGAATACACAACATAATATAATATAATGCACGTTTAAATTTCAGAATTGATAATAAATTTAAGAGAAAAGCTATGCCCCCTAAAAGCTATCATTGCAAAGAAAAGCTATGACCCCAAACCATAAGTACTGCACTGGTTTATCTAACGCCCCAGAATCAAAATGTTTGTGTATGCTTTTAATGCCAGACTATTTATCATTGACAACGCTTATGTTTTGATCTCTTGAAATTCCTGGCTGCTGAATACCAGTCCCTGTGATGGGGCTGATAGCGGACTGCCCCCTATCTCCATTCTTGTTTATCATTTAGAAATTATACCAACTCAAAGAGGCTTTATTAAGGCATATAGATGGAAATTAACGATTGATATAAAAGGTTCAACGGTTTCTAAAGAAACAGAAAATGGTTCAAAGAAACGTTTTGAATAATAAAGAAAATATATATTTATGATTTGAAGGCAGATTATTTGATGAAAGGAGTAGATAAACATGTATTATAATTTTATTTGTCAAATGACAGTCTAATGGTGATGTTTTCACGTATTTCTATCTCATTCTATTTTTCGTATAAAATCAATTTTATAAACTCGCAGTTACCGTAGTTTGTCCATTGTATTCGATTTTATTTAACAGATAAACGTATATACTCGAACCGGACTGTATCGGACGTATGCGTCACCATAAAATAAAATATAATATGATTGATATATTTTCTTGTTATTTGGTATTTTTTTATGTATATATTCTTGGTATAATTTTATGTTTGTTGAGGTCCGTACTGTGTCATGACCGTAAATGAAAATTTCCTTACGCGCGGCCATCGCGAGACAGTATCAAAAGTCGGCCGGCCCATGCATGCGAAAACTTGCGAGAATTGTGATATCTCGCAACTCATGACGGCATGCACGGGCGAAAACAGGCGTTTGCGATGAGCGATTGGCCGCACATAAGGAGCCCAAAAGTCAAAAAATATATTCTCAGTTCACTATGTCTACTGCCTTTTACTTGCGACCATCTACCGTAGGTTGTCCAACGTATTCGACGTTCGTCAAAAGTCACTACATTAGTCTGCATTCGCTAGGGATGGTGTATACGATAATTGGATTTTCGATTTTTTTATACATAAAATTAAATGTTCGTAATTAGTATTAATTCATAGTGGATTTTGTCCTATTTAAAGATACATGCAAATCATATAATACATAAGAAAGTCAGTACAATGAAACTTAGGAATTAAAACGTGAGTTTAGAGAAAAACAGTTTTTCGATTTATAAAAAAACGATTCGATTTGTAAAAAAAAAACGATTTTACCCCATCCCTTTGAGACATGACATTTCGAACGTCACAGGGACCATGCTAAATTTTCTTGAGTATAGTAATTCTACAGCACGCCGAGAATCTACAATAATGTCTTTGACTAACTCTTTTTGTTACTATGAATTGAAGGGGAGTACGGAGTGTTAAGACAAGCGCACTACTAACAAAATTTCAAGAGATCGTTCAGAATGTTAAAAAACCTTGTCCATTTTTACCTGTCATCCTTTTCCGTATAACTTGATAAGGTTTTGACAGTTGGCATAGAAACTCGTCCAGCTCTCGACTGTAACGTGAGCTATCTATGGTTTAACTCCTAATTAAGTGCGTCTAACGACACTACTTGGGTAGTAGACTAATCGTGGACACCATCAGTGGTCCCCATTATACAAAGCCATAACCGTTACGGTCTGTAGTCTGTCTATCGTAGATAAAAAACTAGGGTCTTATCAGAGTTGGTATGAAAGGGGGTTTATTTTTAAGGTAATAAAATTTAAGGGCATTTATTTTTAAAAATTAGTTGGTTGTTTATCAGCATTAGTCGAAAAGTTGTTAGTGTATTCGTATTTTTTACCTGCAAGTATTTTGAGGATCGGAATACGTTTTTTTGGAGAATTTTTTTCTCATTGTTTGTAATATGCAAACGAGTTCAGTTAAATCTTTAGTTTATCTGAATTTATTTAATCATCATCAGTGATTTGTGTGTTTATCGACCGGAGCAAATCAATAGAAGTCAAGTTGGCTGCTCATAATTGAATGTGTTGTTTATAGTTAAGGCATTAACGTTGTGGAGGTTTAAAGACATTGTAATTTATTTTTATCAAACACTGTTTATTCCATTTTTTTGTGACGGTATAACCCAACCGGTTTCAAGGCTTTCACCTCATTTTCAGGGGAGCGCAAACAAGACTAAATGCTGTTCGAACTGGTACCGATATACACGCTTCAACGGTTGGGGGCTGAGGGGTGAGGGAGGCATGAGACGATTTCGGCCAAGAGCGGAGAGATTTTTGGGATATAACTGTTCAACAGATGTTCGGATCGATGTATAATGTTCGGATCATAATAGAATCTTGGTCGTTTCGTTGATGGGTCTCGTAGTCGAGAATCCCTTCGTCATTTCAATATCAATTCAGTTGGAAAGCAAAACTGTGCCGTGGAGTTTTTTCTTTCTTCTCTTTAAGTGAGTGAGCCGTTGTATACCAGCAAATTCACCGGCATCCCCGTTGTACTGGCTCCGATGGCACACCGGCAAGTTTTTTCCTTTTTTTTTTGAGAGAGAATTAGTATGACCGAAGTCAATAGGTATCCTTATACCCCCGAATATTAGACGAAAAATATGCCTGTGTCATTTGAGGGGAATCTTGGTACCTACATAGGGGTGTATGTAAGTAAAACTTGAACGTGGCAAAAAAGAAAGATGAATGCGTTAGAAATTACAGCGTTGTGTAGAATGTGTGGAAATCATTGTATGACCGAATAAGGAATGCGGAAATTAGGAAAGAAAGTGGGTTTAAAGAATATACAGTGCTTAAGATGAAAAATAGATCATGAGATAGTTCATATACATATAAAAATTAATGAGGATAGATAGATATACAAAAATATTCTAAACGAATGGTAAAGAAGGAACGAGAAGTTTGGGAACACCTAAAAAACTTTACACGACAAAATACAGTGGAAGTGCGTTTACTAAAAATAATGTGTGGTGTGTCGATGTATGACTGAATAAGAAATGTAATTATTATGGGATAAAAATAGCACGTTAAGGTGGTTTCGACATGTTAGAACGGATGGGTTATTAAAGACTGACAAATTTATAATGTATGCACAAGTGGGAGTCGTTGTTGAGGACGACCTATAAAAGTAGTATGCACCAAGTGAATACATTTTTGAATGATGGAAAGGCTAGGAGTTAAAGAAACAGAAGGAACTTCCGGGAAGATCTATAGATTTGGAGAGGGCAAAGAAGGTATGTCGTGATTTGAAAGTGTAACTCTTCCTTTTTTACCTACACCAATAATGACGACCTCCGTGGCCTGGTGGTAAGACCTTTGTGCTCCTATCCGGAGGTTGCGGTTCGATCCCCGCTGCAACCCAGATTTTTTAATTGAATTCCAGTTTGGTTTTCACCTAGAGCCCATTAAAACATATTTTTGGTCTGTTGGAAGAGATTGCCACAGAACAATAAACTTTCCAGGTTTAAAAAAAAAATAGGGAAATGGCGTGATTTGTATCAATGAATACTTAATCTAAAATATGGAAACTGCATTAATGATCAGTGATTCGGTAATTCAAGGTTCTTATCCTTTTCTGTTGCCGGCACCCCTTAAATTCTCAAAATGTGTTGACGCATCCTCAGTAAATAATCCATTTTCGTAAAATGAATGGTAAATGGGCACGCCATTTATTAAATAAAGATTTGAATTTTAAATATATGTTGACCTCCAGGAATCAATTTATTTACCTAGTTAAAATTTTACTGCATGTAATTACACATTTTAATAATAATTAGGAAAATATAATAGTGTATTAATTTATATTTATTTACATATCTATCAAGTGAGAGATCCGTAAGCTTAACAACAAAAAATTAATAAATACAGAGTGTCCCAAAAAATGAATAATCATAGTATTTATTTATGATAGGTATATCTAAGGTTTAACTCTAAATTAAGGACGCGAGATGTAGATCTATTTGAGTCAAGTTCTCAAGTTGATGGCCTTCTGGTCCATATACTGCTGCTAACGTGGAATCGCAAACGTCACGCACGAATCTTTTTGTTTTGGTATTTGGGCGCATTTTCTTTATCTTTGTAGAGTCCCCATAAAAAAAAGTCCATTTGCGTAGGGTCTGGGGAGCGCGGGGGTATTTTATGCTACTTTTACATTCAATCCATCTGTTCGGTTAATTTTTCATCAAGATACGCCCTCACTTCACGATAATAGTGGGGAGGTGTACCATTTAGTTGGAAATAAAAGTTCTCATCCCTAAACTCTTCACGAATGCGTGGTACGACGAATTCGTACAGCAAGTTCAAGCAAACAGCACTGTGTAAACGTGTTTTTATGCATCTTTTTTGGGACACCCTACAGAAAGGATAAAAATATAATAAAACGTTCTAAAGTTTAGGTATTAACCCTTATCATGGCAATGTAACACAGGTGTTACATTAATTTAGGGATTTAAAAAAAAAAGCCAGAAACTGTAACGTAATTTCAAATATGGCAACACATTCAAATACTATACATGCACTATTGTGTGCAGTGGTATCATCTGGTGATAAATATTGACAACACTACAAGCTTTCAAACGATATCGGGTCAACATGCCTGGACAGCGTGGGTGCGTTTTAAAAATTGGGGTAAATAATCTAAATATTTTATTAACCCTTTTCCCTTACGGTGATAAAAATAATACGCGTGCTCCGGTGTTGGGTAGTGAGTACGCAATACAAAATTAGCGATTTTAAATCGGAAAAATAAGAACATTCATAGATAATCCCCTTAATTAATTATAATTGAAGTTAAAAATTATAATAATTGAGATTTATTTGCTGAAAACATTAAAAAACCATCTGGCAACGCTCACGGAACGGGCGTACGTCTAACCTATTTGCAAGCTTAGAAGCTACTAGTGGCGCGGAACGTCAGTCGCATACCCCGGCGCTTACGCCTTTGCTTGCGACGTTGAGACAATTCAGCTCCTCGCAATTCAGTCTAGTATGCAAGAGTGAGATGCGAATATAGTGTCGCGCTTCCCGCATACTATTCACCTATCGTCAAGACGAGGCACTCGCAGCGTTTAAATGCGAATTTGTTTTCGATCTTTACAAAACACCTCGATGTAGTCGATAAATTCTGATTATTATTAATATTATTTTTTAAATCAATGCGTAAATATATTATGGAGGAATACCTAAAATCTTAACCTTGTATTTATTATATTTATAGAGATATTGATGGTTATTAGAAGCAACGTGTAGAAGATACCCAACACAGGGAAGGAAAGGTTAATCACTTTATGTCGATTTTTTTTTATTCAAACCATTTTATTTGTTGATAATTCAGCTATGAAAATGTTGTTCATGGTCTAGATTATATAATAATTTTATAGCCCTTTTTGTGTTTTATAAAAATTGATATTTTGGCAATGTAACGTGGGTGTTACATATAAAAAAAACTATAAGGAGAAGTTATGATTTTTTTTCCTCAATTTTCTTTCATAACTTACCATATAACAAGGAATCACCAAAGAAAAACGTTAATATTTTGATAAATTGAACTTGCCAAGATAAGGGTTAAGGATCGAATCCCCAGGATTCTTGTATCCCTAGGGGTGCGTGCGTGGTGCACCTCTGGTTAAGAACCGCTGCTCTGGCATGACAGTTAACAACTTAATAACAATATTAATTAATAAAACATAATGTTCAACTAATTGAATCGTGATTCTGTCTCGGCCGTGTCGTTACATCGAATGGCTCGTGTTATTGCACTATTTCGCCAGCATGGACAATTAAGGTCCAATCCTTAATGTCTATATTATTCCATTTGGGCTTTTTAATGTATGTTTAATGATAAGGTGAGAGACGAAAAGAAGATGAACGCGTAGCCATTACAGATGAGATTGTTGCTAAATAAGTTTGCCGTATTGTGCTACTGTTTTTGATTATAGACATCTATAATTTATAATAATCGCCACATTTCTTTTAATTTTCTATTAACGTGTTAAGTATTATTTTATATCCAATATGATAAACTATGTGAAGTAAAAGTAGGAAATATATTTTATGAGAAAATAATACGTATAAAATGTGGAGAAGAATCTTGGAGGACAATGGATTGAGACCGAGCAGAAAGAAAACAGAGTATCTGTACCTACCATTCGAGAACACAAATGCTGTCACTCCCGTAATGCAAATGAATGGAGAAACATTACCAAATTGTGACTCCTTTAAGTATCTTGGGTCACTCATCCATAGCGATGGAGGATGTGCAGCAGATGTAACACATAGAATTATAGTAGTTTGGGATGGATGAAGTTTAGACCAATGACGGGAGTTGTATGTGATCCGAAAATGCCAGTAAAGTTAAAAGGAAAAGTATACCAAACGATTGTCAGACCCGCACTCCTCTATGGCTCCGAATGCTGGACGATGTATAACTCTTACTCTAGGCAACTAGAAACTCCTGAAATGCGCATGCTAAGATGGTCAGCTGGTGTGTCCCTATGAGACAAAATAAAAAGCTCACGCATTCGTGGAAGCCTAAGTGTTACAGACATCAACAGCAAGATGGAGGAGAGGCGATTGAGATGGTATGGGCACGTTGGACGCAGATCACCCGATCACATTGTGAACTAGGCAATCTCCACGGATCTTCCTCGAATAACAACCAGAGGAAGACCAAAGAATTCATGGGTGGTGTAAAAAGATAACTTGATGCAGAGGCACGGCCTGGGGGACGTAGTCCGGGACAGAAGAGCATACAACCTGAGGACGAGGAGAGCTGACCCCAACAGTCTTCGCAGACAGTGAGTTGGGGTGGAGCCAGGGAGAAGAAGAATACGTATAAAATGTAAAGATCTTCTAGTTTATTGTATTACAGTTTTGTTCTATATACTCTTAGAATAATTTGGCGGGCTTGTTACCTCGTAACAACCTTTTTGTGTAACAGGAGAAATCCGTGCAAAGTGGATAAAAAAATATATACTCGTATACTATATGGTTAAAATCGAATCATTCAATGCTGAGACAAAATCACTCGGTGTCCTCCAAAGCTGTACGGCAGACAGAAAACGGAGGTAGCCTTATATGACAAATCTTTCCGGTTTTTTTACCAATATACCAGGCGAATAAGTGTGCAAACCGCAAAGTGATAGTCGTAGGGGTGCCCTCTATTAGCAGTGGGTAGAAAAATGGCAGATTAAAATCAAGAAGGATGTACTATGTAACATAACATATGTTGCGATCAATAAACCTATATTTATTTGTGATTAAATATCCTCAGTGAGATACAGGCAAAATCCTAGTTTACTGGGGATACGACAAATGAAAGGCAACAAACCCAGATCCCTTAAAATTGTATGTCCAAATTAAATTACCTATTGTTTTTTCACAAATTATGTATATTTCTTGTCATGTGTAAGTATAAATAAATAAATAAATTTATTTAAGTGATAAACAGCGTAAAATGCTGTTTTTGTAAAATCAGGTACCATCCGAAATCGAACTCGTAATCTTCGGGTTGGGAGACACACGTCATCATAAGTAAGCCGCTGGGGTTAGAACTTTCTACTTGTGGAAAGCTCAGAAGTATGAAAATGGGAGATCGTGTTTGACGAGGTTTCTTTGTGGAAGAGGCAAATACTAAATATAAATGGATATAAAAGCGGAGAGATCAGCCCTCTCTATCTTCATCAAAAGGGGCATAACGTGATGGGTATGTATTTAACGTACAGTACCCGGCGGTAAGTAACACACATCGTTTGTAGAGCGTCGTCTCTGTCGCACGATGCGCTAACAGTCCGGTATCGTAGTCACGATGCGGTTAGCGCATCGTGCGATAGAGACGACGCTCTACAAACGATGTGTATTACTTACCGCCGGGTACTTGATATTGTAAAAGGAAAAGTAGCAATGTTTCGCACACAAATGTGCATTTACTAGTGTGATAGAGTGCAAGAATGAGTGGAAACCATGGGAAAGGTAAAATCAATGGTTGAATCAAGTGCACGACATTTTGAAAAGAAGGGGAAACGTAGAAAGTCAGTGAAATATTTATCCTAACCACGTTTAAAGGAAACCGCGTAAATCGAGGGATGGGTGATCATCATTATTAAGGGTTTGAATTACCTTTCTAATTATTTATCGAATGCTACAAAATTTTGCAACATTTTAAAAATTTCCTTACCATTTTCTTCGAATACAATTTGCTCGATTCTTTTCGTAATTTCCTATTTTCTAAATATTTTCACGACTCAAATGGCACATTTTCGAGATGGTATTTTAAAATCCCAATGCAAAAGGTTCCAATTACTTTACTCGTTCCAGTAATGTGGTCGATATGCTTTCATAATTTCCTTTTGTCGAATGTGTTTCCTGCGGTTTTGTGGCCCGACTCCTCGGTAAGTACCTCAATTTGGCGGCATCAACGCCAGACTTCAAAGGGGGCTTAATTACTCTCCGCTTCGTTATATTTCTTCTGTACCATTGAAAACTTTAACCCGGAGTCGATCCGGGCGCGAAGTCTATCTCGTTCACTCGAGCACTTGTCCTGACCGACGGAAACAGGACAAAGCTTTTAAACTCGGTGGAAGACCATACTTTTCATGTCTATTTGTCGAGACCACCTGATACGATAGTTACTTCGATCAAGCTAACATCACGACTATGAACAAATTTAATAAACCGAGTAAAAAAGGCCAACCTGGTTCTTCTATAACATTCAACGAGTTATATTTATTTCTTAAGCTTGTTCTACAAAGTGTTCTTTTTCATTTATTTCGGTGTCAGTTGCATTAATTATTTTTGACTGTGTATTAAAATTGACCCCCTAATTAAGAGAGTCGTTTTTCGTTCTATACTGATGTATTTTAAGTGTTACATTTGGAATTTTCCTTTTAAAAAGTGTCCAGAAGCTGTTTTATATTTTAACTGTGTCTTTCCTCACTTCTTTGTTATTGTTAGGAATTCTTTTCACCTTTTTTTAAATTTATTCCTGTATATTTTAAAAACCTTTTTACTCAAATAATTGAACATTTTTTCTTGGAATTAATAACTTAATTTAGTTCATAATTTAATAGTCAATTGTTATGTATATTTAAATATCTATTTAAAGCTTTATTTAAGAAGTTTTCAGTAACTAAAGTTTAATATAATACTCGTATATATAAACGTATCATAACGCCGTTTCCATTGCGGTGAAAGCAGAGAGAACAGATCTACAATAATTTTCTATCCAAGCACAAAACTTTCGCTTCTTCCGCATTCATGCATCTCGTCATGCACTATCTTATATTATTCATACTTCTTACTTAACCTTCTTTCAAAATCTGGTCAATTTGGTCCAGCCATGTTTTCTTCGGTTTACCTCTTCCACCGACACCTTGACTTGTCAACTTAATATAATATAACATGTTTTAGTATTCCACTCGTATTTATTATAGTACTCTTTTCTAAGTATTTTACTAATTAACACAAAATTCAAAAGCGGAATGAATAGCTTACCTTACCTCAAACGGGGATACAGCTCTTAAGCAACCTTTACCTCCATGATGATGACTTATATCACTAAGGTCCAAAAGTTTACGACCTGAAAAAGTAAGAGCGTGTATAAATAAATAAATATAGGTTTATTGATAGCAATATAGTATGTACACATACAGGTGTCTTGTATAATTATTTTCAAAGGAGTATTAGGTATTACTTGTACCATTTTGAAATCCTGACTAAACAGGCCATCTTTTGATGTAACTTGCCAGGTTAACGTAGTACATTATTTTTACAGTATGCTGAGTTAAAGTTGGCTGATAAAAAATATTAATTTTTATGATCGGACAAAAACAATTGTTTTTTTGAACGTGAACTTTTTTTTGTTTTATATCGGACTCCGACTAATAGCAGGGCTATCTGGGATTGCGATACAACCATTAAAATCATAAAATATAGTAATTTGTAGTCACAGCATATAAACATTTGACGCAGGGTAGCTACTTTCACAATTTTCAAAGAAATGCCTATAACTCGAAAAGCGCAAGGCTTTTGCAAGATTTATTTTAACTCTGAACCGTCATAAGCTGGCATTTTCCTCGATACCGGCTTGACATCGAGTTACAGAACATCCATGTATATCATAAAATTAGATATACTCGTATATTATAAATAATGTCGAAGATAATTAATTTAAGAGATAAGCTATCGAAAGGTCTGGACACATCTCATAATATCCCCCCAGGCAAGATACACCCCACCAATAGAGGTTGAGCCTGGACGCGAGGATATAAAATGTTTTTCAGTCCACTCCTTTGGACATACCCACGCCGGTCACGCCCTACCATGGTCAGGCGATGTTACAGATAATTTGATACTTCAACCCTTGGTGGTATGTCAACTAGAGCAAATAGAAGACGTGTTATTTCGTTGTATTCTGAAATGTTAACAAATGTGCGGTTATCAAGTTGCTTTTTGTGCGGTTATCAAGTTGCATCTAGTATGCTCGTATATCTATACACGCTCTAACATGTTCATAAAACTTTTAGTCTTTAGTAGTATATGCTGTTGTCTTCAGAACATGACGAAAGTAGATGCAGTTCGCTCAGTTTTCCACACAGTACTTACCTTGAACTGTTGTTTACTGTGTTCAGTTGTTTGCACGTCATCGCATATTTTTCTTCTTCATAGCGTCCTCATGCTAAGCGTGGTGGTCCTCTGCTGTCTGGAACTCCGCCCACCACATGTCTCCATCCCTCCCAGTCCTGGGCCACGTTGAATGCAGCGCTCAAAGAATATCCTTTATGTTGTTTATATTTAAGGCATTAACGTTGTGGAGGTTTAAAGACATTGTAATTTATTTTTGTCAAACACTGTTTATTCCACTTTTTTGTAACGGTATAACTCTACCGGTTTCAAGGCTTTCACCTCATCTTCAGGGGAGCACAAACAATACTAAATGCTGTTCGAACTGGTACCGATATACACGCTTCAACGGTTGGGGGCTGAGGGGTGAGGGAGGCATGGGATGATTTCGGCGGAGAGATTTTTGGGATATAACTGTTCAACAGATGTTCGGATCGATGTATAATGTTCGGATCATAATGGAATCTTCGTCGTTTCGTTGATGGGTCTCGTAGTCGAGAATCCCTTCGTCATTCCAATATCAATTTAGTTGGAAAGCGAACCTCTGCCGTGGAGTTTTTTCTTTCTTCTCTTTAAGTGAGTGAGCCGTTGTATACCAGCAAATTCACCGGCATTCACTGGTTCCGATGGCACACCGGCAAGTTTTTTCCTTCTTTTTTTTTTGAGACAATTAGTATGACCGGTGTCAATAGGTATCCTTATAACCCCGAACAATACTTGTTTGTGCTCTCCTGAAGATGAGGTGAAAGCCTTGAAACCGGTAGGGTTATACCGTTACAAAAAAGTGGAATAAACAGTGTTTGATAAAAATAAATTAGAATATCCTTTATTTGATTCGTTCATCTTATAAGACATCTTCCTCTTGCTCGTCTTCCTTCGACTGTCTCCGTGGTCACCAGCTATCTAAACTTTCATAATTTTTTCTAGCAACATGCCCAAAAGAAGTTAGAATTATTTTTCTGTATGTTGGAACTGTTAAATAAAATAACATAATGACTGTCTTTCGAAGGTCACCAGGGGTTTTCCAGCAGTCTACTGCTCCTTTATAACATAATAATTTATTCAATGTCACAAATTTAACGTGTTTGTTAACATGTCTTTAACCCTGTTGTATAGTCTGTATATTTAAGGAATAAAATAACTATAAAGGTGACTCTATTCCACATGTATGGTATACAAACATTCTCCACCGGAAATTTAACGTATTTGTTAACATGTCTTTAACCCTGTTGTATAGTCTGTATCTTTGAGGAATAAAATAACTATAAAGGTGACTCTATTTCACATGTATGGTATACACACATTCTCCACCGGAAATTTAACGTATTTGTTAACATGTCTTTAACCCTGTTGTATAGTCTGTATCTTTGAAGAATAAAATAACTATAAAGGTGACTCTATTTCACATGTATGGTATACACACATTCTCCACCGGAAATGTAACGTATTTGTTAACATGTCTTTAACCCTGTTGTATATTCTGTACATATCTTTGAGGAATAAAATAACTATAAAGGTGACTCTATTTCACATGTATGGTATACACACATTCTCCACCGGAAATGTAACGTATTTGTTAACATGTCTTTAACCCTGTTGTATAGTCTGTATCTTTGAGGAATAAAATAACTATAAAGGTGACTCTATTCCACATGTATGGTATACACACATTCTCCACCGGAAATTTAACGTATTTGTTAACATGTCTTTAACCCTGTTGTATAGTCTGTATGTATCTTTAAGGAATAAAATAACTATAAAGGTGACTCTATTCCACATGTATGGTATACATACATTCTCCACCGGAAACATCACAGGATTGATACACTCGGGGCCGAGTTTTTAATTTAATAATGCCTTCATAATGACGGACCAATATATTTAATAGCTCAATATATTATGTTACGGGCCGCATCCCACGCCTGAATAATATTATATTACAAAGTGTATGTCGGTACTTAAGTATACTCGCTACTTCCCAGAAATCGTGCTGTGTAATACGGGCTTAATCATTTAGACGAATATGTCATGAGCTTAATTCTTTGTGTTTTCTTTTGAATTACTATTTTTCATAATCCATTATCTTTTCTAGTCGCTATCCCTTAAGGTATAGAATATGAAGGATGGTGAATCCGTGGCATAGTTGATAAGACGCTTTACTTGTATCCGGGGATTTCCGGTTCGATTTCCGATAGTACTCGTACTTGAAATAAACTAAAAAAGGCTTCCCAGTCTGGTTAACCTTTCCCTTCCTGTGCTAAAAAAAACCGCCCGTTCCGGTGATGTGTATTCAATGCACATCAATACACATGTAAAAATGAGCGATTTAAAATCGGAAAAATAAGAATATTCATAGCCAATCGCTTAAATTAATTAAATTTGAAGTCAAAAGTGATAATAATAGAAATTTTATTGCTGAAATCATGAAAAAAAAAACATCGGACGACGTTAACAAAACGGGCGAAGCGATCACCTCAAACGAAAGCTCGTTGACTACTAAGCGAGATAAGCGAGCGAACTGTGATTCTATTTCTTGCGTTCCCATATACCGAAGTAGAGTGAGAGTGAGACGTGAATAGCGTCGCTTCTTCACCCATAGCGGTTTTTTAGAATGAATACACCTACGTCACACACTGGCACACGTTTGATTGTATTGGTGAATTTATTCCCGATTTTCACAAAATATCTCTTATATGGCCGATAAGTGCTAATTATTAATACTATTTTTTCATTCAATGCGTAAATGTATTACAGAGGAATACCTAAAATCTGAACCCAGTATTTATAATATTTATAGAGATATTAAAGGTTTTAGAAGCAATGTGTACTAGTTGCACATCACAGGACAGGAAGGGTTAAAGCGTTTGTCTGGTAACAATACTTGCATGTGCTATACGTGTGCGAGCGTTGTTGCTAACATGCGTGATGACTAACCGCGAGTTCCTTGTCTGCTCAAGTACCCGAAAGCTCGATATATAGGATTGATAACAATGTCTCCCGGTCACGCTCTTCAACATGTTTGAATCACTCAGTCAAGTTTGTTAAAGGGTACCATGCGAATGAATGATGAAAATTACAAATTAGGGTCGAGGCTGCAGTACTGCCATGATACTCCTCCAGGTGATTCGAATCTAGGACCTTCTGGTAACGTTCTGTCAGCCCAACCGAAGTATGTCCTTTAGCACAATTTTTATCTCGAGTTGCGGTGGATCGGATTAACATTACGTTTGATCTTGTGGATTGGCCTACATCATGAAATACTACCTTGATCAAAAAGTTTTAGGACCGGCCACCGTGTGGCGCCGTGTCAGTCACCTAATTGGAATTCTTTTTTTTTTTGTTAGGTTACCACATCTATCGTTGACACTTCCCTTCAAATTTCAGCGTCACAGCTTGACATTTGTAAAACTTACGCTGTACTGAGTATGCATTAAATTTTGTGTGAAAAACGGATTTAACGGTCCGCAGACCTTGGAAATATTGGGGAAGTGTTTTTTGGTGGCACAAACGCTTCAGAAGTGGTCGTGAGTCGTTCGAGGATGACGAACGCAGTGGCAGTCGAAAACCGATGAAAACATCGATAAAATCAAATAAATGTTGGCCGAAAACCGCAAATTGAACATCAGAGAGCTGGCAGAGGATTTGAACATCGCTTATGGATCCGATCAAGACATTTTGGTTAGTGATTTGGGCCTTTGACGTTTCGCTGCAAAACTGATGCCAAAATACCTCAATTTCATGCAAAAAACGGACCGCGTTGAAATCGCGAAAGACATGATTACCATGAGTTTTTGACCAAAAACAACGCGACTACTATCCAGCAGCCTTTGAATTCCCCTGATCTGGCACCCTGCGACTTTTTTCTGTTCAACTGACTTAAAAAAACCGCTTCGCGGACCGCGTTACAGCACCCGAGAGGATGTCATGAAAAAATCGAAGACGGCTCTGATGGACATATCGAAAATTGAGTACCAGCGGTGTTTCGAGGATTGGATCAAGCGCTGGCGTAAGTGCGTTGCAGTTGATGGAGAGTACTTTGAAGGGTACCATATCGATTTTGATGAATAAACTTGTATTTTCGATTTTATGAATTAAGTCCTAAAACTTTTTGATCAAGGTATTATACTTGAATCTGAACTCTAGGCAGGCTGATTGATGGTTTCGAAGTATTCGAGAAGAGTCTTCTCTCTCCTCCGTGGTTGCAGTCCTAAGACTGGTTTGCAGCAATTTCAACTCTTCTCCTCCATTCCCCCTGTCCTGTGCGGCTTTTTTTAAATCTGTATATGTTGAGCAGCGCACGTCCACCAACAGGTCCTCCATGTACTCTCGGCGTGGGCGTCCCCTAGAGTTTGTCCCTTCGGTCATACCCTCCATTATGGCATGCAAGAGGCCCTCTTGTCGTATTATATGACCGATCCATCTTGCACGCCTTTCGGACAGGATCCTGAGCAGGTGCCTTCCTCCTTCGATTCGTTGGAGAACCTCTTCATTTGTGATGCGGTCTCTCCAGGAAATTCCTAATAGTCTTCTATAAAAGAGTCTTAAGTTCACATTATTAGGGGGAGATGTTAATATGTTACCCACCCCATCGTTACCCACCCCATAGTATGGGAGATGTTATTATGTTACCCACCCCATTGTTACCCACCCCATAGTATGGGAGATGTTATTATGTTACCCACCCCATCGTTACCCACCCCATAGTATGGGAGATGTTATTATGTTACCCACCCCATCGGTTTTTCTTCATTACTGATTATTAAAATATTTTTTGTTATTTATACTTCTTTATTTTTATTATTAATAATATAATTTGTTTCTATTTTAGGTAAGTCCTGATTTAACTCTTCTTGTCGGCAGTATGGGTAGATTATCATATTTGGTGAGTTATTATTTACAATACTTATTTATAAACAAAAATTTCATTATTAATTTCAATCAAGAATACAGGATTAATAAAATATAATAATAATATTTTTTATTTATTTTTTCATAACGGTAAATTTTACATACTTCATAAAAAAAATAGGTAATTTCAAGTAGGCACACTAATTACACGGGTTTATTGCCTTTTATTTGTCGTGTCCCCAGTAAACTAGGCTTTTTCCTAAATAGCAGAATTCCTAATAGAAGCATATTTTGCGATGATAATCTAAACTTGAAACTTCGACAACGATTAGTCAGTGTTATTGCATGGAGTCGAATCATGGACCCTCAAAGTTGGTAGTATGAACCGACTGGAAGCATACGAAATGTGGATGCACCGGAGAATGCTACGGATACCCTGGACGGATACGGTCAGCAACACGAGGATGCTTCAAAGAGCCAAAGTTGATAGAGAGTTGCTGACTAATATTAAAATCCGAAAGGTGTCCTATTTGGGTCATGTACTTAGAGGAGCAAAGTACAAATTACTGCACCTGATCATCCAAGGCCAAATAAAGGGTCGAAGAGGTGTTTGCAGGAGGCAAATCTCCTGGCTCCGCAATATACGTGATTGGACTGGTATAAGGAGCGTTGGGAATCTTTTTCGGGCTGTCGGGGACAAAGATGCCTACTCTCAGGTGATGTTCAACGTTGGGGAGACCTGACATGACACTGGGAAGAAGAAGATTAAGGAATTTATTTGCAGTCAAGCTTACATTATTTTATCAATTTAATTGATAAATTATATTTTTATTGGCTAAAACACTTAATAATGTTGTAAATCGAAGATTCGAGGAATCGTTAAATATGTATCCTTGATGTGTGGTAGTCATTCAATGTACCGCGGCCTTTAATTTAGATACAGTCTTATTTATAAGAAATACAAAAAAAATCATCATTGCGTCATGTCCTATTGAGGTATGGTGATAATACATATACTCGTATCTACTTCAATCTAATCAGACACATCTTACGTTTCTGTTTCGTTCATGCATACTTTTAACCAGCGGCGGCCTGGTCTAGAGGCGCGTTGGTGCGCTGAACCTGAGAAATGATTCGCAATAATTAAATTATACATTCGTAAACATGACTTCTAAAATTTTTAAATATTTGTATAGATTAAAAATGTATAATAATACTGACAAATAGTACGAGTATTTTTATTTACGTAAAAAATCTAAAAAAATTATAAAAAAATTCCTTTCAAATTGACCGGCCAAGTTTGCCAATATTACCGGAGCGATCTCCAATACGCACCAGATGGAAACGCAAATTCATATAGGGCAGACAACAGATGTACAGTAAACCGTGGGACAGCGATATTTTATATTCGCTCAGCGTCTCGAGGTGCATTGGTGCTCAGCGCACCAACGCACCTCGAGATCAGCCGCCGCTGCTTTTAACTCTTCAATCTTTTCAATTTAATGGTTTCGCGCTACGTTTTTCTAGTTTTCCCAAACTTTTCGTACCTTATCTACTTCTTGGAACTGTTGTTGCGAGAATCATTCATTGTAAGCAGAGTTCTAGCTGTCTATCCGCCTTTCAGGAGACCTTGGCATACTTGGTCCTGCGGGGATCTCGTGTTCCGCTATGGATGGGATTCTGTCTCTGCCCATCGTATCCGTATGGTCACATTAGTACTGCCTTATTAGTAGTAAGCGGGAAGAGCGACAACTGAGATGGTACGGGCACATAAGACGGAGATCGCCAGACCATACGGTAAATCAGGCAATGTCTCTGGATCTTCCTCGACAACCGTCCAGAGGAAGACCAAAGAACTCTTGGATGACTCAATGCTCCAAAATCCTGCAGAGAAACGGCCTAGATGAAAGCGACACCCAGAACCGAAGAACATACAGCCTGAGAACGAGAAGAGCCGACCCCAACAGCCTACCTAGGCAATGAGTTGGGACAGTGCCAGGAAGAAGAAGACATCAGTACCTTCTTATCTTCCTTCTGCATCTGACGATATCCTCTGTGTTGCAAGACTATCGAATACTAGAGTTTCTGATCCTATTTCTTTGTTCTAGTTGTACAAAAAGACTTATCTTCTATACTACTCCTGTCAATTATTTTTGTAAATCTTTTATCATTCATTCTTTCTACCCAACAATCTGAATCCTGTGGATATCTTTTCTCATTGTCAAAGAATATATGGCGTCACAGATGGTTGTGGACATGAAAAATATATGTAAATTTGAAATCGTCTGAATATAATTACAATATTGCTTTAAAATCGTCTGAATATAATTACTATATTGCTTTAAAATTGTCTGAATATAATTACTATATAACTTTAAAATCGTCTAAATATAATTACTATATTGCTTTAAAGTCGTCTGAATATAATTACTATATATGCTTTAAAAGGGTCTGAATATAATTACTATATTGCGTTAAAAGGGTCTGGTTATAATTACTATGTTGCTTTAAAATCGACTGAATATAACTACTTTATTGCTTTAAAAGGGTCTGAATATAATTACTATATTGCTTTAAAAGGGTCTGAATATAATTACTATATTGCTGTAAAATCGTCTGAATATAATTACTATGTTATATTGCTTTAATCGTCTGAATATAATTACTATATTGCCTTAAATCGTCTGAATATAATTACTATATTGCTTTAATCGTCTAAATATAATTACTATATTGGTTTAAAATCGTCTGAATATAATTACTATATTGCTTTAAAATCGTCTGAATATAATTAATATATATTGCTTTAAAATCGTCTGAATATAACTACTATATTGCTTTAAAGGGGTCTGAATATAATTACTATATTGCTGTAAAATCGTCTGAATATAATTACTATGTTATATTGCTTTAATCGTCTGAATATAATTACTATATTGCCTTAAATCGTCTGAATATAATTACTATATTGCTTTAATCGTCTAAATATAATTACTATATTGGTTTAAAATCGTCTGAATATAATTACTATATTGCTTTAAAATCGTCTGAATATAATTAATATATATTGCTTTAAAATCGTCTGAATATAACTACTATATTGCTTTAAAGGGGTCTGAATATAATTACTATATTGCTTTAAAAGGGTCTGAATATAATTACTATATTGCTGTAAAATCGTCTGAATATAATTACTATGTTATATTGCTTTAATCGTCTGAATATAATTACTATATTGCCTTAAACCGTCTGAATATAATTACTACATTGCTTTAATCGTCTAAAAATAATTACTATATTGCTTTAAAATCGTCTGAATATAATTACTATATTGCTTTAAAATCGTCTGAATATAACTACTATATTGCTTTAAAATCGTCTGAATATAACTACTATATTGCTATAAAATCGCCTGAATATACTCGTAATTACTTAATTGCTGTACAATCGTCTGAATATAATTATTATATTGCTCTAAAATCGTCTGAATATAATTACTATATTGCTTTAAAAGGGTCTGAATAAAATTACTATATTGCTCTATATTGCTTTAAAATCGTCTGAATATACTATAATTACTATATTGCTTTAAAATGTAACATATACTATAACTGTTGAAGATGAAGAAAATCACTCTGAAATAATTTGGGCATGTATAACGAATGAATGAAGAAAGGTTAATAAAACAACTGTATATTGTGCAATTGTGAATAGAAGGCGTGGTAGAGGAAGACCAAAGAAAGTGTAGTTAGATCCAGTGAATGATATTTTGAAAGAAGGAAACGTAGATAATCATAGAAATCGTAGATGTTGTATGAAAGAGTGTATGGACGAAGAATCATCGTTGCTGGGCCTCGTAGTCGAGGATCACCTCGCCCCTCCAATGCCAATTCAGTTGGAAAGCGAGTTAGTAATTGCATACCAGCAACACTGTTGGATCCGATGGCAAACCGAAGTGAGACGATCGGAGAACACTGATATGTTCATTCAAGGGGAGAAGCGCAGCGCGGGGTTCGAACTGGCGACTTTGTGCACAGAAGTCCAGTGCGCTACTTCGCGGCTATGCACCTTACTATAATTGAAACACTACAACACGGTGAAGAGTAGGGAAGAATGAACCTACATATGTCGAGAAAGAAAAGTCTGGTTGTTCTGTCTACCCCGATAGGGAGACGGCATGATGGTGTGTGTCAGCTGTTAAATATTCTTATCTGTTCTATTATATATTCAATGAGAAGATAAGTTTCCCCCAAAACCGGTATCGATAGACTGTTTATAGCGTCTCTTGATTGAACTCACCTGAGATAAAATTAGTTTGGAATTAATTCATCGGTAATAAAAACTAAAACCACTTAATTAATTATCGGGGAATCACGATTGTTGCTAGTATTTTTATTATGCATATTTTTCATCTGACAAACGAATTTCTATATTCATTTCGTGACATTAAAAGATATAAAAAAGACTATTCGAGTTCAAATGGGTTAAGAGAGATGCAAGATTTTCGTCAGTGTTTACTATTCTCTATATTTTTCAATGTATTTAATTGTCATTTACTCAATTTCTATATATTGGGTGTTAACATAAGTTGTGTACGTTTTTTTTCCAATTTAAAAATGAGCACCAAAAGTAAAACAAAATGGTAAAGGTTATACGTCATTCGAAAGAATTTTTTTGCTCTACAAGATATTGTGTTTGCTTTTTATCAATATTCAAGCAGCAATATTTTTATCAATATTCGAGTTTGACAAAATACGTACCCCCTTACTATCGACCCCCAATTTTTTTTATTGAAACTATCGACCCCTAGAAAAATCAAATCGACCCCAGGGGGTCGATATCGACCACTTTGCGATCTCTTGATCTTAATTAATACGACATAATGTTGCATTTAGTGTAAATAATACACTCACAAGCAAGAATATTTGTTTAAAACCTTAAAATTAATTCAGGTCTGAAGAGATTAAGTTTACATTCATCCCTTATATGTAACTTCATTCAGTTTTCTGTTTGTCACACATTTTGTATTTATTCGTTCCTTGCAAGAATTAGATTTGAAAAAAAATTGAGTTATTGTAATTTATTTTTATCAAACACTGTTTATTGACGGTATATTTTTATGACGGTATAACCCTACCGGTTTCAAGGCTTTCACCTCATCTTCAGGGGAGCGCAAACAAGTTCGAACTGGCACCGATATACACGCTTCAACGGTTGGGGGCTGTAGGGGGGAGGAGGGGAGAAAGGCACGGCACAATTTCGGCCAAGAGCGGAGAGATTTTGGGTAAATAACTGTTCAACAGATGTTCCGATCGGTGTACTGATTTAGAAATTTCTAGGGCCTCTAATCTGTCCAATTTATTTCCGTTACCACTGATATGTAAGAATTTGGCATCATCGATAGAAAAAGTATGATTCTCGCGGTGACAATGATTAGCCATTTCAGAATAAATTAGAGGATTTGTTAAGGCGGATTTGTGTTCACGAAACCTCTTTTCAAAAGATCTTCCTGTCTTTCCTATATAGAAATTATCACAGTCAGCACATAAAAGTGTATACACACCACTGTTGCTAAGTATTCCATTTTTGCCTTTCCCATTAAATAAGAGTTTCTTGAGATTAAAATTAGTGTAAAAAGCTGGCTTTATGTTAAATTGAGTTAAGTGGGTACACATAATGTTTATTATTATTTCTCTTTTTCATTCTTTACGGCTTTCATTAATATCTAAGTAAGACAAGAATATTTTTATCTCTTTTATTTATATCTCCATCAATCTGTTGGGAAGTAAGTCTGTGACTGAAATAAAATGTCTCGGTTATTTGTATCGACAACTTTATTTCAGTTTTTGTGTACTATATACCCATCTCTGTTATCCCCATTCAATTCACAGCCGTAATAATAGAGACGGACAAAAAACGTGATTGTTTTTTGGTCTCGATCATTATTAGGTCTTGGATTAGTTCGATTGATTGCACCGGATATGTATCTTCATTCAAAAGAAGCTTTCTCATATTTTATTAATTATATCAAGAAATTAAATTGTGTAGTAATCAGGGATGAATGCACTCTCCTCGTCCACATCCATTCGTCTTGCCACATACTCTCCTATTTCGCACACTTCTTACCTTTCTTCTTCGTCTTCCTAGTGTCATGTCAGGTCCCCCCACAACGTTGGCTATCACCTGAGAGTAGGCATCTTTGTCCCCGGCAGCCCGAAAAAGATACTCAACGCTCATTATTCTGCCGTCATAAGCAAAAACGCAACTAACGGGAATAAATCTGAAATTTAACTAAATATGAGGCAATATTCCATATAAAATTCTGAACCATAATCTTAAAAAAAAAATACAGAAAACCATTTATTTCAAATCAAAAATCATCATAATGTCTTTTTTAATTTTACAAAATACTAGGTTTTTCTAAGCAAAAAATCAATGAAATGTGATTCATAAGCAAAAAGACAACAAGTGCCTATGCGTTTGTTGCGTTTTTGCTTATGAATCACATTTTACTGCTTTTATGTTTAACACATTGACTGCTGAATAATTTGTTATATATTTACTGTGCTGTTAAAAAAATTAAAGAAAAGCAAGTATAATTCATTAGCACACAACCCTTACAAGCTCTATAGTACCATAAGGCCACTCTGGACACATTTGTTTTATAATTCACCCAAAGGAATTGGGAATAGAACGACGATAGGCATTTTCAACACCCAGCCAAGTTTATATCAACGCATATATGCGTTTTCAGCACTGAGCGTGTTGAATCACGACATTTTTAACACTTCCCTTACTGTGCTAAAAAAATACGCCAGTAACGGTGTTGGACACTGAGGGTACAGTAAACATGAATGTTTTAACCCTTTCCGGTCCACAAAAAAAAAAAAAAATGTTCCATCAGGTCCACAAAAGATTTACAGAATTACAGGGTAAAACAATACATCCAGGTTGTTTTTAATAAAACTATATTTATGTTCATAAGAAAATTTTTGGAAGAGATTTCTACATGGCAATAAACTCGCACAGTTAAAAAAAAATTAAAAAAAAAAAAAAA
Source organism: Odontocerum albicorne (assembly GCA_949825065.1). NCBI lineage: Eukaryota > Metazoa > Arthropoda > Insecta > Trichoptera > Odontoceridae > Odontocerum > Odontocerum albicorne. The sequence continues at coordinate 3,570,347 of OX463860.1, read as the reverse complement.
AAATTAAAAAAAAAAAAAAAAATTAAAAAAAAAAAAAAAATGTCGAATGACATTCGACATAGGACTCACTGGAATAAAATCGATGTCGAATGACATTCGACATAGGACCGGAAAGGGTTAAATTAAAATTATACAAAATCTATTAGTTTTTTTTTGTAATTAGCTATAAACATCATTTTATTATGTAATAAAATGTCGAATAATATAAAACGTCTTGGTCACTCTTGTCCGTTCACAGATCGGCAAGGGTTAAGCAGCAAAAAAATACAGTTTGCTCAAAACTTAACTTTTGCCATTAGCTGCGTTTCTGCTTATGAGGGCAGTATTCCAGAGTGCACATTTTTAAATGATTTCAGCTTACCAGGTCGCAGTATGAAAAGCCCAGTTTGGACAATGCTAACATAATAATATGTTATTTTATTTTCGTGCGGAACAAAGCTCAGTTTAAGGTTGATACTTAATATAATTATTTTTCTACAAAGTTGTCCTCAGATGGAGAAAATTCTGTTGGGGAACTGATCTAATTATGTGAAAGTCGATTAATTTAAATTGTTATGAACTTTTAATGCAGGTATACGTTTTTTATTTTGGCCACCCCCGCACCGGCATTCCTTGGATGTTACTGGGCCCCGGCCGGTCGCCCGCCGCCCGTTGCTTGCTGCCCGCTAGCCGGATCTCTCTCGCACTCCCTCACTCTCTCTCTCTAATAATTGTAATTAAGATACATTTATTAATTCATTACTGGGGATATGTCAAAAATGATTGACCGCCCCTGATATTTAACCCTTCCGCGACCAACTGGAGAACTCCACTTATAATAAATTATAAAATATGAGGATAATTTTCGGATGTATTTTCGTGTTTGGTTGGCTCTGAAGGTGTGTTTCTTCTAAAATAGCTTTGATTATGACAAATGCAACGCTTTTAACCCTTTCTGTCCTGTGACCGGGAGACAACATTATTATCAATCCTATTTATCGAGCTTTCGGGTACTTGAGCAGACAAGGAACTCGCGGTTAGTCATCACGCATGTTAGCAACAACGCTCGCACACGTATAGCACATGCAAGTATTGTTACCAGACGAACGCTTTAATCCTTCCTGTCCTGTGATGTATAACTAGTACACATGTCTTCTAAAAACTTTAATATCTCTATAAATATAATAAATACTGGGTTCATATTTTAGGTATTCCTCCGTAATACATTTACGCATTGAATGAAAAAAATAATATTAATAATAATTAGCACTTATCGGCCACATCAGAGATATTTTGCGAAAATCGGAAATAAATTCACCGATACAATCAAACGTGTGCTAGTGTGTGACGTAGGTATATTCATTCTAAAAAAACCGCTATGGGTGAGGAAGTGACGCTATTCACGTCTCACTCTCACTCTACTTCGGTATATGGGAACGCAAGAAATAGAAACTCAGTTCGCTCGCTCAGTAGCTTTCGGGCATCCATTTGAGGTAGTCTCTTCGCCCGTTTTCTAAACGTCGGCCGATGATTTTTTCATGTTTTCAGTAATTTAATTTCAATTATGATTATTTTTGACTTGAAATTTAATTAATTTAAGCGATTGGCTATGAATATTCTTATTTTTCCGATTTTAAATCGCTCATTTTTACATGTATATTGAATATACAGCACTGGAACGCGCGGATTTCTTTAGCACAGGAAGGGAAAGGTTAAAACGTTTGCCCTTATAATATTGATACAATAATATAATGACATTTTTTTAAATAAATGGGTGTCGTGGTAGAGGATGACGGAGAAAAGTATGCTTGGACCAAACGAATGAAATTTCGAAAGAAGGAAACGTAAAAAGTAAGAGTCCTTAGCATAATTTTTGTCCTGACAGTGTCCGCCCTCGCTTCGATGCCATGTGTGAGGATAGGTCGCACACAGGTCTTATAAATGCGTACCTTGCTATCCGTTCTCATATCTTTATTCCTCCATATGACATCTCTAGGCAGCCCGCCACAACTGCAGCTTTATCTACCTGAGGCCTTACTTCTCTGGGGAGGTCATGAGAGCTGAGCAGTTCACTGCCAAGATATCTGAACTGGGTTGCTTGTTCAATTGGCTCGTCACGTACTGACAATTGGCTCGTCACGTACGCACAGTTTATATTATTTAAATATTTAGAGCTCCCTCGAGGTGAGTTTGCTCTAAACGGCGCTATATAAATTGTCGTTAAGTATATTGTACTTTTGATTAATGTCTAAATAAATATGTACTAACAAATTAAAAGAATTTGAAATTTTGTTTAGTAAAAACCCATTTCTTTAAATACAATTCAAATAAAAATCTATCCAACGAAGGGTTAAATATCAACGTTGGATACCCTCTGTATCCAAACGTCCTCTAGACTAGACAGATGATATTGTGAACCAACAAGATTTCAATACTCAATCGCGCTCCACGACTGCTATGCAAGTGGCTATCAATAAAAAATATATATGTTTGCCTTTAGAATTAATCTGCAGATCTGAATTGCCGTTTAATGATCCGTGAGTAATCGACGCTCGATACATGTATACGCCGCACGATTCCATTTTAGTACCTAAACTGAACGAATTACTATACAAGTTTGAATAAACTGTTTGAAATAACGACGAATCGCTTTGCGATTGTATGTATGTTGAACAATAAGCTATAAATCAATTAAATTTCTCCTAAACGTTAAACCAGGAATGTAGATATGGTACTAAACTCTTCTATACCGCCGATTCACAACCTGGCACTTAACGTTCTTCGAAGCTGCGGCGGAAACTATGGTTATGCTATGGCAAAATCAGCTATAACAACTCTGACTGAATTAATCGGTCTATACTTTGGAGAACCACAATCCATCTAGTTAATCTATAGTATTCTCCATGGCACTGTATGTCGTCAAAACATAGACGATGAGAATAAAGGAAAGAAACTTGAAACATGCCTTCGAGATGTAATGTTGGAGGCGGATTCATATCTCATGGACCGCAAATTGCACCAACGTCTCTTTATCATCCAAGAATTGGGGATAACTGAAAGACTTTCGTCAACATGCAGAAAAAGAATCCTTACGTACTTAGGGTATGTTGTCAGGAATAATGATGAAATTCTGGAGAAGCTAGTGATCACGGGGACAGTTGAGGGAAGGCGAGCAAGAGGAAGGTGTGCTGCACTGCGATCAACATCTTCCAGGACGGGGAAGGGCGGAGACATGTGGTCCAACAAGTTTGAGACATAGAAGAGAATCACGACAGTCAGCGTTGAGCACTCTCTGAAGAAAACTGACTACATTTAATAATTTATTTTAAGGATTTCGGAGGATTAACCCAACGGCTTCGAAGCTTGGTTTTGTTCATTTGTTGTATATGCTCAAACAGTCTTGTGTCTGAGTGTTTCTTCTTCATCTTACTAAATACACGAGCCTTAAATTTACATTCATAACTTATCATTTTCTACGTTTTCTTCTTTCAAAATATCGTGCACTTGATCCCACCATACTTTTCTTGGTATTTCCCACACCTCCCTCTCACATTTGCACTGTACTGACTAACTGTTTTGTCAGTCTTTCTTCATTCATTCATTTCCACATGCCCAAACCATCTCAGCGAGCACTTCTTCATCTCACTTAATACACCAGCCTTAAATTCACATTAATCTCTTATCACTTCATTCCGTGTTCTGTCATAGATTGTCATCCCATGCATTATTTTCGTGCGTGTGCATTTCTATTTTTTCGGCTCATTTAAGTCTTTTTCCGCGTATACATTTCACTCCTATACATTAAAGTTGGTGCTAAAATACTATTGTGGACTAAAATCTTAACAGGTTCGAATGCTATTCGCTTCGAATATATATATGTTATAGTGCTACATTGCCCTTGTTTCCTCAGAAAATAAATGTTTAGGCAAGGTTTTTGAGATGTTTGAGTTATTCCATGGACAGCAAGGTGAACTAACGCCTCCATTTTCGAAGAACTGAGCATCACTAGCAGATTGTTGACAGTATGTTTTCGACGAGTTCTCCTTTGAATTCTTTGGACCCATTGCTCGTGGCCAAGGAGACATTTTGGATAGGTTTATGGTTACTAGAGATGTGGAAGGACAACGCACAAGATAAATAATCCCAATGCGTTGGACTGCCCAAGCTAGAGATGCAACTGGACTACCCTTAACCACAGTGCCCTCCGAGCCGCAGTATTCAGGGATGGATGGAGAGTCGTCAGAGGCTATCATAGGAGTCACGATGCTCAGTTATGATCTACACAACAGGATGGAATTCGAGTCGTTGCTTATACGCTGTAGAGAAACATTAATTCTGAAACTGTTCATAATTCTGACGTTGATGACGTACTTCTCAACAATACCTCTAATGGAAATACGGATAATTAATCCATAACTTCTACAACAGCTACATGACCGACTTCAAAATGAATGCTCGTTGATTTCGAAAGTGAAATACTGTCTTCAAATCACCATCCAGATAGATTACCAGCTCTATACCCAATAGTTGTCCGTTGTATTCTTTGGACCACGGATAATTAATTATGTAACATGAAAATGTAAAGGTAAGCTGATCCCAAGTCTGATTAAGTATCACTGGTTGTGGTATTTGAGGAGAGTCGTGGTACTGATGAATTTTTGGGTCTAGGACGGACTCTTTATTTTTGGTTATACTTTACCGTTTTATCGCAGTACGTTTCTTCGACGAACATTTTAATGTTGATTAATTTTATTTTACATTTAAAACAGGTTTAACCCATTTACAACTAATAACAAGAAAAAAAACTCAAATGTAATTTAATATAATATATTAGGTGTACAAATAAGTTTCCGCCGTTTTTTTATCGAAAATTGGGCATTTATTGTGAAAGAACGGAACCTCATGTTTTATTCGAAGTATTGCCCATCGCTTGCCATTACTTTTTCCCCGTCTTTCTGGCAGCATACGGATACCGCGTCGGAAGAATGCTTCATCTTTTGAGGCTATCCACGAATCGACCCAATTTTTGGTATCTTCATATGATGTGAAGTGCTGCTCAGACAGGCCATGCGTCATCGATGATACTATAATCACAACAGGAATAATGTTACTCATGGTACCCTATAAATGACTTAGTTATACGTAAAAAATTTACTAAGTTAGTTTAATGCTCAATTTTTCACAGTGATGTGGATGAAAGTCAACACGGTCATTCCATGCGCGAGTCGTGATGATCTTAACAGTTCAGTTCGTGGATACAGCATACATTTTTAATGTTTATCAACTTTTAAGCTGCTTGTGATGTTCAATTGTTTTTTTTTTGTTGCTTTTCTTGATGAGTTTGAATTATTTTTAACAGTGCTGGTATTTTGTTTTGTTTCTCCTATTTTTTATTCTTATTTTTATAAATTAAATTGAACAAAACATGGTAAAAAGTTCTTTAAGTTGGAAGTTTTCGATAACGTATTGGATTTTGGTATAATCATAGTATTAATAGGCCAAAACCCATACGATGGTTGTCGCCGAAGAAAGAATACGAGAATTGAATTTTGAATACAAGAGAGAGAGAGAGAGAGAGAGAGAGGAATACTTGGATTATCTCCGAAAGTAATTCGAAATTTGAATCTCGGTGGGTCCGTGATAACTGAACGAATTTTAAATACCTAGCTAACAATTTTTGAACCGGTGTAAAAGGGGACGATGTATAAATGGTATATATAAACAAATTCTCTTTTTTCAAAAACATTTTATATATTTTTATAAATGTAGAATTTGTTTTACTTCCGTGAATATTTCACGGGTTGCAACTAGTAATGCTATATATTTATTAAATAGTCCTTATCGATTGGCGTCCAAATTTAGTCTGCAAGCACAATGCCGCTCGCGCGCTTTCACTACGGTCACATTACCACAGCCTCGATCACATGAGAGGAAGACCATAGAAAAATTAATCTGCCATCAAATGTCGACGTCGCGTAGAATTGTTCAGCTATGAAGAAACTACTAGAAAATAATTTACTTTTGTATTCCAATAAATAACATTAATCCTCGATACACGTGGTTCTACCTCCTCTTCCAAGGCTCTCTTCAGGCGGATAATTCTGTCTGAAGACAACCTCAAGATAGGACGTACACGTGTAGTGGGGGTTAATGTAATTAGTGGAATAGCAAAGTAATTATTGCTGAAGTTCAAACCGAGATTACAAAGAAAAGTTTGATAAATTATTAAGCAACAGTTCGTAGACAATTTCTGCGAAAACTTTGCTTTTTAAAACGTTCCTGCGGATTAGCACTCGTACAAGAAACTTTCTTCGTAAAATTGGTTTCAACTGTCTCCAGCCATGCATTATTTATTGCTTACAATCTATGTGACGAGAGAAAATCTCCGAGCCTTATATGAAACGTATTCGCGAAGAAAAGACCCCGCGAAAAAACTTCCAACGAAGAAAGGATCACTTGCAAGTATCTCCAGCTGTGAATTATATCACACAATCTGATCTGACGACCACTGCCTTGTGTTTTGTCTCGTGAATAGATGATTAAACGAGATATTAATCATGTCCGGCCCTCTATGAACATAAGTAGGCCCACCGGCTCAGGTTAACCGACTTAATCATTCTAAGTATCGTGTTGTGTTTCACTTTTTCACTTCATTAAATCTTATTAAACCTGGCTGCCATCCTTGCGGCACATCGTATTCGTTCTGACCCAATTTCACAATGACAAACCACTTCAAGTCTAGTCTAGTGCCTGTAAGAGCTTTTATGCTATTTGATACAACTACTTGAAATATGGTAGATGATGGAAGAGTTAAGTGGGATATCGAACGGCAGCAAGAAACAAAGTCAATATGGTACTCGTAGCTCAATATATACAAGTATACTCGAACCGGACAGTATCAAAATCTGCTACGGTTACGATCCACAATAAAATTTTGATGCCAACTTTGATATGTGGGAATGAAACGTGAAAGTAGAAAATATTGAGAGGAGTTGAATAAATGCATGCATTAAGAATAACATATGGCGTTACAATGTATGACAGAATACGGTTTGAACCCCGCGTTATGTTATTCTCCTCCCTTCAAATGATAGACATTTTTTGCGCCTAGTATTCGGGAGTATAAGGAAAAAAAAAACATGCCGGTATGCTTTGATCGTCTAACTTCGGTGTGCCATCAGATCCGATATAGCGCTATGGTCGGTGAGTTTGCTGGTGAGCAACGGCTCACTCATTTGAAAAACACTCCACGGCACAGCTTTGCTTTCCTACTGAATTGATGTTTGAATGTCGAAAAATTTCTCGACTCCGAGGTCCAGTAATAACTGACGACGATTCTTTGGCAAAAAATATTATGTTACCCAAAGCTATAGATTTCATTTTAGAATAGTACTCTATTTTGTTAGGCAGAGGGAACAGATTCTACATCTTCGCAATCTTCTCCTACCTTCTTTATTATTCGTATAAATTATTTCTGTAAATATTTCATCGTTTATTATCTTTACGAGGTAGGTCTTTCTCAACGGTTCTTTCTTTACGAGGTAGGACTTTCTCAACGGTTCTTTCTTTACGATGTAGGACTTTCTCAACGGTTCTTTCTTTACGAGGTAGGACTTTCTCAACGGTTCATTCTTTACGAGGTAGGACTTTCTCAACGGTTCATTCTTTACGAGGTAGGACTTTCTCAACGGTTCATTCTTTACGAGGTAGGACTTTCTCAACGGTTCTTTCTTTACGAGGTAGGACTTTCTCAACGGTTCTTTCTTTACGAGGTAGGACTTTCTCAACGGTTCTTTCTTTACGAGGTAGGACTTTCTCAACGGTTCTTTCTTCGTACTCAATACTGCATTTCCTTTCATTCCGCATTGTGTCCTAGTGTACTCGTACTTATTCCATATTCTATTATACAGGCGGCCCTCGACTTTCGCACATAATTGGTTCTTGAAAATGTGTGCGAATGTTGAATGTTCGAAAGTAGAGGGATGTAAAACAAACATCGAAAATTATATTTTTGAATAAAACAATATTTATCAATAATAATATTTATTTATCAATATACGAGTACATAATTAAGTTAACGAGGAGTGTTTTAAGTGCTTTCGGGTGTTTTCTTTATAAATTTGGCAAGAGTAAGTTGAATACCTCATTTTTTTTCTTTTCTTGATAAAGAGTTCTATAACATGCTGTGTCTTTCTCAATCGCTCTACATACTTGAGATATACGTTCTCCATTGGGATCACATTCTTCCATGATATTAAAAAAAATGTCAAGATGCATGAAGGCTTCATTTATATTTTTATTGTAAAAGTCTTGATGATTTTATCAGCTTCTTCTTCCTCACTTTCATTGTGTATTCCATTCAACTCTTGTTGCTCAATTAAGTATTCATTTGACAGAGGTACTGAGTGAGATTCAATCAACTCATTAACATCTTCGTTGTTGACGTCCAAGTTCAGTACATTCATTAGGCTAACTAATTTCATGTGTGATAGTTTCCGGAGTTTCTTCAAAATTTATTAAACCACTCATCATTTGTGGGCATAATTGTTTCCAGGAACCTTTCATTGTTGACTCTTTTATTTCAGCCCACGAATCTCCAATATTGTTTATTGCGTTCCATTTATTATAGTTCTTCCAAAAGAGTGGGAGCGACTGCATGCAAGCGAACAATTTAAAAAAATGTACGAAATAGCGAATTGTGCAAAAGACGAGGGCCGCCTGTATATTTTATTTATTTTATTTATTATTATACATGACAAGAAATATACACAATTTGAGAAAAACAACAGATAATTTGATTTGGACATACAATTTTAATGGATCTGGGTTTGTTGCCTTTCATTTGTCGTATCCCCAGTAAACTAGGCTTTTGCCTGTATCTCACTGAGGATATTAAGCATGAAAAAAATAAATCGATACTTCTTTCCGATTTTTGATTACACAAAAACAAAACCCCGTTGCACGCTCTCATCAACCTGACAAACAGTGACACTCAACTACAACTGGAAAATCTTGCGAAATTCAACTCCTCATACATCATCACTCCAGAAAGACCAAAAATATTCATCCCACACTATACCGCATTATTGTTATAAGCTTTCATTTCTACCGCATTTGTCTTACTTTTATTACTTTCTATGCCAAATATTAATATGCCAATTATGAAATCAATAACCCATGGAAAAACTTAACCAAATATTGTATATTATTTTTCTTAGATAATTTGGTATAGCGCTGTTTCCTGGCCATAACGATCACCTCTTAAGCTCTTCCTAGCTATCTCAGCCTAATAAAGAAATAAGGGAGGTTGAAAAGCTCTAATATTGCTACCAAGAACGCTATCTGGATTGTAAAATTCAGATATAAAATGGTCTGAAAGAGTGAAACCAGGCCGAAAGGGAATCTGCCAGAAGTCGAACCTGGGCGTCCGATTGTTTAGCATGAATACTAACCGTTTGACCCCGACAGCTGACGAAAATAGATACATATAGTAATTTGTTTTTAAACAGTCTTGTTTATGCTCCCCTGATGATGAGGTGAAAGCCTTGAAACCAGTAGGGTTATACAATACCATTATAAGAAGTGGAATAAACAGTGTTTGATAAAACAAATTACCATGTCTTTAAACCTCCAGAATGTTAATGCCTTAACTATAAATAATATAGGTACGTATTAACATAGTTGGGAAATTGAATGCAATTTTTGTATTGTGTTTAGCAGTCTGTCTTGAACGTTTCGGACCTATTGGCTTTTCAGATCTATTTGCGTTAAGGGATACTTTAGCTACATTCGAAATTTCTGTGGAAGTACTGGCAACTTGCCTGCCTTTATCCCCTTATAACATAAGTATATTTACTACCCTGCGAGTCATTTTCCTTCTACCACGATGTCGGACCTTAAGGGAGTATTGTACTTACTCTAGAGGCGTGAATTTCGGGCATTTTTTCAGACTAAATAAAAAAAAAACTAAAAATATTTTTCCTAAACATTTTTTACAATTTTTTTATTGATGATTTGAAAATATACAAAAACAATTTAAAATTCAAGATGCTATCAGCTGTTTATCTTGTAAAAAAGGGGGTGAGCTGGTCGACATGATTGGAGCCCTTTCGTATATCTGAAACAAAAATCATTCACAGTTTCTTGATAAGAAAAAATGTCGTTATAGTTGGTACCAAAGAGAAAAAAAATTGTAAAATGGTGGCTGACTGAAAAAAAATTCTATTTTTTACCCTTTTTTACAATTTTTTTAAAAATAGTAAAACAAAGTAGTTTTTGATACTTTGTTTTACTATTTTTAAAAATAATGAATTTGCCAAGGTAGGGACATTTGAATGCAATCGGTTTGATAGAACTTGAGATTTTATGTCGACCAAATCGAAAAAAGTAGTTTTACTCGTTCAAAGTTTTGAGATTAACATATTGTCCGAGTCATTCGAGATTAACATATTTTGAGATTAACATATTGTCCGAATAATTCCTGCCCCATTTATAGCTATAACTTCGTAAATATTGAGAATTTTAAAATTTCCTTTTGAGGTCTAAACTTGAAAAATATGCAAAAAAATATTTTTTCAAATTTCTAGAGTAGAATATCCCCTTAAGTCCGTCGTCGCTTTAATTATATTCACACTCAAGTGTGTCGCAACCGGAGGGCGAATCTCTTTGGGATGTTCCTTCTTCGTCACTATGTAACATCGCGCTCATAAAAAAATAAAGATTTCGATCTTCTAGTGTAGACCGTGCTGGATGAGAACTTATTTTGCCTCCAATAACAGTGTGGGTGGTGAATGGTTTTAATTGAACTGAACTTGGCATAGTTTCTTTAAGCACTTATCCTCAACAATGAGGGATTTATTTCTTATTTATTTTCAACACACAGTTTGAAGGCTGCGTCACGCCAAAATAAACATTAAAAAGCCAAGAAACTGGCAACCACTTGAAGGCAAATGTTGACGTACTTGCCTGCCCCCACAACATTCCTTGACGGCAGTAGCCTGAGTAATATGTGTGTGGCCATTCATACAACCCTACACAATAATGTACCTATGTTTTTACACTCGACGTGTTATGAGATTGAACTTTTTCTTCGTTCTTGGATCGTAAAATGTGTTCAATCAAAAGTATTTTGTACCGAAGAATTTATTTATTAATATACTATAAAATTTAGTACACATACAAGCCATTACGCCATGTTCTTATTGATTTATATTGAAAATACTCTTATAATGTTCTTAACATATGTTATTCTCTAAGTGACGACCTTAATTGACTAATTGGTGAAACGGTTGTTTTACGTTTATTTATTTTATTTATTTTTAACCTGGCGAGTTTATTGCCATGTGGCAATCTCTTCCAACCAACCAGAAAGATGTTTTTATAGGCCCTAAGTGTTAACCAGACTGGAATCCTATTTAAAAAAATCTGGGTTCCAGCGGGGATCGAACCCGCAACCTCCAAGGGTTGTGGAGTTGGCAAAAAGCTTTCGACTCCTGTCATTTCAAACGTTTGACTCCTACTCCAATTATAATCAAAATATAAAAATAGAAGTCGGAGTAAAATTAAGAATATCATCTCCCGACTCCACGACTCCGACTTCTGACTCCGACTCCTGCTCTACAGCCCATACATGTCCAAAACAAAAATACTATGCATATGGGTCCCTGTCTGATAACAAAACTTGTACGCACGATACGTGTGCGAGTGTTTTTAGCAGTTGATGCTTATATACGTGATGAAGAACCGCGAGTTCCTTGTTTATTCAAGTGGTTCTAAACCTGAAAGCTCGATAAATAGGATTAAAGACAATGTACATCACCGGTAAAAAAACTGTAGAATTGGTGGATGGTTTTGCTCAGTCCACGGAGATTCTGGCATGACTTCTATGAGTCTTGGTGAATAGCTAGGTGAAGAGATTCCTTGTTAACCGGTAGAAATTTGTAGACAAAAAACACACTTTAGCGTTTCAGAAGACCAGAATGTTTTCTGCTTATTTTGTGTCATTTTTGTTTAGTCCATCGCAAATCGCCAGCACCTCGATCGGACCGCTTATGCCGTCAACCTGCGCTAGCTCTACTCTTGTCATATGTAGTGATAATGTGAGGTCCGTACAAAGGAACGTTTTATTACAATACAATATTAAATCAATGATTCATTCACATCCATTCAATATATTACCGTGTGTGACGACGCAAACCCACAAATCTATGTATATTTGTATGTAATATTATGTATATACCATCACGTTTATATAAGTATTTAATCGTTTTATTATTTCTCATAATCATTCATCAAAAATACATTTCTTAAAACTTATCTTTTCCTGATTCCTGAAAAGAACCCAAATTTCAACCAAAATATCAAACAGTCAGACTTTATGCGATGGATGAGTAAGGCGTCCTACCATTGGACCAAGACTCCGAAGAAGTTATTCATCATTTGGAAAGCAATGATTTTATCTATAGTATGTGGCGCATACGTTCGATACAGATGCTTGTCTGCTAAATTTCTTAGCACGATATTTATTTACAAAAAATTTTATTCGCAGTAAATGATTTAAATTTATTTGTTGTAAATCAAGAAAGGTTTGCTATTTATTTGTTGTAAATCAAGAAAGGGTTGCTATTTATTTGTTGTAAATCAAGAAAGGGGTTGCTATTTTTTCTGTTATTAATTTGTTTATGTACAAACAGTTCTCTTCTAGAAGTGTTAAATTCTTGAGTGTTAATATCGACAATATCTTATAAGTGATATGCCCCAGAAACCTTTAGATACAAACAAGTAACACTCGTACTTCTTATGGCTGTATATGGAGTGATCCGTATCTTCAAATATCAATGTAAAGAAGACCCCAGGGTCAAGTTAATTAAAAAACCGGAACATATTTCGCGCTTCGGCCATCTCTCGCATTCTTTTCTTCGGTCTTTGTTCAGCTTTAAATGCAGATCCGGTTTTTTTATGAGTGCTCACATGAATGCGCGAGAGAGATTTTAAGTCCATATTATTTCAAAGTAACTCTTGAACTCTCAAAGGAGATTTGGCGAAATCAGAGATTATGGTTATTGAATGAGATGTGGTAAAAAAGTGTATGCGATGAGTTAACTTTATGAGTTCTGTTAGCTGGGCAGTATGTTTGTGTGTGTGATGGGTGAGTTGAAAGACATTTAAAGAACGACAGGGAACAGGATAAATGGAGCACTTAATGTTAGTAAAACAATAACCGTGTTATATCAAAATTAGTAAAAATTACAATACGTTTAAGTGTGTTGGTGCCCATCTTGACATACAGAAGTGAAATATGAATTTGGAGAAGGATACAAGTAAGATTAATGCTGAAAAATTACAATACGTTTAAGTGTGTTGGTGCCCATCTTGACATACAGAAGTGAAATATGAATTTGGAGAAGGATACAAGTAAGATTAATGCGGAAAAATTACAATACGTTTAAGTGTGTTAGTGCCCATCTTGAAATACAGAAGTGAAATATGAATTTGGAGAAGGATACAAGTAAGATTAATGCTGAAAAATTACAATACGTTGAAGTGTGTTGGTGCCCATCTTGACATACATAAGTGAAATATGAATTTAGAGAAGGATACAAGTAAGATTAATGCTGAAAAATTACAATACGTTTAAGTGTGTTGGTGCCCATCTTGACATACAGAAGTGAAATATGAATTTGGAGAAGGATACAAGTAAGATTAATGCTGAAAAATTACAATACGTTTAAGTGTGTTGGTGCCCATCTTGACATACAGAAGTGAAATATGAATTTGGAGAAGGATACAAGTAAGATTAATGCTAAAAAATTACAATACGTTTAAGTGTGATAGTGCCCATCTTGACATACATAAGTGAAATATGAATTTGGAGAAGGATACAAGTAAGATTAATGCTGAAAAATTACAATACGTTTAAGTGTGTTGGTGCCCATCTTGACATACAGAAGTGAAATATGAATTTGGAGAAGGATACAAGTAAGATTAATGCTGAAAAATTACAATACGTTTAAGTGTGTTAGTGCCCATCTTGACATACAGAAGTGAAATATGAATTTGGAGAAGGATACAAGTAAGATTAATGGTGAAAATTACAATACGTTTAAGTGTGTTAGTGCCCATCTTGACATACATAAGCGAAATATGAATTTGGAGAAGGATACAAGTAAGATTAATGCTGAAAATTACAATACGTTTAAGTGTGTTAGTGCCCATCTTGACATACATAAGTGAAATATAAATTTGGAGAAGAATACAAGTAAGATTAATGCTGAAAAGTTGAGTCTTATGAGAAAAACATATGGTGGATCAATGTGGGAAAGAGGCGGAATGAAGAACAGAAATTGATGTTTTAAATAAATTGAAGAAAGGAGCTTTAAGATAGTTTGGACATGTTGAAAGAATTAATGTTCAAAGAATGACTAAGCGAGTCCACAAGTCAGAAGAGCAAGGTGTGTGCGTGAAAGAAGACGACCGAGGAAAATATGTCTGGATCAGATTTTAAAATAAAGTAAAATGAGAAGTATAAATAATAGAAGATTGTACATGACGTGGTGTATGAATGTGGAGAAGGCGAATTATGTGTAATTTGATAGAAAAATTAGGAGATTTGTCTTCTCTGCCTACTCCGCAAGGGACACGACGTGATGATATGTATGTATAATATGTGAGTTAACCTCCACGGCCTCGTTCGTAAGACACATGTGTTCCAACCAGAAGGGGGCGGGTTTAATCGGATATAATCCTTTTTTTCAGGTCAAATTTTTTTTTTTTAAACAGGCTTAGCCCAATTACTTTGAAAAATACAAGACATATTAAAAATAAAGAAAAATTACATAAAATAAAAAAAAATTATAAATTATATAAAATAAAAAATAATGTTTATGCATACATATATACACACAAACATATGATACACATATATTCACAGTCACTTAAGTACGTTGATTAGTGCTTTCTAACGCGCTCAATCTAAGAAGAAAATTTACTTTTGCTTTTGGTAATGTGATATGAAATATGTCAATATCCGAAGCAGTCCCGTTCAGAACATTTAAGGCGCTTCCAACAGGCATAGCGGCTGGAAGACCCGTTCTTGCGTATGTTATTGAGAACAGTTCTTGCCGGCGCAGTCTAGTGTAATTGTCAGGAACATTCAACGCTAATCTTTGTAGTAATGCTGGACAGCTCACAACTCCTCGAACGAGTTTGACAACGTATATTAGGAGACGCAGATCTCTTCTTACGCTGAAATATCAATTCAGACTAATATTTTGATTTCCTCCATAACATACGTCTGCATAGTCATAAACCGGAAAAAGCTGAGATTACACAAAGAGCAGAGAGTAAAATTTTAGTTTTAGTATACACCAGTCTTTGTAAAACTTTAAAGGGAATGAAGGCTGAAATAGATCCATCGGTTTGTATAATTTATTTAGTCTCAAAATTAAACAGGGTTTTCTTTTGAAATAAAAACAAATTCACTACGCAAAAAGGGCCTGAAAACTATATACTTCAAATATAACTGAAGATTTTTACTTCTTGAATCTTCGAAAAGACTATAGTTTCACTTTGTTGTGTCATGTTTTATGTAAAAGGAAAAATAAGTAAATAAAACACTTATTTTATATTTTTGTGCTTACCACTGGTTTATTTTTAGGTTTACTGCCGGTTTCGAAGACCACCGTCTTCATCGTCAGGTGAAGATAAACTTTATCTTCACCAAGTTTATCTACACCTGACGATGAAGACGGTGGTCTTCGAAACCGGTAGTAAACCCAAAAATAAACCAGTGGTGAAGGCAAAGATATAAAATAAGTGTTTTATTTACTTATTTTTACTTTTACATGAAGATTTTTACATTCTGAACAAAATTTGCTCGGTAAACCAAATAGCGGTACAACTGTTAATATACATCGATGCATCTTGCAGCATCCTGCAACAGCGCCATTAAATATGTCATCGTTTTTCTTCTTCCCACATAGCTGCGTATCCGAGTGAACCATGGCCGCGGTGCATGCACATGCAGACATTGTTGTGGTTTATGACTGAGTATTGCATGCTCGCACGGCGACCGCAACGAATGGAGCCACTTAAAATACCTTTTGACGCGTCCAGCCCTAGAGTCGCTGGAGTTGATGTTGTATGTGAGAAACCGCAACTATGAAAGGTGGAAACCCCAGCGCACGGACGTTGGAGCATATAAACTGGTTGAACAATGCACAAACATTTAACATATACATAGTTGGAATGCCAAGAAAGCTTACGAGTATAACGTAGTCTTTGGTCAAACTAATTCTATGTAGCAACAATATTATCACGCCTTGTTCCTTATGGGGTCAGTAAAGAGAACAGATCTCTATACATTTCTATCACAAATTTCGCCTCTTCCACATTTATACATAACATATCTCGTCATTTACAATCTTGTATTATTGTATTGTATTGCACTTTCGTTGTATACATTACAACTTACAACCTAGCGGGCTTATTGCCATGTAGCAATTTCTTCCAACCAAAAACTTAAAGAGACCTTAAGTGAAAACCAGATTGGAATCCTTTTTAAAAGAATTTGGGTTTCAGTGGGACATGAATCCGCAACCTCCAGGCTGGGAAACGGATATCTTACTAACTAGGCCACCGAGGTCGTAAATTTTATATTATTTATACGAGTATTTAAATCAATGGGGCACTTAAATATAATATTTTTTATTTTATTTTTATGATTATGTGCGGTACATTGTGGGATGAATGTTTTTGGCCTGTCTGGAGTGACGAAGTGTGAGGGGTTTGATTTGCGTGATGTATACATATGTAATTGAGTGCCACTGTTTGTCAGGTTGTTGCGAATGCGCAACGGGGTTTTATATAATCCAAAATCGGAAAGAAGTATTGATTTATTTTTTCACGCTATATGTCCTCAGTGAGATACAGGCAAAATCCTAGTTTACTGGGGTCACGATAAATAAAAGGCAACAAATCCAGATCCATTAAAATTGTGTGTCCAAATTAAATTACCTGTTGTTTTTTCGCAAATTATGTATATTTTTTGTCATGTGTAAAATAAATAAATAAATACCATCACATATCCCTAACAGGGTAGGCAGCAAGGATAGATCGCCAGACTTTCTTATCACGACAATCCTTCGCGTCTTCTACAGTCATACACTTTTTCATACTACTACAATTTCAATAATTTTCCATATTTCCTTTGAAAACATCATGCTCTTTATCCAACCATTCTCTCATTGGTCTTCTTCTCTCAAGTCTTCCATTTCCACACTTGCATATATTTGTTTTGTTAGTATTTCTTAATTCATTCGTTCCACATGCACATATCATCTCAGAGCGCTTATATTTCTTGTCATGTGTAAAATAAATAAATATACTCGGACAGGTATCAAATTCAGCTAAGATGATAGCCAACAATAGTATTTTGGTGCCAACTTTGATGTATGGTAGTAAAACGTGAACGTGGAACAAGATTGAGAGGAGCCGAATAAATGCTGTAAATATGCGTGCATTGAGAAGAAAATATGGGGGGACAATGTTTTCCGTTCTTATTTAAGGCTGATATGTTCAGTAAGATAAATAAGAGTTCGTCGAGATGGTTTGGACATGTATTGTATTGCACTTTCGTTGTATACAGTACAACCTGGCGGGCTTATTGCCATGTGGCAATCTCTTTTAATCAACCAGGATCCATTTATAAAAAATCTGTGTTCCAATGAGATTTGAACCCGCAACCTCCAGGGTGTGAGACAGTCGTCTTACCAACTTTGTCACGGAGGTCGTCTATACTCGTATATACTCGAACTGGATAGTATCGAAATGTGCTCAAATGATAGTCCACAAAAGTATTGTAGTTACTAAGATGTGTCAGAATAAAACGTGGAATGGGGTAAAGGCTTAAAAGTGCCGAATAAATGCTGTGGAATGACGTGATCACTTTATTATTCATTCGTTCTATGTGGTTATACGTAAATAAAAAAAAACTGTATAAAAACACTCTTGAAAATTTAAAAGGATCAAACATGTGCTCGTAATGTGCTGAGGAAATAGCCTCCATTTCGAGTTCCATTAAAGATAATGTTGTAGAACTGAGGTTGCCATTAGTGCATGAGGTGTGAGCGCTAGGATAGGTCTAGCGGTACCATAAACTAGGGCCATATTGCCCCATTTAGGCATAACACCCGAGTACATTTTCACACGGTAGCGTTTGTGGTCTATCATTAGCGCAAAAAACGGCATGTTCAAGTGCTTTACAACAGCGTGTTACCGAGATATATTGATATTGAACGACATTTGTAGTCTAGTACAGTAGTCGGCAACCTATTTATGGTACACTGAAGTGCCACTCTTTTTTTAAGTATTGAACACCCGCGTGCCACTGATGGATCCAGGAATTTTTCAAGAGGGGGGGGCGGATTTTTTAACATTTCCCTTTCTGTGCTAAAAAATCCACCCGTTCCGATGTTGTGTATTCAATACACATGTAAAAATGAGCTATTTAAAGTCGGAAAAATAAGAATGTTCATAACCAATCGCTTAAATTTATTAAATCGGCCAACGTTCACAAAACGGGCAAAGCGACAACCTCTACCTAAAGCCGCCGACCTACTGAGCGAGCGAACTGAGATTCTATCTTGCGTTCCTATATACCGAAGTAGAGTGAGATTAAGACGTGAATAGCGTCGCTTCCTCAACCATAGCGGTTTTTTAGAATGAATATACCTACGTCACACGTTTGATTGTATTGGTGGAATTTATTCCCGATTTTCACAAAATATATCGGATGTGGCCGATAAGTGCTAATTATTATTAATATTATTTTTTCATTCAATGCGTAAATGTATTACGGAGGAATATCTAAAATCTAAACCCAGTATTTATTATATTTCTCGAGATATTAAAGTTTTTAGAAGCAATGTATACACTAGTTACACATCACAGGACAGGAAGGGTTAAAGAAAAATCTATCTAAAAAATTGAAAAATTATTTAATTACTTATAATTCAAATTACTTACATGACCCTATGCACAATATAAATTGGAGGCCCTGTTCAAAAGTAAAGCAAAATTTGGCACAATAATATTTTTGAATTTTCTCCCTCAAAATCTGATCATTTTGTTGAATAAAATGAGCCACGCGGCGAGAAATTATTTAAGTTTCCCCAAAAACGAATAATTTCGTGGAAGAAAACGAGTAGTTTCGTTTAAGAAATTATGCATGTATGATAATTTGTTAATATACTGAAGAATTTCATTATTTGTCATTCTTTACACCGTGCTATCAAAAAAACCTTCCGCGTGCCACCTAGTGGCACGCGTGCCATAGGTTGCCGACAGCGGGTCTAGTTAGTAAGACGCCTGTCAGGCTGTTTTCTAGCGTGGTTGTGATTCGATTTCAGTTTTTTTTAAGTTCGGGTTGTTTTTCGTTTAATGCTTAAGGTAAGCGATATGGCACTTGATGTAGCATACAACAACTGCGCTATATGAAAATAGGCAAAATTGCAATGCATAATAGTGTTATGGTGTCCACCTTGACGTATAGAAGTGAAGCTAAGAATAGGCAGACGAAAGATAAATTAAGATTGTAATGCTGAAGATATTAGAAAAGTAAGGAAAAATTGTAGTTTTTCAATGGATGAAAGAAGACGGAATGAAGGCATAAGAAATTAATCTGTGGACACAATAGATGTTTTAAGTAAGCTGGAAAAAGGAGCTTTAAGATAGTTTGGACATGTGGAGTGAATGAATGGCGAAAAAATGAATAAGCGATTATACAAGTCAGAAGTGCAATACGTGAGTAGAAAAATTAGACTGAAGAAAGCATGGCTGGGTCAAATGAACCAGATTTTCAAATAACGTTAATTGACAAGTGTGAATAATAGTAGATTGTGTATGACGAGGTTTATACATGTGGAGCAGGTGAATTTTGTGTGTTCCGCACGTTTCACTTCCATACATCAAATCACTAAAATACTGCTGTGGCCTATCATTTGGCTGATTTTGATACTGTTCGGTTTGAGTATACGAGTGTTTAAGTGGCCCACTGACTTTATTTCCTATCGCTCCACGCCCTTCAAACATAAAAAGTATTAATTTTGAATACTATTTTGCATGTCTGCTCTCTTGATCTTCCCCTCCAGGGAAATTGCGTGATGTAATGGCCATTCGCGAAATTAATGTAATTGTATGTTTTTTATATATTTGTTTTGCTTCTCGCCTCGCTGAGTAAACGTTGCTCGCGTTTCTCGGAATTTCTCCCGTTGTTGTTTCAACAATAATTATTCATAACTTCTCTTCAGGAAGCTGATAATTGTGTGTTTGGGATCGTGCATGAGTTTGTATGGAGTTACCAAAGGAAGTCATTGCTACGGGTCTTGGAATGTTATAAGTTTGCAATACTTGACATTGTATTTTCTACACAGTGGTGGAACACTTGCTATACGTAAATGCGGAACACGCCTTAAAAGCTCTCTCCAGTTTTCATTATTTTGTCAATAACTCAACTTGATCGAGTTAGAAATTACGCGTTTCTATAATACTCATACAAGTACCCTGCGGTACGTAATACATATCGGGCTTAAGAAAGAGACTATCGGCCATAATCGGCTAACTTCGGCTTTGTATAGCGTCGTCTCTGTCATTCATACACGTGTTCCGTCGCGATTTGTCAGTTGTCAGTCCCGAACTGTTAGCGCATCGTGCGACAGAGACGACGATCTACAAAGCCGAAGTTGGGAGATTATGGCCGACAGTCTCTTTCTTAAGACCGATGTGTATTACTTACCGCCGGGTACTGTACATGTATTTTATCTTGATTGATAATTATTATATTGGCCAATTATTATATGCAAAACTTTAAACAATGAAGGGATTTAAGAAGATTTTTCTAAGAATTTTCCTGTAACAATTCAAACGCCGCCCCTGGCCCTCATATATTCCCATTCTTAAACCAGTGGTCTCGCAAACTTTTTCGATCGCGTGCCCCCTAAGACACAATACATTTATAGTGCAAAACCCCGAATATATAGGGGTTCTCACTGTAAATTTGTATATATAATATGTACATACATAAAAAATGTTATGGATTGGTAGTTTTAAATAGCAACCAGGTGAATAATCTACCCGGTACGGCAGCCGGGTGAAAAGTGAATGAATTTCGTTACACTGTTGATGGTTTTTGCTCGGAGTATTGGTCCGATTTAAGGACACCTTAAGCATTGGTTTCCTAAGAAAGTGGTGTCATTATATAGCGCACGTATCAAAACATATGCAAACCATATGGCGTGGTTTCCTAGAGAGCGTTGGTTGTATCGTTATATAGCGCACGTTACAAAACATTGTCTATGCAAACCAATGGCGTTGGTTTCCTAGAGTGCGTTGGTTGTGAGCGTAATTTCAAATAGCATTGCTGCCATTTGCATGACGGCCGTGATAGCGGAGCAAACAGCCGTGGAACGATTTTTCCCGTGTAGCGTTTTAAAATAAAAAATGAGTGCAAACGTAATTTGGACCAGCGAAAATGGCGAAATATTAATTGATTTTGTAAGAAATAATGAAGCTTTATATAATATGAAGAGCAAAGACTATAGAAAAGCCTAGTTGAAACCAAATATGAGGAATCAAATTTGGTGTCCCCTGACAGTTATGGGTTCTCTTTTCTGTCGTCTGGCGGCGCGCCAGGCGGATGCGACGCAAACGTAATTTAATTTGGACCAGCGAAAATGACGAAATATTGATTGATTTTGTAAGAAATAATGAAGCTTAATATAATGTGAAGAGCAAATACTATAGAAAAGCCCAGTTGAAACAAAATAGTGTAATAATATCGTTTGACGTTTCCAACTGACAGTTGTGGGTTCTCATTTCTGCCGTCTGGCGGCGCGCCAGCATCACGTCATGTTATGGGCGCTATATAATGGACCCGCTTTCTTAGGAAACCGTAGCTTTATTCCTTCATCGAATGTTGTAAACGGACTTGGGGTATTTTAACATGAATTTAGTTCCGGGTCCAACCTTTTTATAGCGACCATGTAATTTTGGACAGCGTAACTAATCCGCTTATCGTGTCCATAATTTGCCCAACTCGTTGGTACCATCCCGTTTCCATGACCTTCGCGACTGGAATCGGCGCATCTCATCAAGACGGGTGACGACTATGGGCGCATCGTGTTTACAAACATATTAATAGTTCTCGTTAGAATTTAATGTGAACAATGTGACTGCATACACGTATGTTTTATAATATCGAAAAAAATCTGGTTTGCTGCTTTCTGATACTGCGGTACGAATGTCCGGTTCCAAGTTTAATTTAATTCGGTATTTGTTTTTAATTCCTGTCATCGCAGAAAATGCATACCTCACAAATGTATAGTCACCGCTGTCAATTCCCCGTCTATTTGATGTTTATGATCGTGTTATTTAAAAATACAAGCTAGTTCATCGTTCATCACTTGGCGTACCCCCAAGTATTCGCGTACCCCACTTTGGAGACCGCCGCCTTAAACGAACAGCTGCTAAATTTCACCCAACAATCGCCCTCAGTAACAACATAACACAACGCTATGTAGATTGTGTATTTCAGTAACGAAGCTGTTTACCTTAAAAACTTGGCTCCATTCATGCGTGATTTTTCATTCACATTCAAACCATCGTTTGTTACTTTTGTTCTGGCAGCACTTGCTTGTACACATAATAACTAATTAAATGGCTTGACGATCGATTCGCTAAAACGTTCTTGATGAAGGTTGTAAAATTGCGCAGATATTGTTTACTGGCTGGCTTTCCCTGTTCACCGTTTTTTTCTTTATTTACGCCGTCCCTTACTGTCCATGTAGTGAACCTCTGGAATCAGTTACAAACTATACTTGAGGAAATCTAGGATAGTTCCTGTGACGTTTGAAATATCATGTCTCAAAGGGATGGGGTAAAATCGGTTTTTTTTACAAATCGAATAGTTTTTTTATAAATCGAAAAATTGTTTTTCTCTAAACTGACGTTTTAATTCCTAAATTTCATTATACTGACTTTCTAATGTATGTTATTGTATTATTTATATCTATCTTTAAATATTAGTAATAACATTTAATTTTAGGTATAAAAAAATCGAAAATACAATTATCGAATACCTCATCCCTAGCCAATGCAGACTAACGTAGTGATTTTTGATAAACGTCACCAAATATTATTTCATTTTAACAAACTGCCACATTTTTGCTAATTTGTAACAAGATGTATTAATTTGTCATTATTGTTAGTTTTATGTAATGTATTTACCTAAATAACTTGCTATTTATTACAATAGAATCGAGGCTTATATTAAAGTTGATAAAATAATTAAAATTACTGAACTTCGTTACAAGGTTGTTGTATTGGGGCAAATTTGTGAACTGTCACAGGGACCATGCTACAATTTCTCAAGTATAATGATAGAGAATCCCGCTACACCAAACGTTCCGTCGAAATATTTAGGTCTGCCAATCATTTGTGAATTTGAAGAGTCAAATTAACTCTCAACACTGACTGGGAACACCCAAATCAAATATAGATGAACTGCCATTTAACATATTTATTTTATTTCTTCATCAAATCTCTTATCTTGCCGATAATATGCCTATTCAGCATCTTTCCAATCATGGTATTGTACTACGGTCATACACAGATTGTTTATCGGTTTTCCCCGTTTATCTCCCATCACCAAGAAAGCACAAAATACTTTCCAAAATAATTTTTTTACCAATCTTTTGAAGATGTCAATATCCGAGCTAGAACGCCCTTGAAGAGAGTTTGCTCTCTAAACGGTGCTATATAAATTGTTCGTTTATTAATATTATGATTGATGTTGAGGTTCTTTGGTAGGGGTGTGTTGTAGCCTCCGATATATAATAATATATCGTCAAAAAATGCTTTGGGCCCGTCTTTTGTTCTTTATACAGACGCTTTCAGCTAAGAATGTTTAAGCCTATTAAAAACGCTCGCATTCATAAAAGGATTCTTCGCCTGATTCAATTGTGAGGCTCTAATGCACTGAGGGGATGGGATAACTCTATTAGCATCCCTTCCCTCGCCTCTTCGTTGTTATTTATTGTTAAAAAGCAGAATTGCTTTAACTAAGCTTTCGCTTTGTTACGGTTTCTCGATTTGGTAAATAAGATTTTTAAATCAATTTCTCTACCCCCACTCCGAGAGATGCGTTAAGAGAGATCTCAAAATGTATGATGCATGATCCAAAGTCGTGATGATAGAAAAGTGTGAAAGCAAAAATAAATGTGATGGATACATTTGGGTGATCAATGAACTATTGTAGTAAGTTGAGGAGTTCTGCTATTTGGATAATAGTTTGTCAGATAGTGGAAGAGTTAAAAGGGATATCGAACGATGTGTAGCGATATGAAAAAAAATCAATGAGGCATTACAACTTATACTTATTTTTTGGGTGTGATAGGATTTGTTTTTTTTTTTTAAATAAAACACATATAAATTATTTAAATGGCCGTGTGTTTGAATTTAATTGATAGTTTATTTAATGACAATTGTTGTATGAAGATATAAGATGTAGATCATATCTTGACCGTGGCTGGCTCTTATGTACCTCTTATGTACACATCATAAGATGGGAGACACATTAAGAACGATAGTACTTTAAAATAAAATAAAACAACAATTAATAAACCAAAAATGGATCTGAAAGTTTAATTTGAAAGAATATTTCATGCCGTTTATGATTTAAACAAGATATTGTTCAAATGGCTTCCACGGCTTCTTTTGCACTGGCCAATTCGATCACGCCAATTTTCGATGACTCGGTGGAGCATTTCCGACTGTATGGCGCCAATAACATAACAAATGTTGGCCTTAAGTTCATCAAGAGTCTTGGGTTTGTTGATGTAAACCTGTGGTTTAACATAACCCCAAAGAAAAGAATCCAGAGGCGTTAAATCGTACGATCTTGGCGGCTAATTCAAATCGTATCACACCCAAAAAATACCCTTTTCTTTTATCGGACTGTACCAAAATCTGATAAGACGATACTGATAACTGTACTTCAGTACAAACTTTATAACTTTGAAGTGATACGTGGACATAAAAAAATACTGAAAAGAGACGAGTACTTTACAATTGCGTACACTTGGAAGAATACATGAGGAATGGAGTGATTAGTGATTAGTTATGAATGTGAAGTTAAGGCTGATGTGTCGAGTATGATGTAAGAGTGAAATGGTTTGGACATGTAGAATATATGAATGAAGAAAACAAATATATAGCACAACTGTGAATGGTAGACGTAGTAAAGAAAGACCATGAAAAGTATGGCAGGATCAAATAAATGATATAATGAAAGAAGGATACGTAGAAAGTCAGAGACATTGTAAGATCAGTATGAGAAGGTGTATGGATATTAAGGATATACGAGGGTGGCCCGATAAGTACTTAGCCTACAAAATAATAACAAAAATTTTGGAAAAGTGGCGATTTATTTCTCAACATAATCTCCTTTGAGTTCGATACACTTGACCCAGCGATGCTCCAACTTCTTTAACCCGTCTGAAAAATACGTTTTCTGGAGGTCTGCAAAGTAGTTGTTCTTGCGATAGTGGTGCCATCGGGCGGTGAGGCTAAGTACTTATCGGACCGCCCTCGTATTTCGAGATAGAAAAGACTGGCGCTCTGTCCTCTGTCTACCCCAACAGGTAAATGGCGTGATGGTATGTATATATTATAATATTTGGTACTGGCAATCGGCAATGATACCTTTGATGTTTGGACAGTTTAAAAGTTTGTTACGATGAGTTAATGAAGAACAAAGTTCAACGGAGAATATTAAGAAAATCCAGCGCCTTTTTGACTTTAGATAAATATTTGCGTACTTCTGTCCTATAATATAAAAGTTTCAGTATAACCAAATATCGGTTTATTTATCTTATAAGTACCATTATTTTTCTTCATATTTTTTGCTCTAATGCATTCTTTTTCTTTCTTGCAGGTGAGTTGTGATTGATTACTGTATCTACCCGCTGTTATTCCCCGGCATCTACGCTTTTGTGAGACGTAAGTATGCTTTCTTCTCTTCGCACCCCATCCTAAATCCATGTTTTTCCGTCGTACACCCTCTTAAGGGAGACGATATCGTATCACCTGCTATGTATAGGGGCGGCCTAACTTCAAAGAGCTTCTGGGGTGGCGACGTTTTGGAGGTTTGACAGGTTAAAACCTGTATTGGCATATCACAAATGCGTACAGTGAATTTTAACAATGGCTGCATCCGCTACCTTCCTATTTGTATAGTTTATAAATTACTTATTTACACAATGTTTTATTTATCTGAATCAAATTAATTACTACGTGTACCTTAGAGGTAGGCAGAGAAAGCTGACCATCACACATTTCTGTCTACACGTACACTCAAATTTGTTTCTTCCACATCCATCATACATCTCGTAATACTAGCTCTTCTGTGTCTCATAAATGTCACTTTTTTTTTAACCTGGCGAGTTTATTGCCATGTGTTTCTAACCTGGTTTCAACCAACCAGAAAGATGGTTTTTTTATAGACCCTAAGTGTTAATCAGACTGGAATCCTATTTAAAAAAATCTGGATTCCAGCGGGGATCGAACCCGCAACCTCCGGATCGGCAGACAAGTGTCTTACCAACAGGCCACGGAGGTCGTTTTTGAGAGAAAGGTCACGGAGGTCACCTTTCTCTCATCTCGAAATTTTCTGTCCATTATTTTCTATGTTTTCCTATTCTTCGCTTTCCATTAATAACATCTTTACATCTTCTCCTGCAAATTCTACGATTTTCTTCTTTCCTACCATACTTTTTTTGGTATTACTCAATGATGCATTTCACTCAAATTTGCACTATATATTTGTTTTCATTAATTTGTTTTACATGCCCAAACCATCTCAGAGTGTTCCTCATCTTACTCAACACAGCGTTGAGTTCACATTAATTTCTTATCACTTAATTCCGTATTGTCTCATACATTGGCTCCCCATGTATTCTTCTCAATGTACGCATTTCTACAGCATCTATTCGACTCCTTTC
Organism: Odontocerum albicorne; assembly: GCA_949825065.1. Taxonomy (NCBI): domain Eukaryota; kingdom Metazoa; phylum Arthropoda; class Insecta; order Trichoptera; family Odontoceridae; genus Odontocerum; species Odontocerum albicorne. Next base: position 3,543,315 of record OX463860.1, on the reverse strand, counting down.
GATATCTTTCAACGTCCAATTTTTACTTCCACACATCAAAGTCGTTTCTAAAATGCTGCAGATTTAGCTACTGTCCGGTTCGAGTATATTAATAAATAAACAAAATATCGTCCATGGATTCAGCTCAGTGTAACAAACTCAGGCAGTATCTGAATATCTTTTCAAACTCGTTTTTAGTTCCTTTGAAATCGATCGTAAGCCCATGGCTATGTTTCCGTGGTATGAGGACAGTGTTTGAACCTGTTTAATGTGTCCTTTATGACTCACCCTCGTGGAATTTTAAAAGCTCTTAGCAATTTAACTGAATTTTGAAAGTTCTTAGCAATTTAACTGAATTTTGAAAGTTCTTAGCAATTTAACAAAATTTTGAAAGTTCTTAGCAATTTAACTGAATTTTGAATGTTCTTAGCAATTTGGATGACATAGCAAATGTATTTAACTGAATTTTGAAAGTTCTTAGCAATTTAACTGAATTTTGAAAGTTCTTAGCAATTTGGACGACATAGCAAATGAATTATTAAAATATGCAGGCGACAAACTACATTATGAATTATACCAACTCATCTCAAAGATATTCGATCTAACAATAATCTCTACAGAATGGCATACAAGCATCACCATCCCAATATTTAAAAAGGGAGACAAATCAGACCCAGCTAACTACAGAGGCATATTCCTTCTCAGTTCAGTACTGAAACTGACTACAAGCATAATCAGGTCAAGACTGGAAGGGCATTTAACAAACAGAGACGAACAACAGGGCTTCAGAAAGAATAGATCAAACACGGTCGCACTCTTCGTGATCCGTCAATTAACTTAGCAATTTAACTCGTAGTATACAATATCTTCTGATTTGCAGTTACCTTTAAATATTGGTTTAGTATAAACTTAAGACAATTCGTTTCGTTTTGTATTTAAGATAGAAATCCAAAATTGGACGTTTTAATATTTTTCTATTTGATTTATTTATTTTTCATTTAATACAAATTACATAAATTATCTCCCAATATCCTTGAAGCGAAGGGTCTACAACCAGTGCATTCTTCCAGTACTTACGTATGGCTGCGAGACATGGACGCTCACAGTAAAGAACACGCAAAAGCTCCAGACCGCACAAAGGGGCATGGAGAGATGCATGTTAAGATATACTAAAAGAGACCGTAAACGAAACACCTGGGTTCGCAATATCACAAAGGTAGAAGACGTTATAAAGGTGTACAAAAGAATGAAGTGGCAATGGGCCGGACATGTAGCCAGAATGTCAGACTCCCGATGGACATCCGAAATAATCCAATGGTATCCAAGAGGCCTAGAAAAAGACCGAAGGTACGCTGGATGGACGAAATCAGGAAACATGGCAGCATCACGTGGCATCGGCGAGCAAAGGACCGAACTGTTTGGATTCAACTTGGGGAGACCTTCATCCAGCAGTGGATCGACCCTGGTTGACAATGATGATGATGATGACATAAATTATAGAAAAAAACCGCGCAATATCAACTGCAGCAAAAATGACAATGCATAATAGTGTGCTGGTGCCCATCTTGAAGTATGGAAGTGAAACTTTGACTTGGCAGAAGTACAATAAAAGTAAGATTAATGATGTGAAGATGCACGGGTTAAGGATAATTTGCGGAGTTTATTGTATGAAAGAAGGAAAGAAGAAATTAATATATTGATAAAATGGATGTTTTAAGTAAGTTGCAGAAAGGACCTTCTAATGGTTTGGACGTGTTGAGATAATGAATAACGAAATAATGACTGAGCATTTATGTCAGAAGTGCAAGATTTGCGTGGAAGAGGTAGACCGAGGAAAACTTGGTTGGATCAAATCTGTGGCGTTATGGCACAAGCTGATATGTCCGTTTTTTTTTGTCATTTTGGGTTTATTCTCCCAATTTATAGAAAATATTTCTCAACATTTTGTGGCAACATTTGGTTTGTCAGTCGTTATCCAAAGATTTTGTGGCTACATTTGGTTTGTCAGTCATCCAAACATTTTGTGGCAACATTTGGTTTGTCAGTCATTATCCAAACAAAATATATATCATTTGGGAATACTTAAAAAATACTTATTTAATCTGTTTTTTAACAGCTTATCAAAGTTAATATTTCTTCTCTTGTAAACTAAGGTAAAACTGACTTAACATACTACGAGTACTTGTCCCATGTAATGGGTATTGAATTAAATTTATTGGTGTTGAAAATGTTGCTGGGTGACAACTGTGTCTTCGTCCTTATTATTCGAGCATTTGGATTTAAAACTACTATATTACTCGTAGATATGCCACTCGCAGTTTTTTGTTGTATATGTAAGCAATACTACAGCAAACAAAAATGTAACAATAACCTTGTCAACAAACTAAACCAATTTCTTTTCGGTTTAGTTTGTTGATAAGGTTATAGATTTGATATCAGCTTGTGCAAAAACGCCACAGAAATAGACCTAGCGAGCTTTGTGTAACATGGCAATAAGCCTGCCAGGTTCTAGCCGAGTAGACCAAGGATATAGTGTAATTGAGTCTGAGGGAAGGAGAGTTTGAGAAACAGAAGGGTCATATATGACGAGATGTATGCGTGTGTACAAGTTAAAAATTGTGTATATGTCGATTAGAAGGTGTGGAAATCTGTCACATGGCGTGATTTATATTTATGAACGTATACGCCCAACAATTAACGCGTGTTGTACAAAAATCTACATATAGTAGACTGTCGATTATCTGGGGTCGCATTAACCAGATTTTTTTATTACATTTCAAAATATAATTAAAAATGCTATAAAGAAATCGGAATTTCTTACTGCTCCAGTTAATCCGCAACCCGGACAATGGAGAGTCTACTGTATTTCCTAAATTGCATCTGAATTTTGGATCGTTTCGAACAGCTATATTCATTAAAGATGAAATTCAGCTTGAATTTTCAAAATGTATATGAGTCAGAAATGAGTCGAAAATTCCTTATAAATTCATGGTTCGGACTTGAAACGACATGAAAATTATCCATTATGACTCACCCCCATAGGAATTCAACTTGCCAGAACATGTTGGCTGGCTGTTAATGTGCAAACCTTTTTTAATCGCTTTTGTCTGTGTGAATTTGCCATAAACACCTTTAACATTGTGTTTAAATGTAAAAAGTTGCTTATCTCCGGTTAACAAAAGGCTCGTGGAAACGTTTTAACTTGGAGGCATTAAGCCTCTTTTGGAATTAAGTCCTCTGTAACTTAAAGCCTACATAATCTTGGCCACTTGTTTCTATATTTTAAAGGATTCCTTATTTCTAAGAAGATGTTTTTCAAAGACTGAATTTAACTAAAGAAAAACATCTAAAATACTACGAATTTTCGCAAAAAGATATTATTTTTTTATTGGCGTATATATTCAAAATGGAACACAACACATTATTATGCCAAGTTTTTTATATTTATTTATTAAACAAAGTAATATATGGTAGATACAAATATTTGTCAAGGCTATACCTATATATCATGTATACAAATTTATTACTTAACTTATCTTAATTATATATTATAATTTATTAACTTACTCATCTTATTTTACCATTTTGTTTTTATTATTAATACTAGCTGTACCCAGCCACGCGTTGCTGTGGCTCAGTCTGGTTAAATGGAAAAGAAAGAAAAGAGAAAGCACACGTTTCTAATATGTTTCATTTCACAATGCTTGTGGGTTTACAATCTTTTTGACGTTTTTCAGCCACTCTCAGCCTGTGGCGTTCATTCTGTTGAGAACGAAGCAGATCTGAAGCTGCAGAACGCGATCGCCGTAGATATTTATTATTTAATATTAATTCCGAAACTGTCATAACTGTCAATGAGAATTGTTTAGTTTGCGTGTGTCGCTGCAGGGGGCGCTCCCGTTATTTCGTCTGTTTTATATTCTTTTTTATATTTATTTAATATTTAATTATTTAATATTTAATTATTTATTATTTAATATTTAATATTCGAAATCAAAATGAAACTGTCAAAATTTCAAAGCAATCCTTGAAGAACTTTCAGAGATTAGAGATTTTCAATATACGAACATTTACATTTTTATTTATATAGATTATATAATGTAAATATGTTTTCATTTTTATATTTACAATTCGAAAATGTGATTTTATATTAAATAATATAAATATAATGAGTGAACAATTACATATTGGAGCATGCTGAGAAATGTTGCTATTTGGATAGTATTTTCTCAGATTATGGAAGAGTTAAGAGGAATTTTGATCGATAGGAAACAAAGTCAGTGGGGCACTAAAACATATACCTATACTCGAACTGGTCATTGTCAAAATCTTCTAAGACGATAGTTCAGAACAGTTACAACACAATATTAATTTAGTACCAACTTTGATGTATGGGAGTTAAATGTGGATGTAGAAAAAGAGTGAAATGAGCCGAATAAATGCGTCTATTAAGAATAATCTACGGAAGTATCTTAGTGGAAGACCTCGACCCAGAAATTGCAGAATTGAATGCGGCTTTTAATATTATAAAATTAAAAGCGTATTCTGCGATGATAATCTAAACATGAAACTTCGACAACGGTTAGTCAAATGCTACGTTTGGTCAATGTTATTGCATGGAGTGGAATCATGGACCCTCAAAGTTGGTAGTATGAACCGATTGGAAGCATTCGAAATGTGGATGAACCGGAGAATTCTGCGGATACCCTGGATGGATATGGTCAGCAATATAAGGGTTCTTCAAAGAGCCAAAGTTGATAGAGAGTTGCTGACTAATATTAAAATCTGAAAGGTAGACACCTATTTGGGGCATTACTTAGAGGAGCAAAGTACAAATTACTGCACCTGAATTCTGTTCGAACTGGTACCGAGATACATGCTTCTAACGGTAAACATTCTGGCTGGGGACTGGGGGTTGGGGGAGGCATGGGACAACCTCGGCGAGCAGCGGAGAGATTCTTGGTATATATGTGTTTGCCAGATGTTCACCTCGATGCACTGACTTAGAAATTTCTAGGGCCTCTAATCTGTCCAATTTATTTCCGTTACTACTGATATTTAAGAATTTGGCATCATCGATAGGAAATGTATGGTTTTCACGGTGACAATGATTAGCCATTTCAGACTAAATTAGGGTTATACCGTTACAAAAAGTGGAATAAACAGTGTTTGATAAAACAAATTACAATGTCTTTAAACTCCAAAATGTTAATGCTTTAACTATAAATAATATATAGTATGTTACATTTTCAGTTAAGTTTGAACCGAATTATCCATTTCAACGCATCATTACCTCAACAGATGATTTGAAGATGACCAAATTACAGTGTCTTCGTGGGACCAAAACTCGCCTCGGGGTCAAGAAGATAGACCACCTGGTGACGTAAGATCAGCTGGGAGTATAGATTCTGTCGAGTGAACATCATTTGTAGACATTAAAGGAACACTCCGGTCCTTTATTGTTAGCTAACCGCAACATCCATTATTATCTTTTGGTCACCATTGTTTATTTTTTGAGTCTAGTGGCGTGGAAGATCTCGTCTCTATTGATGTGGTGTGAAAGTTGTCATTTTGATTGAGCGAGTCGTGATAATCGGTCTGGGTTTGTGTTTAATGTACTCGTAATATGTTGTTTAATGTACTCGTAATATATTGTGTTTATTTGGTCGGTTAAATTATTTTTTTAAATGTGGTTTATTAATATTTTTGAACACTTAATTAGTTTTTTTTTCGCATTGATTTTGCTTAATTTATTCTAACGTCTTTTTCGTAGCGCCATTTAAATAAAAAATCATTCGAAATGAAGACTATTTTACTATATACAGTAAAATATATCATCCAAATGAACGCTGCCTTCCTATCTCACACCTTCCACTCACATTTGCACTGTATAGTGTCCTCAGTGAGATACAGGCAAGAATCTAGGGGACACGACAAATGAAAGGCAACAAACCCAGATCCTTTAAAATTGTGTGTCCGAATTAAATTACCTGTTGATTTTTTCGCAAATTATGTATATGTCATATCATGTATAAAATAAAATAAATAAAATAATTGTTTTGTAAGTCTTTCTTAATTCATTCGTTCCACATGGCCAAACCATCTCGAGTGCACTTTTTCATCTTACTCAACACATCTTAAGTTCATATTTATCACAATCCTCACTTCATTCGGTCTTGTGTTAAAACATTGTTAATTCATGTATTTTTTTAAAACGCTTTCTACAGTATATTCGGTTCTTTTTCCACGTTTATGTTTCACTCCCATACATCAAAGTTGGTACTTGTTATAAAAACATTAAAAAATAGGCGCATGGCCGCGCGGTAACGCTCTGGACTTCCATGCTGAAGGTCGTCGGTTCAAACCCTGCGCTGTGCTATTTTCATCGAACGAACAGGCACTTTTTCCGCCTAGTGTTTGAGGGTTTAAGGATACATATGACTTCGGTCATATCTATTCTTTTTTTAAGTTAATAATTCTTATCACTGTTAATTTTCACGTATTATAACCGTGCTCTTCATCTTACTCAGCACTTAATAATAATATTGCAATATATATACCATATAGCGGCGTTTAAAGAGTAAGGTCTCCTCAAGGGTGCTCTAATTCAGGAATCGACTCACTGTTTAAAGAGTAAGGTCTCCTCAAGGGTGCTCTAATTCGGGAATCGACTCACTGTTTAAAGAGTAAGGTCTCCTCAAGGGTGCTCTAATTCGGGAATCGACTCACTGTTTAAAGAGTAAGGTCTCCTCAATGGTGCTCTAATTTGGGAATCGATCACTGTTTAAAGAGTAAGGTCTCCTCAAGGGTGCTCTAATTTGGGAATCGCATCACTGTTTAAAGAGTAAGGTCTCCTCAAGGGTGCTCTAATTTGGGAATCGACTCACTGTTTAAATAGTAAGGTCTCCTCAAGGGTGCTCTAATTCGGGAATCGACTCACTGTTTAAAGAGTAAGGTCTCCTCAAGGGTGCTCTAATTCGGGAATCGACTCACTGTTATAATTAAAATTAAAATATTGCAAATTAAATATATATAAGTTGTTGTAATTTGTTTTATTGGTGGTTGTAATTTGTTTTACCGTTTATCATTGTCACAGTCTTCTATCGATGATGCCAAATTCTTACATTACTATGTGTTTACCAGATGTCCGCCTCGGTGTACTGACTTAGAAATTTCTAGGGCCTCTAATCTGTCCAATTTATTTCCCTTACTACTGACGAACATCTGGTAAACACATATATCCCAAAAATCTCTCCGCTGCTGTCCGAAATCGTCCCATGTCTCCCTCAGCCCTCAGTCCCCAACCCGAATGTCCCCAACCGTTAGAAGCGTGTATCTCGGTACCAGTTCGAACATAATTCAGTCTTGTTTGTGCTCCCCTGATGATGAGGCGAAAGTCTTGAAACCGTTAGGGTTATACCGTCACAAAAAAGGGGAATAAACAGTGTTTGATATAACAAATTACAATGTCTTTAAACCTCCACAATGTTAATAATGCCTTAACTATAAATAATATATATAAATTGAGTGTAAGTATAGAAAGGCAGTGGTTCACATTCATCCCTTATAATTAAACTAAAATAATGTGATACGTGTTTTCCTACAATTTTCGGTCGCATTTGACTATATTAAAATAATAATCGATTAATCTACTGTCCCATACAAATTGTTTCCTTCTGCTAACCCAACCGTAACGTGAACACGCCACCAATCTGAGAAACAGAGCGAGAGAATCCCGATACTATATTAACTTTTATTATTTTTATTAATCCACGTAGGTAATAATTGCGGTCGGGATGGTGTTTTCTTCCACATTCCCCTCGCAGCCGCCCTCCTGGCCGGGTCCACTTCTCCGGTGGTCCGTTGTAACCATTCGATACAGTTATTTATCATTTCGGTCCAACATTAATAAACTATAATGCTTCTTCCACCCGGCGCTATATTTCCTAATTCTTCTCTTGATCCTTTTTTGTTCTCCGTGACCTGGCCGAGTTGTTATTGTGAATCGGCTGGGGCTGCACGAGAGATACTCGTACTATTATTATAGATTACGTTTCATCGTTGATGAAATATGATTACGATGTTCTTTAGTGATTCTTGACATCTTTATATACTTGATGTTTATTGATTCATTAGTGGCAGTGTTCCCTGTATTTTATTATAAGCTCCGTGGGAAAATCGTAACTGCGCGGCGAAGTCCTAAAATTCAATTCAGCGCACTTCTATTTTTTTAATTGATAGAAACTTAGTATTATACGAGAATCGAAGGAGAAGAGTCACCGTACACAGCATCCAAGCGCTCTTTGATTTCGCTGCGCGATTTCCCTGTCAAAAACCATAATCGAATCACCGACCGATATTGCTCTTTTTCCATTTTTCTCAAATCCGCGGACACGCTCGCTTCCACACGCGGTCAAAACAAAACTACGCGTCCGATTCGGCTGAAATTTTGACAGTAGCTGTCAACGAGAATGTACTACGCGATAAAAAATTGCTCTCGCGATAGTGGTGCCATCGGGCGGTGAGGCTAAGTACTTATCGGACCGCCCTCGTACGTACATACCATCACACTTTGCCCCTTTTGATTAAGGCAAATAGGACAGGTATGAGATGAGCCCAGACCTTTTGATAATTTCAATCTTAAACGTATTTTCTTCGACATTATCCTGAGATATATAATGTAATTTCACTATATACTCGTGTATGTGTATATGTACAGTACCCGGCGGTAAGTAATACACATCGGGTTTAAGAAAGAGACTGTCGGCCATAATCGGCTAACTTCGGTTTGGTAGAGCGTCGTCTCTGTTTACACCTAATATGCTTATAAGCATATTATGTGTACACAAAACCACCCTTTCCGGATATTACAATACATACTCGTAAAATAATTCTCAATTTGAACGCGTTGTTGTATTGCATACGACTCCATTTTTATAAATGCCATACATGACACTTCTCAAATGTCACAAGCCCCGGCAAGTTCGCGACGCCATCTATGTTTTATCCAAGAATTTAAATAAAAACGCTCAATTTGAAAACCCCTTCACAACATACTTCAATGTTATCACTGATCTGTGTAACCATTATTTAAGAAAATCTCAACATGGACGAAAAGCAATAAATAACTTTCTTTTATACCCATCACAGTGTGGTCACCCAAATTAGGAAGTGTATATACATGGATATTAAATTGAATGGCCGAATATTCATTTAAAATTATCGCATACTTCATATTTTAAAATTTATTTAATGCTTCTAGTAAATTATTGATTTTACAAATAATCAAAATAATTTTATACAAGTATGCCTTGAATTCCATTGATGAAGAAAGATTCTCGCATCACGTAATGACTTGTATGACACACCATGGCCGTTATTCGTAGGCGATATTACAATATATTAAGAATGTTATTACTTTTTACACCTGGCCAACTAAAACGAGAAGTATTGTGAACCGACATCTTTATTGAAATTTAGTTTTCGTTTCTTCATATTTTGATGTTTCGTTTGTAAGATTTTTTTATATATATCTAACCTACCCGAACTAGGACAAGTGTTATCACTGTTTAAACCAACATAAAAGAGTCATAAATGGAGAATATGCGAAAAATAAATCTTTCAAAGATTTCAAGTATCTAAAAATTTGACAATCGATTTATAAGTGGAAAAGATCCTCGAAGAAAGAAGAACGTAATATTCCTTTTACGTGGCAAAGATACACACCGTTGACCTCTTGGGGTATGCGATATTGTCAGACTAGCGTATACGAGAGTGTCAGACTTTCATCGCGACACACATTTTTCGATATATAATTCACTTAAGCTACGGTTTCCTAAGAAAGCGGTTCCGTTATGTAGCGGCTGTAAAAAAACATTGTCTATGCAAACCAATGGCGTTGGTTTTCTAGAGAGCGTTGGTTGTGAGCTTAACGTCAAATAGCGATGCCGCCATTTACATGACGGCCGTCATAGCGGAGCAAACGTGTAGCGGACACCGTTTTAAAATAAAATATGAATGCAAACGTAATTTGGACCAGTGAAGATGACGAAATATTGATTGATTTTGTAAGAAATAATGAAGCTTTATATAATATGAAGAGCAAAGACTATAGAAAAGCCCAGTTAAAACAAAATATGTGGAATAATATCGGGACTACAATTGCAAACTCAGGAATGTATTATATGTATATTGTAAATTGATAAGGTTGTATTCCTGCCTTGTTGGGGGTTTATATGATTAATTATTCTAACCAAATTTAAAACAACCTAATGTTAATTCTTCCTTAAAAAAATAAAAGCCAAACTAATACTTCATAAATTCGTTCACGGAGCTGTCAGATTTGACGTTTCCAACTGACAGTTGTGGGTTCTCATTTCTGCCGTCTGGAGGCGCGCCAGGTGGATGCGACGCAAACTACTAGCGCACACGTTCATTCTCCACCGCAATACGCTCACTGACCGTTTCCGTCTATTTTTAAGTTTACATCTCTGGTAACCGTTATTACGTCCGTTTTCTTACGTCCGCAGCATCACGTCATGTTATGGCCGCTACATAACAGAATCGCTTTCTTAGGAAACCGTAGCTTTACCCAACCATAATTTGTTATATCTTTCTCTACCACGCCTTTCTCTATTAACTGTTTATTTATTTAGTTCTTCATTCAATCTTTCTACATACCTAAACGTCAGAGTGCTCTTCTTGATCTTACTTAAAACATCAGCCTTAAGATCACATTCATCCCTAAAAAAATCTTTCTGTGTTCTGTCATACACTGTCACCCCATGTATTCTTCTCAGTCACGCATTTATTCCGCTCCTTTCAGTCTTTTCGACGACCACGATTCACTTCTATCCTTTTTTTTTTTTAACCTGGCGAGTTTATTGCCATGTGGCAATCTCTTCCAACCAACCAGAAAGCTGTTTTTATAAGTATTAACCAGACTGGAATCCTATTTTAAAAATCTGGGTTCCAGCGGGGATAGAACCCGCAACCTCCGGATCGGCAGACAAGTGTCTTACCACCAGGCCACGGAGGTCGTCAAGTTGGTACTAAAATACTGTTGTGTACTATCATCTCAGCACATTTTGATACTGTCCAGTTCGCGTATATACGAGTATGTTTAAGAGCTCCGCTGATTTTATTGCCTTTCGCTACACGCTGTTCGATATCTCTCCTAATTCTTCCATCATTTGAGAAAATACTACCTGAATAGCAGAACTCCTTAACATTACCGAATTGTACTATGAAATACCTGACTTTTGATAGCGCTGTTTGGCTAGGTTACCCCAAAGTTTTGCATATTTGAGAAGTTTAGCGAAGAAAACTTCAATTCATCTCGACGTGGGAATGTTTTCCGATTGTTGCAGAATGTCCGAAAGGCCTTCTTTAAACCGCACGCATTAAGGCACAGAATGAAGCCGTTTGCATATCGGAAATTGTTTATTTATTCAAATAGCCTAAAAGCCGAATGTGTAATAACGCTATAACATATCTACATAGTTTCATAAACTTCCTAATTGATCGTTACATTAAATAACTCGCGTCTCGAGACAAGATGAATTAATTCAACAGTTTATGGTCCATTAAGCTCTCCTCGGGGAATTTTGTATCTTGGAAGCATGTTCACGTCGGACGGCTTCGCCAAGTGCGATATTAAAATGAAATAGTTGTCTGAGGACGTTCTTTGGAGACTATAGTGTCGTGCATTCATACATATATACCATCACGACGTTCCCCGTTCGGGATAGGTAGAGAGGAGAGAGCGCATCTGTAATGCGACAGGGCTTTTGCCGTTGCTGGTCCTGTGGTACGGAATCGTCTGCTTCAAAGTGTTAGAGATATGGATGGCGTGGGCATCTTTATGAAGCATTTGAAGACGACCCTTTTTGGGAGGTCTTAGCAAAATTTTGATTATTAATGAAAGCTTCACGCATACACCTAGAGCCATTAAATGTGTCACTATCACATATCGTAAGGTCTAGAAAGGTTTCTTTGTAGTTCGTTCTTCTTGATAAGTTTGCTGCGGTTTTCTTACCAAATATGTGTTTCTTAACCCTTCCTTCTCTGTGATGTGTAACTAGTACAGATTGCTTCTAAAAACTCTAATATCTCTATAAATATAATAAATACTGGGCTCATGTTTTAGGTATTCCTCCGTAATATATTTACGCACTGAATGGAAAAAAATATATTAATAATAATTAGCACTTATCGGCCACATCAGAGATATTATGTGAAAATCGGGAATAAATTCACCAATACAATCAAACGTATGCCATTGTGTGACGTAGGTATATTCATTCTAAAAAATCGCTATGGTTGAGGAAGCGACGCTATTCACGTCGCACTCTCACTACTTAGGTATATAGGAACGCAAGAAATAGAATCTCAGTTCGCAATTGTTTCTTCCTTCAAGGTATAACATACACAGTGTTAGTGTTCCGAGTCCCGTCTCAGTAGCTCGCGGGCATTCGTACGAGGTGATCTATGCGCCTTTTTTGTGAATGTCGGCCGATGTTTTTTTCACGTTTTCAGCAATAAAATTTCAATTATTATCACTTTTGCCTTCAAATTTAATTAATTTAAGCGATTGGCTATCAATATTCTTATTTTTTCGATTTTAAATTGCTCATTTTTAAATGTGTATTGAATACACAGCACCAGAACGTGCGATTTTTTTTAGCACCGGAAGGGAAAGGTTAACATATACCGATGCGGGGAAGTACCTAATCTAATGGACCCAGCCACCATCCCCCTTTCATTACACTCGATTTATAAATGTTTAATTTGTAATATTTTTAACTTATCAATTATAGTGGGGTTTAACCCAGAGTTAGAGCGCCCTTGGATGGAGTCTCTAAACGGTAGTATATAAATAGGAATTTTCTTATTATTTTCATACTGATTTTTTACACTACTTTATTTTATACTTATATTTTTTTATACTTTAAACATATTCTTTTAATTTAGTTTTATGTTAACTACTTGCATTAGGACAGGCATACGCCTAGTTAGTTAGACAGGAGAGTGTTGAACATATTAATTGCAAAAAAAAAATAGATTTTGATCTTCTTATGTTATGTAGATCGCGCTGGAAGGAGAGTTAGATTGCCCTAGATAACATCGAGGAGAAGTGGTGGGAATTGACTAAACGCATTCGCCTGGTAAAGAGGAAAAGATGCGGGCTCGAGTCCAGTTTCGTGTTATCGAGATTCGCTGAAGACGAGAGATATTTGTATAGCGCTATATTTTATCATTTTACAGCGCTTTAAGAATATATTATATTTTAGACAGATTATAAACTTACAGAAAAACATAACCACAATCAGTCGAAGACTAATTTAAATTAATTATTTAAGTTTTACTCAATGATTTGCGGTTTGATTTACTTGTGTGGAAATTACTGCATCTGAACTTGAGGCGTTTTTCCGCGTAACGTTGTAAGTTTCATTAGGCAAATAAATATGCACTGAATTAATGAATAAAATCGTGACTAAAAGTTAATTTTATTATCGCAATACTAAGTTTAGAAGCGGTATGATTACGGTTTACTTTTTTTCTTAGAGCCTACCATTTTTGTTAAGGCAAAAGCAAATTTCAGCGTTTTTCAATGTTTGCTCGCAATTAATGTTTTTTTGATAGTTGTCCTTTTTTTTACGTGATATTTTTATGTGTTGAATGAGTTAAAAGCACTGTAAATTAAAAACAATATTTTCCATTACAAAAAGGAAACAAAAAACTTGTGTTTTATTTCTTGTTTTAATGTATATTTATGTTTAAATTTTTTTTTGTACTTAAAACATCTTGTGATTTTTTTAAGCAAAGCTTTCTTAAGTTTTTCAGATCCTGTCGGTAAAATTTTAGAAATGTATTATTCTATGCTGTTGAAATGCGTGCATTGATTATAAAACGTGGGAGGTCAATGTATGAAAATGTTTTCACTAAGATAAAGAAGAACAGTCCAAAATAGTTCCAAGTATGTAGAACGGATGAATTAAGAAATACTAACGAAACAAATATAGAGTGTAAAAGTGAGTGAACGGCGCAGTAGAGGAAGACCAAGGAAAGTATGATTGGTTCAAGTTAATCATATTTTGAAAGAAAGAAACTTAAAAAGTGAGAGAACTAGTAGGATTTGTACGAGGAGGTGTAAGGATGTAGAGGAGGCGAAGATGTGATGGTATGCATTTATGTATTTAAACTGTTTAAAGCATCTGAGGTCTCAACAAGTAATTTATTCAAGTTACAAATAAATTAAGGTAATTTATATTATTTGGACAATGATTATTATAAAAGCACGTTTTTTTATTTATTTTTATAGTAGATTTAGCGCCCTTGAGGATAGTTTCGTTTCTAAATGGCGCTTTGTCTTTGAACGAAACGCGTATAGGCAGGCAGGCGTTCATACACACTTGACGAGTATATCAAGAGTTCACAAAGTGGTCGATATCGATTTGATTTTTGTAGGGGTTGATAGTTTCAATAAAAAAATTGGCGGTCGACGACAGCTAAAATAGACCCCCTTACTACTGCTATTTGTTTGTTATTTAGCGGAATGTCCTTGAAGGACGCGCTGATGATTTTGATTGTTTGGTATTTAAATAAAATACGTCAATTAGCAATGCGGAAGCAGAGAGTGAATGAATCAATGAATAATAAATAGTGATTAATGATGCTTTATTTATCGGTAAGTAGGTATTTATACATTTCAGAACGGGCGCGGGAGTGCGCCCGCAATATATTTTTATCTCGCTTCTGTGCGTGCAGAGATGGTCGATTGAAATATTGCAGACATCGCAATTAGTGTTGTGGGTAGACGATTTGTTTGCGAAAACGGCGAGACAGCGTGATGCGTTCTCTTTCTACTGTGGAATGTATCGTAAATAGTATTTGCGGGTAAACAATTTCAATGTTTTGGTATGCGACCTTTGGACATATCCAAAGGTCGTTTCGTCGGTCGTTGACCGTGTATGTTGACAATATTTCAGCGACGACAGTAGTTCCTACAGTTACTTCAAAATATCTATGATTCCAATAGGTACCTAATTAAGAATATTTGTCAATATATATAATTATTTTGAATTTGCATATTTATTGTATGAATGTCAAAAATAAAAAAAAACTCTGCTCGTATTTTTTTTACTTAAATTTTCGTCAGCGCAGATTTTTAATATTAAACGTTGCACAAGATAATGCAATGCATAATCCGTAGTCCTTTTATCTTTTTGAATCCTTAATTACAAGTGACTAAAATGAAAAGTTTGATATCTAGTGAAATATTTAATATCGAATACTGTACAAACTTATTAATTTGAGTAAGTGAAGTAAATTACTAGGGGGTCGACGGTTTTAAAAGTTTTTTGTAAAGGGGTTTGCGTCCGAAAATAGTTTAGGAACTCTTGCTTTATATGAACGACAAACAATGTCCATATAGGCGCAAATGTAACGTTTCGTTGTTCTATGTTATTCCCAATTTCTTTAGGTTAATTAAAAAAAAACAAGTGAGCCCAGAGTGAACTTGTTTGAACGGTACTGATAGGGTTTGTAAGTATTATATGTGAATGAATTGTACTTGCTCTCACATTTTGGGTTAAAAAAATTTACATTTTTTTAACAGCACAGTAATTATAAAATATATTATTCAACAGTCAATGTGTTAATTATTATAATTCTAGTCGAGTGTAGTTTTGCAATATAATAGTTTCATTATAGGGACACTTGTTGACAGTTAACCTGAGGTGGAATACTGCCCTCATAAGCAAAAACGCAGCTAATGGCAAAAGTTAAGTTTTGAGAAAACTGGACTTTTATGTTTTTCATTGCTGCTTAAAAATGTCGTGATTCATAAACAAAAAAGCAGTAAAATGTGATTCATAAGCAAAAACGCAACAAACGCACAGGCACTTGCTGTCTTTTTGCTTATGAATCACATTTTATTGTTTTTTTGCTTAGAAAAACCTAGTATTTTGTAAAATAAAAAAAGACATTATGTCGATTTTTGTGTTGAAATAAACGATTTTCTGCATATTTTTTTATGGATTATGGTTCAGAATTTGATATGGAATATTGCCTCATACTTAGTTAAATTTCTGATTTTTTCCCGTTAGCTGCGTTTTTGCTTATGACGGCAGTATATGTTGGTTTACTTTTTTTTTTTTTGATGTCCTTGCGGTCGGGCTCGCCCTACATTAGTGGGGTGTATATCTTGGCCGGGGGAACGTTGTGGGATGAGCCCGGACCTTTTAATGTCTTCTCTCTAAAATCCATTTTTTGCAGTTTATTTTGAGATATATGCGCGATTTCGGAACGAATTTATTATATATATCTACACGTTGTGTTGCTGTCAAGGAACCTTTATTTATTTGTTTGAATTAATCTGAGATGGTATTTGTGTATATTGAATACATTATGTACATACTATGTTGCTATCAATAAACCTATTTTTATTTATATATTTAAATCCTGTTTTAGAATATTGACAACCACTGTCCCAGACTAAACACGTGAGAGACCACACGCGTGTCGCTAGTTCATCTGACCAAATTACCTGTCGCCCAGGTGCGACAGAGACGGCACTAACTTGCATAAGACGACAGAGACAACACCATTTCGTCTCTGTTGAAATAAAAAGAGAAAGAAGGCCAAATATGCAGTGATAAAGGGAGCCGACAAGAATAGATATAACCATTAAAACTTGTAGAAACAATTGAACGGAGATATTCAAAAATACTCCAAATATATATATTTTTTTAATTTATTAAAATATTTATTTATTTAGTTAAAATCTAATTACGAGGCGTATCCAGAAAGTAAGTGTACTGAATTTTTGTAGGTTACATTTTTTTTTATTTCAACAAAAAAATTACGTGGTTACCGTAGTACATATGTAAGCTATTTTTCGACATAGTCGCCATTCCTCTCAATGCAGGTGGTGAAGCGGGGTATCAACTTTTTGATGCCTTCCTCGAAGTAGTTTCCCGCCAACCCCTCCGTCCACTTCTCCACCTCCTCCTTTACCTCCTCGTCGGTTGAAAACCTTTTTCCACCCATGTGCAGCTTCAGGGAGGTAAAGAGATAGTAATCTGAAGGTGCTAGATCAGGGGAATGCGCGGGATGGTTCAGGACATCCCATTTAAACGAGGCGAGCAGTTCCTTCGTGGCGTTGGCCGTGTGTGGTCTGGCATTGTCGTGCAGCAGGCAGACTCCCTTTGTCAGCATGCCTCTCCTCTTGTTCTGAATCGCCCTCCGCAATTTTTTTAGGGTCTCACAGTATCTTGCAGAGTTGATGGTCTCCCCTTGAGGCATATATTCAATTAAAATTTTGCCTTGACAGTCCCAAAACACGGATGCCATGATTTTCTTGGCTGAAATTGTGGTTTTGAACTTTTTGGCGGAGTGTGAAGAGGTGTGACGCCACTATTGAGACTGCCTTTTGGTTTCAGGCGTGTAGTGTACAACCCAAGTTTCATCTCCAGTAACGATGGAGCCGAGAAATTCATCTCCATGGAGTTTGCAGCGCCTCAAAAACTCTTGCCCGGCATTCTTTATTTCGCATTTGGCGGGAGATTGGATTGACATTTTTCACAAAACGTGTTGTCGCGTCGACACTTCTCAACGTACTGACCTCGAACCGGTCTCGTTGCGGAGGGGAAGGGTCAGGCTACACGGAAGTGTAGCCAACATGTCGAAAATAAAATCCATCCGGTCGTGAGAGCCTCAATACACTTACTTTCTGGATACGCCTAGGATATAACAATCTGACTGTCTGCAAACTCTTCCAATTAACTAGCCATAAATAAATACAGGAATTTACAGTTACACATACATACATACATACATACTATCACGATAATGAGTTTGCTGGTGTGCAACAGCACACTAACTTAACCTCTTCATACCTGAATTAAATGTAAGGTTTTAAAATAAATAGTTGTGAATTTATTATTTACACTAAATGCAACATTATGTCGTATTAGTTTAGATAGATGGCGCCCAAAACGTAAATCGGTAATACAGTATCCTACACTTCGTTTATAGTTTTGAAGATAAATATTCCACAAAGTGCATATAAACTCTATGTTCATTATAATGTACTCAAGTTCTGAAGAGGTTGCACCTCCCCACTATAATGTGTATCTATCTTGTTAAAAAAATGCTAAACAGATGAATTGTATTAGGTAACATTGAATACCCTGCGCGCTCCCCAGACCTTACGCCAACAATTTGAACATTTGCGATAACGAAAAGAAGTCTTCGTTTGTCTTCTTTAATTTGGGGTTTTAAAATTAGATATGGCCATATAAATAATCATCATCATCAAGCTGTCGTGTATCTCATGACTGAGCATCGTGACTTCCATGATAGCCTCTGACGACTCCTTTCCATCCATCCCTGCACGTGGCTCGAATGGCGTTTGTTAAGGCCTCGGCCACACTGGAAGGAGCCTCGCTTGATGCTTAGAGCTATGTTGCGAGTTAGGCGACATATCCTAGCGAACCAACGTATCGCATACTATCGCAGTGGCCACATTGCATGACGATTAGTCATAGAGTGAATCTCCTAGCGAACAGAACGTGTTGGTTAATTTACAAGATGGCGGAAGTTTTAATGACAGCTGTGTATAAAAGGGAGCCTTTGTGGAACCCATCGAGCAAATTATACAAAAATGTACCTGTAATAAAATCACTTTGGAATGAAGTTGCACAGAAAGTAAATAAAGATGGTAAGTTATAATGAAATTGGTTAGTTTTGAGAGTGACATCGTGTGTTGACTCAACCGCTCCCAACTGTCAAATGAATTTGTGCGTAACACTTTGGTGTGGCCAGGCATGAAGTCACCTAGTATATGAGTCACGTAAAATCTACCTTAGCACCTAACGAAGCATTTTGGTGTGGCCTCGGCCTAAGGGTAGTCTAGTTGCGTCTCTCGCTAGGTCGGTCCAACGCAATGGGATTCTTCCTAATGTGCGTCGTCTTTCTACGCCTCCAATACCAACAACCCTCAACAACCCGCCACGAGCAATGTGCCCAAAGATATGAGGACTCGTCGAAGGCATAAATTGTCAACAATACTGAATTTATAATCAAACTGTGTATACATTTTTTTGGAACACCCTGTACTACATTTATACGAGTTGGTTCGCCCTATCATAGCTTGGTTTTTGATGCAGAAATACACCATAAACTGAGAGATAGAGATATGCGGTTGGGTGTAAGATAGAAAAGGAAGAATTACAAAAATGCGCGACTCTGGTGAGGGGTGGCCAATGGCGCCGGAGAGGTACGAACTGACCTTTTTGTTTGTCAAACGCAGCATTTTTTTTGTAAAGGAATTTCTTTGATGTAAAGGCTACAGGCGTACCCCGCTTACTCACTGCAGGCGACATATTTGGATACGTTAAGTTTAATTCTTTATTTTTTTCATCTCGACACAGCTATATGCATTTTACTTGTTGGGCGTATTTTAAAGAGGACATTTTTGGTAGAGGGATACCAAGAAAAGTGTGGTTGAATCAAGTGAAGGGTATTTTAAAAGAAGAAAATGTAAAAGAAAAGAAATCGTAGAAGTTGTGTGAGAATGATGAAGAACAGACGAAAATGTGTGATTCTGGCGCTCTCTCTTCTGCTCATCCTGACACATGAAAGGTTACAATAAAAACGCTGCAATTGTGATATATTATATTTAATTTACGACACAACAGTGTCTTTTACAAACGCACAGAAGACAAGTTAATACCAATACTTAAAATTATTAAAAAAAAATACATAACTACCCTTAACTAACATTTAGATACAAAAAAACAGTAGTAATAACACCAAAGTAATTTATAAGTCATTGTTTAAAAAACAGTAGTAATAACAACAAAGTAATTTATAAGTCATTGTTTAAAAAAACAGTAGTAATAACAACTAAGTAATTTATAAGTCATGGTTTAAAAATATTTTATTTTAATATATGTTTAATATTTATATAGGTATCCATAATTCAGGAACAAAATATGATTGTTTATAACTTTCATTCTGAGATTGTTTCTAGATTTAGAAAAGGCGAAGGATTTGTCTCGAGATAAAAAAGTCGGGCACTGTCTCCTCTTTGCCTACTCCGACAGATGTGTATGTAAAAAAAATAAGCAGTGATTTCTTTATGATTGATAAATGAAAAAATATTATAAAAAAAAAACAAATTAAAAATAAATTTAAAGCGATTATCATAAAAAAATAATACAGAACATACAAGTATGGACATGTGTGTGATATTTACACACGTCGAAACTAGCATAAAATCATCAAATATATGTTACTAACGTAATACGGGACTGTGGACATGCGGCAGCACGCAATTTTTTTTTTAAATAACGCTAAACGAAGTAGTCGTGTTTTTATGGTTCAGACCTTTTTGTATGGGATATACGCAGGGGTTGCTTGCACTGCACCCCTATAGTGATGGATTATCGACGTTTTTCTACCTGATTATCATGCATTTGGGAGCGGTCAAGGTGGCGTTGTTCACATCCGATACGTGGCAATTTTAGCGCCTGGAACATGTGGTTAGGATGCCTTTTATTATCGCATTATGCCCATCGAATTTCAGGTCTAAATTACCAAGAATTTTATTACGTATTGTTCTAAATTATGCGTAATTTTTTTTTCTTCTTTTCATGAAATGTTTTTCGTTTATTTTATGATTTGACGACCTCCGTGGCTTCGTTGGTAAGACAAGACGCATGTCTTCTGTCGCCGGGGGTTGTGGGTTCGAATCTATGTAACATTTTTTTAAAATTTTCCAGTCTGATTTTCACTTTAGGGTGTTTTTAACATCTTTCTGGTTGGTTAAAATATATTACCACATGGCAATAAACCCGCCAAATTTTACTATTAACAAAGAAAATGTAATACATTTATTTGATACCATTGTTTGACTGAAAACGGAATCAAGTGAAAAAGAGTGCGTGGAAACTTAAGACTGATGTGTTGAGTAAGATGAAATAGAGCGCTCTGAGGTGGTTTGGCCATGTGGAACAAAGAATGAATAAATATTTAAAAAAAAAAAACAAATAGAGTGTGAATGTGAGTGGAAGGCGTGTGAGAGGAGTACCGAGTTGAGTTTAGTTGGATACAATTAATGGTGTTTTGAAGGAAGTAAACGTAGAAAGTCAGAGAACTCGTAAAAGTAGTAGTTTGAGAAGGTGTATGGACGTGGAAGAGGCTAATGATGTTTGTCGAGATAGAAAGGTTTGACGCTCATTCCTCTTTGCCTACCCCGACAGGGATATGCCGTTATGGTAAGTATTACAAAATGTGTGAAAGAATGGTTTATTGTAAATATGCAAAAATTGTGATGTGATCCCTATCTGTTTTTTTAATGTTTGGTTATGATTTTAAACTTCTGATGATTGAATTTTGCAGTACATTTTGGGTATACAAGTACATTTTGGGTATAGAAGTACATTTTGGGTATACAAGTAAATTTTGGGTATGCAAGTACATTTTGGGTATACAAGTACATTTTGGGTATAGAAGTACATTTTGGGTATACAAGTACATTTTGGGTATTGAAGTACATTTTGGGTATACAAGTACATTTTGTTTCTGTATTACGTTTTATGGCATCGTGGTGATCGAAAATCACTCTAAGGTTGCCTACGTTTTAATGTAACATCTCTTTAATACAGGGATATCCAAACTAGGGCCCGCGGATACTTTTAAAAATATTCCCTATGTACGAGTATGTCACGTATAAAATACATCCAAATATAATTCATAACAATTTTTATTACAAAAAAATAGCTTTAGAAGATGCAAACTTTTCAAGCAAACATACAATTTATTAGTTTATTTATATATTGCAATTATTAGAATTAAAATCGTTGTTAATAATCCGGCTCACTTAACAATTCCAATAATGTTATATGGCTCTATTTTTTAAAGTTTGAGGACGATGAAGGATAAAATAACAATAATTTATTTATTTTATTTATTATTACACATGACAAGAAATATACACAATTTGAGAAAAACAACAGATAATTTGATTTGGACATACAATTTTAATGTATCTGGGTTTGTTGCCTTTCATTTGTCGTATCCCCAGTAAACTAGGCTTTTGCCTGTGTCTCACTGAGGATATTTAGCATGAGAAAAATAAATCGATACTTCTTTCCGATTTTTGATTACACAAAAACAAAACCCCGCTGCACGCTCTCACCAACCTGACAAACGGTGACACTCAACTACAACTGGAAACATCTTGCGAAATTCAACTCCTCACACATCATCACTCCAGAAAGACCAAAAATATTCATCCCACACTATACCGCACACAATCATAAGAATAAAAATAAAAACAAAATTAAAACAAAAAAAAAAAAAAACACCGAAACACATATAAAAAAACAACCAAAATTAAAACAACAAGAAGAAACCCATACTCACGAGCTTACATAAATCCCTTCCACTCGTCATTCATCCTGAAAACCCAAGTACTCAAAATCCTGTCGCAATAAAAATAATGCTATGGAGATGTGTGCTCTAAGAAAAAAATGTGGATTGTTAATGTATTAAAGGTGTCAAGAAGATACTATAAATGATTGTATGGATAAAATAGATGTTTTAAGTAACATTAAGAAACGAGCTTTAAGATGATTTGAACATGTGTAGAGAATAAATGATGAATAAGCGAGTATACCAGTTAGAAATGCGGGGTGTGTGTGGAAGATGGTAGACCGAGGATAACATGGCTGGATCAAATAAACCAGATTTCCAAACAAGACACAGTGAAAAATACGAATAATTGAAGATTGTGCACGACGAAATGTATGACTGTGGAGGAGGCGAAAGTTGAGTGATTGGATAGAAAATTGAGTGATTGGATAGAAAGTTGAGTGATTGGATAGAAAATTGAGTGATTGGATAGAAAGTTGAGTGATTTGATAGAAAATAAAGTTTTTGTGATGTGTCTGCATATCCCGCAAGGGAGACGACGTGATGGTGTGTGTCAGAAGACATCAGACTTTAAACTATTTCCTGGTATCTTAATATTGTTATATTCTTTATCCGTCCGCATTTTATCGGGCTAGTTTCTTAACACTCCTTTTGTGACTTGATTTTATTATAATGGTATGCAAATGCAGCCGGTTCATTTTCTATGAATTAAGAGCAAATACTCGTTATATCTTTATTCGCCATTTTGCCGACGGATTAGCATTTTAAGTAGATTGCGATAGTCGTATGTACGTATGTCTGTCGGCCTGCGGTCATATCACTTGAATGTTGCCTCACGCTTGTTATTGTCATTGCTTTTTTTTCTTGTCGGATGTGAGAGCATTATAAAGGTAAATAAATACTAATAAATATATACTAGCAACGTAGTATGTACATATATAAAATACGAGTACACTTCAAAATCGCACATACATGTACGAGTATATCTCAAGATAAATAGCAGAATATACATTTAAGAGAGAAACTATCAAAATATCTGGGCTCATCTCATAACACCCCCCTCTGGTCGATATACACCCCATCAATATACGGCGAGTGTGGCCGCGAGGACATAAGATGTTTTTCAGCCCAAACTCTTGTACATATAGATTAAGAAAAAAAAAATAGCAGAAAAAAATAAAATAAAGTTCTCACACCTCAGAGTAACTGTCAGCGAAAAACGAGAAAAGTCTGATAGGAGTTTTATCAAAATAAATACACTAATAGAAAATGATGTTCATGCATACAAACCACTAGACGAAAATGATGTTCGTACATACATACCACTAGACGAAAATGATGTTCGTACATACATACCACAATAAGAAAATGATGTTCGTACATACATACCACAATAAGAAAATGATGTTTGTACATACATACCACAATAAGAAAATGATGTTCGTACATACATACCACAATAAGAAAATGATGTTTGTACATACATAACACAATAAGAAAATGATGTTCGTACATACATACCACAATAAGAAAATGATGTTCGTACATACATACCACAATAAGAAAATGATGTTCGTACATACATACCACAATTAGAAAATGATGTTCGTACATACATACCACAATACGAAAACGATGTTCGTACATACATTTTTTATTATTATCACACCACCTTCCTTGCAAGTAGTATAGTCGATTTCGACCATTAAAAATTAATTTAGTTCAGTTCGTAAATAGAAATAAATTATGATTGCACTAGTTTTCATTGAGCGAGCATAGTTCGAACTCTTCACTCAGTGAGAATGAGCCTCTTAATACCAAACATATATTTCATTATGATCATGAACTGTTTGCTATTCAAATAATAAAAATATATTTTTTTACTAAGTATTTCGAAAATAAATTAAACCCGACTCGAGCGAGAAGAACAAGTTTGCTCTCGTTATCAGGGTCACAGAAGGAGCCGCCGGTTTATCTTGTGAATACCGTTGTATCGCCATTCCTCTTTATCAGCCCGTTCACGCCGTGCCCAAACATTTACCCATGCCACACTAAACAATAGCCGGCCGCTTGTTTCTCGTTCATTGTTTTACCCTTATAGTGCCCTGGTTGTGCAATTTAAATAGTTGTCATCATCACCGTCGCGCCATATCTTCTATTGGCGTAGGCAGTGAGAATATATCTCCACTTCATTTTGTCCTGGCACACGTGTTTCGTTTCTTCCTCGTCTACTTTCCTAATACACGTATATTAAGATTTTTAATTCTTTCAGTATTTTATTGGTTTGTTTCCGCCACTTTTTTTTAGGTCTTCTATAAGTATTATTTATTTATTTTATTTATTTATTTATTATTACACATGACAAGAAATATACACAATTTGAGAAATAAACAACAGGTAATTTGATTTGGACATACAATTTTAATGGATCTGGGTTTGTTGCCTTTCATTTGTCGTATCCCCAGTAAACTAGGCTTTTGCCTGTATCTCACTGAGGATATTTAGCATGAAAAAATAAATCGATACTTCTTTCCGATTTTTGATTACACAAAAACAAAACCCCGTTGCACGCTCTCATCAACCTGACAAACAGTGACACTCAACTACAACTGGAAACATCTTGCGAAATTCAACTCCTCACACATTATCACTCCAGAAAGAACAAAAATATTCATCCCACAATATACCGCACACAATCATAAGAATAAAAATTAAAACAAAATTAAAACAAAAAAAAAATACATAGAGACACAAATACAAAAACAACCAAAATTAAAACAACAAGAAGAGACCCACACTCACGAGCTCACATAAATCCTTTCCACTCGTCATTCATCCTGAAAGCCCAAGTACTCAAAATCCTGTCGCAATAACAACCACGCTCCGATCGACTGTCTAAATGGTTTTCCTACCTTTACTTTTATTGAAGTCGGCACGCCATTGTATGTAATGGGAGCCAAATAAGCATATTGCCTTTGGGCAAAGGAGGTTTCATTATTCATGAAGATGTCTTGAGTAAGATGAATTATTATTCATTCATTATTCATGTCTTGAGTAAGATGAAGAAAAGCACGCTGAGATGATTTGGGCATGTATAACAAATTAATGAAGAAATACTTACAAAACTAGTATTATGTGGGAAATGTGGCAGAGAAAGATCAAGGAAGGATGGTTGTATAAATTGCATGATATTTTGAAAGAATGAAACGTAGAAAGTCAGAGAAGTTGTAAGAGTTGTATGATAAGGGCTCAAAATGTGAAAGAGACGAAGGGTGTTTGGCGAGATAGGAAAATCTGGCGCTCTTTCCCCCCTGCCTACCCTGACGAGTAAATGCTGTGATAGTATAATTCATTATTCATTTTTTCGACATTATCGAACCATCTCGATTCTCCTTTCTTCATTTAAAGTACTGAGTCTTTCCATTACATTCCTTTCTAATGTCTTCATTCCTTTATTCTGTAATCCACTGTTTTCTACACATTCTACACTACCAACGCCCGATTATTTCTTTTTTTGTCTTGTTTCCCTCACATATCCTTATTATATGATCAAGCTAGATTTGTTTGTCACGAAATGCTCCGATTGTTAAACTCTTTGTATAAATCACCATTCACTCTATTGCCTGTTGCTGTTGTTATTTTAATTTGCTTCCAAGATACAAAATTTACGTCGTTTAAATTTTTTGGTTGCATTAACCTTGCATGATACAGAAAGATCTAAGTTTACACGTATGTTATCCAATCTATTGGCACAATCAAGATGATATTCAGGAGTGACGTAATTTATTTCGGGAGTAGATTTAACGAAAAATCAAATAATATATATTTATTTCCCGAGCTTTTACAATATGAACCTCATTTTTTTGGTTTCAATTTACCTTTTAATAATAATAATAAAATGACAATTTATGTAGCGCTGTTTAGAGGGCTGACTCTCCTCACTCGGGATTCGAACCCACTATTATTGACAGATAAAAAATATTACATAAAAAAAAAAATGAGTGCAAGGATAGAAAGGTCGTGACTGCGGCCATTAGATTAACAACTTTCTTGCATATGTTAAGAAAAACATATTGAGTAAGAAAACCGGAGAAAACTCAGAAAGGAAAACGAACTACAAAGACACCTTTTAAGATCTTCTGGTTTGTGATGGTAACACATTCGGCTTTAGGTGGATTATAGTATATGTACAGTACCCGGCGGTAAGTAATACACATCGGGCTTAAGAAAGAGACTGTCGGCCATAATCGGTTAACTTCGGCTTTGTAGAACGTCGTCTCTGTCGCATTATGCGCTAACAGGTATCTAGAAAGAGCTAAACGACTGACAAATCGCGACGGAGCACGAGTATGAATGATAGAGACGATGCTCTACAAAGCTGAACTTTGCCGATTATGGCCGACAGTCTCTTTCTTAAGCCTGATGTGTATTACTTGCCGCCGGGCATTTGTATGTGATGTTCATTTATCATCATAGATTTTTATAAAATCTCCCAAAAAGGTTGTCTTTAAGTACTTCCTAAAGCGACACAAGGCAGTCGAAAATCATAAATAAAGATTATTAATTAATAAAAAAATACGCAATCACATGTTGCTGTAACACAATTATCACGTTAAAATAACAAAAAACACTCTGTTATCGACTAAAATCAATCAAGAAAAAAATACTGTAAATACAATGGAATATTCTGCCGTCATAAGCAAAAACGCAGCTAACGGGAAAAAATCAGAAATTTAACTAAGTACTATATGAGGCAATATTCCATATCAAATTCTGAACCATAATCCATAAAAATACAGAAAACCATTTATTCCAATACAAAAATCGACATAATTTATTTTTTAACTTTACAAAATACTAGGTTTTTCTAAGCAAAAAAGCAGAAAAATGTGATTCATAAGAAAAAAGACAGCAAGTGCCTGTGCGTTTTTGCTTATGAATCACATTTTACTGTTTTTTTGTTTATGAATCACGACATTTTTAAGCAGCAATGAAAAATATAAAAGTACAGTTTTCTCAAAACTTAACTTTTGCCATTAGCTGCGTTTTTGCTTATGAGGGACAGTATTGTGCACAGCTTCAGGGATACGCAAATAGCCATATTTAATATATCACAATTTATGTTATTATTAGATAACAACGTATACTTATTTATCAACACTCAAAGGGTTATGGAAGTTCTCAAGTGTTAGCACTTCTTTGATATCAGTCCTAACTCATGATCGCCTGGTAGGATCTTTCGACTTACAGAACTTCCTCAAGAATAAGAACCCATCTCTCCCTTCCTTCTGCCGGTCCATGTGTATTATTGTTACCAACAAGTACAAGAGACACGCCGACATTTGTCTCCAACAATATTATATCTTCTTATCGCCATTTACACTTGGGTGCCTTCTTGTTTGTTTCGGCAGTTTCTGAAACCGGCGGTAACTTCAAGCAAGAGTTGCTCGGTAAACAAGACATGTTTACAGCTCATATTAAATTATTAAGTTCCGACTTTAGTTCACATTTTGGGCGTAGTGTTTTTGCCGCTTTCATTTAATTAAATAAATGTAACAAAGTTTTCAATAGGTCTGTTCAACTTGAAACCTAACTAAGGACACATTTCTTCAAATATCTTGGCTCAATCATTATAACTGATAAGGAGGTGCTCCAGGATGTAAAAAAGCAGTATTAAATTTAGCTGGAATATATTGAGAGAAACAACGGGGGTTGTGTGTGTCTGAAGGCTACTAATAAAATTTAAGAGCAATACCTATAACAGTGATCAGGCTCGCTGTACAACACGGAGCCGCGTGTTGGTCTTTAAAGAAAAAAGAATCGCGGAGATGCGTATGCTACGGTGGTCTCTGGGCGTTACTAGATTGGGTAAGATCCGAAATGAACGAATTAAAGTGGCACCAGTAATAGAGAAGCACGACTACACTGGTATGGGCACGTGCAACGGCGGGATGAAAGGTCTACGCTAAAAGACAGCCACGAATTGTGAAATCCCAAATAGACGCAGAAGGAGACCCAAAAAAAGCTTTTATAAGAAAGAGGAGATGACGAGACTCAGACTACCACCGAGTGATTGGCGAGATCGGGAGAGATGAAGGAAGAAGGTCCAAACAGCCGAATCCAAATGGACGGGACAATGCAAGGGAAAAGAAGAAGGTACAACTTGCAAACGAACTTATGAATTTTAATAAGACTTAAACGAAATGCAACAGATAAGTACAATAAATAAAATAATCTGTCGGGTATGGACTCGAAGAGAACTAAATATAACATAACTCACCTTGTGAACATTTTCACGTAAGAAAAATGAAATGAAATTAGGAATAAACGAGTTCAAAAGTTGTTAAAATAACGATTATTCAGAATTCAGTTGATTGAGAAAAACATTCGTTTGATATTATCGATCGTGATTTGCGGGTTCTACACACAATTCTCGATTTTCCTTTCCTCTCCACCATCCCCTCCTTTCCTCTCCACCATCCCCTCCTTTCCTCTCCACCATCCCCTCCTTTTTTCCGCTGATTGATGATATTTCACTTTTTTTATAATGTACATTGTTCAGGAATTTTGTACAAGTGAATAATTAATTATTTGATTAATTTTAGCGACTGTGTAATTTGCTTTTGTTTGGTTGATTGAAAAAGATTGATACCATGTAAAAAGCACGCCAGGTTATTCAAAAATTATGTGTTTAATAAATAAACGTATGGTATGAGAAAATATTATCAAGACTATTAGGAATTTCCTGGAGAGACCGCATCACAAATGATGAGGTTCTCCAACGAATCGAAGGAGGAAGGCACCTGCTCAGGATCCTGTCCGAAAGGCGTGCAAGATGGATCGGTCATATAATACGACAAGAGGGCCTCTTGCATGCCATAATGGAGGGTATGACCGAGGGGACAAACTCTAGGGGACGCCCACGCCGAGAGTACCTGGAGGACCTGTTGGTGGACGTGCGCTGCTCAACATATACAGACTTAAAGAGAGCCGCACAGGACAGGGGGGAATGGAGGAGAAGAGTTCAAATTGCTGCAAACCAGTCTTAGGACTGCAACCACGGAAGGAATGAGAAAATTGGGAACAGCTAGAAAAACGTGCAATCAACTACTAAAAGAGGGAAGAGTGAAAAATATTTATAATAGGAGAGAATACGTAACGAGGTGTATTAACGTGGCAGACGCGAAATAAATGTGATGGGGTTATAATAAAGTGGAAATAAGTTTTCTCTGCCTATCCCAATAGAAACATGGTGTAATCGTGATTTATTCATTTTATTAATTTACGACATAAATCTTTTACTAACAGATGTAAATAAGACAAGTTACAGTATCCGGCGGTAAGTAATACACATCTGGCTAAGAAAGATACTGTCGGCCATAATCGGCTAACTTAGGCTTTGTAGAGCGTCGTCTCTGTCATTCATACACGTGTTCTGTCGCGTCGTCGCGTACCGGACTGTTAGCGCGTCGTGCGACAGAGACGACGCTCTACAAAGCCATGTGTATTAATTACCGCCGGGTACTGTACAAATGCTTATTGGCAAAATTACAAAACGGCGTCTTAAACAAACATACTTATACAAAAAATGAATAATAACCAAGGATTGTTTGATTGACCTGTATATCATATAAAATAATGATGAAATATATTTAAATTCAGTATACGAGCCAACAATATTTTTGTTAGTTTTTTGTTTATTCGTTTCGCGTGCCCCTTGACTTTGTTTTTCTTATCGCTTCGTTCTATGTATGTATATTGCGAAATATTACTAAATTTAGCCAAGCAGACTTACATTACAGTGGAACACATTTTATAGGGGAAAAGTTGTTAGATTGAATTGTTTCATGGCTACGTGAGTCGAAGCTTGCTAATAAGTTAGATTGAATTGTTTCATGTATACGTGAGTTAAAGCTTGCTGATAAGTTGTAAGATTGAATTGTTTCATGTATACGTGAGTCGAAGCTTGCTAATAAGTTGTTAGATTGAATTGTTTCATGGATACGTGAGTCGAAGCTTGCTAATAAGTTGTTAGATTGAATTGTTTCATGGATACGTGAGTCGAAGTTTGCTAATAAGTTGTTAGACTGAATTGTTTCATGTATACCATACGTGAGTCGAAGCTTGCTAATAAGTTGTTAGATTGAATTGTTTCATGTATACGTGAGTCGAAGCTTGCTAATAAGTTGTTAGATTGAATTGTTTCATGGATACGTGAGTCGAAGTTTGCTAATAAGTTGTTAGACTGAATTGTTTCATGTATACCATACGTGAGTCGAAGCTTGCTAATAAGTTGTTACATTGAATTGTTTCATGTATACGTGAGTCGAAGCTTGCTAATAAGTTGTTAGATTGAATTGTTTCATGGATACGTGAGTCGAAGTTTGCTAATAAGTTGTTAGATTGAATTGTTTCATGTATACCATACGTGAGTCGAAGCTTGCTGATAAGTTGTTAGATTGAATTGTTTCATGTATACGTGAGTCGAAGCTTGCTAATAAGAAGGCTGGTATTATTTTAACGAGCATTACTACAAGTTTAAATCATTGGAACAAGTAAAGTACTTAGATTTGTTATTGATAGTACAATGCTTACATAGAACAAGAATAATTGGATTTATCGAGAATTTTAATGGATATATGTTAAAAATGTATCAAACACATGGGCTCACTTGTAGCAACAGATGCAAGTTGCTTTGCAGCATCAAAACATTCTACATATCGATGCAGCTTTATTCAACTTCAGAGGGAAAGTGTTGTCCTTATGTGTTATGTTTATGCAGTCAAATCTCGTTATAACGAGCTTCTAGGGAACTATTAAGTCATTTCGTTTTACTAAAAATTCCTTATAACGAAACTGGAAGAAAACATGTATGTTTATTCGCATATAAGTATGTTTTATTAATGATCGCAATACATATAACATATTTACGTATACACTGCATGCATATTTAAATATTATGTTTATAAAGTTACCCGTTCTCTTTTATTGGGTCGCAACAATATTTTTCTTCTGCCCCGTGCTTATTTTTCCCAAAATTTCCATTTTTTTCTTTCAAAGTCGTCGTCGTTTTTCGCTACTTTTATCCATTTTAAGAGTGGAGAAATTCAAAAGTTTATAACATCACGATAGTATGCGCGTCGCCCCCGCGACGATTAATAAAACACTGATGACTTAATGACAACGACTTACTCTCCTGCGGCTGTAAAAACAATCGCGACATTCCGATAGAGACCGAAATTAGACGACCTAAACCGAAGTAGAGTTGCAATGTTACATGGACGCTAATCTCCAAACAATTATGAAGTTCGTGTTTGGGCGCGTATTTAATAAATAGACGACCTAAACCGAAGTAGAGTTGCAATGTTACATGGACGCTTATCTCCAAACAATTATGAAGTTCGTGTTTGGGCGCGTATTTAATAATTTCTGTTAAAAAAATCGATACACTGGAATTTTTATTTCGTTAAAACGAGATTCTTTTAACACATGTTAAGTCGTTTTGTTCGGGACTGGAGAAATAATTCGTAATACTGAAAAAAATCGTTATTTCGGTGTTCGTTATAACGAGATTTTAGTGTATTCTGAAATGTTAACAATGGAATATATTCTGAAATGTTAACAATTGAACGTTACATGGACGCTTATCTCCAAACAATTATGAAGTTCGTGTATTTAATAATTTCTGTTAAAAAAATCGATACACAGGAATTTTTATTTCGTTAAAACGAGATTCTTTTAACACATGTTAAGTCGTTTTGTTCGGGACTGGAGAAATAATTCGTAATACTGAAAAAAATCGTTATTTCGGTGTTCGTTATAACGAGATTTTAGTGTATTCTGAAATGTTAACAATGGAATATATTCTGAAATGTTAACAATTGAACGTTACATGGATGCTCATCTCCAAACAATTATGAAGTTCGTGTTTGGGCGCGTATTTAATAATTTTCTATTAAATAAAATCGCTATACTGGCATTTTTAGTTCGTTTAATCGAGATTATTTTAACCAGGGCTGTGGAGTGGAGTCGGAGCCGGAGTCGTGGAGTCGGAACATTTTAGGCGGAGTCGGAGTCGGAAAAAATCGACCGACTCCGACTCCGTTTAATTATTTTAACATTTTCTTTAACTCATCCAATGCTGAGAACACGCCTGGCGTGTCCATCTAATTCCATTTAGACCACGAATAGGAAATAAGATTTATATAAAGTATATTTACTTTCAAAAATCTTATCTTGTGTTCTATTCAATATTGAATCAAAATAATAATAAACAATATAAATAAGATTTAGTTAACGTATGAAAACATATGAAGCAACCTTTTTATTTTATTTTATGGTGTTTTCTTATTTTTTTTAATACCTACCTGTGTTGTTTTTCTAATTATTTTAAAAGTTTTATTTAATTCTTTTTTTAAATATTAATATATTATATATTTTTAATATTATTTTTGTGTGAAGATATTGCTTAATGCGTATTATTTATATATTTTTTTATTAAATTGTTTCATTTGTGTACGAATATAATTAATTTTTTATTTATACCTGTATCCATTATTAATAAGTCAATATAAATACATTAGGTAGACGCAGTAAATGATAAAGTAAAATAAAAATTGAAGTCAGAGTCAAGAGTAGGAGTCAGAGTCGGAGTCGGAGTATAAAATAAAGCCGGAGCCGGAGTCGGAGTCGGTAAATTTTCATCCGACTCCACAGCCCTGATTTTAACACTGCTGTTAAGTAATTTTGTTCGGGACTGTGAAAATAATTTGTTACACTGAAAATTTCGTTATAACGAGTTTTGACTGTAATCGGTTATTTATATTGAAAAAGGTTAATGTGATAATGATGTTTACGTGAAAAAATCTCTACTCCGGATTTTAGAAAAAAAAATCCGAAAGATAGCTCACCGCCTTGTTTTCTCTTCTCTTATCTCCTTTGTTATGGATTGTTACACGTGGATGCTTCTTGTTTATTTCGGCACTTGTCAGTATGATACAATACCGTAGGCGGTAGCTTTGATATCCGGTAATGTCACTGTGTTTTTTAATATCACTCTTCCACCACCTTTTTGTTATATTACCGACTCCTACACGAGAGGGTCACATGATAAAGAGTTCTTTCGAAACTTTTGACTGTGTCGTTAATTTTATAGTTAAGCTTACTGTTGGACCGAACCACATCTACTTTGTATGCAGGTTATTTTAATCCGATTTCAATCAGTTTGACAAATTTCTCATAGTAATATCTTGATAAATAGGTTAATTTTAACTTTATTCATTACTTTTTAGTTAAATTATGTATGAGAACTTAAGTAATTTTTTACTTAGGTGTATTTACATTATTTTGTGTACAAACTTGGTATATCTGGCGGACTTATTGCTGTACAAAAATGTCTTCCAACCAGTTAACAATCAGCAGCTTAGTCTATACGAGTATAATGGGTCTTCCAGAAAATAATATAGTATTTCTTGGATAGATGTAAGGATTTGTTTTGCTTACTTTATTTAAAACACGCTGAATATATATTTTTATGAAAGGTAATAGTTAAGCGTACTTTTTCAGTCATTGTTGACCCGAATTGCTTAAGCGATTTTGTGGCGTAGTTTTGAAGATGAAATTATAATATATTTGTTTTTTTTTGGTCCTTTTACTTTTTTACTACCGCGAAGGAAAAAATGCGATGGTGCAGTTAGCGATCGTGTGTGTGTGTCAAATGTGGTTTAAAAAAACGTAATGGAGTTGTGACACTTGAAGTTGGCGTCCAGTCTGAATGGTTGATTATCACTGATGATGAGCAAATCAAGATAATGTTTGATCACGTAGAAATAATGAATGATGAAATATTTGAAAAACTGATATATTTAAGTAGTATAGAAAGTACTACAAGTTTGGGAAGAAAAACATGGCACGACCAAATTAATCGAATTCTGAAAAATAGAAGACGAAAAACTCTTGTAATAGGGGGCTATTATCACACCACTTTAGATCTTCCTTATATGGTCACTAATCAGCAATATCGAGATTGAAAAAAACAAATGATTTCTCTGGATGAAGTGCGTTTTCTGGAATGGATAGACAAAATACCTGACGACTGGATCAAGCTCGCGGAAAATATGGCACCTTGAGACTTGAGCGCGTCGGGGTCACCAATTTAGCGGAATGCTTTAGTGGTACGTCGTGATGATTATGATTGTTGTTTGGTATTTAAATAAAATACCTCGATTAGCAATGCGGAAAGTGAGAGTTAATAATCAATGAATAGTAAACAGCGATGAATGGTCAAGTGAATAATAATAAGTGATCTTTATTTATCGATAAGTAGGTACATATACAATTTCAGAACGGGGCGCGTGAATGCGTCCGCAATATATTTTTATCTCACTCCTGTGCGTGCAGAGGTGGTCGCAGACGTTGCTAATAATATAGTGGGTAGAATATTTGTTGGCGAAACGGCGAGACGGCGTGATGTGTTCTCTTTCTACTGTGGAATGTGTCGTAAATAGTATTTTCGGGTACACAATATTAATGTTCTGGTATGCGACCTTTGGGTATGTCCAAAGGTTGGTTCGTCGGTCATTGACCGTGCGTGTTGACAATATTCAGGGATGACGGTATTCCCTACAAGACCAACTGCCTTAGTCTACTTGGAGATCAGTGAAAAGTCTCCGAGTAGGCGTGACCAGATGCCGTTGAACATGCAGATATGTGGTTTCTTGAACGAAAGTTGCACTGAATGTGAATCTGGGGGATATGCAACGCATGTTAGTTTGTCCGAACATCGTGATTACATGCTGTGGGCACAACCTGATTTTTGCGAATGACAAAACGATTTATGTTCCTTCCTGCTAGAAACACGTGGCATAATTGAATGGCGTTTTTGTAAAGAGGTATATGTCATCGATTGCTTGTTTGTTGGGAGAGCCAAATGAGATTTTGCAACACTTGTATTCCCGAAGTGCGGACCTCAGGTAAATTTTAAAGGTGAGCTTTGAATACATAAATTATTTATGTATTCAAAGTTTACCTTTAAAATTTAACTGAGGTCTGTATTTCGGGAATACAAGTGTTGCAAAACTTCATTTGGTTATCCTGACAAATAAGTGATTGATGACATATTGTTACCTCTTTACCAAAACGCCATTCAAATAATTCTTCCCTGTATTTTGTACAGTTGACGAAAAGCGAAAGTGATTGATGACATATACCTATTTACCAAAATCCCATTTAATTGATGGTCTGGACACGGAAATGAATGAAGAGGTGAATATGCAAGACGAGGTTTATGGATGGGGTAAAAGCGAAAGATGTGTGCCAGGATAAAATGAAATGGATAACGTATTCTCTTTACCTACCCCAATAGGAACTTTGCCTGATAACAAGAAATCAGATTGAATTTGTACTAAATTTACCATCTATTTTATTATTAAAGCATTGCAGAAGTACAGAGATGTCATCTTGTCATTGCAGAAGTACAGAGATGTCATCTTGTCAAAGTTAAACGATTTCAGTAATTGTTGAGTCGCCCATCTCTCATCAGTTAACATTAACGAGTAACAATACTGATTGGCTGGCAACGGCTTGTTTTGTTGCTGACGTGCATGCGTGTAACAGGCGTCGACACCAATCGATAAATTTATTTCTCCCTGATCGAAATTGATGAAATCATTGCGGCCATTTGGTCTAATTCAGGTCAACACCTAGTTGAGAAACTGTTTTGCGTTGAGAAAATTGTGATGTTTATTATTATTGTTGTACATTAGCATTCATCAAGTGGAATATGGAAGAGCGCATCTAAAACTTTGTCATAATTATGTTCATGTATTCGAAGAACTTTTCCATTTATAGATCGATTGTTAATTTTTTTTTTCATCAACTGTCTAAATTTGTAATTCTTTGAAATTTCCTTTATTACATTGACTCATGTAATTGCATTAGTGATGATTTGATGTGATGACACAAATCATCGAAGTGTGGGTAGATAGATAGATAACCTGACAATAAAAAAATATTCACAAATTTATTCATACTTTTTCCTTAAAGAAATATAAATACGAAGATCTAAAAATGAATGTTGCGAGATGAAAAGTTATGATGGTAGAAAAGTGTGAAAGGAAAATAAAGTGGATATTAGGTAAGAAAATATAAGACAATGTTGAAGAATTATGTTATTTAGGTTGTATTTTTTCAGATGATGGAACACTTACGAGGGATATCGAACGGAGTGTAGCGATAGGAAACAAACTCAAAAGGGTACTTAACTATATCTACTCGGACCAGGGAGTATCAATATCTGGTAGGATTTATGTATAAGAGTGAATCATGGATTTTGTAAAATACTGAAAATAGACGAAAAAATGATGTGGAAATGCGTGCACTTAGAATAATATATGGGGTAACAATATATGGTAATACGGAATTAAGAATAAAGAGATTTTTTATTTATTTATTTAATTAACGACACAACAGTGTCTTTATATACAAACGAACATGTGACAGGTTATACAAGTACTTAAAATTATTGAAAAATAATACAACTTTATCTTAAACTAACATGAAGATACAAAAAGCAGTAGAATAAATTACAGTCATCGTTTTAAAATTATTTAATAATCTTTGAGAATTTTGTGGGAATTTTATGGATATATATTGAGATATAGAAAACACATGGCCTCATTAGTGGAACGAGATGCAAGTTGCTTTGCAGAATTAAAAGCTTCACACATGTTGATGCAGGGTTACTCAACTCCAGAGGCAAAATATTGTCCTTAATATTTGGTTTGTATTACGTTATTTATATTAATAAAGGAGAGCACAAAGTTAGTAGCTATTTCTAAATATTGTTGTAATATTCTGGCGAATACTATATATATATTTATATTAAAAATATCTAAATTGTTGCAAAACTCGTTTCTAAGTTTTTGCATACGAATTATAGAGGAGTTGATTTTATAGTTAGTATAACAATTTTCGGTATAAAAGGGATTGAACTGTCTTGTGGATCTAGTGGGTGAACTTAAGGTTGATGTGTTGAGTAAGATGAAGAAGAGTATTCTTAGATGGTTTGAGCACGTGAAACGAGTGAATTAATAAAGACTAACATTACAAATATACAGTGCAAAGTGAGTCGAAGTAGTGGTAGAGAAAGACTAAGGAAAGTATGTCTGGATCATATGTATGATAAAGTGTATGGATGTCGAAGAGGTGAAAGTTGTGTGACATGAAAGGAAAGTCTAGCGCGCTCTTCTTTCTACCTACCCTGACAAGAAAACGGTGTGTTTATGTATGTAAGATATATAAAAATAAATAACTGTAGATGATGCAAACACCGTTTGTAAGTATAACATAGTGTGAAGATTTGTCTTCACACTATACTAACGTACGGTTGAACCGAATAAATTAAATCGGGAAGAAGGAAACGTACGGAGAAAGAGAAACTGACGAAACTATATGAGAATATATATGAATGTGAAAGAGACGAAGGAAGTACGTTGTAACAGGAAGTTTTAGCACTCTGCCCTCTCTATCTACCTCAACGGGGAAGAGGTGTGATAATATTATGTTTGTACTCGAGTGTATATAACATATCGATCAATAAGTTTCGGGACTAACCAACAGATGGTGCCTCTAATAACAAATCCATACCATTCTCAGTTAGTACCAGCCTTTAGAAGTTTTGTGTCAAACTTTCATGACATTCCGTCTTTGTGTCATTGAGTTACCAAGTAAAAGTAAAAGGAAAAGTATACCAAACGATTGTCAGACCCGCACTCCTATATGGCTCTGAATGCTGGACGATGTATAACTCTTACTCTAGGCAACTAAAAACTGCTGAAATGCGCATGCTAAGATGGTCAGCTGGTGTGTCCCTTAGAGACAAAATAAAAAGCTCACGCATTCGTGGTAGCCTGGGTGTTACAGACATCAACAGCAAGATGGAGGAGAGGCGATTGAGATGGTATGGGCACGTTGGACGCAGAGCACCCGATCACATTGTGAACCAGGCAATCTCCATGGATCTTCCTCGAATAACAACCAGAGGAAGACCAAAGAATTCATGGGTGATGCAAAAAGATAACCTGGTGCAGAGGCATGGCCTGGGGGACATAGTTCGGGACAGAAGAGCATACAACCTGAGGACGAGGAGAGCTGACCCCAACAGTCTTCCCAGGCAATGAGTTGGGATGGAGCCAGGGAGAAGAAAGAGTATAGTGTGAAGATTTGTCTTCTCTGCCTTTCTCAAAGAGCGGGGTATTGCGTGATTGTTTTTATGTCTTTCAACAAATTACTACAATTTAGACGGCAAAGGAGTTACAAATGCTAGTACAAAACTCACATTTAATTCTTCGGAAATAAATGCTCTTTCAGCTGATAAACTAGATATATCATGGGACATTCGATTAATCCTAGACGATCCTGGTTGGATTAAATCTCGGTAATTATTAGTGACAGCAAAGCGTGGGATGAAATGCCAGTCATCAACACCGATGAAGCGAATCATCGCTTTAAAAGGGTATTCTCTGGGGGCAAGACTTGGAGCACTGGAGCGGATGGTATACGGCACCAGTATAATAGTATAATATGTGCAAAATATCAATAATACTTGCACAATTACGTCATTTGCCAATCATATTCGTCATCAGTCTTTTCTAAGCTATTTTAATTTAAAATATTGTTTAATTCTCTGGGAAGAATAAGTTTGGATTACGATTCGGTAATGCAGTCATGGGGATAGAAACGCCGAAAGTAGATCACATACAAGTAAGTATTAGATGTTAACATAAGTTGTGTCCGTTTTTTTCCAAATTAAAAATGAACACCATAAACACCATTTTCCAAATTAAAAATGAATTTCATATATATGATATAGTCATAGAATTCGTAGGGTTGTATGATAACGTATATGGAAGTAGAACAGGCGAAAGAATTGTGTCGAGATATGAACGTCTGGTTCTCTGTCGTCTTTGCGTACCTCGGCCGAGAAATTGCGTGATAGTACAATAGTAGGTAGGTTTTGTACTTATTAACGTTTTTGTTATATGAAGTTTTGTTCTATGGATTGTTTGATTGCTGTTTTATTTGAATCCGAAACACCCGTGTGGAAGACAACTGTTTTATCAACTAGGCCACATACTCGTAGATGGTCATAAATAAATAAATATAAGTAAAGAAACAAAAAAAAAGAAAGAAAAATGAATCGGGTTTTATAAATCAAAGATAACACATTGACGAGCATCCGAGAAGAGAGCGAACCAAGACGAATTAGCATAAAGAGCGAACATTCAATTAAATCAGACGGTCAGGACACTTCGTATGCATACAAGCCGGTGTATTATTTTTCAGCCAATCAACCGAAGCCGTCATTAATTATAGATGAACTAATTGCACACCTTAGTCTAGCGGCGGCGAGAGGAAGTAACGAATGTACCAACACCACGCACCATGCAAAGCAATCAATCACTCGGGATTTAATAACAACACATGTAAATATTATCTTAAACGATCTTATGCCACTTTGAAACTAACAATTAGATTTGTATCTAAATACAAAGAGCAAGATAACGGGTTGTTATGAGAAGATTCATTTCATCGTTTAACAAATAGTATACGATGTTTTTTTTATGTTTTTCTTCTTCCTCTTGGTCCAGGTCGTATGACCTGTTTGTTAGTGACGGAGGACTGTCCTTCCACCTTTTCGGCGGCCTTCCTGGTAATCTCCTGCTGCTAGGATTTTCAGTCTTAGTGATTTTTGCCAGTCTTGTATCCTCCATTCGTTCCACATGATCCCTCCAGAAGCGCCTTCTGCTTCTTCCCCACCTCACCATGTCTTCAACACCACAGACATACGTTTTTAATGTTGTGTTTTTTAAATTTAACTTTATTGTAGAGATAGGTTCACTGATGAACATTTGTACATACCATCGTCACGTGGAGACAGAGCGCCAGACTTTCCGATCTTGACATACATCGTTCGTCCCTTCCACACCTATACCTTCTACGACTTCTCTGACTTCCTACGTTTTCTTCTTTCAAAATATAATTTATTCGATCTAACCATACTTTCCTTGGTCTTCCTCTTTCACGCTTTCCACACATTTTTGCACGATACATTGGTTTTGTTAGTCTTTCTTCATTCATTCGTTCTACATCATACTCAACACATCAGTCTTGAAGTTCATATTCATCCCTAATTACTTCGTTCCGTATTATATCATATATCGTCGTTGTTCTTCGAAAAGTCTAACGAGTCCCTTCCGGGGTAATTGAGTTTTGAGAAAAATGCAATTTAAGTTTCGGAAGGCGATCTAAAATCAAGTTATATGATTTTTTATATTATCATAACAGCGAAAACCATATAACTTTTGGACATAAATTTTTTTCCATGTGTAGATATTTTTATTTTTAGTAAAATGGCATGAAAAAGTCATTTTCATCGAAAATAGACTTAAATGCTTTTCGCAGAACAACGACGATATTATCTTCCTGTGTATTACTCTAAATGCACGTATTTCTACATAATTTTTTCGGTTGCTTACAGTTTTTTCCATGTCTAAGTTTCACCCCGAAACTTCAAAGTAGGCACTAATTTACTGTTCGATTTGAGTGTATATGTTTTTAGTTCCCCATTAATTAGGGTTTCTTTCGCTACACGCCATTCCATATCCCTCTAAACTTTTTCAACATCTGAGAAAGACATTCCAAGCAACCCAGCAAACAGCAAAATTCCTCAACTTGCTCCAATATTTTACTGTTCACCCATGTATCATTATCATATTTCATTTTTTTTCACACTTTTCTAACACCACGACTTTGTATTTCATATCTTTCTCTTCGCATCTCTCATACAATTTACTAATCAAACTCTGTAATTCATCTTTATGGTATGTTGTTTATAGTTAAGGCATTAACGTTGTGGAGGTTTAAAGACATTGTAATTTATTTTTATCAAACACTGTTTATTTCATTTTTTGTAACGGCATAACCCTACCGGTTTCGAGGCTTTCACCTCATCTTCAGGGGAGCACAA
Organism: Odontocerum albicorne; assembly: GCA_949825065.1. NCBI lineage: Eukaryota > Metazoa > Arthropoda > Insecta > Trichoptera > Odontoceridae > Odontocerum > Odontocerum albicorne. Next base: position 3,501,866 of record OX463860.1, on the reverse strand, counting down.
ACAATACTTGTTTGTGCTCCCCTGAAGATGAGGTGAAAACCTTGAAACCGGTAGGGTTATACCATTACAAAAAGTGGAATAAACAGTGTTTGATAAAAATAAATTACAACATCTTTATGATAATATTTGTGGTGGAAATTCATTCATTCTTATATGATAAATATGAGATCCCTGGAGTAATCAATTGTTGAATTTAATTGTCGACCTTAAGGTTTGGTTGATTTGTTTAGTTAAACAATCAAAACACGATGTGAAGAGAAATGGTATCAGGAAACAATAACCATCAACAGGTTGTCAGAATTGATTGACTGAGTTCCTGCAGAGGAGCTGTCACGTACTCGAGTCTGGCGCCTACGGGCCAAGACAAACACATTAATATTCACCAACCCGGCCTCCGATGGGTCGGCTGTTACTCTCTTCTCCTTCTGGTCTCCTGTAACCTTATTCTTACAGCATCCTGCACATCATAAATAAATTTATATTGCTCGGTCTCGTAGCTCGGGACAAGAGTTGATAGGGCGTTTGCTGAATACATATCAGGCTATCATGAGTGTAAATGTGGGGTTTAGTGGACTATTGTTCTTGAATAGTAAAAGGCGAAGAGCTATTTATTACAAGGTTAACCGATCTTATTTTATTTAGAACCTCTTAGATTTTTTTCCTTTATGTACTCAATTTTTTGTTTGTTGATTATTATATAGATCACAAATATTGAGTGTGAATGTATGCGGATTGCTGTATGCTGATGACATGGCAGTGTAAGCGGAGAATCAAGATGAATAAACAGTATTTGATAAGTTAATTAATTGTGTGAGAGATGCGAAGAGAAAGATCGGAGAATGTCTGTTGCGAAATTCAAAGTCATGGTAATAGAAAAGTGTAAAAGGAAAAGTATTAGCGAGATATGTAGGGGTGACCAATGAAGGATTTGAGCAAGTTGAGAAATTCTGTTATCTGGGTAATATGTACTCAGATGATGGAAGAGTTAAGAAGAATATCGAACGTTGTATAGTGTTAGGAAAGAAAGTCAATTGGGCACTCAAACACATACGTGTATACTCGATCTGGGCAGTATCAAAATCTGCTAAGATGAAAGTCCAAACGTGGGCGTGAAAAAGGTTGATAGGAGCCGAATAAATGCGTGCATTGAGAAGAATATGCGAGGTTACAATGTATGACGGAACACGGAATTAAGTGATAAGGGATGAGTGTGAATTTAAGATTGATGTGTTGAATAAGATGTACTCTGAGATGTGGAATAAATGAATGAAGAAAGAATGGTGTAGTGTAAATGTGGGTGGAAGACATATGAGAGGAAGACCAATGAAAGTGTGGTTGGTTAGTAATATTTTGAAGGAAGGAAACGTAGAAAGGCGGAGAAATCGTAGAAGTTGTATGAAAAGGTGTATGGATGTAGAAAAGGCTAATGGTTTGTTTGTCGAGATAGGAAAGTATAGCGCTCTGTTTTCTCTGTCTACCCCGACAAGAAAATGAGGTGATGGTATGTTCGTATGTATGTAATACCCATTTAACTGGCATACAATATTAACAATAACTGGCATACAATATTAACAATAATTGGCATACAATATTAACAATAACTGGCATACAATAATAACAACTGGCATACAATATTAACAATAATTGGCATACAATATTAACAATAACTGGCATACAATAATAACAATAACTGGCATACAATGTTAATAATTGGCATACAATAATAACAATAACTGGCATACAATATTAACAATAATTGGCATACAATATTAACAATAATTGGCATACAATATTAACAATAACTGGCATACAATAATAACAACTGGCATACAATATTAACAATAATTGGCATACAATATTAACAATAACTGGCATACAATAATAACAATAACTGGCATACAATATTAATAATTGGCATACAATAATAACAATAACTGGCATACAATATTAACAATAATTGGCATACAATATTAACAATAATTGGCATACAATATTAACAATAACTGGCATACAATAATAACAACTGGCATACAATATTAACAATAATTGGCATACAATATTAACAATAACTGGCATACAATAATAACAATAACTGGCATACAATATTAATAATTGGCATACAATAATAACAATAACTGGCATACAATATTAACAATAATTGGCATACAATATTAACAATAATTGGCATACAATATTAACAATAATTGGCATACAATATTAACAATAATTGGCATACAATATTAACAATAACTGGCATACAATAATAACAATAACTGGCATACAATATTAACAATGACTGGCATACAATATTAATAATAACTGACATACAATATCAACAATAATTGACAAAAATACATCAATTTTCTTGAATTGCTCTTATATTTATTTATTCTAATTTGAACAATTACTGAAAACAAAATGCTGTATCTAATGTTTTTTTTTTTTTTTTTTCAGGTAAGTCTCTCTTTTATTTCTGATCGACCAGGTGATTCGTTGCTATCAGAATCGTGGTAATGTATTAAATGATCATCCTTTTTCTACGTCCTTTTTTCAGAATAAAACAACGATATAATAATAATAACAATAAAGACAATTTATAAAAAAATCACGTGTGCCATCTGTCAATCTTGCGATTAGTAAATATGGAATGCTATACGAAATAACAACGCGTTATTATTGTTAAAACAGTTCGTGTAAACGTCGTGGAATTCTCGGTCGAAATAATGGTCCAGATGAGTCATCAATTGGAAGATTAATTAAAAAATTGAGGAAACTGGTTCGAATCTGAACAAAAAGTCACCACACCATGCGTCCTCGTAGCGGACGTTCACTCGAAAGCAAAGCCGCAATGAGAGAAGGTGTTACTGAAACGCCAGGGACATCAATTCGTCATCGTTTACAAGAATTAGACGTTTCAAGAAGCACCTTACAGCGAAAGATCTGAATCTGTATGCCTACAAGATTCAACTTATCCCAGAACTTTTCGAAAAAATAATATGTTTAATTCAATGCTTAGGTGGTCGGCAGGAGTATCACTGAAAGATAAAACTAAGAGCTCACGCATTCGTGGTAGCCTGGGAGTCAGTCACTGACATAAATAGTAAGCGGGAAGAGCGATAGCCGAGATGGTACGGGCACATAAGACGGAGACCACGAGACCATACTGTAAATCAGGAAATATCTGTGGATCTTCCTCGACAGCCGTCCAGAGGAAGACCAAATAACTCCTGGATGACTCAATGCTCCAAAATCCTGCAGAGAAACGGCCTAGATGAAAGCGACACCCAGAACCGAAGAATATACAGCCTGAGAACGAGAAGAGCTGACTCCAATAGCCTACCTTGGCAATGAGTTGGGACAGTGCCAGAAAGAGGAGAAGAAGAATGTGTTTAATTCAATAACTAAATCAGGCGCTCTTATCGGGACACCCTATATAACGCCGTATATAGTATAGAGCAAATTCTCCTCTAGGGCGCTCTTACTTGAGACATTAAACAAATCACGTCTGGGAGCTCGAGCGCTACCTAGGCAATGAGTTGGGACAGTGCCAGGAAGAAGAAGAAGAATGTGTTTAATTCAATAACTAAATCAGGCGCTCTTATCGGGACACCCTATGTAACGCCGTATATAGAGCAAATTCTCCTCTAGGGCGCTCTTACTTGAGACATTAAAACAATCACGTCTGGCAGCTCGAGCGCTACCTAGGCAATGAGTTGGGACAGTGCCAGGAAGAAGAAGAAGAATGTGTTTAATTCAATAACTAAATCAGGCGCTCTTATCGGGACACCCTATATAACGCCGTATATAGAGCAAATTCTCCTCTAGGGCGCTCTTACTTGAGACATTAAACAAATCACGTCTGGCAGCTCGAGCGAATCATGTACAACACTTTCTTTGTATACAGTACAACCCTGTGAGATTATTATCATGTGGCGATTTTTTCTAGTCAATCAGAAATATGTTTATGTAGCTTTTAGTGAAAACCAGACTGAAAACTTTTTTAAAATTCGTGTTCCATCGAGTTTCGAACCCGCAACCTCCGGGTCAGAAGACAGGCGTCTTACCAACTAGGCCATGGAGGTCGTTTACTAGGTTCAACTGTTCTCCGAAGGAACTTATGTCAGACACATATTCGAACGACACTACTATATATCATACACATCCTATTAAAGCGCTTAAATAATTAGAGACAACGGTTGATACCAATCCATTTCCGAAACTTGTAGACTATTTAGAAGCCGAACCATTGTAGACTATTTAGAAGCGGGTCCATAAAAACAATTCAACAAGTTTGCACATCTTTGATTTTGTAACCCTGTTTATAATTCAGATAAAAAAATACCTGTCAGGTTAAGAACCTTGATCGCCGCACACCTATAAATTCTTAGCTCATCCGACCGTCAACGCTCTTATGGTACATGGGGGCAATCTTTTGCATATTTTCCACGGTGACGGCAGACGCAGACGGTGTCCGGAGGGCATTCTCAGCACATGACTCAGCCGATCTGGTCTGCACAGAATTTGTGAGATATTTTAAAAAAAAACAGGCGATTAACACACCTACACGGGATTTTTGCAAGACTTGTCTAGTTTTTAAGCACTAAATCAAATGCGGTGTGAAAACGAAGGCGGACTTTTTAGCGAAAGGTTATTTGGTTCAATCAAGCATAATAAGTTGATTTAAGGTGGGTCGATATAAGTTTCAATCTTTTGTTATCTGTTAGGACTGGTTTGTCTTAGTATATAATCTCATTAGTCTTAATGTATTGAAAATTTCTATATTCTGTTCTTATGTCTATTTTGGTTTCCAAATATTGTAGTCAATCTCAGACATGCATAATAAAAAGACAATTTATATAGCGCCGTTTACAGATCATTCTCTCCCCAAGGGTTTATCTCAAGAAACATTCTGATGACTCCTGTGTTGTAAGTGTTCCAACACATTGAGGATATCACATGCGATGGGATTGCTACTCGCAAATGGGGCATCATTCTTAATCCTTGTAAGAATGTGGAGGAGGCGAAAGTTGTGTGCTTGGGTAGAAAAGTTTGGAAAACTGTTCTGTCTGCCTACTCCGCAAGGGACACGGCATGATTATATATGATATATGTGTAGGGACTACGGTCGTCCCTGAATATTGTCAACACGCACGGTCAACGACCGACGAAACGACCTTCAGACATGTCCAAAGGTCGCATACCAGAACGTTGATATTGTTTACCCGCAAATACTATTTACGATACATTCCACAGTAGAAAGAGAACGCATCGCGTTGTCTCGCCGTTTTCGCCAACAAATTATCTACTCACAATATTATTCGCGACGTCTGCAATATTTCGATCGACCACCTCGGCACGCACAGAGGGAGATAAAAATATATTGCGGGCGCACTCACGCGCCCCGTTCTGAAATGTATATATACCTACTTACCGATAAATAAAGCATCACTAATCATTAATCATTTGACCATTCATCACTGTTTACTATTCATTGATTATTCACTCTCACTTTCCGCATTGCTAATCGACGTATTTTATTTTAAATACCAAACAATCAAAATCATCAGCACGTCCAACAAGGACATCCGCTAAATATGCATTAATGTATTGTATATGGGGAGTACATTATGAATAAATGCTATAGAAATGTGTGCAATTAGAGAATGACAGAATACGGAATGAAGTGATTAGGGATGAATGCGATGTGATCTTTAGGCTGATGTATTGAGTAAGATGAAGAATAACAATCTGATATGGTTTGGGCACGTGGAACAAATGAATGAAGAAAAACTAACAAAATAAATATACAGCGCAGTTGTGGTGAGTGGAAGTCGTCGTGGCAGAAGAAAACCAAGGAAATGATGGTAGGATCAAGTGAATGAGATTTTAAAAGAAGGAAATCTACAAAATCAGAGAGTTGTATCGCAATGGCCACACTGCACGCTTCGCGCCACGCTACGTGACTATTATAGTCACCTAGTAGCGTAGTTCTAAGCACCAAGCGAGGCTTCTACCTGTGTGGCCGAGACCTAGGGCTTATTACCATGTGACATCCTCTTCCAAATAACCAGATACATATATATTGCATCTAAATTCCTTAGACGATATCTCAAAACAATATTTTTTATATCAAAGCTTGAGACTTTAAACTTTATGGGACTCTCCATATTAGAATATTTAACAAAAAATTACTTTGTTGAAAATGTTGAGATGGATGTGTGGTGTCACAAGGCTTGACAGGATCCGAAACTCCTACATTCGTGGGAGTCTAGGTGTACGTGACATCTCTGACAAGATTCAAGACAGCAGGCTGCGGTGGTATGGACACGTCAGCAGAAGACTGCCAGAGTATATAGGAAACAGGGCGCAGACACTTAATGTCTCTGGTAAGAGGTCTCGAGGAAGACCCAAGCGCGGGTGGCGCGAGGGGGTTGGGCGGGACATGAGGGACGCCGATATTGCTCCGGATGATGCACAGAATCGGGCGAAGTGGCGGCGAATTATTGGAAGGGCAGACCCCACCACCATGTGGGAATAATAATGCTAAGGAAGAGAGAGAATAATAAATTACTTTGTTGGTCCACTAATTAAGTATCCGTTTTATTGCTGGACATTTTTTTCAATACTATAAAACGTCTATATATAGCTCAGAACTCTAACGGTTAATCTTGTTAAAATTATATTCTTCAATAATGGCTTCTTACCAACTGGGCTACCGAGGCTGTCTCCTTAAGGATGAACACGCAACAATAAAAAATAAACGAAAATACTCGTAAAAGCAAACAATAAAGTAGTCTATACGCCATTAATAAACTACGCCTGAAAAAATCAAACTCATTTGAAAAGACCCTCTCAATATGGAAAGGGTTGACATTGAGTCTTTTAAGAATGTCACAAACACGGCCAGTACGCATCTGTAGGAGATGTCTCCGGTCGAGTGGACAGCCGGTTGCCATCCCACTCACAGTCGAGGGAAGAGGAAATTCAATTAGAGACGTCGCTGACAAGCGCACTCGAGAGGGTAATGGCTTGGGCAAGATTGAGGGTACTTCGGACGGAGTGGAGGACCCTGGGCCGACCAGGGATAAGTGGATAAGTAATACGTGGAGGCTTTTCTACCAGACCTTACTTTGGAAAATGGATATGAATTGTAAATAAAAAGTTTTTTTTTAACATTCTTTGTTTTGTTTTTTGTTTAAAAGATTTGGAACGTTTCTATGTGATAATAAACCGATTTCAAGTACGAGTACATAACCTTTTCTGAGAATTAATTGTGCGTCATGTCAAAATAAAAGTACGAAAGGAAAAGTAAATGCGATATATGGGTGAATAATCTCTCACGTTTGATATCTGAATGAAAAATTACTCATAATTTAGTTCAACTTTACCTGACGATGAAAATGGAGGTGTTCGAAACCGGTAATGAACACAGTTATGAATACAGAATGAAAAAAATGCTTTATTTATTTTATTGAAAATTTATAAATACGACACCACAACGTGAAACAAACGTCATTTCGAAGATTAAAAAAAAAGTATTTTGATAATAACTGTACGCCACTGGTACAAAGAACTGTATCAATAGGTGGATGGCTGCTGTTCGATACTCGGAGAATTCAGCTCACGTTCAAAGGCATAGATCGGTGAGAAGTAGCAGGGTGAAGAGATTCCTCTTAGGTAGGTAGTAGATGATCGCAAGTAAAACACAGGAGGCAGAGTGAACTGTGAATGATTTATTTTGGTTTTGGCCCTTCTTATGTACGGCCGATCGTTAATCGCAAGCGCCTGTTTTCGCCGCTGCATTCCGTCACAACTCGCGAAATGTCAATATTTTCGGAAGTTTTGCGCATGCAGAAGCCGGCCGGCTTGCGATATGGTCTCGCGGTGGCCGCGCATAAGGTACTTTTCAGTTGCGGTCCCGAAACATCAAAAAATACCAAACAAATATTTTACAAATCTTAATGGTAATCTATATATGTCAATCAGAAAACAAATGTCCATGTTTTATGATAACGCACACGTCCGATGCAATAACAATGATGATAAAATCATAAGTATGTCGTTTTTCAAATGAAATACATAATTTAATTTTTTTCTCGGTTTTTCCCTCCTGAAAGAAACTTGATAATCGTGCCACATTAAATTGTTTACATTTCAGAAAACACTCAAATCTCATTAAAACTATTACCGAAATAACGAATTTTTCAGCATTACGAATTGTTTCTGCGGTCCCGAACAAAATGACTTAACAGTGTTAAAAGAATCTTGTTTTAACGAAATAAAAATTCAGTGTATTGAATGTTTTTAAAAGAAATTTATTAATTACGCGCCCAAACATGAACTTCATGATTATTTGGAGATGAGCATTCATGTAACGTTGAAACTTTACTTCGGTTTAGGTCATCTAATTGTGGTCTCCATTTTACAGCCTCCGGAGCGAGTCTTGATCAGAACTTGATGAGAAGTCGTTCTCATTGAGTCATCAATATTTTATTAATCGTCGCGGGGGTGTGTTTGGTTTGGACCCATACTATCGTGATGCTATAAACTTTTAAATATATGCACCCTTGAAATGGATAAAAGTAGCAAAAAAGAACGACAACCTTGAAAGAAAAAAATGTAAATTTCTTAATGAAAAATAACGGATTTAACTACTGATGTTTTTCATCTTTCTTTTTATGGATGCAGTTGTATACGTAAAGATGTTATTATGTATTGCGATTATTTAATAAAATATACTCATGTGCGTAAAAATGTGTTTTTTCCAGATTTGTTGTTACGAATTTTCAATATAACGAGATTTAATAGGTCCCTAGAAGTTCGTTATAACGAGATTTGACAATACAACAAAACAGCATGTATTATATTGCCTCCAGTTGACATACTATTCATCTTCTTCCCAGTGTCATGTCAGGTCCCCCAACGTTGAATATCACATGAGAGTAGACATCTTTGTCCCCGGCAGCCCAAAAAAGATCTCCAACGCTCCTTATACCAGTCCAATCACGTATATTGCGGATCCAGGATATTTGCCTCCTGTCAACACCTCTTCGATCCTCTATCTTGCCTTAGATGATCAGGTGCAGTAATTTGTACTTTGCTCCTCTAAGTACATGCCCCAAATAGGACACCTTTCGGATTTTAATATAAGTCAGCAACTCTATAAACTTTGGCTCTTTGAAGAACCCTCGTGTTGCTGACCATATCCGTCCAGGGTATCCGTACCATTCTCCGGTGCATCCACATTTTGAATGATTCCAGTCGGTTCATACTACCAACTTTAAGGGTCCATGATTCCACTCCATGCAATAACACTGACCAAACGTAGCATTTGACTAACCGTTGTCAATGTATCAAGTTTAGATTATCATCGCAGAATACGCTTCTGACATACGAGTACTATTGAGGTTGGATATATCAAATTTTAACTGTAAAATCGCCTGACCATAGTATACACATTTTTTCTCTTTTGTGGTATGTACAACTGAAAAAAATGACTACGATGGTATCCGACCCCTGTCGTACGACTTGTGTGAACCTATCGATTTGGGAACCATAGCAAGTGTACATTTTACCACCCGTTTCGCAGAAGGCGCAAACATGTACCGCCTTAATTGCCCATATGCAAGCACCACATGGGCAGCGGGCAGAACGTAATTTATCAATCGTCGTCATCATCACCAGCATCGCGTTGTTATTATTATACCTACTATTTGCTTAGGAATTCGGTATGTTAGCGACCACCCGCGCATCGGTATGCCGTGTCGAGTATGGTATGGTGCGTTCTGAAATCGCTTCTTATTTATTTAACACTTTTATTGCAAATACAATCAGGCGGGCGTATTGCCAGGCGGCAATCTCTTCCAACGAAACAGACAAAAGTAAATTAAGCAAGTTACGTGGTCGCATAAATCATTCAAATGACTATCCATCCCCACAAAATCCATATACATATACGTGAGCATTATACCCACGAACCCCACAAAGACGGACATTCTTTTTCATTTAAAGTGAGATATCATCAATTAAAAGGAAAGGAAGGGATGATGGAGAGGAAAAGAAAATTCAGAAATGAAACACGTTATTTTACTGACTAGAAATTAAGAGTTTTTTCAGTCGCTTCTTAAAGCATGCCAATGATGGAGCGAGTCCTATATTGGTTGGTAACTGATTCTAGAGTCTCACGGCATGGACAGTAAAGGACGACTTTATTTGATGTTTGATATTTGACGCTTCTTATTTGATGTACGAGGCATATCCAGAAACTAAGTGTACTGAATTTTTGTAGGTTACAATTTTTTTTATTTAAACAAAAAAATTACGTGGTTACCGTAGTACATATGTAAGCTATTTTTCGACATAGTCGCCATTCCTCTCAATACAGGTGGTGAAGCGGGGTATCAACTTTTTGATGCCTTCCTCGAAGTGGTTTCCCGCCAACCCCTCCGTCCACTTCTCCACCTCCTCCTTTAGCTCCTCGTCGGTTGAAAACCTTTTTCCACCCATGTACAGCTTCAGGGAGGTAAAGAGATAGGGAGGTAATCTGAAGGTGCTTGGTCAGGGGAATGCGCGGGATGGTTCAGGACATCCCATTTAAACGAGGCGAGCAGTTCCTTCGTGGCGTTGGCCGTGTGTGGTCTGGCATTGTCATGCAGCAGGCAGACTCCCTTTGTCAGCATGCCTCTCCTCTTGTTCTGAACCGCCCTCCGCAATTTTTTTAGGGTCTCACAGTATCTTGCAGAGTTGATGGTCCCCCTTTGAGGCATATATTTAATTAAAATTATGCCTTGACAGTCCCAAAACACGGATGCCATGATTTTCTTGGCTGAAATTGTGGTTTTGAATTTTTTGGCGGAGGGTGAAGAGGTGTGACGCCACTGTTGAGACTGCCTTTTGGTTTCAGGCGTGTAGTGTGCAACCCAAGTTTCATCTCCAGTAACGATGGAGCGGAGAAATTCATCTTCATGGAGTTTGCAGCGCCTCAAAAACTCTTGCCCGGCCTCCACTCGATTCAACTTGGCGGGAGATGGGGTTGACATTTTTCACGAAACGTGTTGTCGCGTCGACACTTCTCAACGTACTGACCTCGAACCGGTCTCGTTGCGGAGAGGAAGGGTCAGGCTACACGGAAGTGTAGCCAACATGTCGAAAATAAAATCCATCCGGTCGTGAGAGCCTCAGTACACTTACTTTCTGGATACGCCTCGTAGATACGAATTCTTCATGTTAGACAATTTGACTAACACGCCATTGAATAAAAACATGTCTAATAACATGTATTGAATATAGAATTAACATTATAGAATTTCAGTAATCTTAGAAGTATGACCACGTTTCAGAGTTTTAGAATAGACTTCAATGGTTTAAGACCAGGATGCGATTTTGCATGCTTTTAATCAATCCCACATACAATATTTATATATCGTAAAATATTCTTAACTGTCCTGCCGCCCCCTCTTACCTTGCCGAAAATTTTCAGCGTCTTTCCGATCATGGATTAGCGCTACGCTCCATTACATATTGTTCATTTGCCTTTCCAGTTCATCGCTCTTCTTTTTTACGTCATCCTTTATTGTCCATGCAGTGAAACTCTGGAACCAGTTACAAACTAATGTAAGACTCGCTTCGTCCTTGGCATGCTTATAGAAGCAACTGAAAAATTCTTAATTTCTAGTCAGTAATATAACGTGATCCATTCCTGATTTTCCTTTCCTCTCTACCATCTCCTCCTTTTCCTTTCATTGTTGATATCTCACTTTTACTTTTATTATGTATATCATTACTTTTATTATGTTCATAAAGATTAATAATTATTTGATTTTTTTTTTTTTTTGCGATCGTGTATGTAACTTGCTTTATTTACCTTGGTCTGGTTGGTTGTAAGAGATCACCTGGCAATAAGCCCGCCACATTGTTTTAACAATGAAGTGTTTAATAAATAAATATTTTAAGCATTAAATATAACTGAAGTTTAAGTTATTTTTACCTCCGCAAACTAGGCGTTATGTTATTAGACGAACCTAGAATTTTTTCGAGTCTTTGTTTAATGTATTTCTTTTCCAATACCTTGAAATATTCGTGTGTAATTTCAGGGTATGTTTCTATCGATAAAACTATATTTATGTAAATAGATAATTTATACATTTACAAGTACAAGAAAGGTCGAAAATTTTCTAACAATAATCTGTCCGATTTTACGATGTCTTTTAATCCAAATAAATATAGGTATATCCTATAACAATACAGACCCAATATTTACTCCATACATTTCGGCCTATTTCCATTATTGTTTGCATATCATTTTACCTGTTATTTTACACAATACACCCTTCAGGTGCTTCCATTTATTTGTTTGTTCGCTACACATGTTCTGCTTCGGTGTTTCCTTTGCTGATAAGATCTTCGGATTATCAGATCCTTGGCATGCCGAAGATGGCGCGGATTATGCAACATCTTCAATGGGAAGGTATTTATTTTTCTCCCGCAATCTGATCATGTTACACTAATCTCAGAACAAATTCGATAGCTCCATCTCTGGAGGCTGTGTGTGTAAACGTCTGTTAGCTAGTATTCTAACAATTTTTATTAAGATGATTTATTGTATGGCTCCGTTGCTTAGTTTGTAAAACGCCGACCCCGTGGGTTCGATTCCTAGTTTAAGTCCAGATTTTTTTGGTTTGGTTTTCGTTTAAGGTCTCTTCAAGAGATTTTCGTTTGGCAAGTTAGTTCAATACAAAGTACATTTCATTTGTGATTTAATAAAAAAAATAACGCATAAAAAATTCTTAGACAATATTTATTGAACGCGCTTTTTTTCTAATAATTTGTTAGTAAGTTAAAAAGCTGTATTTTTTATTAACATATTTGTCAAAAATTTTAAGAGCTGTTTAGATTTAAAAAAGTAATTTTACCCTGATTTTCTCTTAAAATATAGTTCTAGTCGGCTGGAAGAGACTGCCACATGTCAATACGCCAGCCAGGTTGTATTGTATTAATCGGAATTGTAATTAAATAAACTCAGTGCTTATTTCATACTTAAATTGATAAAATATAAAACACATTTAAATATATTTTACTTACTGAACATTTATTGAAGGCATTTCTTTAAATTATTTGTCAGGGTGTCTAAAAGCTGTCTAGGTTTAAAAAAACCTGTCTTGTTTTCACTTAAGGTCTATTAAACATCTTTTTGGTAGGTTGACGAAGATATTGACATATGGAAATACGTCCGTCGGGTTCAAATCTATACAATACCCATTACATACTTTATTTGATAAAAATATACCATAAATTAAAAATATGCTTTTCCTTAATGAACGCGCCTTTTTTTAATTATTTGTCAGGATGTTTAAAGGACCCGCACTCCTCTATGGCTCCGAATGCTGGACGATGTATAACTCTTACTCTAGGCAACTAGAAACTGCTGAAATGCGCATGCTAAGATAGTCAGTTGGTGTGTCCCTAAGAGACAAAATAAAAAAGCTCACGTATTCGTGGAAGCCTAGGTGTTAGAGACATCAACAGTAAGATGGAGGAGAGGCCATTGATATGGTATGGGCACGTTGGACGCAGAACACCCGATCACATTGTGAACCAGGCAATCTTCATGGATCTTCCTCGAATAACAACCAGAGGAAGACCAAAGAGTTCATGGGTGGTGCAAAAAGATAACCTGATGCAGAGGCACGGCCTGGGGGACGTAGTCCGGGACAGAATAGCATACAACCTGAGGACGAGGAGAGCTGACCCCAACAGTCTTCGCAGACAGTGAGCTGGGATGGAGCCAGGGAGAAGAGAAGAAGTCAGGATGTTTAAAGGCTGTCCAGGTTTAAAAAAAAATCTTGTCTTGTTTTCACTTAAGGTCAATTAAACATATTTTTGGTTGGTTGGCGAAGATTTTGATTGACACATGGAAATACGTCCATCACGTTTAATGCTATACAATACCCATTTCGTACTCAATTCAATAAAAATATACCATAAATTAAAATATACTTTTCCTTAGTGAACGTCTATTGAACGCGCCTTTTTTGAATTATTTGTCAGGACGTTTAAAAGCTGTCTTCGGGATAAAAGGAATATTACATTCAAGTGTCGATAAATCCTCGAATTTACCGTTGAATTTATTCTGAATAAATAACGTCTTGTCTAATATAATATTTATATTCTATTATATTCATTTTATAGAAATCCCCTACAATGGCCATACATATTATAATAAATCCGGGAAAATTCCTTAGAATAACATTCCTTTGTTGTTGCGGTCTATTGTTGTCGATACCGCGACAGATGTCGAGGTATTTAGAAGGTATTGGGGGTTTCGTCGCGAATATAATATTTTTGATTGATCGCTTAATTTGTTATAAACGAGCATATCATCCTCACCATCACGCCTTATCCCTATCCATGACTTTACCCTACTCAGTTTTTACTGGGCATGCTTGGATATAATTCCTTAAGAAATTTTCCTCGTCTGTTATACGTTGTCAGTTAATCTCGTTCGAGGAGTTACAATCTGTCGAGCATTACTAGAAAAGTTATTGTTAAATGTTCTTAATAATTGAAGAGTAAAATTCATAAACCACATAACCATATTTTTTTATGGAAAAACAGTCTATCAACAAGCGACAATATACCCATAAATGGCATATATGTTATGTGAATTCACACTAAAAGTGTTTCTGTTTTACAACCAAAGATGTCACTGGGCACATCTCCACAAGCAATTTACTCCAATACCGGACAGTTTGTTTTCTTATAACTACGTATTTTTTGGCTCTTGAGTGGTTTTTTAGTTTAACTCTTCAATTACAGTAGACTGCGCCGGCAGGAACTGTTATCCCAGCCGCTATGCCTGTTAAAACGGCCTTAACTCTTTTTATCGGGATTACTTCAAATTCTGACATATTTCATATCATATTCAAAATAAAACAAAATATTCTTCTTGACTGAGGACGTTCGAAAGCACTCATCAACTTATTTACAAGTACCCGGCGGTAAGTAATACACATCGGGCTTAAGGAAGAGACTGTCGGCTAACTTCGGCTTTGTAGAGCGTTGTCTCTCGCACGATCCGCTAACATACGTTTGACAACGACCGACGAATCGCGACGGAACACGTGTATGAATGACAGATACGACACTTTACAAAGCCGAAGTTAGCCGATTATGGCCGACTGACTCTTTCTTAAGACCGATGTGTATTACTTACCGCCGGGTACTGTAAGTAACATTTGAATATATATTTTGTAAATGTGTTAACAATTTTTTAAATTGAAATTTTCAATGCAATTGGGTTAAGCCTGTGTTGTAAATTATAACAAATACATTTTTAAAATCCCTATTGTGGTAGGAAGATATAATAGAGCTCCACTTAATTTCATCCCGACACACATTTTTGACGACCTCGGTTGCCTAGTTGGTAAGACACATGTCTTTCGAACCGGGTCTTGCGGGTTCAATTTCCGTTCAGATTTCTGCCTTTTTACGTGCAGTAGTATTGCCAACACATATAATGACAAACTACGAATTATTTGCTCACTTAAATGCTTCAAAAATCCGATGAGTCGACCTACATGACCGAAGACAGTGTAATCTACCGACCACGCTCTTAAATACATCTGCAAGGCCAGTTTGGCTGTTTTTGAATAGACCATTCGATTGAATGAATTAATTCCATTCTGAAACCTGAATATCGGATATTGCTCAAAATACTCTTTTTCATTGTAAAAAAGACACTTAATTTTTACAACATAAAAACATCGAGACCCTTTGAATTTATGTATCAGTAACAAATCAATATGAAGAGATCTGATTACATCTTAATAAAGGAGCAAGAAATTGACTTGCAGGCCGAACATTCAGTCATGTCGGGTTCGTTACACTTCGAAAAACCTGAAAATGCCGACGTTGTAAAACACAATTTTTATAGCAAATAACATGGACGATATACTCGTGAGGCATGGAATTTGTATCGATATTTAATAACGACATAAAATAAATATCATTCTATAAAAAAAACTTTTATACATATTGTAGAAATGACGGCTGACATAAATTGCAAGTAAAATATTATAAAAGTTAGTATTCTAGAATTAATAGTAAAAGTAGTATTTATAATGCTATATTTTGATGCATATTAAAAAGAAATATTTGTTTATTCACTTAACTATCCAAAAAAATATATATTAATTCATATATCCGGTTTCGACCTGCAACGGCAAAAGTTCTGTAGATTTTTATACATTGTTATTTCTGGTGTCGACCAGCAACGGTAAAAGCTCTTTAGATTCATATAAATTTGTATTTCCAATTTCGACCAGCAACGGCAAAAGCTCTATAGATTTTTATAAATTGATATATCCGGTTTCGACCAGCAACGGCAAAAGTTCTATAGATTTTTATACATTGTTATTTCCGGTTTCAATTATCAACGGCCAAAGCTCATTGATTTTTATAAATTTATATTTCCAATTTCGACCAGCACCGGCAAAAGCTCTATAGATTTTTATAAATTGATATATCCGGTTTCGATTATCAACGGCCAAAGCTCTTTAGATGTTTATAAATTTATATTTCCAATTTCGACCATCAACGGCAAAAGCTCTATAGATTTTTATAAATTGATATTTCCGGTTTCGATCAGCAACGGCAAAAGCTCTATAGATTTTTATAAATTGATATTTCCGGTTTCGACCAGCAACGGCAAAAGCTCTATAGATTTTTATTAATTAATATTTCCGATTACGACCAGCAACGGCAAAAGCTCTATAGATTTTTATTAATTCATATTTCCTATTTTGACCAGCAATGGCAAAAGTTCTATCAAAATAGCCCACCCGCATTTGATCCATTTGGAACAGTTAATTTATTAGATGAAGAGAAAATCGACCTTAAAGTTTTACTCTCCGAAAAGAACACCTATCAGACACAGAGTCGGAAGATACAATTGAGACATCGCGTTAAGAGACTTGAACGCAGAGACCTCGGCCACACAGGTAGAAGCCTCGCTTGGTGCTTAGAGCTACGCTGCGAGCTAGGCGACATATCCTAGCGAACCAACGCACCGCATACTATCGCAATGGCTACACTGCCCGCTTCGCGCCACGTTAGTCATGACGATTAGTCATCGAGTGAATCTCCTAGCGAACAGATGTGTTGGTTAATTTACAAGATCGCGGAAGTTTTAATGACAGCTTTGTATAAAAGGGAGCCTTTGTGAAACCCATCGAGCAAATTATACAAAAATGTACCTGTAATAAAATCACTTTGGAATGAAGTTACACAGAAAGTAAATAAAGATGGTAAGTTGTTATGAAATTGGTTAGTTTTGAGAGTGACATCGTGTGTTGACTCAACCGCTCCCAACTGTCAAATGAATTTGTGCTTAGCACTTTGGTGTGGCCAGGCATGAATTCACCTAGTATATGAGTCACATAAAACCTAGCTTAACACCTAACGAAGCACTTTGGTGTGGCCTCGGCCTAAGAGACGCGAACGCGAAGTTTGAAATCAATTCGATCGCAACAATTTATATTAATTTAAATAAAACTCAAACATGTTTTTGAACGCGCTTCTTCCGGTTGGCTGTTTCGCTCTCAAAATTATATTAATTTTTTCGACCCTCAAAAAGTTATTCGCGCCCAGTTTACGAGGTAAATTTAACATTTTCATTATTTTATAATTTTTTTTCCAGTTTGCTTGTTCAGTTGAGTAAATTTCTGTCCGGAATTTCTACTTTTGTCAGATGTCCTTTTGTAATTATATACAGTGTTTTTGAAATTTCCCCTTCGTCATTTAATTTCAACTCCCCTTTTGTGATCCCCGAATTTCTCATTTTTCCTCTTTGACTGCTGAACCCAAATGAACTTCGCTGATTGTTCAGCGTTTTAATCTGAATTGAATATAAGAAAGTTCATTTCCCTCTTTTTTTATCCCCCTTTACCTGAATTATCCCTCTGCTTTCTTAAACGTTCCCCTTTTGACTATACTAGAATACCTTATTGATTTTTTTGCTCCGAATGCGTCATTATCGGTATCTTTGGACCAACACCTGAAGCTGGTCTCGGTCGAATCGAGAAAGCATCTCCATTTAAAAGTCACACATTTTCGACGCGGAGGTAGAAAGCGCCTGTATTAGTTTTGCAACATTCACGAATGGACAGGTGTCCAAACAGCTAAAGAAGCTCTTCCGTGCCGCCAAAGACGGAGGTATTATCTCTATAGTAATTGCCTAAGTCATGGAGAAAGGACACGGCACTTGAAAAAGAAGAAAAGTATAAAAATAATAAATACGAGTATGTATGATAGAATACGGGATAAGGGATGAATGTGAACTTAAGGCTGATGTGTTAAGTCAGATAAGGGATATGTTGAGATAGTTAGGACGTGTGGAACGAATTAATTAATAAAAAACTAACAAAATAGATATAAAGTGCAAATGTGAATGAAAGGCGTGTGAGAGGAAGACTAAGGAAAGTATAGTTGAATCAATTGAATTGTATTCTGAAAGAAGGAAACGTAAAAAGTTAGAGAAGTCGTAGAAAATGTATAAGAAGGTGTATAGATGCTTAGGATGTGTGTAGATATGAAAATATTGCGCTCTGTACTCAGCCTACCGCGACAGGGAAATGTCGTGATGGTATTTATAATAAAATGACAATTTATATAGCCCCGTTTAGAGAGCAGACTCTCCTCAATGGCGATCTATCTCGGAATTCGAATCCACCATTATTGACAGATCAAAAACATTACAAAATAACTACAAGTGTAAAATTAGGAAGGTAGTGACTGTGGTTATTAAATTAGGTACTTCCCAGCATCTGCATATGTTAAGAAAAACAATATTGATAAAAAAAATCGCAGAAAACTTACCAAGGGAAAACGAAATACAAAGAAACCTTTGTAGAATTGGAATTTTGAGGTCGATTTCTTCTTCATCTAATAAATCGGTTGTTCCAAATCAATCCAATAGGGCATGAGATTATGATAGAGCTTTTGGCGTTGCTGGTCATGTGGCGTGGGATGGTCTGCCTCCTAGTGTTCGAGGCATGGGTGACATGTGCAACTTTAGGAGGCACTTAAAGACAATCATTTTCGGAGGTTTTATCAAAATTTACGTGTGAGTTCAAATCCTGTGCTGGAGAGCCCCTGAGGAGAGTTTAATATCTAAAAGGCGCTATATAAATTGTCCTTTTATTATTATTATTATTATATCTTCTCATGTGTAATAGTAACGCATTCGGCTTTATGTGCAGTGTAATGTATGTGTGTAGTGTAATCTAAGTGATATCTTACTCTATTCCCGAGAAGTCGGATGATAATTAAACAAATCTTATCTTCTTGCAGTATTTAAATGCAGTTCTCCATTTCCATCTGTCTAATTTCCTATTCATCTCCGCCTCGTCCTTCTAAGGCTAATGAACCAGATCTCGCCCGATTGAGATGTGGTCAGACCTCTTCGCATTTCTTCACTCCTGGTTATCTGTCATCTTGATTGCACTAATAAATAAACCAGTCCCGCCGGCTTTTTATCAGTCGACCTGACAAATTAAAATACCCAACCGATATTTCAACTACACCAGTTGTGTGTGTTGTGTTGTTTGGCTTCGCAATGCGCTTCTATTGATTGGTACAGGGGCTTATAACCGTTTTGAGACTTTTTAATTCCGAAACTTTTAATGACGTATAAGTGTTTGATTAAGGAATAACAAAATATTTATTAAAGTGCACTTAAAGACCTCATTTTTAAAAGGCTTGCTCGCTTCCTCCACACATGCAAATTGCGCTTTATTTTACGTGGGTTTATAAACAAACATACCATTATGTCATTTCCCTGTCAGGGTAGACAAAAGAAAGAGCGCACGACTTTTCTATCGTAACACACATCGTTCGCCTCTGCTACATCCCAAAAATTTCGCTTACAATTGCTCTGACTTTTTATATTTTTTTTCTTTTAAAATATCATACAATTGATCCAAACACACTTTCTTTGGTCTTCCTCGATCACACCTTCCAATCGAATTGGCACTATATATTTGTTTTGTTGGTCTTTCTTCATTCATTCGTCTTTCATGCCTAAACCATTTAGCACACGTGAGTGTTGTTTGCTTCTAGACAAATTATTTTACCATTTTTTTTCAGTAACCATTGGGAATCGAATTCGAATCTCACGGTTCAAATTTCAGCGTCTTGCTTCCTAGAGCACGGAAATCAACAATTTAATACATCAGAAGTTAAAACCTGGCTATAGTGGAATTTCTTTTAATTTGTTCCAGCCAATTTTTATGGTTTTTTTTACGTCCTGAAGCACCTTCCCATCTGTTGTAATGATTGAGCCAAGATATTTAAAGAATTATTATTATTATTATTACACATGACAAGAAATATACATAATTTGCGAAAAAACAACAGATAATTTAATTTAGACATACATTATTTTAATGGATCTGGGTTTGTCGCCTTTCATTTGTCGTATCCCCAGTTAACTAGCCTTTTGCCTGTGTCTCACTGAGGATATTTAGCATGAAAAAATAAATCGATACTTCTTTCCGATTTTTGATTACACAAAAACAAAACCCCGTTGCACGTTCTCATCAACCTGACAAACAGTGACACTCAATTACAACTGGAAACATCATGCGGAATCAAACTCTTCACACATCATCACTCCAGAAAGACCAAACTTATTCATCCCATAATATACCGCATACAATCATAAGAATAAAAACAAAAACAAAAGTAAAACCACAATCACAATCATAATAATAAATATATACAGAAACACAAATACAAAACAACAAAAATCAAAACAACAAGAAGAAACCCACACTCAAGAGCCCACATCAATGTTTTCCACACGTCATTCATCCTGAAAGCCCAAGTACTCAAAATCCTGTCGCAATAACAACCACGCTCCGATCGACTGTCTAAAGGGGTTTCCTTCCTTTATCTTTATTGAATTGTGTCAGTAGGTTTTCGGATTGCAATATGGTCGTTCCAATGCCAGTATCTTGTGTGTCTAACATATGTTCAATCTTGGCTCTGCTTATTATTAATCCATATAACGTGGAAAATAAAAAAAAATCGACATTGGAAATGGCTGCAGTCTTTGCACTTTTAAAACGCAGTTTTTAAGATCGACGATATACTGCGATATTCTCACGCGATTATAAATTTTCTCTGGAACATCTTTGAATACACCTGTCTTAGATATATCCCGTCATTCCTATTTTATTAAGTCAATCGAGATTCTTATTTTAATTGCCTGATCGCATTCATATGACCCTGGTGTTTTTTTTTAAATAAAAAATGTCATTTGAATTGGAGACTTTTGCGCGGATAATATCGTTTTTTTTGGCGTCTGAAACCTGTTGTTGAAGAGTGAATCTAAAAAATATAAAATAAGCTTGAAATATGATTGCATAATGTCTGCTTAATTATTTTATAACAAAGAATGGCGTATATATTTTAATAACGACTTTATATGAATAAAAAGATTAATATTTTGCTTAAATGTGTATATAGCTAAATATTGTAATATTTCTTTCCATAATAATTGTATAAGATAGAATTTATAGTAGTTCTGTTCGTGTTTTTTAAAGATCTATTTACAATAGTTTAAAAAATAATATACTAATTTTAACCTACATCGATCATTATACCATACACTCGAGAACTTACTTTTACATTTTCTTTTCACTTAAACAATATTAAAATGTATTCTTAATATATAAAACACATATGCGTATACAACGAAAATTATACATGATCTCGGGTTCATTAATACGTTTTTATCTCAGCATCTCGTTAAAAATTTTAGAAGGAATCTGTGTATTGTAGTATAAATATTTTTTGTCATTTTGGTTTTTAAACCACAAGTCATCGCGATTTCTTGTGGGGGTAATTATGAACCTAATTGTACATCACACCTTTCCATACTGTATCGGACGTATGCGTCAGCCAAAACATATTATGTATTTGTTTTCCTGTTTGTTATTTGGTACCTTTATTGATATGATATTTTGATATTATTTGGTATTTTGATGTATAAATGATTGGGTATTTTTTGATGATTTGTATGTAAATTTTACGTTTGTTGAGGTCCGTGGTGCTGTGTCACGACCGCGACTGAAACGTTCCTTATGCGCGGCCATCGCGAGCCAGTATCAAAAGTCGGCCGGCCCATGCATGCGAAAACTTGCGAGAATTGTGATATTTCGCAAGCTATGACGGCATGCACGGGCGAAAACAGTCGCTAGCGATGAGCGATTGGCCGCACATAAAGAGCGCCACACGCCTTGGAAATACATTTTTAGTTCATTCTGTCTACTGCCTTTTACTTGCGACCATCTGCTGAATCTCTTCTCACTCTGCTACTTTCACCGACCTTTTCACCGTGAGCCGAAAGCTCCGAGCATTGAACAGCAGCCACCCACCTATTTCTAGTCTTTGTACCGGTGCCGTACACATACTTTGGCAATAAATTATTTTGTTACTAAATTATTTACTCACAAGTTAAAATTATAGATTATTTTACTGTACACATATTTAGTCAACAAAGCATGTCCTTGATTCTAGATTATTTACTTTCTTTTGAATAAATGCCTCTATTCTCAAAGAACTGACAGATTGTTGACAATATCCCTATGTCGAGTCCTTCGATTCTTTGAACGCATTGTTCGTGGTCAATGTGACAATTCGGGGAGGACAATTGTGGTCACTGGAACCGTGGAAGAACGACATACAAGAGGATACGTTGATGGACATTGCGAGACGTTACAGAACTACCCTTAACGACAGCCCTTCAAATTGCGGAGTGTAGGGTTGGGTGGAATCATCAAGGGCTATCATGGGAGTTGCGATTCTGTCATGTGCCACACGACAGGATGAATGGACTTAATTTCGAAACAGTATTCATTCCTTAATTCTGCACAGTGCAAAGTTTCCTCAATTGAGAAAATTGCATATAAAAAGTACATTTGAACAATAATTTAGACGTGGTGCTATAATTGTAGCCCATATTAAATTAGTATATTGTTTAAAGTTAAGGCATTAACGTTGTGGAGGTTTAAAGACATTGTAATTTATTTTATCAAACAATGTTTATTCCACTTTTTGTAACGGTATAACCATACCGGTTTCAAGGCTTTCACTTCATCTTCAGGGGAGCACAAACAAGACTAAATTCTGTTCGAACTGGTACCGATATACACGCTTCAATGGTTGGGGATATTCGGGTTGGGGACTGAGAGCTAAGGGAGGCATGGGACGATCTCGGCTAGCAGTGAAGAGATTTTTGGGATATATGTGTTTACCAGATTAAATTAGTTTGATTCCAATATTTTGTAATAATCAAAATTACACTAAAATTATTTTTTTTCATTTATAAATACAGTAATTCAGAAGTATCTATAATGGATACTAAAACAGCTTTCCATTAAACCATTGATGTCATATAAAATATTTATCACCGTATTGATATGGGAGGATGATTCAATCCTCTGTAAGATACAGGTAAAAACCTAGTTTATTGGTGACACGACAAATGAAAGGCAATAAACCCGGATCCATTAAAATTGTGTGTCTACGTTAAATTGTTTGTTTTTTTTCACAAATTATGTATTTATATGTATAACATTTCTTGTACATGTAAATATCTAAATAAAATTAATACTATAAAACAATTTCAGAAAATCTAATCCAGAGGCCATTTTACGTATCAACTGCTTAAGTTGATTTATTCTATTACACTTTTGTTGTATACAGTAAAACCTGGCAGACTTTTTGTTACGTAGCAGTCTCTTTAACCAACCAGAAAGATATAAAGAAGCTTTAACTGAACACCAGACTGAAACCTTTTAAAAAAATCTGTATTTCAACGAGAATCGAACCCGCAACCCCCGGATCAGAAGAAAGGCGTCTTACCAATTAGTCCAAAGAGGTGTATCATATTTATCACTGGTAGAATGACCCTAATGTTCAATTAATTAATCATTTTGTATTTAATTTAAAAAAAACGATAGACAAAAAATATAATAAAATTGTCAAAATGACATTCTTCAAACAAACATTGGACTTTCTTCCATTTATTTAATACAAGAGTTTCTTTTTCTTTTTTTTGACATTCAAACACAGGGCAGGGAAATTGTGTAAATCTTTTTTCCTTCTTTTTTTTATATTTATTATTTAAAGAACTTTTTAAACTCATTTTATGTCGATCCTCACCAAACAGACCTCCGTTCCTTTGTCTCCCTAATTTACGCTCTCATTACGACCCATTTTTAAATTGTTTCTCCAGGGATGGGATTATCCTTTGTTAACTTTCTTAATGGGTTTTTGAAGCGAGAGAAAATAAAAAAAAATGACGGCGCTAATTCAGTCCTCGCCTTTGACATCCTGGTTTTCTTTTTAAATAACTTTGATGATCTGGATAATTTTCCTTTGAAAGTTGCCTTCTTTCTCTCAAAATATTAAATTGCCGTGATCTGTATCAAACAGTTTAGTTATTACCTTTTTATTAAATACTTTTTCGGGTGCTTTTGTTCAACCCGAAATCGTTTTTTTTTCTCAATACTTCGTCCTAGGATATTCGCGATCATCCCCTGTTTTTTCTTCTTCCTATTTCGTTATCAGAATGATTGCATAAATTACCAAATAAGTCGAAATTGCAGCAACTCCTATATTTTCATCTTTCGTTCTTGTGTATGTTATATATTTCTTGGATTAATTTTGTGATTATATATATATATATTTGTTTTGTATACTTATTCAATATATCCGAATAAGTCTTTTGAACATATTGAAGAGCGTGGCAGTGAGACAATATTGTCTTCGGCCCCAGTAAGTGAAACTTCGAGTTTAGGACCTCTGGAATAGGCACGGAACTCTCAGTTCGTCATTGAACGTGTTGGTAACACTACCGCTATATGTGTACGAGTATTACCAGACGAACTCTTTTAACCAGACTGGTATCCTGTTTTTTGGGCAATGCCAAGAATTGAATCCGAAACCCCCAAGTGGAAGTCAAGAATGTTACCACTAGGCTACGGAGGTCGAATTTTATAATGAATTTATTTAGTATTTTGATTTTGATACTTAAACGTTAATGGAGAGCGTTGCGTAAAATGTGGGAAAAAACAATGTAGGACAGAATGAGGATATTTGGAAAGAACGCGGATTGAATGCAGTGCTAAGATGAAGAAAGGAAGGAACATTGATATGATTCTGTCATGTACAAAAAGAATGAATGATGAACGATATAAATTTATTTATACGAGAAATTTGGGAAGATCTAGAAAAAAGTGTCATAACCAATTAATCAAATTCTCAAAGAGGCGGGCAAAAGGGTGAAACGAAATAACCCCCTTTTTAGAAAATTTTCTTTCCACCATGCTCATGAAACGTGATGATGACGTAAAATGTCGGCTCGTCTGGCGGCTGACTGTAACAGGCGCACATGAGTCACGAGGAGAAAGAAATCTCGTCTCGCCAGTGTTGGTGGCGGCGGACGTCGATATTATGATTCGCCTAGCATCGTCTGTCTGTCTGCACACATAGACGAATAATAGCACGGCCGCGAAATATACATACATACGAGTACTACTCGCGAGCGGAATACCTCTTAGCATTCTTTGCGCTCCTGATACTTCATTACGGATGGTTACTTGCCTTGAATGGGGAAATGTTTTATTTTATAAATATGGGAAATTTTCTCACACATTGATGATATATATGATTAGGAGAAATCGCATTCTGTGCTTAACGGTTTTTTATTAAATTGTTTGATGTAAAAGAAAAATAACTGCACTTATTTGCATATTGTTTTTTTTCAATTCATTTATCAGTTGACATTTTAACCATGCTTTCCATGGAGTGTATTTTGAATAAAAGGTAATAATGTAAACTAAAAATGAACAATGCCTTTGGTAAGATGGTGTGTCCACCACATTATTTAGGAAATAAAACGTGGACGTTGAAAAGTACTGAAAGAAGGCGAATAAATAAATGCTGTAGAAATGCGTTCACTGAGAAGAATACACAGTGTGACAGAATACGGAATGGAGTAATAAGGGATGAATGTGAAATTAAGGTTGATGTGTTGAGATATGTGAAAAATATCACTCTGGCTGGAGCCACACCTCAATCATAATTGTTTTTGCGTAAAATTCGTAAATTCAATTCTTGCTTCCAAATGACATCATTTGGAGCAACAAAAATCGTTCAGAATGAGAATGGTCGCAATTTTGAATCAACGTTTAAGATTCAGGGCCAAGTGTATCATCAAATTGGTTCTTTTATCTCAATGTCTGATGCCATGCCTTTCGATCCAACCATGCTTTCCTTGGTCTTCCTTTACCGCGCCTTTCGCTCACGTTTGCACTTTATATAGGTCCTTCGTCATTCATTCGTTATTCTCGTATATGCCCAAATAATTTCAGAGTGATATTTTTCACCTATCTCAACACATCAACCTTAATTTCACATTCATCACTCCATCACTCCATTCCGTATTCTGTCACACTGTGTATTCTTCACAGTGAACGCATTTCTACAACATTTATTCGCGTTCTTTCCGTACTTTTCAACGTCCACGTTTTATTTCCTAAATAATGTGGTGGACACACCATCTTACCAGAGACATTGTTCATTTTTAGTTTACATTACCTTTTATTCAAAATACACTCCTTGTGAGTCAATACAACTGGAAGCGGTTGTCAAATTTTCTGAAGCACTACTGAAACTCATTCTTCGGAATTGCCTCCAAAATCGCGGTCGAAGCCTTCTGGATGTCTGAAATCGTGTCGAAACGCTTTCCTTTCATCGCCAATAACCAGAAGTCGCATGGAACCAAATCAGGCGGTGATCGAACACCACGAT
Organism: Odontocerum albicorne; assembly: GCA_949825065.1. Taxonomy (NCBI): domain Eukaryota; kingdom Metazoa; phylum Arthropoda; class Insecta; order Trichoptera; family Odontoceridae; genus Odontocerum; species Odontocerum albicorne. Next base: position 3,474,989 of record OX463860.1, on the reverse strand, counting down.
ACTTTTTTGGCCAAGAAATTGCGTCCAGTCTCGCTTTTGTGCGCCGGTGTATTGTCGTGCAACAAAGATCAGGCCTCTTGTTCCCGATATTTGACCATAAACGATTCAAAACACCCAAGTACATACTCAAGTTCACCATATGACCTTCTTGCATGAATTCCTTATGGATAATCCTTGGTAATCAAAGTAAACGGCGAGCTGAACTTTGATTCGGCTTTTCTGCATGTGCACTTTTTTCGGTATATGTTTGTTTATATTCTAATATTAGGTGTTGACATAAGTCGTGTCCGTTTTTTATCAAATTAAAAATGAGCACCAAAAGTAAAACAAAATGGTTAAGGTTATGTTCTGCTCTACAAGATATTGTGTTTGCTTTTACGTTACATATATTATTTAATTTGATTACAAGCCTTCAAAATGGAATGTCAAGTAGAAGAAAGTGAGCATTTTCCACACCTGTTCGCGTTCAATCGAGGGAATAAAACTGCCAAAGCTGCTCGCGATATTTGCGAAGTGTACGGTGAAGATGCTATGAATGAAAGGACAGCTCGTCGATGGTTTTTGCGTTTCAAAGACGGTAATTTCGACCTGAAATACATGGAGCGTTCCGGACGACCAGTGGACTTTGACGAGAACCGCTTAAACCATATTATTCATGAAGATCCCCTTCAAACCACCGTAGAATTGGCTGAGCAGATGAATTGTAGTCACATTACTGTATACCGCCATCTTAAATCAATGGGAAAAGTCCAGAAGTTCGGCGCTTGGGTTCCACATGTTTTCAGTGAAAACAACAAAAATCAACGTTCGACAATTGAAACGAAAATGCTCACTTTCGTCTACTTGATATTCCATTTTGAAGGCTTGTAATCAAATTAAATAATATATGTAACGTAAAAGCTAACACAATATCTTGTAGAGCAGAAAACTTTCTTTCGAATGACGTAACCTTTACCATTTGGTTTTACTTTTGGTGCTCATTTTTAATTTAAAAAAAAAAAAAAAAAAAACGGACACAACTTCCTTCCGTGGTTGCAGTCCTAAGACTGGTTTGCATAAATTTGAACTCTTCTCCTCCATTCCCCCCTGTCCTGTGCGGCTCTTTTTAAGTCTGTATATGTTGAGCAGCGCACCTCCACCAACAGGTCCTCCAGGTACTCTCGGCGTGGGCGTCCCCTAGAGTTTGTCCCCTCGGTCATACCCTCCATTATGGCATGCAAGAGGCCCTCTTGTCGTATTATATGACCGATCCATCTTGCACGCCTTTCGGACAGGACCCTGAGCAGGTGCCTTCCTCCTTCGATTCGTTGGAGAACCTCTTCATTTGTGATGCGGTCTCTCCAAGAAATTCCTAATAGTCTTCTATAGCACCACATCTCAAAAGCCTCTAGTCTTCGTCTATCTCAACTTACTCGTATGTTAACACCCAATATCATGTTTTTAGCCCATTGTGTCCATGTAGTGACCGACTAGTGTGACACTGGTTTTAAAGTATAAGACAAAGTAATACAAAATTATGATAATGAAACAGGTACCATCTTATGATAATGAAATTATGATAATGAAACAGGTACGCGTATCATCTTTACAACAAAAAAATATTCCGCACGAATACAGAAACGACTGCTCGTCTGGAATAGCAATTATTAGTGATGAAAGAGGGTGACCTTCGGAGAGGTTTATGATATCAAGACAAAGGCAATTTATTAAAAACGACTTTATATATTCTTCCTTGCACATAAGTAATAATACATTATGACCGCAATGTATGTACATAACATTACAGACGTTCGAGAATACTAAATCAATCGCACTTGGTGGCATTTTAAATCTTTGGCTGCCTATATATGGTATTCCTTTTAACCTTTTTACGGCAATGGCTCGAGTATCTTTCGTGTGTCCCACAGGCGGCGGTGTTTTACCTCAATAAATTTATATTGTATCTACATAAAAATATGACTCACCATTATCCCGAATCTGATTACTGTGGAACTGTGCGCCGATGCATTTTTTAGCTGACACTATACACACGTAATATTATCCAAATCAAAGCTATAAATAAAGTGCGACAATATAAGAAGCAATAATCGAAGAAAACAATAATCCATAAACAATGAAAAAGGCAATTAATTCAATACGCAATACGCGTACTTACAAAAAAAATATCGACGCAAAATACGTCATATTGATCGGGAGAAATCGTCATTAGAAACATGACCTTCAACACACCCGAACGTGTGGCGCTAATATTTAAAATGCTTTAAATTTCGACGGCCTCAAATCGGTCTGTTTAAATCCTTCTTATGGATCAAGTACTTGAAGTTTTGATGATTTTAAAAGAGACGTCACTAGAGGACACGTTTTGTCTTATATTCAGGCTAAAAATTTTAAAGCAGATTTAATTTTGACTGAGATATCGACACGCAAAGTTAGTGGCCACTTAAATGGCCGCTCGCCAGGACGGCACGTATTATGTATGGGCCAGTTAAGTGGTCCCCCGCCGTGAAAGAGTTAAGCAGGGCTGTGGAGTCGGAGCCGGAGTCGTGGAGTCGGAACATTTTAGGCGGAGTCGGAGTCGGAAAAAATCGACCGACTCCGACTCCGTTTAATTATTTTAACATTTTCTTTAACTCATCCAATGCTGAGAACACGCCTGGCGTGTCCATCTAATTCCATTTAGACCACGAATAGGAAATAAGATTTATATAAAGTATATTTACTTTCAAAAATCTTGTGTTCTATTCAATATTGAATAAAAAAAATAATAAACAATATAAATAAGATTTAGTTAACGTATGAAAACAAATGAAGCAACCTTTTTATTTGAAAGTGTTTTCTTATTTTTTTTAATACCTACCTGTGTTGTTTTTCTAATTATTTTAAAAGTTTTATTTAATTCTTTTTTTAAATATTAATATATATTTTTAATATTATTTTTGTGTGAAGATATTGCTTAATGCGTATTGTTTATATATTTTTTTATTAAATTGTTTCATTTGTGTACGAATATAATAAATTTTTTATTTATACCTGTATCCATTATTAATAAGTCAATATAAATACATTAGGTAGACGCAGTAAATTATAAAATAAAATAAAAATTGAAGTCAGAGTCAAGAGTTGGATTCGGAGTCGGAGTCGGAGTATAAAATAAAGTCGGAGTCGGTAAATTTTCATCCGACTCCACAGCCCTGCTTTTAAGATAGCTCCTACGATTTCTTTTACTTCTTATTTTTCGTTCTTTCAAAATAATCACTTTATCCAACCAATACTTTCCTTGGTCTTCTACCACGCTTTCCACTCATATTTTCACTGTATATACCTATATTTTTTTAATATTTCGTTATTTATTCGTTTCAAGTGCTTAAACCATCTCGTTTTAAGGGACTTCATTTTTATTTCGTTCACTGGTACCTAACCATCGACACATGCGAATTGATGATGTGGTTATTATGAAGATCGTGCAGTTTTAATTTCTTTAAAATCATAGGCCACTAAGCATTATCGAAGACGCCCGAAATATCGAGGGAAATCAAGAACACATATTTATTTCTCGAATCCGTCACGCACCGTTGAAGTTGGCAAATGGCATCCTCGCAGGAGACTCCTCTTCTAAAGCCTAATTGCAAAGGGGATCAAATTGAATTATATAAAATTATGCAAGACGAGATGTGTAAATTTGGAGGATGCGAAAGTTGTGTGCTCGGATAGAAAAGTTTGGAGATCTATTCTTCCTGCTTACTCTGCAAGGGATACAGAGTGATGATATCATGAACTATATATATGATATGCATGTATTTTTACATTTACAATTTTATAAAGTTTAATTAGTAAGTCGAGCCGAGGAGTACTAGTATATATGTTATAATGTTTAATATAACCCACCATTTTGTGGATATATAGGACTGCTTTATCAGGTAAGGCCTGTATTGAAGTGGTTTCATTCATAGACCTGTAAGAAGACCAAAGGTACACAGGGTGGCCGAAATATGTAAGCAAGCAGCAATTACGTGGCAGCAATGCGCAAAGGACATTATTTCTTGGAAACAACTTGGAGAGGCCTATATCCTGCAGTGAATGGATGTAGGCTGATGATGATGATCTTCCTCTTCTTCCTCATGGTTTAGGTCGTATGACCTGTTTGTGACGGCGGGCTGTCCTGGGATAATGACATCCTGCTGTCCTTCCATCTTTTCGGCGGCCTTCCTGGTAATCTCCTGTTGTTAGGGTTTTCAGTCTTAGCGATTCTTGCCAGTTTTATATCCTCCATTCGGTCCACATGATCTCCCCAGAACCGACTTCTGCTTCTTCCCCACCTCACTATGTTTTCAACACCACATACAGACCTTATCGTCTCATTTCTGATCCGATCTCTATGAGTTCTGCCTGCGATGGGGATGATGATGATGTATGTAAATAATATTTATCCGAGAAATACCAAAATTCTTTTCGGACAACATATTATTTTGTGAAAATATTTCATTTATCATTTTTATTCGTACGAGTGTCATACGTGCAATGTGAGAAACAAAGGGTATTAAAATCAATCAATCGGTTATTGCAATGGCACACAATGTCGTTCACAATAAATACTCGTATATCATTTTGCATTCCGATTTGCATCGTTTCTCGATTATAATAAATATGCACAGTGTTTCAGACCCGCGTCCGTCCGATGCCATTTATTATTTATTCTAGGGTCAACGACAAAGCTTCCATTTTACCAATTGATATTTATTAGTTCCGGATACTTCAGCTGAGACGGAGAATGAATACGCTTTTATCCCTCCTACAAGAAAACTATTAATTATTTATATATATTATTTCTTCGTCTTAGAAACATGGTTTTGTCGATTGAGACGTCGTCATTTTGCTATACAATCCTTTGTTGTTCCATGTGTGTCGTCTTTGTGGGGTTCGTGGGCATATTCTCACTTATGTGTTTATGGATTTCGTAGGGATGGTCCATCTAAAATAATGAACCACCATGCTGTTTCCTGAGGGCACATTACCCCAAAATTTTCCAACACAACATAAAGCTTTCGCTTTCTCGTTAATTAAATGATTTATTTTTATTTCACATTTGATACAGGTTTAATTACATCAAATGATTACTCAATTACATTAAATAACGTTGTTTATAGTTAAGGCATTAACATTGTAGAGGTTTAAAGACATTGTAATTTATTTTTATCAAACACTGTTTATTACACTTTTTTATGACGGTATAACTCTACCGGTTTCAAGGCTTTCACCTCATCTTCAGGGGAGCGCAAACAAGACTAGAATATATATATTTTTTTCTAGAATAATTAGAAAAAAATATATATAGATAATGACAACAGAAACAGTGTTTCTAACGCGCTTCCCTTTCAAATGCCTCAGTTTTTACGTACAAAATTTATTAATGAGTTTATTCCTCAATTTATCCACCGAGATGTGGAAAATGTCCATTTAAAAAATTTTATTCAACAAGGGAATTCCGTGTGCGAGATAAGATTTCGTGAATACAACACCGAAAACAATCGAATAAATTCACGATTGCGTAAATAATAGTCTAGTACTGCACTCGGCAACCTTTGTGCACTGACTGAAATGCCACTTTTTTTTTGTTTTTTAAGTATTGTACACTCTGCTTGCCACCGGTGGATCCTGGATTTTTTCATGGGAGGGAGGGGGGTTGGGGTTTAAAGAAAAATCTTTATTTTAGAAATTGAATATTTATTTAATTATTATTATATTACTTTATTATAATACAAATTACTTACATTACCTCAAGTGGAATATAAATTGGAGCGTGGTTCAAAATTAAAGCGAAATTTCGCACAGCAAAAAATTTTGGATTTTCCTCTTCAAAAATTTTTGATTTTCCCCCTGATTATTCCCCCTCAAAAATACACCCCCCCCCCCCCCCGATTATTTCCTAAGAAAATGAGCCACGCAGTGACAATTTTTTGAAGGTTTCCCCGAAAACTAATATTTCCGTGAAAGAAAACGAGCCGTATTTTTAAGAAATTAAGCATTAAATTCAGAAACCATATGGGGAGGGTGACGATCGCCCTCATCGCCATTGAAATCATACTTGTGTGACTATATTAAGAACGATTTATTTAACTATTATATAATAATACACATACACTACAAAAAAATACAATAGACATTAAATTTAAATATTAATATAAATGATATATAAATATATTAATTTACTGAAGAATTTCATTATTACTCATTCTTTATGCCGTGCCACCCAAAAATCTTCCGCGTGCCACCTAGTGGCACTCGTAGCATAGGTTGCCGACAGCTGGTCTTGTATAATTTTTATCTGATTCATTTTTTTTCAAAACTCATCAACGTCATCACGCCGTACCCCTTTTGAGTACGCAGAGAGAACAGATCTCCACTTCATTATATCCTGGCACCGCATCTTTTTCGCTTTTGCAACGTTCTTTCACCTTGACCATGCGATTTTCTTGTTACAAAAGCTTTTCACTCTTCCCTTTTTCAAAATTTGAATAATTTGGTTGTGCCAAGTTTTTCTAGGTCTTCCCAAACTTTCATATCTTATATATTCATATAGATTATTTTTATCACTCCGGTTGAAGGCAATATTAACTAACGGCTGTGAACTTCCATATGCCCGATACACCGATTAGGATATGGTGAAAGAATACAAAAGAAACGTAATCATCATCAGGTTATGGCCCTATAAGGGTATGCAGAAAAAAACTGGTTTCTACTACATTCTGTGCTGGCGGCGCATATCTTTAACTGTTTGCTATTTCCATATACATGTACATTTCTCAAAGCATACTCTCCTCTTTATTATATATGTCCTCACTAAGATACAGGTAAAACCCTAGTTTACTGGGGACACGACAAACGAAGGGCAACAAACCCAGATATATTAAAATAGTGTATCCTAATTAAATTACCTGTTGTTTTTTCGATAATTACGTATATTTCTTGTCATGTGTAAAATAAATAAATAAATATTGCAAAAGCTTTTCACTCTTTCCTTTTTCAGAATTTTAAAATCTTTCATTCCTCAATTCTTTCTAATCTAACCTTTTCAATCCTTCTATCTTCATATTTAAGTACTGCACCTTCTTTCGATCCACACTGTTTCTTAATTTCCCCATTCCTACTTATATCAATCATACATTATTTTTCCACAGATTCTACACAACGCTTACGAGTATTTACCATGTCCAGCCATGCTTTTTATCGTCTTCCCTTACCGCATATCCCATTGATGGATTTGTTATATCCATAATTTTAGACTTATCATTAATGATTGATTGATTGATTGATAGAAGTATAGTGTAAGTGTATTTGAGCACTTTGGTTATATATTTATTTTGATTGGACATTGATAAACATATTCAATTGAGATATCACCGTATCATTGTTCTGCGGCCGTGTGTGGTCTAAATTTGATACATATGTACCATAATTATATCAATCGATTTAAAATAAAGCATTCATTACATTATACACGCATATACGTGTATACACACACGTATATGTATTGACTGACTATATCTATACATATACCAAAATGTGTATATGTATATAATTCTGTGTAACAAATTGTATTAGGCTAACATAAGTGCGTTGTAGATATAACCGAATAATTGTAAATACAGTCGCTCCTTGATTTATTTATTTAATTTTATTTTTACAATTTTATTGCAAATACAATCTGGCGTGCTTATTGCCAGGCGGCAATCTCTTCCAATCAACCAGGCAAAAGTATATGAAGCAAGTTACGTGGTCGCATAAATCATTCAAATGACTATCCTTCCCCACGAAATCCATAAACACATACGTGAGCATATACCCACGAATCCCACAAAGACGGACAATAACCCGAACATTCTTTTTCATATAAAGTGAGATATCATCAATCAAAAGGAAAGGAAGAGATGGTGGAGAGGAAAAGAAAAGAAAATTCAGGAGTGATACGCGTTATTTTACTGACTAGAAATTATGAGATTTTTCAGTCGCTTCTTAAAGCATGCCAAGGACGGAGCGAGTCTTATATTGGTTTGTAACTGATTCCAGAGTCTCACTGCATGGTAAAGGATTGTTTTCAAGTATTCGTAATATTTCACTAATAACAGAAATAACTTCGAAGACAAAGTACTATTTAATATGTTACCTTATTTGAAGGGTATTCAAATAAATACTTTATACATACTAGCTCGAAGCCGGGCTTTAATCGGACTCGCTGTTTTGGAAGTGGGCAAATTTACAAACGGTCAAAATTTAACAGTTTTTTTTATGAAATAAAAAATAAGCTCATAAAACTAACTTGACGAAAGTGTTTACATACCTCATTTCTGAAAAGAAAAAAAACACTGAAGTTTTTAGAGTTGGAATGTTTTACATGTAATACAGAAAAGTTGAATAAATACTGGTTTATTTAATTTTCAGCGAAATAATAATTAACTAAATAAATTGTCAACTTTTACTTATTTCTTATAAAGTTGGATCTTTTTGTGGTTATTTTAATTTAACGGTTCCCATTATCTTTTCTTCCTTTACTATGAATAATATCTCGACGTGAAGGACTACTGAAATATTAGACATTACGTTGAATATCTTCCCTTACATCTTGGAAATTATTGAAATAGGTGGTGAAAAGTGTTTTGTTTTGTAAATATAAAAATAGATATCGTTTTTTTTTATATTCGCACTAATATTAACAATTTCGATTCAACTGATGAATATCATGGTCTGTGTGTAACACAACTTTGTTAGATACATACATACACTTTTACTCGTGATTGTTATTTTCACCTACGCAATACGTCTGCTTCATATACCATCATATTTATGCTGCTAGCCTGGTAATTGATACCTCAAATTATACTTGATCTGTTTTGCCTGGTAGTGTGTAATTATGTCATAATATAAAACTTTATTTTTTAATAGATGGGAGATACAATAAATCATTCTTAATATAAATAAAATGTCAGGGAAAAAAATACTTCGTTTCGACAAACAGACCTCTTCGCATTTCACTACCAAGCGTTTTTGGATGGTTATTTTTTATTCGATATTTTTATTTTTTTAGACTATTCTACGTTTTTTTTCAATACATACCCCTCATTTAAAGGACACGTCAGTTTAAGAGAGTAACTTTTTTTATACTGACCTGATACGATTCAATAGACTCCGTAATCAATTATGATTGTCAACCATCCTAAGGATGGAAGACGCCTCTGCATTGTATTGAGTTCAAGCTGTTGAATTTCAGCAAGTACACAACCTTGACATATTAAACCCAAAGTTCCGATAGCAAGGAGATCAAACTTCCAAGATGGTAGGCAGATTTAATCTGCTACAGCTTTTCAGATGAAACCGTCTGAGAGTAATAAAACCAGTTTGAAAATGAATCATCCAGCAATCGAACCTGGGGCACCCGTCTATTGATCCATTAAGAGTTGTATATGTGTTGAACTTTATCCTTCTTCTTCTTCAACTTTCTCTAGACTCAAGAGTCTGTTATTAAAGGTTTATCCTCTTGTGATGCTGAACTCCAGCTATCTCTCCATCGTTTCGGGGGTCTCCCTGGCGGACACAGTCCATCCGGCACCCCATGCAGAGCTATGTATGGAATTATTGTGGAATTTATTCTCTACATGTTGGTACTAGTATCGTCGACGCTGTCGTCTCCATCTGACCACATCTTGGATCTCACAGACCTCTCGGATTGTGGTGTTCCTTACACGATCACGCAAAGTCTTCCCAGCAATAGCACGCAGAGTTCTCATTTATGTTGTCATTAGCATACTTTTGGTCTTGACAGTGTCCGTCCTCGCTGCGATGCCATATGTGAGGATAGGTCGTACACAGGTCTAATAAATGCATACTTTGCTATCTGTTCTCATATCTTTATTCCTCCATATGACATCTCTCAGGCATCCCGCCACAACTGCAGCTTTATCTACCTGAGGCCTTACTTCTCTGGGGAGATCATGAGAGCTGAGCAGTTCACTGCCAAAATATCTGAACTGGGTTGTTTGTTCAATTGGCTCGTCACGTACTGAAATTCTTCACTCTAGTGGATCTTTGGAGAATGTCATACACTTAGTTTTTGCTACGGAGATAATCATGATGTACTTTGAGCAGGATTCATAGAACTTTGTGAGCATTCTCTGTAAGTCATTTTTAGTTTTCAGCTATGGTTGTAGCGTCGTCAGCATAACAGAGAATTCCCACCGCTTCCTTACCAAGAGTGTACCCAACTTGAGAGATGCAACCTCTGCAATGATGTTATCCATTATGCAGTTAAAGAGAAATGGGCTTAGGCTATCGCCTTGTCTGATTCCAACATATGTTTTTATGGCTTTAGTATATTTCCCATTTGTTCTGATTTTAGTGTTACTATCCAGGTTATCTCTCTTATGACATTAATGAGTGTTTTATTGCTTGGCATATGTATTTATTTGGCTCATCTGTATTGAGAAGAGCACTACATGCGCTGTGAGATGGTATAAGAAAATCATTACTACATTTTCTTTGAGTGTCCTGTACGCACTGCGTATGATCTTTAACTCTTTCACGGCGGGGGACCACTTAACTGGCCCATACATAATACGTGCCGTCCTGGCGAGCGGCCATTTAAGTGGCCACTAACTTTGCGTGTCGATATCTCAGTCAAAATTAAATCTTCTTTAAAATTTGTAACCTGAATATAAGACAAAACGTGTCCTCTAGTGACATCTCTTTTAAAATCATCAAAACTTAGTACTTGATCCATAAGAAGGATTTAAACAGACCGATTCGAGGCCGTCGAAATTTAAAGCATTTTAAATATTAGCGCCACACGTTCGGGTGTGTTGAAGGTCATGTTTCTAATGACGATTTCTCCCGATCAATATGACGTATTTTGCGTTGATATTTTTTTGTAAGTACGCGTATTGCGTATTGAATTAATTGCCTTTTTCATTGTTTATGGATTATTGTTTTCTTCGATTATTGCTTCTTATATTGTCGCACTTTATTTATAGCTTTGATTTGGATAATATTACGTGTGTATAGTGTCAGCTAAAAAATGCATCGGCGCACAGTTCCACAGTAATCAGATTCGGGATAATGGTGAGTCATATTTTTATGTAGATACAATATAAATTTATTGAGGTAAAACACCGCCGCCTGTGGGACACACGAAAGATACTCGAGCCATCGCCGTAAAAAGGTTAAGTATACATGTCTCCCGTCTATTCAAAATGTCCCACCTACTCGTACTTATTCGTAATTCCCTACTAATTTATAGTCACATATCTGAATTTATTGTCTAAAACTTCGTAAATATTTAATACTACAGTAGTTTCCGAGTTATGTACTATATATACCATACGTGATATTCCAGAATTTAAATAGTTTGATGTTAAAAACAATAAATGAAGAAAAAAAACACTTCATTATTGGCTACGTTCAATATTCTTTTATTTTAAAATTAACTATTATTCATATAGCGATAAAACTTAACTAACCTTAGCTCCCAATGATTCTAATTAGGCTTCCTTATCTTTAATTTCCCAACATTGTATCACCGATAAGGAATGCTATTTGATTCCTTCATATCAAGATATATCTTTTTTATCTCATGTTCTCCTGTTACATCTCGCATTTGTTCACTTACCTTCAAGCGTCAATTTCAAGTTCAAACTTCAATTCCAAGTTCAAGCTTCAATAAACAACCAACCGTATTTTGGTAATTAATATTTTTAAAATTTATTTTGCTATTAATATTTTTAGTTTAGAAAATTCCATGCTCTATTATTTTGAAGGAAATGGCTTGTTCTAAAATCATGCTGGTTGGTATCAGACGCTTTATAAGTGTCTCTAAAGATGTGAAATATTTTAGCAGAGTGATTTATGAAATTTGTTATTAAGGAATGAGACCACTTCGTCTCAGACCTTTCCTAAAAAGTGTTTTTGTAAATCCGTTAAAAATAAATGAATTAAGAATTATAATAAACTTGTACTCCTCATATTAACTTTCCATTCAAAAGAAATCAAATTGAAAATTGTGTAATTTGCTTTAAATCGTGAAGTCGAAAATGAAACAAAACACACTGTGACTGAAGTGAAATGATATAAAACATATATGTAGAAGCTACTACGTAACGTAAATATGCCAATATTGAAACACGCTTTCGAAGTAAACAAGTCGGCAATTTGAAGATAGCGCGATTTAATTAAGGTAATTTATTTTTTAAACTTAACACTTGTTTTATACTTTTTTAATGTAAAAATGAAAATATATTTCTTGTTATTCGCATTTCGAGTATGCACGCATTGAAAAATAAAGTAATTTATTATTAAGTGAAATATCGTACAATTTGATGTTTTCAAGTGATCATGAAAAAAAAACTAAGATTATAAAGACGTATTAAATGCATCATCCTCATCAGTCATTCTGGGTCGATCCGCTGCTGGATGAAAGTCTCCCCATGTCGACTCCAAATAATTCGGTTTTGTGCTCGTTGATGTTGCCATTTGTCCTAATTTCATCCGCCCAGTATATTTTGGGCCTTTTTGTAGGTCTCTTTATACTTGTTGGGTACCACGGATTATTTCAGATGACCATCAAGAATACCCTGCCCATTGTCACTTCATCTTCTTGCACACCCTTATTAGATATTCTGTCTTTATTTTGTTGTGAATTCAGGACTTTCGTTTACGGTGGCTTTTAATATATCTCACCATATATCTCTCCATGCTTCTCTGTGCTGTCTGGAACTTCTGTGTGTGTTTTTTGCTATGAACGTCCATGACTTATAGTCATACACAAGTACTGAGAGAACACACTGGTTGTATACCTTAAAATATATTAAACGCACAAAGTTAGTAATATCCAGATCATCATCATTGTCGGGCTTCGCAGTCGAGGATCCCCTCGCCACTCCAACGTCAGTCCTGAACCATTCTCCCACGTCGATCGTGTGATCTTCTGTGAGAGAACAACCCGATCCTGGATGCGCACTCCCTCCCGCAAATGCTACAGACATATGCACCCTGCTGAGCCGCCTGGTAATATTGACGCATATATTGCAATAAATGCATACTCGTATATAAACCTCTTTAGGTTGAGTGCTGTCTCACTAAATCTTAATTTAATATTGCATCGTTGTGTCTCCGTAATGTGTTTGATTAGCAATCAGCGCTTTGCTAATTAATATTTCTGCGGAGCGTGGGCGCCTGTGTCTTTCTCATTATATGGTACTATACATATTTGCCTTAATCTTCAGACAGGGAATTAATACTTAGTCGTTAGTCATAATGACCGCGAAATGTTTAACACTGTTTGACCCTTGGCGTTGGCTAATTAATTTTTTTATGTACCTCATTAGTTAACAGAAATTGAGATGTCTCATTAGCCCGTTTACCATATTTTGTTGAAACACTTATGGCTACCATACACGATCAAACATCTAGTATTTCCATATATGCACCTGAACTCAACTGAAACCGCACAGTGTTTTAGTACCAACTTTGAAGAAATGCGTGCACTTTAAATAGCAGAAAACATGGAGTGAAAATGCATAACGGAATACAGTGATTAAAGATGAACGTAAACTTATGACTGATGTGTTGAGTAAGATGAAGAAGAGCTCTCTGAGATGGTTTGGACACGTGGAGTGATTGAATGAAGAAATACTAACAAAACAAATATACAGTGCAAATATGAGTGAAAATCGTGTTAGAGAAATACCAAGGAAAGTATGGTTGGAATAATTTTAAGTACTTGTATAACCTGTCACATGTTCATTTGTATATAAAGACACTGTTGTGTCGTTAATTAAATAAATAAATAAAATGTATGGTATTTTGAAATAAGGAAATATTAAAAGTCAGAGAAATCGTAGAATTAGTACGAGAAGGTGTACGGATAAAGAAGATGTGATTCATATATGTCGCGATAGGAAAGTCTAACTCTTTCCTAACTGCCTATCCCTTCAAGGAAACGGCCTGGCGGTATGTGTGTATACATATGTGAATGCAATGCCCTCAGTGAGATACAGGCAAAAGCCTAGTTTACTGGGGACACGACAAATAAAAGGCAACAAACCCAGATTCATTAAAATTGTGCGTCCAAATTAAATTACCTGTTGTTTTTTCGCAAATTATGTTTATTTCTTGTCATGTGTAAAATAAATAAATAAAAATGGCTCGACTGCACTTGCGGTTAGTTAACTCTTTTCGAGGGCGCTCTAATTCGAGTTTCGAACCCACTATTCACAAATCTTTTTTTTACAAAAAAATAATGTAATAATATAGAAAATGTCGATTATGGCCATTAAATTGGTTCCTTCTTCACATCTGCATACATTCAGAAAAAAACATATTTCATAAGAACACCGCTGAAAACTTAACAAGGGAAAACGAACTACAAAGAAACCTTTGTAGTTCTTCCGATATATGATACAAGTAGTAACACATTCGGCTTTAAGTGTAGTGTATAACATTTTAAGGCTAGTGGGACGCGGTCAAACCTTCATTTTAACGAAGTGGCTTTGGAATCGAATCTCTAACGATCCGACCGTTTGGTGGTGCTCTTGCAATCCAGTCACGTTCTCAATGTCTCCACCTCGCACGTTCCCGAGTGCTGGGCTCCTGTTAATTATTCCGCTTGTCATATGTGACACCTAGACATGTTTATGGTATGCCGCCGTATATTTTATTCATAAGGACGACCGAGTAGCTCCCATGCGGCCGTCCCCTGGGACGCGTCCCAATACTGTTGAATCTTATGTCGCCCTGATACATTGTTTGTGGTTTCTATTGATTTTTTCTTACTCATGAAAATAATATTATTAAAAATTTGAAGTAAAAAATTATGTGCTAAGAACGAGTATTCTAAGGTGTCTTCTAGCTTTGGTGTGTGGGGGTAAAACGTGGACGTGGAAAAAAAAAAGAATCTGAATAAATACTGTCCCTATGGCAGCCATCTCACAAAGGCTCTTTGCCTGTTCTGAGACAGCGAACTAACATCAACGAAATTCATAGATGGTGAAACTCGCATAGCCACTCGCGTGATTTGACACTCTTATACTTGAGAAAATGTAGCATGGTTCCTGTGACAGTTCACAAATTTGCCCCAATACAACCTTGTAACGACGTTCAGTAATTTCAATTATTTTATCAACTTTAATATAAGCCTCGATTCTAATTAATAGCAAGTTATTTAGATAAATACATTACATAAAACTAACAATAATGACAAATTAATACATCTTGTTACAAATTAGCAAAAATGTGGCAGTTTGTTAAAATCAAATAATATTTGGTGACGTTTGTCAAAATTCACTACGTTAGTCTGCATTGGCTAGGGATGGGATATACGATAATTGGATTATCGATTTTTTTATACATAAAATTAAATATTCGTAATTAGTATTGATTCCTAGTGGATCTTGGCCTATATACAATATACAAATCATACAATACATTAGAAAGTCAGTATAATGAAAATTAGGAATTAAAACGTCAGTTTAGAGAAAAAACAATTTGTCGATTTATGAAAAAACGATTCGATTTGTAAAAAAAAAACGATTTTACCCCATCCCTTTGAGACATGACATTTCAAATGTCACAGGAGCCATCCTACATTTTCTCAAGTATAGCAAACAATAGTTTTCTAGTTCATTTCTGTTTTTGTTAATATGACGCTTTTTTCTTCTCTTTAAAGACGCTGCAATGAATCTGCAGATGTGAGCGCATTTATAATTTTAACAATTGTATTGCTTTATTTGGTTTATAATTGTTTTTATTATATTGTTTTGTATTATTATAATGAATGTGTACAAATAAGGGCGCGGATTGAGAAAAATGCCCTCGCGACCGAACTCGTCTTCTATTGATTTTATTGGTAGGGATGTGTCTCGACTAGGACATGTTATGCGATGAGTTCAGAGACCTTTAGATAACTTCTCCCTTAAATGTATTTTGTTTTTCATTGCCTTTAAATATAAGTGTAATTTCAAGATATATTGGTTGCAATAAATAAACCTAAATTTATAATACTATCTAGCAATAATTAAACCCATATTTATAATACTATGTTGTAATAAATAAACCTAAATTTATAAACTATGTTGCAATAATTAAACCTAAATTTATAATACTATGTTGCAATAAATAAACCCATATTTATAATACAACGTTGTAATAAATAAACCTAAATTTATAATACTATGTTGCAATAATTAAACCTAAATTTATAATACTATGTTGCAATAAATAAACCCATATTTATAATACTATGTTGTGATAAATAAATCTAAATTTATAATACTATGTCGCAATAAATAAACCCATATTTATAATACTATGTTGTAATAAATAAACCTAAATTTATAATACTATGTCGCAATAAATAAACCCATATTTATAATACTATCTTGTAATAAATAAACCTCAATTTATTTATTTAGATAGCATTTATAATATTTATTTCGTTTTGTCTCATCGTCCATGTTTCCATTCCACTGAGTGCCATGGAGAATAACTAGACGGGGTTTTTAGGATGGATCGTAAAATAAAGAATTTTGCGTTTATTCGCTGATAAAAATATTGTACGAGGGTTGCTACTAAGTTTTGAGACAGACAAGTAAACACAAATATTTATCCCAATCTCACGATAAGTCACATGACGATTTTGGAATATCAGTTCACGCACAACATCGATGTTTTCTGGCACAACAACCGATTTTGGACGACCTTCACGAAATTCGTCCTGGAGCGAACTACGACCACGATTGAATTCGGAAAACCAGCGAAACACAATGGCCAGGGATGGTGCTTCATCACCAAAAGTCGAAGCGAGTTGATCGGCACACTGTTGTTGAGTTAGTCCACGTCGAAAATCATAAAAAAATCATCGCACGAAAATATTCACGATTTAATCAAATTTTTGGCCGAGATGAATTTTTGAAATCACTGTAAACAACGCAAATATCACTCGTATGACAAAACTTTCTGAGCACGTATACCATTAAAAACGTCAAACTTTACGATACTGATGTCAGATTTGACGTATCTACACTGGTGTTGCCATATCTCAAAATTTAAGTAGTAACCCTCGTATACTGTAGGGTCACACCCTTTCGGTACAATACGTAATTTCAGCTTGCGTAGATTTCAGAAAAATCCCTTGGGGCTTATGAGAGTATGTCCGACCTACCTTTCCGCTATACGCACAAGCTTCCGAAACATCGTCTGTTGCCTGAGTAGTCCACCTACAGTATTATCAGGAAGGACCAAGATCTGAATGAATGTGATGAAATACAAGTAGCCTCAACGAGTGGACATGTACATGTGTAATATAATTAGATGTAAGAATTATTATCTAGTTATAAGTTAGTATGAAATTGTTAACTTTTTCTAAGTAAATATTAAGATTATTAAAAACAGAAATGACTTGTAGGAAATTAAAATGAAGTTAGTTCATAGTTAACATATAGTATACTCGTATAAATTAGATTAGTTCTTAAGATGTATCTGTTAAATGTGGACCTTTGGCAAATGTTTGTATTATGGATTACTTTATTAAATAAAAAAATACAAAATGAAGTAAGTTCATAGTTAACATATAGTATACTCGTATAAATTAGATTAGTTCTTAACACGTTCACTGCGTCGAAAACGGCTCCCGTGTCCATACAAAATAGCCTTGAATGTTTAGTGCACTCATAAACGTCTCCCGATAAGGATTCGTCGCCGGTTTCATGTGTTTTGAAGACACGAAGGAATACACTTGTATATGATGTTTCAATAGAAAGTAGAATTTGATTTTTAACAAAGTTATGGGTTATCAAAAAATCGCGAATTTTCAGAATCTCTGTATGACATTTTATACGCAGTGAACGTGTTAAGATATATCTCGTAATTGTGTACCTTTGGCAAATGTTTGTATTATGTATTACTTTATTAAATAAAAAAATACAAAAAAAAAGATTTAAGATATGTTAAATAGTCTGTTTCATAGCATTCACGTACGCAGATATAAACAGCTCAAGTGATTAACTTGTCATCACTTTCCACCATCTTACAGCTCCCCTTTCCCATCTCTCGGTTATCCATTTACGTATCTAACACGTGTTGATTTGAACAATTTGTTGGTTTAAGTTCTGTCTTATTTGGTGTTAATCGATTTATAGTGTAGATTTGACCACGGTATTTGTTTTTTTTTATGAGAATATGGAGGTACAGTAAAACCACTAGTTGACTCCTCTTCTTCTGCTTGTTGTCCTTACACGCAATATGTCGTCTTCATACCAGGTCATACACAGTGTCAGGTGTCAATGTCACTCTTCCAGAAAACGCATACATCGGGTAGCTGTTTAAGATGTGGTTCACGGTCTGAATCTTTTCGTATTCACACAAAGGCGTCTGCTAGGCCCCACTTGTGCACATCATATGCAGAGCGGCCCACTTCACATCTGGTTCTATTCAGAGTTCTCCACTACTTCTGAGGTAGGGAAACATTAGGCGACTTCACCGTCGGGTCGCCTATAATATTCCTGTTTTTAAGGCTTCATTCCATATAACGGGATCGCCACTTATTGGCGATCAGTCTATGGTATTGTCGACTTGCTCCAGAGTTTAACACTTCTGAATTAACGATACCCGCCTTGTATGGTGGACCCGTGATAAAGTGGGCATTTACTTTAAAAGTAAGAAAAAAGAAAGGAATCAATATCATATTCCTATTAAACACTTGCATTCACCAGCAAATATTATATATACAGTGGTACATCGGGTTACGAACTTAATTCGTTCTTTGATTCCGTTCGCGAATCGAAATGTTCGCAAACCGAATCAATTTTTCTTAGTGGCTGGTGTTTTCACAAAATAACGATCCAGAGACATTTGTCTTTTTCTTTGTTGGATAATTTTTCGAAAATTGTATCAAGAACAGCAAAGCAAAAAAAATTGTATCAAGAACAACGAACGCAACTACGAGCAATGTTCACAACGCGCGCACCTGAGGACAACTAATGCGTAATTGCGTAATGCGCCGTTACAACTAGTTCGTGAGCCGAGGCATTGTACGCAGGTCGAGTCAAAATTTGTTCGGAAATTGTGTTCGTGACTAGAGGCGTTCGTGACCCGAGGTTTGACTGAACGTTCTAACGTCTAAAAGTTTCGAGCCCAAGGGTATAAAAACGGTGCAAGAATGATGAATGAATTTTTCAATACTTACTATGCCTCGAGGATCATCGTCAGTAGATTCTCTGCCTATGTTAAACTGTTTAGTCCAAAACTTTCGCCATGGAATATGATGGAAAAGTTCTCCGTATACACCATCTAAACGTTGTTTAATGTCTTGCGGCTTTTCTCTTCTTTTTAAATATACTTGATAACAACGCGATATTTAATTTTTATTTTAACAATGTTAAATATAACGAAACAACATGTCTTCTATTGGCTCTTCTTGACATACTTCTGAGGGTACATGTACAAAATTATAACTATGTTATATCACCACCTGACCATTCGTTGGGCGTGGTATCTATCCATATACGCTTTAACCTATATTCATAGACATCCATGTACCAGCACATGCGCTCAGATACATGAAAACGTATTAGTATGGTGAAGTGGCCGAAGTTGTATTATAACCATCTTCATTATATGCTATTTTTACGCTCATTTGAAATAGTATGCAACACTTGGGTGAGTAATAAAAGATTGGAACAAGTTGAGGAATTCTGCTATTTGGGTAGTAATTTCTCAGATGATGGAAGAATTAAAAGGGATATCGAACGGCGTGTAGAGATATAAAATAAAGTCAATGGGGCACTATATTTTGGCGTCAACTTTGAAACATGACGCGCAAAAAGACTGGTAGGAGCCGAATAAATGCTGTAGAAATGCCTACAATAAGAAGAATACAAGGATGGACAATGTATGACAATATGGGGAACGTGGTGATAAAGGATGAATGTGAACTTAAGGCTGATGTGTTGAATAAGATGAAAAAGAGCACGCTGAGACGGTTTGGACATGCAGAAAGAATCAACGAAGAGAGACTAACAGAACAAATAGATTGTGTAAATGTGAGTGGAACGTGTGTAAGAGGTAGGTCAAGGAAAGTATGGTTGGATCAAGTGAAGGGTATTCTGAAAGAAGGAACGTAGAAAGTCAGGTAAATCCTAGATAATCCTAATTGTATTGTACTGTTCAATTCCTGAATAAAATAAAAAAAAGGAAATATGTATGCTGGATGTTTTCGATGTAGTGTTGGGACTTAATATACTGTGTGGTATCCCATGTGTCCATCCTTCAGGACGTATCAAACCGGTAACGGCACCGGTAAAAAGACTGTAGCAATAGGTGGATGGCTGCTGCGCTGCTCAATGCTCGGAGAATTCAGCTCACGGTGAAAAGTAGCAGGTCGGTGAGAAGTAGAAGAGATTCCTCTTTAGCAGGTAGTAGATGGTCGCAAGTAAAAGGCAGTAGACAGAGTGATAATGTATTTTTTACTGATTATGTATTTTTTACGTTTGGCGCTCCTTATGTGCAGCCAATCGCTCATAGCAAGCGCCTGTTTCCGCCCGTGCATGCCGTCATAACTTGCGAAATATCACAATTCTCGCAAGTTTTTCGCATGCATGGGTCGGCCGACTTTTGATACTGTCTCGCGATGCCCGCGCATAAGGAACATTTTCAGTTACGATCGCGACACAGCACGTACCTCAAGAAACATAAAATTTACGTACAAATCATCAAAAAATACCCAATAATTTATACATCAACATACCAAATTACATCAAAATGTATCATATCATAAAAGTACCAAATAACAAAAAGAAAAACAAATATGTCATATGTTTTCTTCACCGTCTAACCCGACAGGGAAATGGCATGATGTTATGTATGTATTGCTAAAAAAATATGTCAAATACATCAACGTCGATAACGGAATAATAATATAATACCTTCCAACTCCCATGTAGTTCTCATATAACAGATGTATGTATCATAAAATGGAGCGTTGTGCTACAAGCAATATTTGGTTTGTTTATCTACCGGCCTGGAGGGCATATTTCTGCCAACACGGCCGCTATTAAGTCTGTTTACCTTATGGCATCCGTTCCTCGCTGCCTCGTCCCGACTCGACTTAATTTCCAAATTTACCATAATTCACCGATCAAACATACGAACACGCACCACGCTCGCCTCACTAGCAATAACTGTTACGTTTCCGAAGATCAATAATGAACGGGATGAAAATATTTGTCAAGGAAAACTCTTCTAGTTCAATGGGCGCATCCCTATCTAATAAATTTTCATTGTAATTTATTTTTATCAAACACTGTTTATTCCACTTTTTTTTTTTTTGTGACGGTATAACCCTACCAGTTTCAAGGCTTTCACCTCATCTTCAGGGGAGCACAAACAAGACAAGACAAGAGTTAAGGCATTAACATTGTGGAGGTTTCAAGACATTGTAATTTGTTTTTATCAAACACTGTTTATTTCACTTTTTGTAACGGTATAACCCTACCGGTTTCAAGGCTTTACAACAAGACTTTTTTGTGCTCTCCTGATGACGAGGTGAAAGCCTTGAAACCGGTGGGGTTATACCGTTACAAAAAGTGGAATAAACAGTGTTTGATAAAACAAATTGCTATTAATTTAGAAACAGAGATTCACAAATGAATAAGGAAAAACAAAAAGTAATAATAAATAACCAAACGAATGCAACAGGTTTCACACTTCTTAAAAATGGAGCAATTTAGATGTTTCAAGCACATTGAAAATGTAACGACCTCCGTGGCTGAGCTGGCGAGATGGCTATCTTCCAGCCCTGGAGTCGTGGGTTCGATTTCCGTTGGAACACAGATTAAAAAAAATGGATTCAAGGCTGATTTCGTTTAACGCTTCTTACAACAGATTGCCACACGACAATAAGTACAATAAGTAAAATTTTCAGCGTCTTTCCAATCATGGATTAGCGCTATGCTCAAACAGAGATTGTTTATTGGCCTTTCCAGTTCATCGCTCTTCTTTCTTTACGTCGTCCTTTACTGTCCATGCAGTGAGACTCTGGAATCAGTTACAAACCAATATAAGACTCGCTCCGTCCTTGGCATGCTTTAAGAAGCGACTGAAAAAACTCTTAATTTCTAGTCAGTAAAATAACGTGTTTCATTCCTGATTTTTCTTTTCCTTTCCTCTCCACCATCCTTTCCTTTCCTTTTGATTGATGATATCTCACTTTATATGAAAAATAATGTTCGGGTGATTGTCCGTCTTTGTGGGATTCGTGGGCATGTTCTCGCGTATATGTTTATGGATTTTGTTGGGATGGATAGTCATTTAAATGATTTATGCGACCCCGTAACTTGCTTCATTTACTTTTGTCTGGTTGATTGGAAGAGATTGCCACCTGGCAATAAGCCCGCCAGATTGTATTGCAATAAAGGTGTTAAATAAATAAATAAGTACGCCAAGTTGTACTGTGTATTATGACAATGTTATGCAATAAGTACGCCATGTTGTACTGTGTATTATGACAATGTAATGCAATACTACGAATGATCTACAATCGAAGAATTCAATATAATTTAATACAATAAAAAAATGGGTCTTTCCCATTATTGAATTGTTTAAATAATTGTGAAAGTTTTACAAAATTCTGGTAAAAAATAATAATCGAACCCACAACCCCTCGGATTGGTAGACATTTTATGAACTAGATCACGAGGGTCGTAACGGTTGTGTGCCTCTGCTCTAAAATAATAAAAAATACTTCGATATAAACAAATATATGTTTGTTCTACCATTATTTCGCCTCATATTTTTTGTTCTAACACATTCTTCTTCTTTCTTTCAGGTGAGTTGTGATTAATTACTATCTGTACCCGCTGCTGCTCCATCTAAGCTTTCGTGAAACGTGAGTATACTTTCCTCTCTTCGCGTTTTCAATCTCACGTTAAATTGCCATTTTTGTTAATGTTGATAATGCGCGATTGTTGTTTATTACATCAAGTGCTCCATTTACCTTGTTCTCTGTCTCTTCCCTTTTTTCTATGTCCATTTGAAGTGCTCCTACTTGTTGGAAATACTACCCCAAGTGGACAGGCAACAATACTACCACTCTTTAACCAGACTGGGACTCTTTGTTTTTTTTTGTTTTTTTATCCACGGCTTTCTCCTGTTACACATAGAGGTTACGTCGGGAATCAAACCCGAAATCCCTGTTTGAAAAAACAACGTCTTACCAATAAGGCCACGAGATTTAACTGATATAATTATGTATGTTTTGGAATCCAGGTTTGAGGATTTAACTGATATAAGTATGTATGCTTTGGAATCCAGGTTTGAGGATTTAACTGATATAAGTATGTATGCTTTGGAATCCAGGTTTGAGGATTTAACTGATATAAGTATGTATGCTTTGGAATCCAGGTTTGAGGATTTAACTGATATAATTATGTATACTTTGGAATCCAGGTTTGAGGATTTAACTGATATAATTATGTATGCTTTGGAATCCAGGTTTGAGGATTTAACTGATATAAGTATGTATGCTTTGGAATCCAGGTTTGAGGATTTAACTGATATAATTATGTATGCTTTGGAATCCAGGTTTGAGGATTTAACTGATATAATTATGTATGCTTTGGAATCCAGGTTTGAGGATTTAACTGATATAAGTATGTATGCTTTGGAATCCAGGTTTGAGGATTTAACTGATATAAGTATGTATGCTTTGGAATCCAGGTTTGAGGATTTAACTGATATAAGTATGTATGCTTTGGAATCCAGGTTTGAGGATTTTCTAGACCAATAAAAGTTATGTTGGATGTTCTTGGAAATCACTATGTTTGTGAGGTTTTATAAAGGCTTTGAGAAGTTTTTAATCAAAAGCGTGATTTTTTAACCCCTATGCTGAAATATTATTTCCAATCTCTCCTCCAGTCGATAAGTGACCGGGAACTGTTTGTATAGCGATCCAATTTTATACTCCACGTGACGGGGTGTTAATAAAAAGAAGTGTAAATGTATATTTAAGGGTGCTTACGACCCTTATTCAATTTTCTCTCTCTAAATTCAGTTATTCTCAAATGCGTTTTCAAAAAGACGTTTATTCAATATTTTTTTCAATCTCAATTGATATTGCATTTCAATATTGTACAAATCTAGTGAAACAAATTAAGCGAAATATTTTTACGATTCCAAAATACAGTTTATTATTTTATATTTTCATTATTTTGAGCGCACGGTTAAACATGGTACATCTGTCGGGCTTATTGATATACAGCGATTTCTCCCAACCGACCGTATCTTATTGGATACATTCAACTGTTTCAATCCATGACAGATTTTACAAAAAAAGTATATATTCGTTTGAATTTAATTAAAAATAAATGTGTAATCTCTATCAAAAGTGATAGAACTCGAGGATAGGAATTCGTTCAAGGATAAGGAAGGAAATTAAAGCAAAATTAAAATGAAAGAATATTCTATATAATGTAGCTTTATTTCTCTCTTAAAAGTAAATGAGGACGATGCACATCTTATAAAGATGTGTAAAATTTAGTGTGCTGTCTTAGTATGTAAAGGACCCTTTCATCGCTTGATCGACAAGAACCTCCGTGTTCTGAAATAAACTGAAAGTTTTCCTGAATATATGAAGCAGATTTATCCATATACACAGTTATTAAATTAAAGGAAAAAATGTAAACAATCAAACCTGAATGATTATTTTAATGAAATGATTATTTGGTTTGTTGCGTATAGTTTTTATTTTTACTGTATGATAAATAGTTGTCCGAGGCTCCTTCTCCTGTTCTGTGAGCGTTTACAGTGTTTTTACCTCAGGTAGGCTTCTAACCTTGTCTGGGAACCCTCCTACTTTATCCGGGCTTGGGACCGGCAGTGCTTCCTTCCTAGGCGGCACAGGCGGAGTTTCCACATCATGGACCTCACGGAGGTCTGTGAGGTCCAATATATGGTCAGATGGGGACGACAGCGTCGACGATACTGGTACCAACATGTACAGAGAATGAATTCCACAAGAATTCCATACATAGCTCTGCATGGGGTGCCGGATGGACGGTGTCCACCAGGGAGACCCCCGAAACGATGGAGAGATAGCTGGAGCTCAGCATCACAGGAGGGCAATCCTGCAGTAACAGACTCTTGAGTCTATAGAAAGTCTAAGAAGAAGAAGATAAATAGTTAAAGAATAAATCTGTTTCCCAACAGAGCAGGGTATTATGATAAAGCGTTTGCCGTTTCTGATTCACTGGCATGGAATGGTCTGCCTCTTAGTGTTAGAGATATGGCCGCCGTGTGCGGCTTTAGGAAGCACTTGAAGACAAAGCCTTTTTTGGAGTGTTATCAACATATATTTATGATGATATGTAAACATTACACGCATACACTGCACTACACCTAAAGCCGAATGTGTTACTATCACATATCGTAAGATCTACGAAGGTTTCTTTGTGCAATAGTTTTGTCTTACCTTGGTAAGTTTATTTAACTTGCTTTATTTACTTTTGTCTGGTTGATTGGAAGATATTGCTGCCTGGCAATAACCCCGCCCGATTGTATTTGCAATATAGGGTTAAATAAATAAATAAGTTTTCTTACCGAATTTGTTTTTCTAAATATATGCAGAGGCGGGAAAGGGGAATGTTATCTAATTAATGCCCACAGTCATCACCTTTCTATCTTTACATTGAACTTAAATGTATGTAATTTTAACCTTTCAATAATTGTAGGTTTGAGCCCCGAGTCGGGCTGCTTTTGAGAATCTGCTCTCTAAATGGTGCTTTAGAAATTTCATTTTATTATTATTTTAATTCTACCTCCAAAAACGAGTGTCTCTTTGCAAAGTAGTTTTTCGGCATGTATTGACTTCGTTAATGGGAGGGGTATTACTGTATATCTTTTAATATTGAAACAAAATATTACTTTTCAATTATTTTCTGTAATTTGAAATATCGCATCACATATTGAGAATCTCTTGAAACCTACCCCTATAGCATCGACCACTTCACAAAAAAACTCACCCCTTCTATCGATTTTGCAAAGAAATAAGTGCTTTAATATCGCAATGAAGCCACGCGCCTGTTTTAGCAACAATATTTTAGAGTATTCGCAATATGCTTTTTATTCGGTGGGGTGGAAATCAATGACAAAAGAGGTTGTGGAGTAATTGCGAAACATTTCCAACCGGGGAAAATTGGTTTATGAACATTTTAAATTAAATTCGGGCACCGTGACACCATTATACTATATCATATATTTCAACCCTTAATATATAACCCGTGACGTCGTTTCTCTGCCGGGGCAGGCAGAAATGACAGAGTGCCGGACTTTTCTATCACAACACAGGTATTTTATCTCTACATACATTCACCTTCTCATACATCTACTATAATTCCTCTAGGTTTTTCCATTTTCTTTATAAATATCATTTACATGATCCACCCATACTTTCTTTGGTATTTCTCTTCCACACCTTCCACTTACATTAACATTGTATATTTGTTTTGTTAGTATATCTTCATTCATTCGTTCTACATTCCCAAACCATCGTATAGTGCTCTTATCCATCTTACTTAATACCTTAAGTTAGCCTTCATCTTCATTCCTAATTACTTTATTTCGTATCCTGTCATATATTACATTGTCACCCCATGTTTTCTTATTAATACCCTTGTAGGGAATACCGTCGTCCCTGAATATTGTCAACACGCACGGTCAACGACCGACGAAACGACCTTCGGACATGCCCAAAGGTCGCATACCAGAACATTAATATTGTTTACCCGAAAATACTATTTACGACACATTCCACAGTAGAAAGAGAACACATCACGCCGTCTCGCCGTTTCGCCAATAAATATTCTACCCACTATATTATTCGCAACGTCTGCAAACACCTCTGCACGCGCAGTTGTGAGATAAAGTATATATTGCGGGCGCATTCACGCACATCTATAAATACCTACTTATCGATAAATAAAGATTATTATTCACTTGACCATTCATTGCTATTTACTATTCATTGATTGTCCACTCTCACTTTCAGCATTCCTATTCGACGTATTTTATTTTAAATACCGAACAATCATAATCATCACGACGTACCAGTAAAGCATCCCGCTAAACCCTTATTTCAACAGCAATATTTTTCGTCTATTCCACCTCAATTAAGCGTTTTATACTCTGGGACCCTGAAAACCTTAGTATACCGGACAAGAACGTACACTGAACTTTATTATTTATTTCAATGGTATTCCTCAACACGTCCGAATCGAGATGGATATATTGAAGAGCGTGGCAGGGAGACAAAAATAGATTTCTTCCCAATCGAGCTTTCGGGTGTAGAACCACTTGAGCAGGTAGCGGTTCTAGCATACATCAAGTGCTTGTAAATATTGTTACCAGACGAACTCTTTTTAATTTTATTTTTTGTTGGTTCCTTCGATAATCGAATCCGAAACCCCCGGCTAGAAAGCAAGTGGCGCTCACCAACTAGGCCACGGAGGTCGTTCATACAAAATACATCTCGAGGCATATTTTGTATTATTTTGTTATGCATAATGCATTTTCACAAAACTTCCTTTGTTGTTCGTCTTCCCTTGGTAAGTTTTCTACGGTTTTCTTTCTAAATATGCTTTTCTGAACATACACGTATTGCACTCGTATATGCGTGGAAGTACCTAATCTAATCGCCGCAGCCACCATCTTCCTTTCCTTACACTCAACTTATATATATATATATATATATATATATATATATATATATATATATATATATATATATATATATATATATATATATATATATATATATATATATATATATATATATATATATATATATATATATATATATATATATATATATATATATATATATATATATATATATATATATATATATATATATATATATATATATATATATATATATATATATATATATATATATATATATATATATATATATATATATATATATATATATATATATATATATATATATATATATATATATATATATATATATATATATATATATATCCCTTTTATACCGAAAATTGTTATACTAACTATAAAATCAACTCCTCTATAATTCGTATGCAAAGACTTGGAAACGAGTTTTGCAACAATTTAGATATTTTTAATATAAGTATATATAGTATTCGCCAGAATATTACAACAATATTTAGAAATAGCTACTAACTTTGTGCTCTCCTTTATTAATATAAATAACGTAATACAAACCAAATATTAAGGACAATATTTTGCCTCTGGAGTTGAGTAACCCTGCATCAACATGTGTGAAGCTTCTAATTCTGCAAAGCAACTTGCATCTCGTTCCACTAATGAGGCCATGTGTTTTCTATATCTCAATATATATCCATAAAATTCCCACAAAATTCTCAAAGGTTATTAAATAATTTTAAAACGATGACTGTTATTTATTCTACTGCTTTTTGTATCTTCATGCTAGTTTAAGATAAAGTTGTATTATTTGTCAATAATTTGAAGTACTTGTATAACCTGTCACATGTTCGTTTGTATATAAAGACACTGTTGTGTCGTTAATTAAATAAATAAATGTACCTATTTATTTTGTAATATTTTTTAACTGACAACAATAGTTTGTTCGAGCACCTTGGATGAGAATTTGCTCTTTAAGAGTTGCTATATAAATTTATTACTTTTTGGGTGCAATCGTGAATTTATTATTGGGAGTACAAATTAGTTCGGTCCGTTTCCAAAAGATGGCTCTGGCTATTACGAATGGTCCATAGTGACAGCCGATTTTGGCGGTTTCAGAGAGGTTAGACATCTGCCAATAATATTCAGTTTATATCGCTTTGAGTTTCATGCAAAAACCTTGTTTTGTACAGTGTTGAAAATGTCGAATTTTGTGTTAACCAAGCAGCATTTGCGGGAGGTTTTAAATTTCTGCTTTAATTGGAAGAAAAGTGCAGCTAAAACCGAAAATTGCCTGAGAGATGGGAAAAAGTAGTAGCCAGCGATGGACAATACTTGAATTGATCTGTTCATTCATTTTGTTTAGAAATAAATGCATTTAAAAAAAAAAACGGATCGAACTAATTTGTACGCCCAATATTATTTAATTTTTTTTACTCTTAATTGTATTTTAATAAATATTAGTCTGAATTTATTTCTTTGTGTCTGGATTACCGCTCCAAAGGACCCCCGAGACAAAGCATTCACTGTTTGACAATATAAACAGCACTCGATCTGAAAGTGTGAGCGAGAGTGAACAAGGGATGTGGCGTAAGTGTGAGTAAGAGAGCGCGGAGGGTAAAAAAGTTTTCGGGAATAGACCACACGGGATAAAACTACCCCTCGGTCAAGTCTTAAAGAAGAATGGTGGTAAAGCATTATTTTTTTATTTCTCATTTGTTAATTAAATAGTATGTAGCGAATCACCCCTATGGACAAAATGTTTTTTTTTTAGCTTTTAGTGTCTGTTTTAATTTGTTATTTTATGTATAGATAATAAAAAAATAAAAATTCGTTACCTCACTGCTACGTAACGTAACTCACAAATTATTGAGCATACCAGTATTCATGTGTTTTTCTTGAAAAAAATAGTGCGGTGGTTTGCCATTTCCTTCCGCACCGCAGTAGATTCCATTGGAATTGTGTAATGTTGTATGTAAATTGTGAGCTCTGCTTCCAACTCACAGTATTTTGAGGGGAAGTATTAGGTCCCATATGAAATGTACACTTGTGGATGTTAAGTCGGAGCAAGAGTGTTTTAGAAATGTTTTGAGATGTACTTACGAGAGCGTGGATAGGAGTTGGTAGGATTATGAGAGAGGATAGAGAAAATACAGAAGTAGAAGTGATCGGCCTCTGTGCCCCTCCACCAAATTTGCCTGCGGACTTTCGCTTTTTTAGGGGTGTGGCCGTTTAATTGGAGCCAAAGGTAAAAAAATCGAGTCGATCAGGGCTGATACTTTCTGGACGATCTTAGACTGGCCAGTACTGTCAAAAACTTATTTGAAAAAAACTGTAATCGGCCATGTGTAATGGATTTAATTGGCAATGATCGATTTACACTTTTTACAGTAAAAAATGTCTGAAAAAGTCAAAATATATAGAGGCGTTAGGCAAGGCGACACAATTTCACCAAAACTTTTCATCCTAGTATTGGATGAAAAGTTTTGGTGACGAAAGTTGCTTTCGTCGGGAGTTGTTACGTCACAAGCTATAGTCAAACTTGCCGGTGTTTCCGATGCCACGCCGGGGCTATACTGGCTCATATAAGTTACAGTAGCTCGCCACGCTAATCTGCGTAAGCGCCCTCCATCCGACACGGATGTTTCGAGTTTGATTTCCATAGGGGTCCAATTCATTTTAAAAAGGGTTCGTGTTTAGTTTTCGCTCAAGATTTTTTTTAAATCTTTCTCGTTGGGAAGAGACTGCCACATGCCAATAAACCCGCCAGGCTGCACTGTACCCAATGGAAGTGTCAAGAAATTCATATTTTAGTATACACATTTTAAATAAATCACCTTAATCTTGGAAAAGTTCAATTTATCCTAATATTAATGTTTTTTTTTTGGTTATTTCTTGTTATATGGTAAGTTATGAAGGAAAATTGAGGAAAAAAAATCACAACTTTTCCTTTAAGTTTTTTTATATGTAACACCCACGTTACCTTGCCAAAATATCAATTTTTATAAAACACAAAAAGGGCTATAAAATGATTCTATAATCTAAAACAAGAACAACATTTACATAGCTGAATTAATAACAAATAAAATGGTTTGAATAATTTTTCTCTACATGTAGTGATTAATAAGATATTAAGATTATTTACCACAATTTTCAAAACGCACCCACGCTGTCTGGACATGTTGACCCGATGTCGTTTGAAAGCTTGTAGCGTTGTCAATATTTATCACCAGATGATACCACTGCACACAATAGTGCATGTGTAGTATCTGAATGCGTTGCCATATTTGAAATTACGTTCGAGTTTCTGGATTAAAAAAAAAATCCCTAAGTTAGTGTAACACCTGTGTTACAATGCCATGACAAGGGTTAAATATTTTGTTTAATTTGGTTAATAAGTTTTATCATCCTGCCATGGACTCTGTTTAAATACTGTATTGTAATATTATAGCAATGTTTTAATTGTGATTTTTTTTTTGTTGTTTATAGTTAAGGCATTAACGTTGTGGAGGTTTAAAGACATTGTAATTTATTTTTATCAAACACTTTATTCCACTTTTTCGGTATAACCCTACCGGTTTCAAGGCTTTCACCTCATCTTCAGGGGAGCACAAGACTAAATGCTGTTCGAACTGGTACCGATATACACGCTTCAACGGTTGGGGGCTGACTAAATGCTGTTCGAACTGGTACCGATATACACGCTTCAACGGTTGGGGGCTGAGAGGTGAGGAAGGCATGGGACTATTTCTGCCAAGAGCGGAGAGATTTTTGGGATATAACTGTTCAACAAGACCGTCTTCCGAAGTCTTGTTTGCGCTCCCCTGAAGATGAGGTGTGCACCTTGAAACCGGTAGGGTTATACCGTCACAAAAAGTGGGATAAACAGTGTTTGATAAAAATAAATTACAATTGTGAATTTATTTCGATATTACGGGTATTTTGGCTTTACGATCATGTTACTCTGAGTATTCTTACGAATGCGTGCTTTTCTTACATTTCTCACAGGCAATGGAGCCTTTATAGAAATAGTCGGTGTTCAAAAAGGTATGAAATTCCTTTCCAATCCTCGGAGAATACGGGTCTCGCCACCCATTCAATAAGTGCTTAGGTCCCATATTGTACTCGAGCGTTTATCATGTTTGCTTTGGGTTACTTAACTCCATGTTCATGTTCATTGCACAATAACAACAAAGCCAAATAATGTTTTTTTTTATCTTTAAACACCATGATCTGCGATAGTTAAAATATCATCGACCAGAAATAGTTTATAGACGTAATTATGCAAAACGAAGAAAGACTACCCTCGTAAACATACAAAGCAATTGTGAGTGGATGTCAGATCGGCTAATATAACTTATTTTGATTGCCCTAAATGTATGACATCATTTGATGGTCATAGACTGTGAAACGTGGGCATGGAAAACAGTGAAACGAATTTAATAAATGCTGTAGAAATGCGTTTATTAAGAAGAATACATTGAGTGATAAAATACGACAGAATATGGTGAGTGATTAGGGATGAATGATGGTTTTAATGATGTATTAAGTTAGGTGAAGATATCACTCTTATATGGTTTGGACATGTAGAATGAATGAATCACGATAGTCTTAATCGATAAGACTTACAAATGTACAGCGCTATAAATAAGACATTAGACTTACAAATATGGTGTAAATGTGAGGGGAAGTCATGGTAGAAGAAGACCAAGGAAAGTGTGATTTGATAAAGTGAATGATAATTTGAAATAACGAAATGTTAAAAATCAGAGAAATTGTAGGAGTCGTGTGATATAGATTGTATGGGTGTAGATGACGCAAAATATGTGTGTCACGGTAGGAAAATCTAGTGTTATTTCCTCTCTATGGACTCTCACAGGGGAATGGTTTAATTGTAAATATGTGTAGGTATGCTAAAACACGTTATTTTCTTTATTTTGAATGGCGAAAAAGCACAGATCAATCCAGTGTAGGCAAAAATATCAAGCCCGCTAAATGAGTATTTTATGGTTGAATTATGCCTTACATTTTCTTTGTTCCATACAAGCCGAAGAGATCTGTTCTCTTTGCCAACCCAGTAATGGACATTGCGTGATGGTGTGTATGCCTTAAATATTGACAAAGATATATTTTATTTGATGTTTGTAAACGATTTAGAAAAATATAAAATTCAACTTGCGATATTTTTATAAAAAATAGGCAAATATTTCTTAAAAACTCAATTGCTTTAGGTTTTTCGCATAAGTCGTCGACAATAGTCTATTTGAAAGCGTAATAAAAGGGGATCAAAACAGTTTGTTACCTTTACACCTAACGCATTTTTTATTTGCCTTTCCCTTTGTCACGCTCAAACTGGATACTGGCAACGTAACAAAGAATCAATATTCACCGGCGTAAAACGTTTCGACACAGGAGATTAGCATCTTTATGCGGCCAGTCAGTTCCCTTACAAAATACCTTAAAAGGAAGACATCTCTACATTTTAAACGTTTCCGCAAAAATCTGCGACGAAAATAAATATTTTTTTCAGAACCATCGATTAAAGCGACATTTTAGTAAAAAAGCTTATTGCGTTTGCTCTTGAATTTGTTTTACAAGTTTAAAAATATTCAAAAATTTCTACGTGTGTCCTATAATCTTGTACTGCATTGTATCTCTTAACTAACAATAAAAATTCCGATGCTTACGCGGGCGTTAAATGTCCAGCTTCCTTTCAACAATACACTGGTGGGCAAAAAAAATAAGGACACCTCTGCGACGATGTAGACATCATAGATATTAATGTCGCCTCTAGAATAATAGGTGTTCTTGGAAGGATGTCGTAACACGTATTTTAAGAGGCTATTTATTTATTTATTTGTGTATTTAGTTATTTTTTTCTTTCGCTTTTCCTTTTGCGTTCTTGGACCGTGTCTTTCGGTAGTCTCCATTGTTAATTATTGGAGTTTGTACAAATACGTATATATTTAAAGCGATACAATCTAGATTCAGGTTCAACCTCGATTTTGTACGTGATAGGTAACATAGTTAGGTTGGCGGTTAATTGCTTTGTAACACTGTGTTGTCGCATTTCGTTCTACGTGATGAGAATTTTTTGTCTTTGAGAATGTCTGTTTTGTTTCTTGATTTTGTTTTTAGGCGTCTTAAGACAGGGCTTCCTAAACTTTTCTTTTATTTATCAAAACCGTTGATCCGAGTCCTTTTCACTTAATGCAGGTAAAACACGCTGAATGAATTGATTAGGGATGAGTGTAAAGTAGACGTAGACCAAAGTAAGTATGATTGAATCAAATGAGTGATATATTGAAAGAAAATGCCAAAAGTCGTAGGAGTTGTATGAGAAGGTGTATAGATGTAGAAGAAGCGAAATATGCGTGTGGTGATAGGAAAGTTTGGCGCTCTCTCATCTGTTTACCCTTACAAGGCGACGACGTATTCTCATGTATGTTTGTATGCAGGTTAAACACTAAATGCACAGAGATAATTTAAAGGAATTAAAATCTAAACTGATACACGTTTTAAATTTTTTTTGGTGCTAACGGAAATCGTTCCCATAACTCCCCTGTAGGAAGACATATGTCTAAATAAATCGGAGGCCTCGGAGGTCTTTACGTTTACGAAAATCATCTCCGTGGCTTAGTCGGTAAGACGACTGTTTTTCAATGTATGGTTACAGGTTCGGTTCTCGTCGGAAATTCATTTTTTTTAAATGATTCCAGTTTTGGCAGAAGGATGAAAATAAGATTGATGCTGTAGAGATGCCTGAACTAAAAAAAACGTGGATTGTCAATGTTTGAAAGAAGGCGGAATTAAAATATCAGAATTTAATGTTTTAAGTAATGTGAAGAAAGGAGAGAATGCATGATGAAGAATTACAAAGTGAGTATACAATTGAAGAGTGCAAAGTGTGCGTGGAAGATGTAGGCCAAGGAAAACATGACTGAATCAAATGAATCAGATTTTAAAATAAGGGTAAGCGAAAGTATAAATATTAGAAGATTGTGCATGACGAGTTGTGTGAATGTGGACGAGGCGAAAATGGTTTGTTTGAATGCAAGCGTTTGAGAGATCTGTTTACTGCCTACCCTGCAAGGAACACGGCTTAATAATATATATGTATGTTAATATTTCCAGTTAAACTTTCACTTCCCCTCACATATATTTTTATACATAGGAATTAACCCTCTAGGTTGTACTGTACACTTCCATCCAATATAATACAATAGTCTTTTTGTCTTGGAAACTGGTTGCACTGCAACGTACACGAATTAATACGAAAAAACTCCGAAAGGAAAATCTTATCAATGATTTATATGTAATTGAGTGTCACTGTTTGTCAGGTTGATGAGAATGTGCAACGGCGTTTTATATAATCTTAAATCGGAACGAAGTATCGCTTTATTTTTGCATGATATATATCCTCAGTGAGATACAGGCAAAAGCCTAGTTTACCGGGGACACGACAAATGAAAGGCAACAAACCCAGACCCATTAAAATTGTGTGTCCAAATTACATTATCTGTTGTTTTTTTCGCAAATTATGTATATTTCTTGTCATGTGTAAAATAAATATAATAAATAAAATATAATTTATCTTTTATTTTGAACAACATACATAAATTCTTACATATCAGTAGTAACGGAAATAAATTGGACAGATTAGAGGCCCTAGAGATTTCTAAGTCAGTACATCGATCCGAACATCTGGTGAACAGTTATATCCCAAAAATCTCTCCGCTCTTGGCCGAAATTTTCCCATGTCTCCCTCACCCCTCAGCCCCTAACCGTTGAAGCGTGTATATCGGTACCAGTTCGAACAGCATTTAGTCTTGTTTGTGCTTCCCTGAAGATGAGGTAAAAACCTTGAAACCGGTAGGGTTATACCGTTACAAAAAAGTGGAATCAACAGTGTTTGATAAAAATAAATCACAATGTCTTTAAACCTCCACAACGTTAATGCATTAACTATAAACAACATACACAACTGAATATAATGACACATTATCTTTTCGTGTGATCAACAGAAAAGCGGTAGCTTTTTCCATGAACGATCCCAACAGGTTCTGTAGTACATGTATATGCGAGTATGTCCATATCCAATGTTCAGCATTCAATAGCGGTTTCATATCTCGAAATAGCGCGTATTGATTCGATGTAATTGAAAAATATGGACCTATGTAATGTGTTTCTTCTTACTGATCACCATTTAATTACACTTCTGCGTTCTCTTAACCAGGGGTGGGCAATCTTTTAAAGATTTATTTATTATTTATTTAAAACCTAGTAAAATTCTTACATATATAAGTTCTCATACAATAGAACGTGTAAACACCTTCACCTACCTGGGATCCATAGTGACAAGTGTTAATGATGCATCTATCGAGATTAAACGTCGAATATTCATGGCAAATAGATGCTTCTTTGGTCTGAGAAAACACCTTATATCTCGGTTGTTGTCCAGAAGGACAAAACTTACCATTTATAAGACACTGCTACGACCTGTCCTCACATATGGGTCTGAATGCTGGGTATTGAGTAAGAAGAACGAATCTTCCCTTCTAATATTTGAAAGAAAAATACTCAGAAAAATATTCGGACCCATACAGGAAAATGGATCTTGGAGAGTGAGATATAATGAGGAGTTATACAGCATATACAAAGAGCCCAACATTATAAAATACATCAAAATTGGGAGGCTACGTTGGGCGGGGCATGTAGCAAGAATGGGAGAAGAGGAAATGCCTAACAAAGTACTCTTTTCCAAGCCCCAAGGAAGACGTAGCGTGGGCAGACCAAAGCTTAGGTGGATGGATGGGGTGCAGAATGATGCAAACGTGATTGGCATCAGGGGCTGGAGGAGTGCATCCCAGGATAGGAGGGAATGGCAACGACTGCTGGAGGAGGCCGGGGCCGACAATGGGCTGTAGTGCCATTGATGATGATGATGATGATGAAAATTCTTACATAAAATTAATACATAAATAATACTGTTAATGAGAGGGTTGAACCTGGTGATCTGATAGCAATGATTCAATATTTGGCTTTAAATTCGTGAGGTATAGTCTTAAATCTCCACGTTCAGTGATTTGCATTCGATTTCTTTATATAAGTATTTTCTATGTCTAATATAAGTATTATGTACACACAATCTGTGTTAGGTGTAATAAGACATTTACGGAACGCCTAAATATTGATGATGATCTGCCTAAATGGGATCCGCTTACGTGGACCCCCATTTACATCTCGTGCACCCCCAATTTATTTTCTCGCTAACATAGACCTCCTGCAAGTCGAAATCGACCCTTGGGGGTCCATATACGAGTAAACCACTTTGGGAATC
Source organism: Odontocerum albicorne (assembly GCA_949825065.1). NCBI lineage: Eukaryota > Metazoa > Arthropoda > Insecta > Trichoptera > Odontoceridae > Odontocerum > Odontocerum albicorne. Next base: position 3,437,932 of record OX463860.1, on the reverse strand, counting down.
TTTGCTCTACACTAAGAGGTAGACCATTCTCCGCCATAGGACAAGCAACAGCGATAGCTATATCATAAAACTCCACCCTATTGGATTGATTTCCATCAATCAATTTATTAAACAAAGAAGGAATCGACCTTTGAATTCTACTTCTCTTCGAAGGAACATCTCTCAGACACAGATTCGAAAGGTACAATGGAGACGTCCCATTAAGGAACTTGAATACATAGATACTATGTTTGATATCAATCCATCCGTGACACTTGAGCCAGTGTAATATTTTTAGAAGCGAAGTAATATAATCAAGTTTATGACTTCCATATATCTGTCAGCTTATTAGCTGATAAATGGTATGGTGTCATAAATATTGTCAAATTTACGATGTTTTATGAACTCTACACTAACTCTAAACCCAAATCTACTAACGTTTCTTTGTAGTTCGTCTTCCTTTGGTAAGTTTTCTGCGGTTTTCTTATCGAATATGTTTTTCTGAACATATGCAGACGTGGGGAAGCACCTACCTAATCTATTGTTCGCAGCCTCCACCTTCTTGTCCTTACACTTACTTGACATATACATTTTTTGTAATAAGTTAAATATAAGACTCGCTCCGTTTGTAAAACCAATATAAGACTCGCTCCGTCCTTGGCATGCTTTAAAAAGCGACTGAAAAAACTCTTAATTTCTAGTCAGTAAAATAACGTGTTTCATTCCCGATTTTTCCTTTCTTCTCCACCATCCCTTCCTTTTCTTTTGATTGATGATATCTCACTTTATATGTATGAAAAATAATATTCGGGTGATTGTTCGTGGGCATATGCTCACGTATGTGTTTATGGATTTCGTGGGGATGGATTGTCATTTGAATGATTTATGCAACCATGTAACTTGCTTCATTTACTTTTCTCTGGTTGGTTGGAAGAGATAGCCGCCTGGCAATAAGCCCGCCAGGTTGTATTTGCAATAAAAGTGTTAAATAAATAAAATATATAAATCTGTCAATAATAGTCTGTTCGAATATTGAGTTAGAGCGCCCTTTACGAGAGTTTAAACGGCTTTATGTAAATTATCCTTTAACTATTATTATTAAGTGACGCTCGGTGTGGTGAGGTGCAGGCTCTCTGTCTTGAGACGGTCCCGTGTCGTTTTAATAACTATGTGTAAAATAATTTTGACTTGTGTACTTGCATACTTATGTGTTATTTGCATTATTTTATTGTGTTAATGTATCTTTTTAATAGCTTTTATTGAAACTACGTAAATAATATTTTTTTTAGATTTATTAATATGTATTTGTCTGTGTAATGTATTTGTCTTTGTTATGTAAAATACAGTAAAACTTAACGGTAAAAAGATAAAGGTGTCAATATCCTCCAAAATCACCAGTAAAAAGATAATGCTATCAATATCCTCCAAAACCATCACTAAAAAGATAACGGTGTCAATATCTTCCAAAAACATCAGTAAAAAGATAACGGTATCAATATTCTCCAAAAACACCAGTAAAAAGATAAGGGTATCAATATCCTCCAAAAGCATCAGTAAAAAGATAGCGGTATCAACATCCTCCATAAACATCAGTAAAAAGATAACGGTATCAATATCCTCCAAAAACATGACGTTCCGTATGGTGAGGTGCAGGCTCTCTGTCTTGAGACGGTCCCGTGTCGTTTTAATAACAGTGTATAAAATAATTTTGACTTGTGTACTTGCATACTTATGTGTTATTTGAATTGTTTTATTGTGTTAATGTATCTTTTTAATAGCTTTTATTGAAACTACGTAAATAATATTGTTTTTAGATTTATGAATATGTATTTGTCTGTGTAATGTATTTGTCTTTTGTTATGTAAAATACAGTAAAACTTAACGGTAAAAATATAACGATGTCAATATCCTCCAAAATCACCAGTAAAAAGGTAATGGTATCAATATCCTCCAAACCATCAGTAAAAAGATAACGGTATCAATATCTTCCAAAAACATCAGTAAAAAGATAACGGTATCAATATCCTCCAAAAACACCAGTAAAAAGATAACGGTATCAATATCCTCCAAAAACATCAGTAAAAAGATAAAGGTATCAATATACTCCAAAAACATCAGTAAAAAGATAACAGTATCAATATCCTCCAAAAACATCAGTAAAAAGATAACGGTATCAATATCCTCCAAAAAACTTACAATTTATGGTTCATACATCTTTCGACTTGTTGAGAGAATGCATCTTTCAGTTTATGAGTTTTACGATAAAATTTCGCGTTTATAGGGCAAAAAGTGCATCTTTAAGCGCTTAAGAAAATCGATACATGCATTTCAGCATGTGACCTTAGTTGCATTCGTGCATTCTTATACGGTGGTCACCTACCCATAATATAGGAGTGGCATTCCTTGGCTCTTCGGTGCATCGTCGGGCTGTCGGATTCCGCAAGTTCGATCTTCCCGAACAGGTTTGGTGGATGCGAGCCGCGCAATCCACAGGTGATTCTGTCCGTATGGTGCCCCTAATGAGGTCAACCGCCCTGCTCTTGCTTTGGCGAATCATCTTCATGGAGTTAGCGTAATGAAATACTTGTAATTTTTTAGGGTAGCGACAGGATACAAGGTAAACGGAGCACTCAATGTTTTACACTACAACCGCGCAATAAATACAATAGCAAAAATGACAATTCATAAATAATAGTGTGTAGGAGCCCTACTTGATGTATAAAGGGGAACTTGGATTGGCAGTAGAAGGATAAGAGTAAGATTGATGCTGTGGAGATGCGTGCTCTAAGGAAAATTCGTGGAGTATCAATGTATGAAAGAAGGCGGAATGAAGACATCTGAAATTAATTAATTGGATGAGTACTCTCGCCTTATATGACACGTGTACACCCGCTTTCGGGGATATAGTAATTTTTCTATTTAGCAAGATACGGATACATAATTAATGCTAGTGTTGTTATTTATTCACGTGCGGGGTAGTTTTGCCAAAACGCGTGATGAACAGCGAGTTACGTGTCTACTCAAGTGATTCTCAAGTTGTAGACTCGATTAATAGGGCTGAAGATAATGTTGTCTCCCAGTCACAGTTTTCGAACAGAAAGGTGTGATAAACAAGACTTGAGTTAATAGCAACTGGAACATTTTCTTTTTAATTTGGGTACTAATGGGAATTGAACCCGCAACAATTGGGTTGCAATAAAGTCGTCTTGCCAACTAGGCCATGGATGTGGATCGAGAATACAGACAATTTCATGTAATAAGCTTTTTTTTTCGAAGGTTAAATGCAAACGTTATAAATGATTACAAAATACTTAGTTCAACACCGCCATTATTATTCTTTCCGTCTTTAACTGACAACCTCCGTGGTCTACTTGATCTATCGACGCCTGTCTTCCAACTCGTGGGTTGCAGGTTCGATTCCCGTTCGAACCCAGATTTTTTTAAAAAAAGGTCTCAATTTGGTTTTCACACATCAGGTCTCTATAAAAACTCGTGTCTGGTTGGTTGGAATATACCGCCGCATGTAAATAAACCCGCCACGTTGTACTGTACTCAACGAAAGCGTAATGCACTACTCGGCGTAACTTAATTGAGAATAGCGATTGCGGGCTTTCAAAATATCATACACTCTATCTAACCATACTTTCTTTGGTGTTCCTCTACCACTCACATTTGCACAGTATGTTTCTTTTGTTAGCCTTTCTTCATTCATTCGTTCTACATGCCCTAACTATCTTAGACTGCTCTTCTTCATCTTACTTAACATATCGGCCTTAATTTTACATTCATCCCTAATAACTTAATTCCATGTTCTGTCATACATACATAGTTCACCCATATATTTTTCGAAGTGGACAAATTTCTACAGCATGTATTCGGCTCTTTTTAATTTTATTTCACGTCTATGGTTCACTCTGATAAATCAAAATTGATACTAAATTCAGTTATGTTAATCAAAATTTCTACAGCATGTATTCGGCTCTTTTTAATCTTGTTCCACGTCTATGGTTCACTCTGATAAATCAAAGTTGATAATAAATTCAGTTATGTTAATCAAAATTTCTACAGCATGTATTCGGCTCTTTTTAATCTTGTTCCACGTCTATGGTTCACTCTGATAAATCAAAGTTGATACTAAATTCAGTTATGTTAATCAAAATTTCTACAGCATGTATTCGGCTCTTTTTAATCTTGTTCCACGTCTATGGTTCACTCTGATAAATCAAAGTTGATACTAAATTCAGTTATGTTAATCAAAATTTCTACAGCATGTATTCGGCTCTTTTTAATCTTGTTCCACGTCTATGGTTCATTCTGATAAATCAAAGTTGATACTAAATTCAGTTATGTTAATCAAAATTTCTACAGCATGTATTCGGCTCTTTTTAATCTTGTTCCACGTCTATGGTTAACTCTGATAAATCAAAGTTGATATTAGTATCATTATGTTAATATTCAGTTATGTTAATCAAAATTTCTACAGCATGTATTCGGCTCTTTTTTATCTTGTTCCACGTCTATGGTTCACTCTGATAAATCAAAGTTGATACTAAATTCAGTTATGTTAATCAAAGTTGATACTAAATTCAGTTATGTTAATCAAAGTTGATACTAAATTCAGTTATGTTAATCAAAAATTTGGGCAGATTTTGATTAAAATAATCGACTCATTAAAATTGTCTTGAAAGCACTAAATTCAAGTTGGTGAGAGCGTTCTTTTTCTCACATGTATAAAATTCCAATAACTCGAGATTTTCGACTTTATCAAACTCTTTAAATTTCGGATTGCATTCTCCGAACTGCTTCGTTGCAATTCAGACTTCCGGAGGATAAAAATGCATTCCACATTCTCATGTTCCCACCGTGGGTTACCTGAACTGCATACTGCATTTGGACTCATTGGTGTAACATTTATTGATACATTTTACGACCCATCCAATAAATCAAACTTGTCAAACTGACCACCTTGATATTCTGGAATATAACACTGTGTATGATATAATTTGATTACAAAAAAAACAATTTTGCCCATTTTCAAACTTATTAAAGTAAATTGCATTTTAATAACTAAACACTATGACTTAATCAAAAAATTATTTAATTATTTTACCTATGACAAGAAATATACTATATACGAGTACATAATTTGCGAAAAAAAAAACAACAGGTAATTTAATTTGGGCACATAATTTTAATGGATCTGGCTGGGTTTGTTGCCTTTCATTTGTCGTGTATCCGGTAAACTAGGCTTTTGCCTGTATCTCACTGAGAGCATATGTGATAGCATAAAAAAATTAATCGATACTTCTTTCCGATTTTTGATTATATAAAACCCCGTTGCACATTCTCATAAACCTGACAAACAGTGACACTCAATTACACATGTATACATCACGCGAAATCAAACTCCTCACACTTCATCACTCCAGACAGACCAGTCATTCTATCGTTATTAATTCTCTTCACATGTCCAAACCATCTTAAAGCTTCTTTTTTAATCTTACTTTAAACATCCATTTAATTTAAGCATTCATTTCGCCTACTCTCATAAATTGAAAGCCAACGTTTCTCGGAATACGTATCTCTATTGCAATACTTTTATCCATCTACCAAGTCCAAGTTACTTTCATCAAAATATGCACCTATGTTATGCATTATCATTTTTGCTACTTTTGATACATCGTTGGGTTTGTATATTACATTAAGAGCTCCATTTACCTTGTTCCCTGTCGCTACTAATCTTTCAATGTCTCTTTCGATTCGCCTTTCACACGTAACATAACTTATCAACCTGCTCCAGTTTCTCGAAACGAAACTAACTTTGAATATAATTGTGGGGTTTCATAGGACTTACAAAACATGGTAGTTTGTCCGTAAATTGGGACTACGCTTTCTGGGACGGGTCTCTGTTGCCTTCTACTGGAAACACGTGGCATAGTTGATAATTGATCGTCCAAATTGGGCTGTAAACTTTTAGATCTAACTATTAAAGTGACAAATTTACTTTTTTATATGAGGAGCCTTTCTAAGACCAGGGATCCAGAGTTATGTACCGAGTTTATACAGGCGATAGTTGCGCCACTGATTCAAAGGTCTCTTCCAAGAAGCGAACCCCTCAAAGCTTGAATATCTTCCGAACCGAATCCTTATTGCCGCAGTACTGCCTTAGGGCAAATTCCAACGGTATTGGCAGCGGAACACGACGAAAGCCGTTCTCAGATGGCAATGCTCGCGAATATTTAAACTTTAGGCCTTAAAATATTCATAATGTACATCGTGAAATGCAATATGGCGTTATGCATTGTTGCAAATTAAGTTTTAAATGTATATTAACAAAATTCAAAATACGTAGGCCATAAACTTCCCGGCCGACTGTTGAGTTTTTGGTCGCTTCGGACAACTTTCACCGGCTGCTCTCTACTCAGTTGACTGCCAATTTGATTCCGGAGTATAGTGGTGGATCCACGTTTCATCCATTGTCACATACCAATGCAAAAACTCCTGTTTATTTCGCGTAAACAGTGCCAAACAGCGCTCTGAATCATCGATACGTTGTTGTTTCTGTTCCATTGTGAGCAAACGCGGCACCCATTTCGAAAAAAGCTTTTTCATGACCAAATGTTCATGCAAAATAGTGTAAACACTACCAAATGATATCTTCAGGTTGTCAGCTATCTCACGCAATTTTACTTTGCGATTTTCCATCACGATTATGAGTTTTTTTTATGTTATCTGGTGTAACATCCTCATTTGGACGACCAGAGCGTTCAGCATCATTTATGTCTGTACGGCCGCGTTTGAAATCAGCATACCACCGACAAATGGTTGTTTTCGACGGAGCAGAGCCCGGATAACACTTTTCAAGCCATCGCTGAGTTTGAACGGTATTTTTTCCCACTAAAAAGCAATGTTTTATCAACACAAGAAATTCGGTTTTTTCCATTGTTTTGAAAATAGCAAAAGTAGCGTCACTAAAACCACTGTAACTCAATGACACAACGTCGGAATGTCATGAAAGTTTGACACGTAACTTTTAAAGGTTGGTACTAACTGAGAATGGTATGGATTTTTTATTAGAGGAAACAGGCCGATCCTAGTCGCGGACTCCCTTCCGCAGATGCTACAGATATGTGGATCCTGCGGAGTCGCTTGGTTATACTGACGCATGTTCGCAACACATTGACTGTTTCGCACACCTTTAGCTTTTGAGATGCCACCAGCTCGAGAACACCACCTTCTCTACCTTCCACGATACATACCACTAGCCACCTGCTTCCAGTCTACAGGCGCCGCCCGCACAAAGTCAGCGATTTTTGCAGACTCATTTTAGCTCTTCCTGTGGCCACCAACCCTTCGCTTGCCCGTGAGCCTTCTGATGGACTTTGGTGATTGGGGTAGGTATGGAAGGTTTAAATCGTCATTCAAAATGTATTTTTACCATCTTAGCTTTGGGCGGTGTCTTTATAAAAAAATAATATTTTTAAAACCATATATATAAAATATCATCACACTCTGCCCCTACTAGGCTACACAGAGAGAACACATCTCGACTTCATTATATTCTGAAATACTTCTTTCGTTTCTACCGGGCCCACACACCTTCTCTTAAATCTCCTTCGATTTACCTGACTGAATTTCGTTCTTTCAAAATACAATTAACTTGATCCCGCTATACTTTCCTCAGTCTTACTGTACTACGCCTTCCACTCACATTTGTAATATATATTTGTTTTGTTAGTCTTTCTTCATTCATTCGTTCCACATATCCAAACCATCTCAGTGTGCTCTTCATCTTACTCAAAAGTTCTTACATCAGCTTAAAGTTCACATTTATCCTTAATGACTTTATTCCGCATTCTTTCATGCAGTGTCACCCCATTTGTTCTTCTCAGGGCACGCATTTCTATAGCTGTTTAAATATACAAAAACTGTTAAAGCTTAAACCTCTCCCTTAAGTTCACTCCAACGAATTAATATATTTTAACATACATTTTTTTTACTGTTTCCTTTATTATTTTTTTTACCTCGTATAGGTATCTGACATTGATTTTTTTTACCCAACTATCCGAAGGGAGATTAATGAACCCCAAAGTTTTGGCAAGTATTGGCAAGCCCCCCACTTAGCTCCTTAATAAATAACCTAAAATTTTAGTGTCTTTTTGTTATTGTTGTTCTCAAAATATTTACTGATCGGTGTCGGACGCTTTGAGGTATGTCCGCCGATATAAGGGTATGTTCTCGGACGGTCTGAAACATAAATTTGCAATCTTTGGTTTGTGAGCCATTATTGATTTATACGTCTTTTATATTGACAAGGGACCTTGAAAATCCGATTCCGACTGCACCCCAGCCTCCTTTTATCTCTTTTCTTATTACACAACACTTTCATCTTAAATTAATATATATTAATATATAATACACACCTTTTACCGGCATACATAACTAATACACTTAATACTTAGTTTGTATGAAATATTTTCAAGTGATTTCCTTTTTTACTCACAAAACATATATTTTTTAATTATTTTTATTTATTTTACACATGACAAGAAATATACATAATTTTCGATAAAACAACAGTTACTTTAATTCGAACACACAATTTTAATGAATCTGGGTTTGTTGTCTTTCATTTGTCGTGTTCCCAGTAAACTAGGCTTTTGCCTGCATCTCACTGAGGACACATAGCGTGAAAAAATAAATCGATACTTCTTTCCGATTTTGAATAATGTAAAACTCCGTTGCACATTCTCATCAACCTGACAAACAGTGACATTCAATTACATATGTATACATCACGCGAAATCAAACTCCTCACACTTCATCACTCCAGACAGTCCAAAACATTCATTCTACAATATACCGCACACAATCTTATAGCAAAAACATTTATACAATACAAAAATATAAATATAAAACAACAAAAAGCACCACACTCAAGAGCTCACACAAACCTCTTCCACAAGTCATTCCTCTTGCAAGCCCAAACACTTAAACTTCTGCCGCAATAACAACCACGCTCCGATCGACTGCCTAAACTGTTTTCCTTCCCTTTACCTTTATTGAATTCTGCACCCCATTGTATGTCATGTGAGCTAAATAGGCATATTGCCTTTCGGCAAAAGATGTTTTAATCCTAGGGATGGTGAACATTTGATCGATTGACATGCGTGTCATGTGTCTCTGCTGAGTCTGCACTTTCCCTTCCTCTCGATGATAGTGCCAGATATTGGATTTCAGATGTAAATTGTCTATGTTCAGGATCCAATACTCCCTGAAAACATATAGTACAAATATGAGTTAGTGGAAGGTGTGATAGAGAAAGACAATCAAGAGAATGATATTTTGAAAGAAGAAAAACTAAGAAGCAAGAAAATCGTAGGAACTTTTTGAGAAGGTGTATGAACATGGAGTAGGCTAATATGTATGTCGAGATAGGGACATGTGGTGCTTTGTCCACTGTGCCAACCCCAGCAGGTATGCATGTGTACAATCTTGGTTGCCCACCCATGGTCAAGGGAACACAAGTGTAATTCAAATGTGAATAGGAAATCTAAAATGTAATATAAATTGTATGGATGTAAAAGATGTGTATCGCGAAAGGAAATCAAATTACTTTGTATTTTCTGCCTACCACGACAACGAAACGGCGTGACGGTTTATGTGCACCTATTTTCATGATGAATCGTTATTAGAAATAGCTGTGCTTTTACGATGTTTTGTTTTTGTTAAATTTTGGTTCGTTTACGAAAAAGTTTCTTAACCCCTGGTTCCTGAATTTATCGGTGTTCGTCCTTCGAGGCTTAGCCCTTCAAGGCAATTTAAAAGAGGAGGACCCCCTTTCTCCGAAACCCATATCTTTTTCGACTTTTATTTGCCTCGACAATCCCGTTTATTACAGGAAAGTGATCTGCGGGATCCTGTGACAGCCGGCACTCTAATGGACAGGGGATTTCATTAAATCTTTTGTTTTACTTTTAAAAATATTTTCCATTCATTCGTCTCCCAGATTTCTTGCTTTACCCGACATTTCCTTTACATATTTGGTTAAAATGTAGACATAAATGATAGAAGATTTACAAAATCTATCCTACAAAGTACGAGAACTTTGTAGGATAGATTTTGGGGGAAGAAATAGTAGGATAGATTTGGAAGAAATAAAATGTAGTACGACAAACAAGTCAAACTTTTGAAAGTGATAATATTAGTAGAATACGAGTATACCCGTTTTACATACTCAATAAAAGATTTTATATTTTGTTTTCAATTTGTGTTTTGTTTTCAATTTGTGTTTTATTTTCAATTTGTATTTTGTTTTCAATTTGATTTTCAATTATTTGTCTTTTGTATTTTTTACACAGTGCGAGCTGGGCGCCTGTGGATGACCTCGTATTGTGTCATAATATGTTGAGTACTCACTACTGGTTCTTAAATAAATAAATATATTCGGGTTGTCTTATAAAAATGTATCCACAATTTTAATGTTTATAATGTCTGTATTTATTAGCATACAGTTCGCTTTCAACGTTCACAATAAACTACATAAATGTATTTTTTTATACTTAGCGCCTGTTTTCAAACTGATGACCATTCTGGTCTAGACATTTCAAACTGATGACCATTCTGGTCTGGCAACGCGAAGCAACGGCATCACAAACATCGAGAATCGTTTGAATGGTTTAATTAAAATAGGCACTAAGTACCAAAAAAAAAACAAAAAAACTAAGTATAGAAACTTCGCCCACTGAAAGTTTCTATTCGTCAAGAGATCGAAGGAATATCAGAAGAAATGACTTTCAAGAGAGGCTGCAGATATGTGACCGCGAAGAAGGGCAACACTTGCCTGACATTATTTTTCACAATTAATTTAAAGGTGCAATATTATTACTTCATTTACCTGTATTAATCAAAACATTATCTTGAAAATAAACAATATTATGCTTAAATGAAAAACATGTGTTTCCTCTCTTTGCAAAATACTAGCCATTCAAAAAACATGCGTTTCTTCTTCGCCACCCTGTATATAAAAAAATGAGTATAAGGATAGGAAGGTAGTGTGCTGTTACAATAAAATGGGTGCTTCCCGGCATCTGCATGTACACATGTCCAGAAAAACATAAAACATTCTGTATATAAAAAAAATGAGTATAAGGATAGGAAGGTAGTGTGCTGTTACAATAAAATGGGTGCTTCCCGGCATCTGCATGTACACATGTCCAGAAAAACCTAAAACATTCTGTATATAAAAAAAATGAGTATAAGGATAGGAAGGTAGTGTGCTGTTACAATAAAATGGGTTCTTCCCGGCATCTGCATGTACACATGTCCAGAAAAACATAAAACATTCTGTATATAAAAAAATGAGTATAAGGATAGGAAGGTAGTGTGTTGTTACAATAAAATGGGTGCTTCCCGGCATCTGCATGTACACATGTCCAGAAAAACCTAAAACATTCTGTATATAAAAAAAATTAGTATAATGATAGGAAGGTAGTGTGCTGTTACAATAAAATGGGTTCTTCCCGGCATCTGCATGCACACATGTCCAGAAAAACATAAAACATTCTGTATATAAAAAAAAATGAGTATAAGGATAGGAAGGTAGTGTGTTGTTACAATAAAATGGGTGCTTCCCGGCATCTGCATGTACACATGTCCAGAAAAACATAAAACATTCTGTATATAAAAAAAATGAGTATAAGGATAGGAAGGTAGTGTGCTGTTACAATTAAAATGGGTGCTTCCCGGCATCTGCATATACACATGTCCAGAAAAACCTAAAACAGCCTGTATATAAAAAAATGAGTATAATAATAGGAAGTTAGTGTGCTGTTACAATAAAATGGATGCTTCCCGGAATCTGCATATACACATGTCCAGAAAAACATATTTGTTTCTAAAAATCAGAAAACACCGAGGGAAAACGAACTAAAAATAAATCTTTGTAGATCTTCCGATAAATGATAATAACACATTCGGCTCTAGTTGTATGCAATGTAATTTTTATCATAATAAACCAACGTTCTTAAAGCAAGGCACAAATTCAGTATTTACTAAACTTTAATACTATATACACCTGTATAACAGCAACACAACAAATAAGCAAACAATAAATCAATACCCTCGCATAATATCTGCTTGGAATCTCTCCTGCCATAGTTCGCCAAATTTCCAAGAATACAATATCTAATTTATTCAGAAATAACAGAATAACGGTTTCGGAAGTAGTTACTGCAAATACCCAAGGCTTACTACCACCTTCATCTTTACGGCTTGTTGTTTTAGGCCCAGGTTAAGCTTTATTGTTTGCTGACCGTAATCCTCGTCTGGCCCTTCTTCTCGTCGGCCTATCTTCGCTTCTTTAGTTTACCTTCTGCTTCCTTATGTTATTCTTATTTTTCATCTTCTAGGACGGCTGGCTTCTTTCATCTCTTGTGTTATTTTTTTCAGGAATAACCGTACTCCCTTTGCCCCTTACTTTGTTTTATTGTTGCCAGTTATTATCAACCTGTATTTTTTTAGCGTCGTCTGCCGATTGTTATGATAACATAAGTGCTCGTAAATAATTTCGAGACTTTTCGCAAATAGTTTTATTTGTTCACAGAACACACTGAGATGGTTTGGGTGTGTTCGAACGAACGGACGAAGATTATTTTACTAGTTGCAACGCGTGAAATATTCACGGAAGTAAAACAAATTCTACATTTATGAAAATATATATTAATAAAAATAAAATTTGTGTATATTTATCATTTATACATCGTCCCCTTTTACACCGGTTCAAAAATCGTTAGCTAGGTATTTAAAATTCGTTCAGTATCACGGACCCACCGAGATTCAAATTTCGAATTACTTTCGGAGAGAATCCAAGTATTCCTCTCTCGCTCTCTTGTATTCAAAATTCAATTGTCGTATTCTTTCTTTAACGACAACCATCGTATGGGTTTCGGCCTATTTATACTATGATTTATATTCAACAATTTCAAACTCTACCTGAAGTTTAAAATAAAGGAAAATAAGGTTGAAATGCAGAAATGATTGACATACAATCATAATTATTGGCAAAATATTTATGAATTCCTTCTCCAGTCGGAATTGAATAGTTTGAAGTTTATATACTTTAATTATACGTTATGACTTTTTTCTTCCGATTGTGTTTTGACAGCACTCGGCAAAAAATATGCAATGGGACCGCTGTTTCCCAAACTGTTGATTATTGAATTTTATTATTTCATAGACGTTAAAAATTAAAGGACATTCAATATAATACTCGTACATTTGATTTAGAAAACAAATATTTATATAACATAAATATAGGTTTATTGATAACAACATAGTATGTAATTATGTACATTTTAAAATCGCACATATATCTCAAGATAAATATTTAAATAAAATAAATATAGGTTTATTGATAACAACATAGTATGTAATAATGTACATTTCAAAATCGCACATATATCTCAAGATATTGATAACAACATAGTATGTAATAATGTACATTTCAAAATCGCACATATATCTCAAGATATTGATAACAACATAGTATGTAATAATGTACATTTCAAAATCGCACATATATCTCAAGATATTGATAACAACATAGTATGTAAATAATGTACATTTCAAAATCACACATATATCTCAAGATAAATAGCAGAAAATCGGGTCACTCATCCATAGCGATGGAGGATGTGCAGCAGATGTAACGCATATAATTAGTGTGGGATGGATGAAGTTTAGATCAATGACGGGAGTTCTATGTGATCCGAAAATGCCAGTAAAGTTAAAAGGAAAAACGATTGTCAGACCCGCACTCCTCTATGGCTCCAAATGCTGGACGATGTATAACTCTTACTCTAGGCAACTAGAAACTGCTGAAACGCGCATGCTAAGATGGTCAGCTGGTGTGTCTCTAAAAGACAAAATAAATAGCTCACGCATTCGTGGAAGTCTAGGTATACAGACATCAACAGTAAGATGGAGGAGACGCGATTGAGATGGTATGGCCACGTTGGACGCAGATCCCCCGATCACATTGTGAACCAGGCAATCTCCATGGATCTTCCTCGAATAACAACCAGAGGAAGACCAAATAATTAATGGGTGGTGCAAAAATATAACCTCATGCAGAATCACGGCCTGGGGGACGTAGTCCGGGATAGAAGAGCATACAACCTAAGGACGAGGAGAGCTGACCCCAACAGTCTTCGCAGACAATGAGTTGGGATGGAGCCAGGGAGAAGAAATAGCAGAAAATACATTTAAAAACATTTAAGAAAGAAGCTATCAAAAGGTCTGGGCTCATCTCATAACATCCCCCCCCCCCGGCCGAGATACACCCCACTTATATAGGGCGAGACCAGCCGCGAGGACACCAGATGCAATGTAAAATAAATGTGAAGTTTAAAACTGTTTTCTCGAAGTATCCTCGATCTTTCATTGTACTTACGTCAAGTCTGTTTAAAAATAAATAGACATTTTTTTTGTGTTCATAATTTCGAAATTACATTTGTAATTTTGGAATATTAATTAAATAATAAATTAATTGTTATCGTCAACATCTCACACTTTACTCATTGCAAAAACATAATAATGTCTTAGAATATTTGATAATTACTTAGAGGTGTACGTACGGTCGCGCGGCAACGAACTGGATTTTCGTGCGGAAGATCCCTTGTTCGATACCCGCGGTGTGCTTGTATTATTGTATTGTATTACACATTCGTTGTATACAGTACAACCTGCCATGTGTCAATCTCTTCCTACTAACCAACCAACCAGAATAATGTTTGAGAAACCCTTAGTGAAAACCAGACAATCCTTTTTAAAAAAATGTGAGTTCCAGCAGGGATAGAATCCGCAACCTCCGGGTCGGCAGACAACCGTCTTACCAACTAGGCCACGGAGGTCGTCATTCTCACCTCGAATGACAGTCATTTTTTTTCCATCCAAGCGCTCAACTTTCGCCTTCTCCACATACTCGTACATTCATCTCGTCATACGTAATTTTTCTAATATTCATACTTCTCATTTTACCTTCTTTCAAAATCTCGTCTCGGTTTGGTCCAGCCACGTTTTTCTCGGTCTACATCTTCTACGCACACCTTGTTCCAACTTGTATATTCGCGTAGTCATTCTTTCATCGTTCATTCTCTCCACATGTGCAAACCATCTTAAAGCTCCTTTCTTATTCTTACTTAAAACATCAATTTTATCCATGCATTCATTTCTGTCTTCATTACACGCCTTCTTACAAACATTCACACGCCACAATTTTTTTTAGTGCACGCATCTCCACATCATCAATCTTACTCTTGTTATTGTTCTGCCGTGTCCAAGTTTCACTTCCATACATCAAGGTGTAAGCTTACAAAATTAGTAAAAATATTCCAGTCTTGAAAACATTTTGAGAAACCGTGCACTAGACTGAGAAACTTTTGCTGTTTAGTGGACACCCAATATCGAGATTTCTCACGCCCACCGAAATAAATTTGGGACTACCATAAAAACTATTCGAAATGTGCAATAAAATGTTTATTCATAGCACTAACACAATAAAGTCGGCCTATTGTGTCTTGCGATATTGGAAATGATGACCTCCGTGGCTTAATGGTAGAACGCTTAATTTCCACTAGAATGTTTCCTATAGTGTACGAACTGTACGATTTCCTACAGTGACAGTTTTGTGTCTCGACTTTGATACTTGCTAGACATGATGTTATTGTGTACACAAATATTAAGCCTGCGTAACATCCACCTTCTATTGCTGGGTTGAACGAATAGAAAAGAATATCGCTTCCCCAGTGTTGGAATTTTCTGACTCTGAATTGCCCTTTAGAGCCCGGATATCTCTTAACAGGTTCTGTACAGGAATTGAGAGGAACAAGTACAACGTGTCAAAATGGGGTATTTTTTTGGGGTAAGTACAGTGCAACGGTACAATGTACCTTATAACAAAAAAAATATATATAAAAGAGACAGTAGTGAGTGCCCGACATATTAAGTTTGACAGATTAATACAAAATAAAAAATAATTTTACAAAAATATATGTTACCATATGCCACAATACGGGGCCGTCCGTAGGCGCACTGCACAAAAAATACGTACAAAATACATGTTACCACATGCCACAATACTGGGCTGTCCGTAGGCGTACTGCACAAAAAATACATGTTACTACATCCCGCAATACTGGGACGTCTGTAGGCGGACTGCACTAAAATACAAAATATATGTTACCACATGCCACAATACTGGGCCGTCCGTAGGCGCACTGCACAAAAAATACATACAAAATATATGTTACTACATCCCGCAATACTGGGACGTCTGTAGGCGCACTGCACAAAAAATACATACAAAATACATGTTACCACATGCCACAATACTGGGCCGTCCATAAGCGCACTGCACTAAAAAATACATACAAAATACATGTTACCACATGCCACAATACTGGGCCGTCCGTAGGTGCACTGCACAAAAAATACATACAAAATACTTGTTACCACATGCCACAATACTGGGCCGTCCATAGGCGCACTGCACTAAAAATATATATACAAACTACATGTTACCACATGCGACAATACTGGGCCGTCCATAGGCGCACTGCACTAAAAAATATATACAAAATACATGTTACCACATGCCACAATACTGGGCCGTCCGTAGGCGCACTGCACAAAAAATACATACAAAATACATGTTACCACATGCCACAATACTGGGCCGTCCGTAGGCGCACTGCACAAAAAATACATACAAAATACATGTTACCACATGCCACAATACTGGGCCGTCCGTAGGCGCACTGCACAAAAAATACATACAAAATACATGTTACCACATGCCACAATACTGGGCCGCCGTAGGCGCACTGCACAAAAAATACATACAAAATAGATAAATCATTGAAAAACAAATCAAATACAAATTGAAAACAAAATATAAAAGACTGAATCAGACAGCCACAACTTTACAAATCTCAAAAATCACGGGGAAAAAACCGCAAAATAGTAAAAAATAAAACTCAATAATGAATTAAACAGCAGTTCAAAAAAGGTCTTCAAAAGTCCTCGAAAGACAATCGATCATTCCAATTATTATAATTTATATCATTCATATTCAGACTTATTTTAAAATTGACGTGACGCAAAAACCTATGTTGGACTCTATCCAATGAAATGCACTGGAATTGACTCCATAATTGGGAGTCCATATACTGGAATTGTATTCTATTATAATTAACTTCTCACCAAGGCGATGTAAAGAAACCTGATTGCGTGTGTTCCCTTAAATGGTTTTGAAACTCGGGTATGTTACTACCTCTCTGTATATCTGATGAGGAGCAATCCATGCGACACTTGCTGTAGTTACCGAGAAATCCGGTGTCTTTCACGGAGGAGGACTTGATTCGTGGAACGTCCAGTGCTGTCCAGGACGCAGAATTCTGGACGGAAGTAGTATAGTGCCTTGGAGTTACCAGTGGTATAATAGCCCTTTCTATAAAATCTGGTATTGTATAAATTTCGTTGTTTGTTGACGATCTCCATGGCTTACTTAATAACACGCTGGAATACACCCAGGGGCTTCGGGTTGTATTGTTTTACACTTTCGTTGCATAAAATAAAATCTGGCGCGTTTATTGTCATGTGGAAATCTTTTCCAACTAATCCGAAAGGAGTTTAAACTAATCTAAATTGAAAACAATACTAGAACCCTTTTTAAAAAATCTGTTTGCTAACAGATATCGAACTACCAGGTTGGAAGACATGCATCTTACCAACTAGGCCACGGAAGACGTTTTACTTTCGTTGTCGTCGCTTTTCCTGGGTCACTTCCAGTTTGTTACGGCAAACGCGGGGAAATGGCGTGTTGGCCTCTGCTTTTATTTTCTGACGTCGGACCCTGTATTATTTTCCGTCGTCCGTCGTTGCTTCTATCTTTCTCACATTCAGGTGTGTCGCCACTGGAATAGGAGTCCCTTTGCTGTCCAGGAAACAGGTGCATAGCCGCGCGGTAATGACTTCAGTGCAGAACGTCGTCGGTTCGAACCCCGCATTGTCCTCCTCCCCTCGAATGACACAGACACTTTTTCGGCCTAGTATTTGGAGGTATAAGGATACCTATGACTTCGGTCACATATATTCTAAAAAAAAAAACATGCTGGTGTGCTCCGATCGTCTCACTTCATGGTGCCATCAGATCAAGTATAACGGTGTGGCCGGTGAGTTTGCCGATGTGGTTTTCACTTAAGGCCTCTTAAACATCTTTCTGGTTGGTTGTAAGATATTGCCATACGGAAATAAATCCACCAGGTTGTACTGTATTCAACGAAAGTTTAATACAATACCCTTATTTTAATGAATTAACAGCAATTTAGTGTTAGGTATGGAGTGTTTGTATATTATTAGATTTATGTGGATTATATGATGGGAGATAAATGCGTGGCGTTGTGTTTGCTATTTTTATGGATGTTATTATGCACGTTTTTATGCATAAAGGACCCAACACACGTTTGCCCTGTTCTGAGATTATTCCTATATACATTTAGTCGCTATGTCATCACCATCATCATTGTCAACCAGGGTCGATCCACTGCTGGATGAAGGTCTCCCCAAGTTGACTCCAAATAGTTCGGTTTTTTGCTCGTTGGTGCCATGTGATGCTGCCATGCTTCCTGATGTCATCTATCCAGCGTACTTTCGGTCTTCTTTTGGGCCTCTTTATGCCTATGGACCAGTATTTTTAAGACGAAATGTAACTATAAAATATCCCTTTAACTTGTTCGATAATTTTGCATATCTAGTTTTTTTTTCGTAGGGTTCCCTCCAATATATCATCGTTGTTAAGGAAAAAGTCATTAATTACCATTTTTGTTCAAAAATTCCATTTCGTTGTTTGAATCAAAACCACAAATCTCTATCATTCTAAAAGTAAAAAACGGCATTATTTAAGCCAATAGCGAAGTTAGGTCACTAAAAAAAATTACTAACTGTAAAAATTTATTGTTTGTTTGTATGGAAAAGTCGTTATATTACTTGATGAGCTCCATAAAGTCTAAATGCAATTAATGACTTTTCCCTTAACAACGACGATATTCGAATTGGTGTTTTGGACAAATCAAATTCGATATTATCAGACAAATTAAGATAATATCGGGAGACAATATTATCTTAATCCCAGTAAGCGAGCCTTCGGGTTTAGAACCTCCGGAGTGGGCACAGAACTCGCGACTCGTTATTGAACGTGTTGTCAACCCTGCAGCTCGACACGTGCGAGTATTGTTTTACCAGACGAACTCTTTTATCAATTTGGCACCCTTTTATTTTTGGGTATCATCGGAAATCGAACTCAAAACTCCCGGGTAGAAGTCAAGAATGTTATCACTAGGCTACTGAGGTAGTAACATCCAGGATTGGAGTAAGCGTATTCGAAGTTTTAAACAAACCAAAACAAATCTGTTTTAGAGTTGGTTTGTTTTTACATATTTACTTTCATATGAAGACGTTTAGGAAATTATATCGGTAGGATGACCATCCATCTGTATTTCTTTTAAATTATTTTTTTTATCCACTTTGCACTGATTTCTCCTGTTACACTAAGAGGGTCTGCTTCTAGCGTTAGCTTATTCGTTAGGAAGAATATCAGTCAGGATTCTTCTCATACTGCTAGACGGTACCGAGAATATATCCACAGTGTCATTCAGTTGGTTCAATATCTCTATACCACGCGTGACTGAGTGTTTAGCTATGATATTCGTCCTGTAAGCTGGTATGTAGAACAGAGGGTGATTCCTTGCACGGCTATATTTATTGGGTACATATAAACTTAGTGCTTCTAGAATCGCGGGACAGTTAAAGCAACCTTGGAAAACCTCAAGTAGGAATATCGCAATGGATTCTTGCCTTCTTGTTTCGAGGCTTCTATAGTTACACACCGTGAGAAGTTCGACATGGTGAGCCTATTTTGGGTAATCGCCCTCCTAGAATCGCGGTGCTTCTAGAATCGCGGGACAGATAAAGGATTGTTCAGTATTGTTCATTGATTCGTATGGAACCTTTTAAGATTATGTTGAGATGTTGATAAGCGTGGTCGATAAACCACATTATGGTTAGCCTAAAAAAAATGAGCCTTTGTTTATGAACCACTGAGTAGCATGTAACTTACAATTGTTTAAGAACCACTGAGTAGCACGTAACTTACAATTGATCATTGAATTGTATAATATTATAGTTCCGTTGTATACAGTGCAACAACCAGATAAAAGGTCTAACGTGAATATCAGACTATACTTTTTTTGTATAAAAAAATGACATTTCTATACATTTCTGCAAAGAAGAGCTAAATAAATTAAAGTTGGCGATCTGTGCGTCGTGCATACTTTAGTGTTTTTTTTTTACCCAAAGGCTCGATTATTGGGATCGAAGTTAATATTGTCACAATCTTAAATATTTCTGTTTTATAGATCATTTAGTTTTAAGAGTCATTTTGCAATAGTGTGAGTAACACTCTCCGTATTACACAACTTGTGTAGTGGTATTGGTTTTTAGAATGCCACACGATTGGTTCGCGTAGAGCGCACATTTTTATTGTTGTTAAAATACTCGGTGATTAGAAAAACACTACCATGTCGAAATTAGGAGTGCGATTTTTGTCTAATGTAATGTGCGAGTATAATTCAATAATTTTCGAAAGCTTTGAATGCACTTTGTTATAACTTAATTAAAGTTTCCTAGAATTTATTAATAATGTTAAATAATCTTACATTCATTTTATTTTTATTTGCAATCTAATTTAAGCTGACGAACATTTTTACTTTATAATACTTGTAAGTACTTATTATATTTATTTTTAATCTTTAAAAAAATCCATTCTTGTTATTTAATGTTCCCTAGAATCTGCTATGCCTAAACAATTAATGTGTGAAATAAACTTACTTTCATTTTATTTTTATGATTATTACAATTTAAGCTGACAGCATTTTTAATTTACAAACCGTGTGTGTTCATTTCAATGTTTGAATATAAAATATTATTTTCATATTTTTTTGCTTTTTCACTTCATTAAAAAAATGAAGTGACAAGTTTTTGTAAACGCACTGTTACTCGCACTATTGCAAAATGATTTCAAACTGAATGATCTATACTGAATCGTTCATTTTAATGGATGCCATACAAATGAATAATAATACAAAGAGGGATATAAAATTATCTGTCTCACATACGTTATGATTAAATAACTGTGCGTTATGTGCTTCCTCCAGTGGTTCTTAATTCAATTATTCGATCATTGGACCCGATGTGAAGAAGTGCAAAATAATAATACATGGGGTGACAAGGTATGACAGAATACGGAATAAATTTATTAAGGATGAATGTGAACTCCTTCCCTTACGGTGATAAAAATAATACGCGTGTTACGGTGTTGGGTAGTGAGTACGCAATAAAAAATTTGCGATTTTAAATCGGAAAAATAAGAACATTCCTAGATAATCCCCTTAATTAATTATAATTGAAGTTAAAAATTATAATAATTGAGATTTATTTGCTGAAAACATTAAAAAAAACATCTGAAAACATTAAAAAACGCTCACGGAACGGGCGTACGTCTAACCTATTTGCGAGCCTAGAGGCAACTAGTGGCGCGGAACATCAGTCGCATACCCTGGCGCATACGCCTTTCCTGGCGACGTTGAGACAGTTCAGCTCCTCGCAATTCAGTCTAGTATGCAAGAGTGAGATGCGAATATAGTGTCGCGCTTCCCGCATACTATTCACCTATCGTCAAGACGAGGCGTTCGCCGCGTTTAAATGCGAATTTGTTTTCGATCTTTACAAAACACCTCGATGTAGTCGATAAATTCTGATTATTATTAATATTATTTTTTAAATCAATGCGTAAATATATTATGGAGGAATACCTAAAATCTTAACCTTGTATTTATTATATTTATAGACATATTGATGGTTATTAGAAGCAATGTGTAGAAGATACCCAACACAGGGAAGGAAAGGTTAAGGTGATGTGTTAAACACGATAAAAAAAGCACTCTGAAATGGTGTGTGCATGTAAAACGAATGCATGAATAAGGACTAAGAAAACAAATATTTGGTGCAAATGTAAGTGGAATGCGTGGTGGAGGAAGATCGTGGAAAGTATGGTTGGATCATTTGAATATGTTGATAGAAGGAAACGTTAGTCAGATAAATCGTAAAAGTTGTATGAGAAGGTTTATGGATGTAAAATAGGCGAGGAAGGGCAAATGTAAGTAGAAGGATAAGAAATGAAAGACAATGTCAAGTATGTTTGGGTCAAGTGAATTATATTTTGAAATGATACGTAAGAAATAAGAAAAATTGTTCGATATTTTTGTATATAGATGTAGAAAAAGGGAAGAATGTGTGTCAAGATAGGAAAGTCTATCGCTATGCCCCCTCTGCCTACCCCGACAGGAAAACGGCGTGATATATGCAGGTTAGTATTGCCTCCCGGCCACTTTATTTAATATGTACATATTCCCAAATTAAATATGTTGAGAGGTACTACTATTAACCTGTTCACCGCGTTAAAAATCAAATTCCACGAATCCTGTGTGCGGCACAATTTCGGCGTTTTTTAATTTCTAAATTTAAACGCGTATTTTGTTTACAACCACTGATATTTGATTACACCACCAAGTAAACATGACATTCAAGTAATTTTCTGATAATAAATAATAGTCATTACTCTTAAGGAGACTCATTAAATAAAGGAGATAAACTAAACATTACGTAAAATAAACAAAGGAATGCTACAGATCAGATCACAGGCGTTTGTGCTTCCCGCGAGGAACACGTTAAGGATAAATAAATTTAAAAAATATCTGTCCCGCATACGTTCCAATTAAAGACAGTCACCCTACCTATAATAAAATATATCTACCTATAATAAAACATTTTTGAAATGTTTTTATCATAATTTAATAGTGTCTACTAAAACACGCAACTTAATAAGAAATACGGTAATAAGGAACACTCTTAAGGCCAAGAGAAAACAGTCTTTAAACGTACTTATTTTAAATCGATTATCGTGTAACATCCACGGAGTTCGTGTCAGATGGCTGTACATCTAGCGTTTAGGACCAAATGACAGGTATTTATTTGCTTGATACGCTCGAGTGGGAGTCGGTTAGTCTTCTAAAATTCTCTTGATGTGGATTTGCTCATATTGAAGAAATTCTCATTTCGCGTGACCCACGATTGTTACATTTTCTTATTAAATAATTTCGTAATAAGGTTTTCAAGAAAAGGATCTTTACGAATTTTCTTACCTTAATATGACGAGTCTGATGGCGTGGAGGCATTTTAATGGATGTTTGCGTGCGGGATCATTTTGCAGGAGAGGGAGGCTTACATTACAGTCAAGATTACGGTCACTCATAGAAAGCGGGAAACTGGAATCCTAATTTAACAACGACTGTGTAATATTATTTTTACATCGCCCTGAGAATGAAGGCCTTCGAAACGTCGGTCATCATATAAGCTCCAGGAACACACCTTGGTTGTTCCTGAAGCTTTCCACAATACAGGCGGCCCTTGACTTTCGCACATTCTACTTTCGCACAATTCGCTATTTCGCACATTTTTTAAAATTAAATTTTTTATAGATTTTTGTCGATAATGCAAAAAATGTTCGCTTCCATGTAGTCGCTCCCACTTTTTTTGGAAAAACTATAATATATCGTGGAAGAACTATAATATTGATTTTACTATTTGGAAGAACTATAATATTGATTTTACTCGATAATAGTGTATTTTTGTCATTTGATTGGGTTTATTGTGTTGTTGGAAAAGTCTTGTTGTTATTACGTACTAATCTGTATTTTTGGGATACGGTCGTTTTATCGAATAATATTACAAATCCGTTTGATCTGCCTTTAAGTGTTCGAAATTATAGGTGGAGGGTGTAAATTTAGGAAGCATTAGAAAACTACCCTTTTTGGGAAGTCCTTTCAAAATTTATGATTATACAGGTTGCGTTTTATGTTCCAGGCCGGCGTTTTGATTTGGCTGTCATTTGTCAGTTTATATTTGACAGTCGTGGATAGTAGTCGATAACAATTTACTATGGAGCATCTACATATCATAACTCCGCAACAATGGGTTGAAGTTATTAAAACATTTTATTTAACGTAGCCAACGTACGCCAGAAAAGATTGATGCAGTGAGGCAGAGTGTTGGTGAACGTCCGTGCACCTCTCATCGACGCCGTGCACAAGAATTGGGAACGTCTCCATCATGTTTGTTAAAAATTATCAAAAAATATTTGCATTTTTATCCGTATAAAATTCAATTTACACAAGAGCTACAGGAAAATGACCATAAACGGCGGCGAGATTGGAGTACTCGGGGTTTACAGGTCGGTATAGACGACCACCATTTTTGGCAAAAAATTAGCATGAGCGACGAGGCACATTTCGACTTGGCTGGCTTTGTTAATAAACAGAATAAACACTATTGGGGCACTGAAAATCCTCAATTGATACACCAACGACTATTACACCCTCGTAGAGTGACTGTATGGTGCGCCATTTGGGCCGGCGGCATCATTGGGCCATATTTATTTGTGTATGCTAGAGGCAATGCTGTAACAGTTACTGGTGATCGCTATCGTGACATGTTGGTAAACTTTCTTGTGCCCGAATTGGATCAATTGGGCCTACAGCACATGTGATTACAACAGAACGGTGCCACATCACACACAGCTCGTGCTACGATGCAAATTTTGCGAGAAACTTTTCCCGGCCAAACAATGTCAAAAAGTTGTGATATCGACTGGCCCTACGATCCCATTATTTGACCGCCCTCGATTATTTCCTATGGGGGTGATTGAAGGGAAAGGTGTACACCAACAAATCAGGCTGTACGGCGGATGACCCATCAATTCGATGTTTTGAGTGCTCAAAAAGTCACTTGTTTGAGCCGATGTGTGAGAGCTCGCATTATCGTAGGGGAGAATGATCCGGCTTCGGCGGTTGATTTTCCTCATTTTTCCGAACATTTCTGGCAAACAAATGGTGGTTTGCCATTCAGAATTGACCGTACATGACCATTTATGGTATACCGAAGAAACAAGCCACCATTTGCTTCGAAGTGCTTCGTGCGCGAACAACTTTTGTTGGATTTGGCTCGTCTTGAAATACCCATACAGTCGACTGCTGTTTAGTTTCTGGCTCATATGCATAGATCCATGATTCGTCGCCTGTCACGATCTTATAGACGTCTTTTAAAGCACCGCGATCGAATTTTTTCAACATTTCTTTGGACCAATCGACACGAGCCTTTTTTTGAGCGATTGTCAAATTATGCGGTATCCAACGCGAACAAATCTTTTTGACGACCAAATGTTCATGCAATATTGAATGTATGTGAGTGGAAGTAATGTCCAAACATGCCTCAATCTCACGATAAGTTACATAACGATCTTGCAATATCAGTTCACGCACAGCATCGATGTTTTCTGGCACAACAACCGATTTTGGACGACCTTCACGAAATTCGTCCTGGAGCGAACTACGACCACGATTGAATTCGGAAAACCAGCGAAACACAATGGCCTGGGATGGTGCTTCATCACCAAAAGTCGAAGCGAGTTAATTGGCACACTGGTGTTGAGTTAGTCCACGTCGGAAATCATAAAAAAATCATCGCACGAAAATGTTCATGATTTAATTCCATTTTTGGCCGAGATGAATTTTTTAAGTCACTGTAAGCAACAAAAATATCACTCGTATGACAAAACTTTCTGAGCACGTATACCATTAAAAACGTCAAACTTTACGATGCTGATGTCAGATTTGACGTATCTACACTGGTGTTGCCATATGTCAAAACTTAAGTAGCAACCCTCGTATAACATACAGTGTTAACATAGTGTTCCGAGTCCGTCTTAGTAGCTAGCGGGCTTTCGTTTGAGGTGGTCGCTTCGCCCGTTTTGTGAACGTTGGCTGATGTTTTCAACAATTACATTTAAATTATTATCACTTTTGACTTCAAATTTAATTAATTGAAGCGATTGGCTGTGAATATTCTTATTTTTCCGATTTTAAATCGCTCATTTTTACATGTGTATTGAATACACAGCACCGGAAGGGAAAGGTTGGTCTGTAAATAAGGTGGATCTAAACCCAGAGTTTAGAGCGCCCTTGGGGAGAATCTGCTCTCGACGCTATATAAATTGTAATACATACATACAATCACGCTTGATGTAGGTAGAGAGGATATAGCGTTCTTATTTCTTCAATCATTCGTTCTATATGCACAAACCATCTCAAAGTGCTCTTTTTCATATTGCTCATTTCCTTAAGTTATATTCATTCCTAATCACTTATATAAATTGTCCTTTAATTATTGTTAACATGGCAATAACTCCGTAAAACTTTTGAGCATACCGATGATTATATTGTCTCCCGGCTATTCACTTTACTAACATTTCCACACCACCAATGCGGATGTCCTGAAGAGTACCACCCGAATGCATGAAGGTAGTATCATACTTTGTAATTGTCTGCTGTTCATCTCACGATGTGTAACTATAGAAGCCTCGAAACAAGAAGGCAAGAATCCATTGCGATATTCCTAATAAAGGTTTTCCAAGGTTCCTTTAACTGTCCCGCGATTCTAGAAGCACTAAGTTTATATGTACCCAATAAATATAGCTGTGCAAGGAATCACCCTCTGTTCTACATACCAACTTACAGGACGAATATCATGGCTAAACACTCAGTCACGCGTGATATAGAGATATTGAACCAACTGAATGACACGGTTGATATATTCTCGGTACCGTCGAGCAGTATGAGAAGAATCCTGACTGATATTATTCCTAACGAATAAGCTAACGCTAGAAGCAACCCCTCTTTGTGTAACAGGAGAAATCCGTGCAGTGGATAAAAAAAAAAAAAAAAAAAAAGAACCATTTATAAATAAATAACATAGTTATTAACATATGTTTTTTTACTTTTTCTAGGTGAGTTTGCCGTATTTATCAAGTTTTTAATCGTACCTGTTGAAGAGGACGCTTTTTGGTAATGTACCTACATAATACTGATTTATATTCCTCTCTCCTAAAATCAGGATCATTCCACTGGAAAATACCCTCGATGGTAGATAAAAACACGTGTCATGTGATAAATATAATCAATGGAATGACCAAGTATTTTTTTTTGATTATTCTGTAATTGAGTTTCACTTAATCAAAAAGGAAACCTTTCGTTAATCAAAGTAAATACGTCATTCGACCACACTATGAAGGAACAAAGAAAAGTATATTCCGAAGGAAAAGCAAGATAATTAACTTATTCGTGGTGAAAAAAATGATTAAAGCAATATAAATGTAATAAAAATGATTCTTCTTCTTCCTAGTGTCATGTCAGGTCACCCCAACGTTGACTATCACTTGAGAGTAGGCATATTTGTCCCTGGATGGTTAAAGCAATATAAATGTAGTAAAAATGATTAAAGCAGTATAAATGTAGTAAACATGATTAAATCAATATAAATGTAGTAAAAATGATTAAAGCAGTACAAATGTAGTAAACACGATTAAATCAATATAAATGTAGTAAAAATAATTAAAGCAATATAAATGTAGTAAAGATTATTAAAGCAATAATGTGTGTCAACAGGAACGGTAATTAACATTTTACATGATAATCAAAAATGATTAAAGCAATACAAATGTAGTAAAGATTATTAAAGCGATAATGTGTGTCAACAGGAACGGTAATTAATATTTTACATGATAATCAAAAATGATTAAAGCAATATAAATGTAGTAAAAATGATTAAAGCAATATAAATGTAGTAAAAATGATTAAAGCAATATAAATGTAGTAAAAATGATTAAAGCAATACAAATGTAGTAAAAATGATTAAAGCAATACAAATGTAGTAAAAATGACTTGTTAAATTTTCAACTTTCCTCAAGGGCGCTCAAACTCGGTACTCGAATAAACTGTTATTAAACAAATCACGTCTGGCAGCTATAACACGTCTAACTTTTTTTTGTATACAGTACAACAACGAAATCTGGGTTTAGCGGAAATCGAACCCGCAACCTCCGGGTCAGAAGACTGGCGTCTTACTAACTAGGCTACATGTGCCTAAAGAATCAGAAGACTCGTCGTATGCATATTAACGACAATATATCGGAGATTCTCAGTTCTTCGAGTTAGTTCACCTTTTTTTTATCCACTTTGCACCGATTTCTCCTGTTACACAAAGAGAGTCTGCTTCTAGCGTTAGCTTATTCGTTAGGAAGAATATCAGCCAGGATTCTTCTCATACTGCTAGACGGTACCGAGAATATATCAACCGTGTCATTCAGTTGGTTCAATATCTCTATACCACGCGTGACTGAGTGTTTAACCATGATATTCGTCCTGTAAGTTGGTATGTAGAACAGAGGGTGATTCCTTGCACGGCTATATTTATTGGGTACATATAAACTTAGTGCTTCTAGAATCGTCTATAGAATTCGTAACACCTTTCCTTTCTCCAGCACCATATTTCAAATGCACCTATTCTACGTTTCTCGCTATATTTTTTAACCTTTCCTTTCCTGTGCTAAAAAACTCCGCTCGTTCCGGTGTTGTGTATTCAATACACATGGAAAAATGAGCGATTTAAAATCGGAAAAATAAGAATGTTCATAGCCAATCGCTTAAATTTGAAGTCAAAAGTGGTAATAATTGAAATTTAATTGCTAAAACATGAAAAAAAAAACATCGGCCGACGTTCACAAAACGGGCGAAGCGACCACCTCTACCGAAAACCGCCGACCTACCGAGCCTGAGAAGCGAGCGAACTGAGATTCTATTTCTTGCGTTCCCATATACCGAAGTAGAGTGAGACGTGCGTAGCGTCGCTTCCTCATCCATAGCAGTTTTAGAATGAATATACCTACGTCACACATTGGCACACGTTTGATTGTATTAGTGAGTTATTCCCGATTTTCACAAAATATCTCTGATGTGGCCGATAAGTGCTAATTGTAATATGCAGTATGTATGTACAGCGAGCGAACTGAGATTCTATTTCTTGCGTTCCCATATACCAAAGTATAGTGAGAGTGAGACGTGAATAGCGTCGCTTCATCACCCATAGCGGTTTTTTACAATGAATATACTTACGTCACGCACTGGCACACGTTTGATTGTATTGGTGAATTTATTCCCGATTTTCACAAAATATCTCCGATGTGGCCAATAAGTGCTAATTATTATTAACATTATTTTTTTCATTCAATGCGTAAATGTATTACGGAGGAATGCCTTAAATCTGAACCCAGTATTTATTATATTTATAAAGATATTAAAGTTTTTAGAAGCAATGTGTACTAGTTACACATCACAGGGAAGGAAGAGTTAAACAGCAGGAAAAAATAAAGTAAAAATATTTCCATCCATTTGAATACACATATACATAGTGTTAAGCTCATGCCGTGTAGATAGAAGAATTACATCTACACGGCATGAGGTGTAATGTATACAGAGCGTGTATAGACGCGATACAATGCGGAGACCAGAGAGAATTCCGATCCATTGTGAAGTCTACCGATCTCAGCCATGTGTATAGTACAACATATTCATTCTTGCGGATGACAATACACCACTCACCTAGCGTCTTATATATTGGTCGGCAACCAATGGATCACGCTGCATCATCATCATGACGACCTCCGTGGCCTAGTCAGAAAGACGCTTGACTTCCACCCGGGGGCTTCAAGTTCAGCCCCCGATCCGGTGACAGTTCGTCAGGTAACAATACTCGCACGTGTTGTATTTTTAATGCTACCAACATGTACGATGAGGAACTGCAATATCCATGCCTACTCCGGCTTTTTTACTCCTGGCCATGCGCTTCAAAGTGTCCGATTTACTAATTCGGATACCATACGAATGATTTTTTTTTCATTAACCTGCTGACAACATGGAACAGTGCATGAGAGTGAACACAGTTTATTGGGATTTTAATTCTTGGTATTTTTTATGACTGATATGTTATGTGTGAAAATGTTGATTTATTTCCTGTAAATGTACTTTAATCATCAATCACGCCATGTCTATATAAGGGTAGGAAGAGAGAACAGGTTTTTACTTCATCAGTACTGGCACTTACCTTGAACGTAGTTATATATACTCTTATTATAAAACCACATCACTCTTTCAGAATTTGAAGTCATGTCACGTTCTTCTCAAATCTTGTTTAGTACTTTTATGTATGTTTTATTTTTTTTAATCTTTCATCATTAATTTTTCTACGTGACTGAAACATCTCAACGCTCCTTTCATTATCTTTAGATCTGCATCTTTATTAAATCTGCATTATTTATTAATGTCCTCGTTCCTTATTCTGCCATATATTGTTTTTTACACATCACGCTACACTTATGTTCACACAGCACGCTATACTTATGTTCACACATCACGCTATACTTATGTTCACACATCAGGCTACACTTATGTTCACACATCACGCTACACTTACGAGTATGTTCACACATCAGGCTACACTTATGTTCACACACCACGCTACACTTATGTTCACACATCACGCTGCACTTAGGAGAAAGGCGTAGTACCTACCACATATTAATTATATTTGCCCCCATATATTCTTTAAAAAGTGTTCTAGTCTTGTCCTTACTTCAGACCTCTAAAACATTTTAACATATTGCTACATGACAATCCATAAGGTTGTACTTTACATATGAAAAGCGTACATACATGCAAACGAGTCGAGGTAGGCTGAGAGGACAGAGCGCCATACTTTCTTATCACGACACACATCATTCACTTCTTCTATATACGAGTACATACAATTTCTTGGACTTATATTATTTTCTTTCTCAAACTTTATTCACGTCTTTTTCTACCATACTTTCTACTCACATTTGCATTATTTATTTTTGTTTTGTTAGTCATTCTTTATTGATTCAAATATATGTATAATCCAATACAATAAAGATAGGAAAAGAAAACATGCATTTTTTTTAATATCTACATCAATGAAAAGGGGAGACACGAAAGATTGATAAAAACTATTCGGTGTTAACATAACTTGTGTCCGATTTTTTCCAAATGAAGAGAACAAGAGGACACAACAAAAAAAATTACTACAAATTAGTCTATAATGTATTCTCCTTCATTATTTTACAATAAATTAGTGGATAATGTATTCTCCTTCATTATTTACAACTTCTTGCCAACGTTCTACAAGTTTTTCGATGCCTGCGCGATAAAAACCATCCGGTCTTGACTCGAGGAGTTCGTCCAACCATGTCCGCAATTCGATGTCATTATTGAAGGAAACGCCGTGCAAATTGTTCGAAAGCGACCGGAAAAGGTGGAAACCGACAGCGCGAGCTCTGGAGAATATGAAGGGGGGGGGGGGGGGGGGGGGGGGCAAGACTTCCCAACCAAGCGTTTGAATGACATTTATCGTAATGTTGATGATATGAGGGCGGGCGTTATCGTGTTGCAGTATAACGCCATATTGCCGATCCGGCATTTTCTGTTGAATTGCACTGTTGAGCCGCTGCATTTGCAGAATGTTTAGCTCCGCGTTGACTGTCTGATTGCGTTCAAGTATCTCGTAGTGGATGACGCCTTGCCAATCCCACCAGATGCAAATCATCGTCTTGCGCGGATGCAAACCTTGTTTCGCTCTGGTCGTTGCTTGTTGACCAAAACTCACCCATTCTTTCCGTTGCTTCATATTCACATAAAGGCACCATTTATCATCACCAGTAATGATTTGGTAAAGGAACCTTTGCTTGTGGCCATGCGTAGCTCGATGACGCGCGAGCAAACTCACAGAAATTGTCGAACGTTGATTTTTGTTGTTTTCACTCAAAACATGTGGAACCCAAGCGCCGAACTTTTGGACTTTTCTCATCGATTTAAGATGGCAGTATTCAGTCATGTGACTACAATTTATCTGCTCAGCCAATTCTACGGTGGTTTGAAGGGGATCTTTATGAATAATATGGTTTAAGCGGTCCTCATCGAAGTCCACTGGTCGTCCGGAACACTCAATGTCTGTCAGGTCGAAATTACCGTATTTGAAACGCAAAAACCATCGACGAGCTGTCCTTTCATTCATAGTATCTTTACCGTACACTTCGCAAATATCGCGAGCAGCTTTGTTCCCTCGATTGAACGCGAACAGGAGGCGTCGAAAATGCTAACTTTCGTCTACTTGACATTCCATTTTGAAGGCTTGTAATCAAATAAAATAATAAATGTAACATAAAAGCAAACACAATATCTTGTAGAGCAGAAAATTTTCTTTCGAATGACGTATAACCGTTACCATTTTGTTTTACTTTTGGTGCTTTTTTTTAAATTTGGAAAAAAAAACGGACACAACTTATGCTAACACCTAATATATAGCTTTTACATTTCGTATAATTTCCGACGTTAATTAATAAAATATGGCAACAACTGCTAATAATAACCCAAATTTACAATATAATAGGGAGAAACTCGATCATTTATTTCACTTGTACCCCAGTCTCCCCTTTAAATCAGAACTTTTCTCCCAATATATCTAATTATTATAAATCGAATATAAAGTTTTTAAATTGGAAACTTTCGGCACACTGAGTTTAAGACTCCTGCCTTCTCGCATTTTCTTAGGTCCTGGATATTTTATTCTACGAAAATTTTAAGGTATCGCTTGTGTAGTCAACGAAGCCTAAATGCAGATGCGCAGAAGAAGGATGGAGCAGAAATCGTTCTTAGATGAGTTTTTAATGTTGGGAATACAGAGGTTTTTGTTTTTAATGTTGGGAATAGAGTGTTTTTTGTTTTAAATATTGGGAATAGAGTGTTTTTGTTTATAATGTTGGGAATAAAGCTATTTTGTTTTTAATGTTGAGATTACAATGTTTTTCATGTTGGGAAAAGTCTGTCTTTTGTTTTTAATGTTGGGAATAGAAAGTTTTTCTTTTAAACGTTGGGAATACAGTGTTATATAATGTCGACAGGATATGAAAGTTTGTTTGCTGCCATTGAAGTCGGTAGCGAAACTCTGATGTGTGATCATACTTCCTTATATTGAATATGAATCGGATGGTAACGTTTTTGTCTCTCCAATTTATCCAATATCTCCTCGTTGGCATCCACACAAAGAATAAGTGTGAAAGTCCTTTCGCTGCCTGATCTCAAACCATTAATTGTCTAGTTGAAATATTACAGGGTTATGGATTCCGCAAAATAGTCCGACTTCAGAAATATGAAATTTTTGACTTCGACTTCGGCTCTGACTCCGACTACATATATTGCTTACAATATGTTATATAATACTTAATTACGTGGCATAACAACTCAAATGTAGTTTTTTTTAAATAATGTCCACGGAGACTAAATGTTTATTCGTTAAGAAGAATATCAGCCAGGATTCTTCCCATACTGCTAGGCGGTACCGAGAATACTATATATCAACAGTGTCATTCAGTTGGTTCAATATCCTATACCACGCGTGACTGAGTGTTTAGCCATGATATTCGTCCTGTAATTTGATATGTAGAACAGAGGGTGATTCCTTGCCACGGCTATATTTATTGGGTAAATATAAACTTAGTGCTTCTAGAATCGCGGAACAGTTAAAGCAACCTTGGAAAACCTTAAGTAGGAATATCGCAATAGATTCTTGCCTTCTTGTTTCGAGAATTCTATAGTTACACACCGTGAGAAGTTCGACATGGTGAGCCTTTTTTTGGTAATCGCCCTTTGCTCTGTACCATAAATATCTGAGTATTTTTTTTTGTATTTGTTTATGTAACTAATAAGTTAGAAAAAATGGAAGTCGTAGTCGAATTGAGAAGAGCGTATTCCGAATCCGACTCCACAAAAAAAAACAACCGACTCCGACTGATACCTGA
Source organism: Odontocerum albicorne (assembly GCA_949825065.1). Classification (NCBI taxonomy): domain Eukaryota; kingdom Metazoa; phylum Arthropoda; class Insecta; order Trichoptera; family Odontoceridae; genus Odontocerum; species Odontocerum albicorne. Next base: position 3,404,016 of record OX463860.1, on the reverse strand, counting down.
AATATTCTTACACAAATCGGACAATTTATCCTACAGGAAGAAGATTGTTTAGACTTGATACCGTTCGGTCCGCCGCGCCGGCTAAACACGAGTCTCGGCATAGTTTATTATCTTACAAATGTTTGGCACAAATTACGTAAATTACCTTCTGTTTATTTGCATTACGGCAATATGTTTGCAAAAATGTATGAGAAGATTCGCGTAAAACATTAAATACAATGTGCGAAAATTCACATGACACGTCATATTATTTGCCGTCATATTTCCACGAATAAGATATTCTGAATTTCAGGAGGGAATTTTTTCAGGAGTCGTATCTCCTGAATACCGATGTACACTGGAAAAAATACCCTTTCCTCTCCACGATAAGGCTTCTATTCGAGTGTGTGTTTTCTTTGAGTATTGTAACTTTTTGGTTTAATATTGAACGAATTCATTTATGTTTTTTCCGATTTTTTGGCTTCTCTCCAAAAATTAGATCATACACAGACATCGCTGTTCAATTATTAACCCTTGTTCTGTTGAACTTTTGAAAATGTTTTTTGATTACAACTTTTAGGATTGTTTGAAATTGATTAAATAATTTAATTATGCGCAGATTATATCTTTAAAATGAGAAAGTACTCGTTATTAATGTAAATGCTTATTTTAAGGAATATTTTGAACATGTCAAGTTATGAGTATTTGTACAGTATCGCTACGAAGACTGTAGAATAGGTGAATGTTTGACGCTTAATTTTCGGAGATTTCGGCGTAACTTCAATGATTGTCGGTGAAGATCCGGCTGAAGAGAAGAGATTCCTTGGCCGGTAGAACTTTGTTGAAATAAAAACACAGTATGACGTTTCAAAAGACGAGCTCCCAAGTGGTGAATATCTTATTCGGAGTCTCGGTCCAATGGTAGGACGCCATACTCCTTCATCGGATAATTTCTGACTGTTATGTAATTTGGTTCATTTGTGGAAACATGAAAGGATAGGTTTTTGATTTTTTTTTTATGAATGATTATGATAAATAATGAAAAACGTTATACTTATATAAACGTGATGATATATAAATGATAATACATACAAATATACATAGATTTGTGGATTTGCGTTGTCACACACGGTAATATATATTAAATGAGTGTGAGTGAAAAATAATGAAGGCGAGATGATGGTACATCGCAAGCACCTCGATCGAACCGCTCATTCCGTCATCCTACGTTAGCACAACGTTTGTCATCGGTTATCGCGCGCAGGAGCCACTCGGTCATGTATTGCAATAATGCGAGAACCAGACAAAGGGACGTTTTATTACAATACAACAATATCAAAACAACTTTCAATGTTTATAGGTAATAAAATTGACTATAATTGACATAAATAAAAATGACTAGTCTATGTGACGCATACGTCCGATACAGTATTAGAGGTTATGGGCTTTGAACAGTATTAGAGACACTGGAAGACAACCCTTTTTGGGTGGTCCTATCAAAATTTATGAATATTTATGAACTCGACTCACTCAACTTAAAGCTGAATGTGTTACTTTCTCATATCAGAAGATCTACGAATGTTTCATTGTAGTTCGTTTTCTCTCAATAAGTTTTCTGTGATTTCCTTTCAAAAACATTTTTCTAAACATATGCAAATACGAGGAAGTACCAAATCTAATGACTGCAGCCATTAAACTTTTTTTTTTTATGTAATATTTTTTATTTATGAATAATATTGGTTTTGATTCCCTTGCTACAGTGCCCTTGGGGAGAGTTTGCTCTCTAAACGGCGCTTTAGATTTTTTTAAATTTTATTATAAATATTTATAACCTTATAAATATAAAGTGCAAATGTGATTGGCAAACTTCCTATGGATGGTTTGGATGGATCAAGGGAATGTTATTTTGAAAGAAGGAAATGTAATCAGTCAAATAAATAGTGGGAGCTATATGTGAAGATATTCAGTGAAACCTCTCATAACGAGCACCTCTCATAACGAGTAATTCGCATAACGAGCTAAACAGATTGTGAAAAAAATGCTCCCTTAACGAGCCAAATTTCGCATAACGAGTGACGCAAAAGGGGAAGTCCCATCTTCACGTCACTCACTTGTGAGCCGGGACTTCCGCGCAAGTGCGTCAGTCTCTGGTTAGCACTCGTTCCGCTAGCACGTTAATGTCACATGTGATCACATATTTTTCCAAACTTGTGTTAAGACATTATTTGTATTTTTTTTGTGCAAAGTTTAATAACCCTTGCAAAAATGTCACTGAAAAAAAAACAAGAAGACAGCCATAAGAGAATAAAAGTAGCTGTAGAAATGAAACGTAAAATCATTGAAAAGCGAGAACGAGGTGTGAGCGTGGCTGATCTAGCGCGCACATACAATCGGTCTACATCAACGATTTGCTCTATCCTCAAGAACAAGGACAAAAATAAGAAGATAGATGCCTCAAAGGGAGTGTCAAGAATGTCTAAGAAACGGTTACCTATTCTTGATGATGTTGAAAGGTTGCTTCTCATATGGATAAACGAAAAGTAATTTCAAGGCAATACTATTAACGAAAACATCATTTGTGAGAAGGCGAAAGTTATTTTCGCCGACCTTGTTAAGAAGACGCCAGGATCATCAACTGCCGAAAAAGAAGTACAATTTAAGGGAAGTCATGGATGGTTCGAGAAATTTAAGAGAAGAACCGGCATCCACAGCGTTGTGAGGCACGGTGAAGCAGCAAGCTCTGACACAAAGGCAGCAGAGAACTTCATCAGCGACTAGAAGAAGCTCGTAGTTTCTGAGGGTTACCGGATTTTACTTCTAGTAAAAAAGAATTAATTATTTGTCATAAATTCATAAATAAAAAAACTAGTTATTTCGATTTTTTTATTGTTTTTTGCAAATCGAAATCGCATTCCGGGTTGTTACGCTCCTTAACAATTTATAAGTATGTAATTTTTTTTAAATAAATGTTGAAAATAAAAAAAATTGAGTATTTTTTTCGGCATGGAACGCATTATCGTATTTTACATTGATTTATATGGGAAAAATTGTTTCGCTTAACGAGTGTTTCACATAACGAGTAAGATTCTGGAACGAATTATTCTCGTTATGAGAGGTTCCACTGTATGCATGTAGTGAAGATGAAAGTTGTGTGCCGTGATGTCAAAGTATGGCGCTCTTTTCTCTCTGCCTACCCCAATAGAAAAACGAAGTGAATGTATGTATCTGCTTGTATGTAAAAAAAACAGGTTGTACCAGTATGTACGTATCCCATTTTTCCTTCATTCATCCTTTTTGAATATCTTTTTGAAATCTTCAAATTATGTTTAAGAGCTAAATCTATACTGTATTTATACACTTTCGTTGTAGACAATTCAATCTGGCGGGTTTATTGTCACGTGGCAATCTCTTCCAATACACTAGAAATGTGTTTGTTTAACTAGCCTTAAGTTACGTTATATCCATACTGGATCCCTCTTTTGAAAAAATCTTGGAACTAACGGAAATCGAACTCGTAACACCCTGGGCTGTAACACTGTCAGGTCACGGAGGTCCTTAACCCTTACCACTCCTTTGTCGAATGCCAGCCGACATCGCTATATGTACGCTACAACTCAGTTGTCGGCTGGCGGCCGACAAGATAAGACTTGCGCGCGCGGTGTATTTTCGCGCGCAAAACTTGACACGTGTCGTTGTTTCTTGTGATTATTCGTTAAAAAAACAATTAAATTTCACGTTTTAATAAGATTTTGACTGTTTTCCGTTTTTATTTTACTATAAAATAATCCTTGCAAATTCACATAACCTAAAATGGCGGGAACTTCGCGTGATACGTCATCTTAATACCAAGTGTTTTCGGAAGATGAATCTTATGAAAATGGCAGTGAGTACGAGTCTGTTGCCAGTGATTTTGAAGATCCTGATGATGATAGTGTTAACAGCACAGAAAATAATGATGATAGTACAACAAATGTCGAAAGTCATGTTCCAGAAAAAGTCATGTTCCAGAAAACCTGGTCTCCATCCTGGAGATGGTTTTGAAAAGTACCATACTATGCATAACTATAAGTAGTCCATAATGTTTTTTGTAAATTGTTTTTTTATTTGAAGAATAAATCATTACAAATGAATTTTTAATGATTTTTTTTGTAACTACCTATAAATAAATTAATATTTTGACATTTAAATTAGAGTTGGCTGACAAACAACATCAAAAAATAATGGAGTGGTAAGGGTTAATAGTATTTATATTAGGGTTTATTATTGTAAGTCGATGTTTGTTGGATATTTCTTTTTGAATGCTCGTATCGCTCCAATACCAAATTATTTTGTGGTGAATTCAAATTGAAAGTTCTGGGTATTGCAAGGGATATGCACCCAATACATATGAATGGCGATGGAGGATGTTATGTCTGGAAGAGCCTGGAATAGTCCAGGAAACACTTTGTTCTCTCGTGCATTGTGTGTATTTGTATTGATTACATTATGAAGTATTATTAAATCAGTTTGTAACACTCCATGGCTGTAATGAGTTTTCAACTTATTTTATGTCTTGTGTCTATTAGGTTTTTTTAAATATGTGCAAAGTAACAGATCCAACAGGTGGTCAGAAATATTTCTTTAAGTTTGCTTCCGTTAATACCCACGATGTTACGGGGATAAAGGAAGTGCCATCCAGCGTTATCTACAGTAGATTATCGAAATCTTCTGTATTTAGTATGAATGCGACGTACGAGTAACTAATTTAGCGACGCAGAAGGGTCTCTTGCGGCGGCGACACATATGTGTATGAAAAGAGCGACGACGGACTTAAGGTTGGACGTAACGGAGAATGAAAAATGACTCGCAGCGCAGTAAATATAATTAAAAAGCTATTTAAGGTCTGAAGTTCAAACACTTCAGCGAGCTGACAGTAGTACTTTTGTAGAAATCTCCAAATGGAGAAAAACTGAATCTTAGAAGTGTTGTCATTGTAATTTATTTTTATCAAACACTGTTTATTCCACTTTTTTGTGACGGTAGGTATAACCCTACCGGTTTCAAGGCTTTCACCTCATCTTCAGGGGAGCGCAAACAAGACTAAATGCTGTTCGAACTGGTACCGATATACACGCTTCAACGGTTGGGGGCTGAGGGATGAGGGAGGCATGGGACAATTTCGACCAAGAGCGGAGAGATTTTTGGGAAATAACTGTTCAACAGATGTTCGGATCGGTGTACTGACTTGTACATTTCTAGGGCCTCTAATCTGTCCAATTTATTTCCGTTACTACTGATATGTAAGAATTGAGCATCATCGATAGAAAAAGTATGGTTTTCACGGTGACAATGATTAGCCATTTCAGAATAAATTCGAGGATTTGTTAAGGCGGATTTGTGTTCACGAAGTGTTGTCAGTTATCAGGAAGCCAATTGAGAAATAAGATAAGCTGCAAGTACTGAAGCTCCATGCCATATATGCAACAGGTTATGCCTACCACAAATTGGCTTATGTTACATTGTCATCTCTAGTGGCAGCAACGACAAATAATCTGTTTTTTTTCTGGCACCATTAGAAATTGACAACTTTCATGGCCTAGTTGTTAAGACGACTGACTGTCTTGCGACCTAGGGGTTCCAAGTTCGATTCACGTTGGTGTCCAGATTTTTTTAAAAGCGTACTAGTTCGATTTTCATTTAGGGGTTTTTTGACTTTCGACTTTCTTTTATCTTCTAACCCCTAGAGTTGCGAGTTCGATTTAAAAATAAGTTCCAATTTATGTTTCACTTAAGGCTTGTTTAAACACCATTTTGGTTTATCAATGGTTTCGACTATGTGGAATTCCGTGCTAGAATATTTAGCAATAAATTACTTAACCATTCTGGTTGGTTGGAAAATCTCGGGATATGAGGTAGATTGCCATATGGCAATAACCCGCTTATGTTATACTATATATAACGAAAGTGTAATGCAATCCAACCCGAGACTCTTGGATGGAAGTCTAGCGTCTTATCAAGTAGGCCACAGAGGTCGTCAGCAACTTATGAAATTGAAGTTGTCAAAATTATGAATTGCTTAATACCTAGTAGACATAAGACACAAAGACACGATGTAACATGTGTTAGTACAATAGATCGCTCTCATTTCAAGACTGAACGCCTTTAGAATATCGAAAGGAATCTGAAAGTTACACAGAAGTTGTAGACACTGTTCTGCTCTGCAGCGACACCTTTTATCCTCTGCTGAGTGACACTTCCGTCTCTGTTTGTGTAAACGTCTTTGCTCCGGAGGGACTCGCAACCTTTTTTTTCTCCAGCCACTAACAAAAGTTTATAAGTCGACAATCGGTAAAAAGGCATCAACGATCGGTTAAAATATACCTTATTTTTTGTTGTTTATGAGTCATTAGTAAGACACAAGCGTACTCCTAGTTTACTGGATACACGACAAATGAAAGGCAACATACACATATAAATTGAGTCCACTAGTTTACTGGAGATACGAAAAATTAAAGGCAACATACACATATAAATTGAGTCCACTAGTTTACTGGATACACGACAAATGAAAGGCAACATATTATATGTTACACATATAAATTGAGTCCACTAGTTTACTGGAGATACGAAAAATGAAAGGCATCATACACATATAAATTGAGTCCACTAGTTTACTGGAGACAAGATAAATGAAAGGCAACATATGTTACACATATAAAATGAGTCCACTAGTTTACTGGAGACACGAAAAATGAAAGGCAACATACACATATAAATTGAGTCCACTAGTTTACTGGAGACACGACAAATGAAAGGCAACATATGTTACACATATAAATTGAGTCCACTAGTTTACTGGAGACACGACAAATGAAAGGCAACATACACATATAAATTGAGTCACTTTAAATTACTTGTTTGTTCATAAATTATGTATTCATACAATTAATTATTTGTCATGTAAATAATGTACATAAATAAATAAAAACAAGGGAGTTCTTCTAACATAATTACTAGTTTTAGCAAAATAGACGTCGAATAAGAATTATACGTGTATAAGGTCTCATGAGTGCTGTGCTGCGTGGTTTCGAAAACGTTACAGTTTTCATGTTCAGATTTCGTTTGTTCGATAGAGTACGAAACTTCGCAGAAGTGTGTTTGTGCCGGATACTGCTTGGCATATATTGGAGTCTCAACCATGACGTGAGTGCGTGTGTTCCATAAAGGTTGCTGTTATTGTTATTTTTCATTCAATTGTCGCTTCGATTTGATGACGGGGTACCATGCTGGTTTGAGGTGGAATCCGTCGAGTCTATTCCGCCTATGGACGGAAATATCGTTCCGTTTTGATTGTGTGTTTGAATTATATTTTTCATTTTGTTATGTGATATATTTTAATATATAGCGGCGTTTACAGTGCAATCAATTCTCAAGGGCGCTCTTTTGACATATTAAAAATATTATAAAATAAATATTAATTAGAAGAAAATGGCTGCTGTCAATAAAATGAATGCTTCCCCGCATCTCTATAAACACAGAAAAACGTATTTGGTAAGAAAACCGCAGAAAACTTTCCAAAGAAGAACGAACTATAAAGAGACCTTTGTAGTTGTTCTTCTGATATGCGCCATATTCGGATTAATGTGGAGTGTAGTGTATGTATGCAGTGTTTATATAACCTCATAAATTTTGATAGGACCTCCCAAAAAGCTTGTCTTTAAGTGCTTCTTAAAGCTGCACGCACCACCTAAGAGATATACCATTTCATGTTACAGAACCAGCAACGGCAAAAACAATGTCATGATACTCATATAATAGGTTTGTTCGCTTGCTATTTTATGTTAATTCTGTTTATTATATATTTTTCAATTTAAATTAGTTTTTTTGTAAAGGCTGTGGTCATCAAAAGTGAATATGAACAATATTTTCCAGTTCTCCTCCGAGGCATTCCATAGGTTATGAACCCCAGCACAGAGATCTGATGTCTCGTCACGTCTCTCCCCTTTAGTTAACTCCATTGCCGACGGAATAATGGGTTTAGACGGCCGACTTGAGGTGCACCTGTTTAAATGTTTGGATAAATGTTCGTATATTTCAAGATTATGGTATTTCAAAGGTGGATTTGATTCATTTGAGCCATTTGAACCGATCTGGAGTGGGTTGCGTTGAAAAATTATTGTTGGCTTAAGTGAACGTTGAGCTACGAGTATTTGAGATCGACCTTTTTAATTTTGACAGGTTGGTGGATATTTGTCACATTTACTTGAGGTTGTAAATTTTGGTTTAAAATATTTTATCGCTAGTCTTGTGGATTTATGGCGGCATTTATGGATTTATTTTTTAAGCATCTGTTTTTTTTTCTTTAGCGTCATCTCGTATTTGAGCTTCTGGATTTTTTCTTAGCTTTTGCTTCATATTCTCGTATTTTAGCTTCTGGAATTTTTCTTAGCGTTAGCTTCATATTCTCGTATTTTAACTTCTGGAATTTTTCTTAGCGTTGGCTTCATATTGCTTCTGGATTTTTCCAAGCGTTAGCTTATTTTCTTGTATTTTAGTTTCCGTTTTTTTTTCTATAGTTTCATATTCACATTCTCGTATTTTAGCTTCTGGATTTTTTAGTAAATTTTATGATATTACACTTTCGTTGTTAACTGTACAACCTGTTGTGTTAATTGCTATGTGGTAATCTCTTCCCACCAACTTGACGTTTTTATGCAAAAAATGATTCAACTCTGATTCCACCTTTTATAAGATTCTTTAAGCAAACATAATATTATAGTATACTTATTCAATAGTTGAATATATAAAACATAAATGTTTTGTTGGTTAGATATCTTTTGCGTAAACTGGTGTTCATATGCAAGAAGAATCCAACCCACAAAACATTTTTTTATTTATTAGAAATATTGAAAAACTTTTTATTAATGTTTTATGTATTACACTTTAGTTATAAATAGTACATCCTGAGGGGTTTATTACCTTATAGAAATCTCTAACAACCATACAGAAATATGTTACAGCGATTTTAAGAAAATGTCAGACGACAATCTTTTAAATAGTATTAACGGGAATCAACCCGTAAATTGTTATTTTTAGAAGCGATTCAACAAAATAAATCAAATTGTTAAAGAGAGAAGAGTAAAAAGCCTCAATAACAGGAGAGTATGCATGATTGAAATGGTTTGGGCATGTAAAACGAACGAATTAAGAAATGCTTATGAAACAAATATGACGTGCAATTGTAAGTTTAAGTTGTAGAGGTTGACCAAAAAACGGATGGTTGTATCAAGTGATATTTTGAAAGAAGGATACGTAGCTAGTGTGCCGAGATGGGAAATCGGGTGCTTTGCCTTCTTTGCCACGGTCTATGGAAAGATGAGTGCCTGGATATAATTTAGTGTACATATATTTTACCGGCGTACCCCAATATATAAAATTATAGAAGAAGTTGCCTACCTTAACCTGGGATACAAGATGGGTGACAATATGCTAAATATCATATGCTATGCTGACGATGCCACAATCATAGCCGAATCAGAGGAAGGTCTGCAACAAATGCTACATCGATTCCAAACTGCTTCCAAAAAATACAACATGTCTATCTCCATTAGTAAGACTAAATGCATGACTCTAGCCAGAGAGCAAGTTGGATGCAGTGTGGCGATCAACGACACACCAATTGAACAAGTGCTTGGGTGCTAGCATAATGCAAAATACTTGGGTGCTAGCATAATGTGCAATAATGACCTCTATGGCGAAGTGCTTGAACAATCACAAAAGGCCGCAGCTATTTCCGGATGTTTAAAGAGCACTATCTGGAAAAACAAGTATATGAACATCCGAAGCAAGGTAAGGATATACAAGACCTGTGTCCGCCCCATAATGACATACAGAATAGAGTCCAGAGCCGACACTGTCAGAACCAAAAATCTCCTTCGAACCAGCGAAATGAAGGTACTCAGGAGTATCGCTGGCAAACCCTTTCGTGATAGAGTACGAAACAGAAATCCGAAGGATGTGCGAAGTTGAAGATATTATCATATGGGGACGACAGAGAAGAAGGTTCTGGAACGAACATGTATCCAGAATGGCGAAACCAAGAGCCGTAAGAATGGCCAGGGACAGTATCCCCCAAGCAAGCAGACCTCCAGGACGACCTCCCAAAAGATGGAAAGACAGCTGGCAGTCGACGTCACAAGAGGGAAACAATGATGCAGGACCATAACAGGCCAACATGCCTAAAAGAAGAGGAAGGAAAAAATAGAAAAAGATCCCAATAGAGACATAGCGTTGTGTTGATGATTTTATTGGTAAGGTCTAATGCAATTAAGATCGCCAAAATTCGTCGACCTATTGAAATTTCCTCCAAAACGTGATCGAGTATATGAAGAGACTCGTATAATAAATTTTATAATTCTCCACTTTTTTATGTTGCCAGCTGCGAGTCGCAAGCGCGCATTCCTAAGCGCCATGTGTTTTATTTTTATTCTCCTTTTTTCGACGCATTACTGAGGTGTGGGTATACAGTCGTCGCATTTGTAACGTTCGACGATCTACCATGTTATTCATTCATAATCAGAGCCGTATCGATTTTTTTTTGTGGCACCATTGGGATCAAATAAACCATTAATTAATAAACATTTTTTTTTTTTATATTAATTATTATAACCATTTATTTATTTATTTAATTAACGACACAACAGTGTCTTTTATATACAAATGAACATATGACAAGTTATACAAGTACTTAAAATTATTGAGAAAAATACAAAACTTTGTCTTAAACTACGAGTTACATGGACATACAAAAAGCAGTAGTAATAATAAATTACAAAGTCATTGTGTAAAATTATTTGACATTAATAATGACAATTTATATAGCACCGTTTAGAGAGCAAACTCACCTTAAGGACACTCTTACTCGGGATTTATTATGTTAAATAATAATGAAAAGACGATTTATATAGTGCCATTTATATAGCAAACTCTCCTCAAGGGCGCTCTACCTAACCTAACTCAGGCTGTCTAACCTAACCTAACCTAACTCAGGATTCGAACCTAATATTATTGTTAACTTTAAAATTTATGTTAACATATATATATATACACATAAATAAAGGCCTAGCGATTGATGGAAAATACCTGATCCATTTGAGATTTGTAGACGATATCGTTATATTCTCACAAAACCGAATGATCTTCAGCACCAACTGCAGCAATTGGCAGATGTCAGTAAAGAAGTTGGTTTAAAAATGAATATATCAAAAACCAAATATATGATGAACAGCTTTGCTACCCCAACACCAATGTAGATGGAAAGCCGCTGGAACTTGTCCAGGAATATGTGTATTGGGGTCAACTTATTTCCTTTTATCGGAGTAAATAGCACGAAGGACAAAACTAGCACGGAGCTCATTTGGACGTTTGAACAACATCTTCAAAAGTAATCTCCCAATATCTTTGAAGGGAAAGGTCTACAACCAGTGTATTCTCCCATTACTTACGTGGTTGTGAGACATGAACGCTCACAGCAAAGAACACACAAAAACTCCAGACCGCACAAAGGGGCATGGAGAGATGCATGTTGGGATATACTAAAAGAGATCGTAAACGAAACACCTAGATTCGCAACAAAACAAAGGTAGAAGACGTAATAAAGAAAGTCTGCTCTTTAAAGGGGGTTATATAAATTGTCCTTTTATTTTTATTCTTATTCTCCCGACCAAGCTCTTCAATGCTTTCACATCGCCAATCCGGATGTTGAGGAGTATCACACTGAAATGAGAATGAAAGATTTTATGAAGTCATCCCGTGTGCCAGTGGGGATCAATTCTGGTCCCGACAAAGTCCGTCGTTTCGTTTTTTTCAACCTGTTGCAATATCTCCATTGTTATATTCATCTTCAACAATAATATTTCACACATTAAACCCACAACGATTTTTTTTTATTGTACACTGTTTTGATTGAGTGTTGCCAACATCACGACTTGGTCATAAAGACTCCGGCTCAAGGCGTGTACCATAGGTAAGACTCGGGCACACGTCACAACCGGTCCGGGCATTCGGCGATGGTTAATAATGAATAGGCATTGTTCTCAGACACTTTATAATGCCATAAAAGTAGGTAATGGCCCATTAGGATAGACATTGTTTGGATGTTTATTGACATTGAGACATTAAACATGGTTTTTTTTGTTGTATGTCTAAGGAGGTTTTTGATTTTTATAATACAATCTGCTCAATATACGGTACAGCGGTTAGCACTTTAAAATAGCTGCATGGCCACACGGAAACGCATTGAACTTATATGCGGCAGGTAGCCGGTTCGAATCCTGCGCTGTGCTACGCCCCTCGCATACCACAGACATTTTTTCCGTCTTGTATATATATTTATATGCGTATGGCATAGTCAGACGCTTTATAAGATCAAATTTAAATCCCTCAGCCATATTTTGGCTTCGGTCGTCAGTTTGTTTATATCATCCATCACTCCGCGGAACTTGTGTTTAGGTCATTCTCTTATAATGTGGTGTAGGGTCTGAGCCGCAGCACCGCAGTCACAACTGTGGTTATCGATGTAGCCCCATCTGTGGCACTCGGCTGCACTTCTGCTGCAGTCTGTTCTAACACGGTTCAGTGTTGCCCACTCTTTGCGGCCCAGCTCAAAGCCGGCGACCCTCTTAGATGGTTCCGCAATTAGGTGTTTATTTCTTGTGTCCCCATTTCTCCATTCCTCTGTCCAGGCCTGTCCGACCGTGAACCCATTGCTCTCTAAGGCCTGTGCTCTGGCCCAGAAGGGTTTTCTTGATTTGAGCCTAGTATGTGTGTTTAATATTCGGAGTATTCGAAGGTATAAAGATACCTATGATTTTGTTAATATATATTCTTTAAAAAAATTAAAATGGTGTGCTTTGATCGTTTCACTTCAGTGTGCCATCGAATCCAGAACAGCGGTGTGACTAGTGAGTTTGCTGTGCAGTGCAGCGACTTACTCGGTAAACACAGAAATAAATAAAACTCCCGACACTGCTTCGCTTTTCAACTGAAATGAAGTTGAAAAGGTGACGGGATCCCCTCGACTACGAGACCCAGCAACGACGAGGACTTAAGACCCACGATCTTGGGTTTGACGCCTTTTTTTATCTTTACTCATTATTGGGCTAAGATGATAGTCCACAACAGTACCAATTTGATGTATGGGAGTGCAACGTGAACGTGGGAAAAGATTGAAAGGAACTAGTGTAGAAATGTCTACACTGAGAAGAATACGAAATGATGCTGGTATGGATTAATGTTAACTTTGTTTTTTTTATTTTTTTTTATTAAACAAGTTAATTATTATACAAACATTTGTCAAGGCTTTACCTATATACAAATTTATTACTTCATCATCATCATCATCAATGGCACTACAGCCCATTGTGGGCCCCGGCCTCCTCCAGCAGTCGTTGCCATTCCCCCCTATCCTGGGATGCACTCCTCCAGCCCCTGATGCCAATCACGTTTGCATCATTCTGCACCCCATCCATCCACCTAAACATTTAATCCAGCCTACATTGTTATTTTACATCCCTTTAAAATGAACCTTTTCCATTTTAATGAGAATCCCCGTGTGCTGAAAGCATTTTCGCGTTAACACTGAAAAAAAAACATTTTAATTGAATTAAACCGATCTCGGGGTTACGTAAAAAATCTCGTTCTCTCTCTCGATTTGATTACTTTCCAATCCGCTACCCCCTTTTCCTCGTAAAACTTTCTATTCTTCTATCTACCCCTTTCCGGTCCTACACCCTGGCTGGAGGGTCTCTCTCGCTTTTGGCATTTTGTCAAGTAAATATACTTAAGAACAAAAAGGAACTCCGATTAATTGACCTCGTTCGATAGATTTTATTTTATATTTCTCATCTTCGTACAATAATAATATTATAATTTATTAGTCATTGAATTGATATTCAATCAATAAAGAATTTTATTTTTTACACATAACAAAAGTATCAAGAATGGCAATACATAATATTATAGTTTGTTACTGCCCACCTTGACGTATGGAAGTTAAACTTGTATTTGAGGTGCATGGTTGCGCGGTAACGCACTGGAATTCCGTGCGGAAAGTCGCTGGTTTAACCCTGCTCCCCTCGAATGACAGGCCTATTTTTTCCACCTAGCATTTGGGTGTATAAAGATACTTATGACTTCGGTCATATCAGTTTACTCCGATTGTTTCACTTCGGCACAGCTTCGCTTTCCAACTGAATTGACGTTGGAATGGCGAGGGGGTTGCACGACTACGAGGTCCAGCAACGAAGACGAAACGTGGATTTGGTAGAAGTATTATGTGAAAGTAAGGTTGTTTCTGGGAAGAAAAATATATTTTTAATTTATCTTCTTTCAAAATATTGTTCATTTGATCCAGCCATCTAGCACTTCTGACTTGTGTACTTGCTTAGTCATTTGATCTAGCCATCTAGCACTTCTGACTTGTGTACTTGCTTAGTCATTTGAGGGAATAACGCTGCCAAAGCTGCTCGCGATATTTATAACGCAAAAACCATCGACGAGCTGTCCTTTCATTCATAGCATCTTCACCGTACACTTCGCAAATATCGCAAGCAGGTTTGACAGCTTTATTCCCTCGACTGAACGCGAACAGAAGAAGGTGTCGAAAATGCTCACTTTTGTCTACTTGACATTCCATTTTGAAAGCTTGTAATCAAATAAAATAATATATGTAACGTAAAAGCAAATACAATATCTTGTAGAGCAGAAAATTTTCTTACGAATGACGTATAAAATTTACCATTTAATTTTACTTTTGGTGCTCATTTTTAAATTGAAAAAAAAAACATTTATTACTTAACTAATCTTAATTATATGTTATAATTTATGAACTTATTTAATCTTATTTTCCTACATATCATTTTATTTTATTTATTCAATCTTAATATATGAGATCTTAGAAATAATTAACACCTACATACTACTTATAACTAGATAACAATTCTTACACTAATTATTCAGCAAAAACAAGTCCACTCGTTCAGGCTACTTGTATTCCATCACATTCACTCAGACCTTGGTCGTCCCAGCTAATACTGTAGGTGGACTAGTCAGGCAGCAGATAATGCTTCGGGAGCTTGTGCTTATAACGGAAGGGTAGGTCGGATTTACTCTCGTAAGCCCCCAGGGCAGCGACTAAGGGATTTCTGTGATTTTGTTGGCTTTTATAGAACTTCACGGTCCAAGCGAGGATGTGGTGTTGTAGGGTTTCTTTTCGCTGTTCAGCGTGAAGTCGGGTAAGATTTGTTCTGGGATGGGTGTTAAAAGATATCTTGAATGCCTTGTTCTGCACTCGCTGGAGTTTCAGGTGATCCGTGTTGCTCACACTACCCCAAACGGGTGCAGCATAGGTCAAGATAGGACGAATAAGGGTTTTATAGAGGAGGAGCTTATTTTTGGGTGAAAGGAAGCTGCGTCGATTAAATATCGAATTGATAGCCCCTATGCCCTTGTGACCCTTCTGTCTGATGGTATTCAAATGGGTTTTCCACGTCAGTCGCCGGTCAAGGTGCAGGCCGAGGTATTTAACCACGTCCTGCCACTCAACCAGGCAACCACCGATGAATGTTAACTTTGTATTCCAGAATACTTTCAATAATAATGAAAATACAATTTATATAGCGCCGTTTAAAGAGCAAATTCTCCGTGATGGTGTTGGTTATTTATTTATTTAACACTTTTATTACAAATACAATCTAGTTCGGATATATTGTGCGGTACCACCATTTCCGTGGTCTTGTCCCCCATGTCTGAGGATGGCGGAAGCCGTCGATGACCCTTTCAATGGTCTTCCATCTGGATCTGTCCCGGGTCGATCGGAGAGCATCCGTTATTCATCCATTATCCGAAGATCCCGTCGCAGTCCTGATCAGGTTACTTCATCTTGTTGGGTGTCTACTTCGAGATCTTGTTGAATTGGCCGAAATACTGCAGAACTCGTCGTATGCACAATGACGATAGGCGATCCTTTATTTTGAGCTCGGCTACTACCATACGAATGCGAAAAAAAAAACTATCATAATTTTCTCCGTTAAATAAATTTTATACATAATTACATAAATCTTTATCAATGTTGATGAACTGAATATTTATTCATTTAATCCAGCCTACATTGTTATTTTACATCCCTTTAAAATGAACCTTTTCCATTTTAATGAGAATCCCCGTGTGCTGAAAGCATTTTCGCGTTAACACTGAAAAAAAAACATTTTAATTGAATTAAACCGATCTCGGGGTTACGTAAAAAATCTCGTTCTCTCTCTCGATTTGATTACTTTCCAATCCGCTACCCCCTTTTCCTCGTAAAACTTTCTATTCTTCTATCTACCCCTTTCCGGTCCTACACCCTGGCTGGAGGGTCTCTCTCGCTTTTGGCATTTTGTCAAGTAAATATACTTAAGAACAAAAAGGAACTCCGATTAATTGACCTCGTTCGATAGATTTTATTTTATATTTCTCATCTTCGTACAATAATAATATTATAATTTATTAGTCATTGAATTGATATTCAATCAATAAAGAATTTTATTTTTTACACATAACAAAAGTATCAAGAATGGCAATACATAATATTATAGTTTGTTACTGCCCACCTTGACGTATGGAAGTTAAACTTGTATTTGAGGTGCATGGTTGCGCGGTAACGCACTGGAATTCCGTGCGGAAAGTCGCTGGTTTAACCCTGCTCCCCTCGAATGACAGGCCTATTTTTTCCACCTAGCATTTGGGTGTATAAAGATACTTATGACTTCGGTCATATCAGTTTACTCCGATTGTTTCACTTCGGCACAGCTTCGCTTTCCAACTGAATTGACGTTGGAATGGCGAGGGGGTTGCACGACTACGAGGTCCAGCAACGAAGACGAAACGTGGATTTGGTAGAAGTATTATGTGAAAGTAAGGTTGTTTCTGGGAAGAAAAATATATTTTTAATTTATCTTCTTTCAAAATATTGTTCATTTGATCCAGCCATCTAGCACTTCTGACTTGTGTACTTGCTTAGTCATTTGATCTAGCCATCTAGCACTTCTGACTTGTGTACTTGCTTAGTCATTTGAGGGAATAACGCTGCCAAAGCTGCTCGCGATATTTATAACGCAAAAACCATCGACGAGCTGTCCTTTCATTCATAGCATCTTCACCGTACACTTCGCAAATATCGCAAGCAGGTTTGACAGCTTTATTCCCTCGACTGAACGCGAACAGAAGAAGGTGTCGAAAATGCTCACTTTTGTCTACTTGACATTCCATTTTGAAAGCTTGTAATCAAATAAAATAATATATGTAACGTAAAAGCAAATACAATATCTTGTAGAGCAGAAAATTTTCTTACGAATGACGTATAAAATTTACCATTTAATTTTACTTTTGGTGCTCATTTTTAAATTGAAAAAAAAAACAGACACAACTTATGTTAACACCCAATACAAATTTATTACTTAACTAATCTTATTTATGTACTCGTGTTATAATTTATGAACTAACTTAATCTTATTTTCCTATACGTCATTTTATTTTAATTTTATATAGTCTTAATATATGATTTCTTAGAAATAATCAACACCTACATACTACTACTAGATAACAATTCTTACAACTAATTATTTAGCAAGAACAAATCCACTCGTTCAGGCTACTTGTATTCCATCACATTCACTCACACCTTAGTCCTCCCAGCTCTAATACTGTAGGTAGATAGACTCTTATATCATATAAGTACTACGTCTTCATTTGATGAAAAATAAGATAAAGTATTTTGGTATTGTATGGATGACTTCCCCACAATACAAATGTTTAGTACTTCTTTATTGAAAGAGAAAACTTTTCAGAAAATTTTAACTTGAACGTTGGATATTTATTATTTACAAGGCAATTTAAATAGACAAGTCTACATTAAGAAGAAGGTCTAGAGACTGGCGAAGAAGATCACAGGGGAATAGTCGAGATGTTTACGAAATGGTTGGAATTTTTCAATCCAACCCACTCTATTTATTTCTGCTAGGGGCACTGACGGCTCACAGCAAGGGATTCGTAACTATTTTTTTGTTTTAGTTACACGCGTGGGCAATTTTGAATTATTTAGTTATACGCGT
This sequence comes from Odontocerum albicorne, assembly GCA_949825065.1. NCBI lineage: Eukaryota > Metazoa > Arthropoda > Insecta > Trichoptera > Odontoceridae > Odontocerum > Odontocerum albicorne. The sequence goes on along the minus strand of OX463860.1, from coordinate 3,385,909 downwards.
GGGCTATTTTGAATTTAGTTATACGTGTGGGCAATTTTGAATTTAGTTATACGCGTGGGCTATTTTGAATTTAGTTATACGCGTGGTTTATTTTGAAATTAGGTATACGCGTGGGCAATTTTGAATTTAGTTATACGCGTGGGCAATTTTGAATTTAGTTATACGCGTGGGCTATTTTGAATTTAGTTTCACGTTCCAACTCGTGACTCCTTGATCTATTGCAAATCCTCGCTCCTAGATTTGTCTATCTATTAAAATACTTAATCTGGTGAATTGGAGAGATAAAGTACGTGTTCGAACAGTCTGCCGGGATGTCTTAATGCTGGACCTTACAGTACTTGTAAAGTCGTCGATTGTGGTGTAACAATTATCATTTATGCTAAGCGAGCGGGTGCTCCAGGTTCGATTACTAGGTGTCTCAATTCCGGACTGGTTTTACTCTTAGACTATTTTAATTCGGAATTTATGTTTTTCTGTAGCTTATATGTTGTTTATTATAAAAAAAATCAAGTATAAATCAACGCAAAAATAGTGCTAAATAAAACTGTTTAACGGACTGCAGCAGATTGAACCTGCCGATCATCTTGAAAGTTTAATCTCCTTGCCATCGGAATGCTTGCTGAAGTGCAACAGTTTGTACACTTTTTCTAACCGAGGTGTGGCTGACGATCATACTCGATAAGGAGGGATAGTCTATCGATCTATCGAGTACTTATAAAGTAGAGTTGACAGAACAAGTCTTGAATCCTTACGCTGTTTGTTTTTCCAGGTTTTTGCTGCAGTGCAGGGTCTAGGACCCAGGATTTTTATTTATTTGATACTTGACCATATGGCGCGATTATGGCCACGTCTCTTACAATCTCTTACAAACAACAATACAACGTACGTGTTTCATTCCTGATTTTTCTTTTCCTTTCCTCTCCACCATCCTTTCCTTTCCTTTTGATTGATGATATCTCACTTTATATGAAAAATAATGTTCGGGTGATTGTCCGTCTCTGTGGGGTTTGTGGGCATGTTCTCACGTATATGTTTATGGATTTCGTGGGGATGGATAGTCATTTGAATGATTTATGCGACCACGTAACTTGCTTCATTTACTTTTGTCTGGTTGGTTGGAAGAGATTTCCACCTGGCAATAAGCCCGCCAGACTATTGCAATAAAAGTGTTAAATAAAATAAAATAAATAAATACAATTGTTTTACATAGTTAAACTTCGAGGAATTACATTTTTAATTTAGAGGAAAAAATATGCAATACTATAGTTCGGAAATTCTAGGATGAGTTCTGTGACAGCTCACAAATTTGTCCCAATACAACCTTGTAACGATGTTCAGTAATTTTAATTATTTTATCAACTTTAATACAATATAAGCCTCAATTCTAATAAATAGCAAGTTATTTAGGTAAATACATTACATAACGTTGTATTGGGGCAAATTTGTGAGCTGTCACAGGACTCATCCTAGAACTTCCGAACTATAACACAATTGAAAACAAAAAAATACAAAAATACAAAATTGATTAGGTTATCGATGTCAATGGAAAGGAAGGAAAAACTCGAAAGAAAAATATGGAAATAATTCAAAACATGCTATGCCACAACTGAAAGGAAATGTATATCATAACGTACATACATCATCGTTGTTGCTGGGCCTCGTAGTCAAGTTTTCTCTAAGTGAGCCGTTGCACACCAGCAAAATCACTAGCCACATACCTTTGTACTGGAGCCGATGGCACATCAAAGTGAGACGATCGGAGAACACCGGCATATGTTTTTTTTTTTTGCTTTTGGAAAATATATATATATATATATGACCGAAGTCATAGGTATACTTATACTCCCGAATACTAGGCGTAAATAATGCCTTTGTTATTTGACTTGAGTAGCAAAGCGCAGGGTTCGAACCGGCAACCTTTCTCACGGAAGTTCAAGTGTGCGTTATCGCGCGCCTATTATGCACCTCTGATATATACTCGTACATACCATTTCTCTGTCGGGTTAGGTAGACTGCAAAGATCTCTAGACTTTTCTATTTCGACACACATCCTTCGTTTCTTCTACATCCATACATCTCATACAACTCCTACGTTTATATTGTCTTTCTGTGTTTCTTTTTTTTTTTTAATATAATTCACTTGACCCAACCATACTTTTCTTGGTCTTCCCACACGACTTTTGCACTGAATATTTGTTTGATATATATTTTTATATACTGAATAGAAATGTAATGTTTTTAAATTCGCTTTACGCAGCATACCAACAATGTTGTGATTATTAACTGATAACTGGTTCTAGAGTCGAACAGCGTAGACAGTAAAAAGAGGACGTGATCCGTGATCTGAAAGTCAAAAATTTTCCACGAGATTTGATGGGGTGACGTTACAGTTAAATACGTTAAACATAATTACAGTACATGAGCGTTTCGACGATTTCTCGCATTTAAGAAGGTATTCTCATTTGAATTTTTTTTATATCGATTTTTTTCATTTTATTTTTTATAATCCTTTCTGAATCATTTCCACTAAGAAATGTTAAACAATCTTGAAAATTAGAAAACGGTTTATAGTCGAGCGCGCCGGTCGAAAAACGACCTGAGTTTCGCAGCTTTCGGGTCATCTATTGTTATGGCAGCAGCCTTATTTTCCAAGAATTCTCGTCCAATAGGATTTTTTTGGAATGATGAATTGATATTTAGTGTGTCGGGATTTTTAAACAAGTTTATATGGCCCTGGAATTTCTGATTAACAGTAAGTTGAAAATATTTCCTTTAATTCGTGTAAAAATCGCTTTTACAACACTTAATCGACTTAATAACAACAAAAAAAAATATTTTTTTTCATGAAATTTTATGAAAATGTTCTTAAAATATAAATAAATATGTCTAAAAAAACAACAATTTAAAAAAATAATACGTTTAATGATAAAAAAACGGCTCATGAAATGAGAACACGCCCTTAAAGAATTAAGTGATGTATCGTAAGATATTTTTGTATTTTCACATTTTAAATTGTTCTCAGCATTCTATACTCTAAACGCGTGAAAAGGAATTAAATATGCCACTGACGTCCATTGTTGTACTTAGAGGGATGATATAAGTTTTTGCGCAAATTTGATTACTTCAACAAATTTCTAAGTTGAATTCAAGTTTTTACGCCTGAAGAAATAAAAAAAGCTTATTGAATAAGCCGAGAACGGACTTGGCTAATATTTCAACGTAATTTCGCCTTTCAAACAATAAACTTTTCACTTTCTTTCGCTATATATATACACGAGTATATATATTTTTTTTCGCTACCCATTCAGACAAAAGTTAAACATTAAATAAATTGGTCTCTAAAAACTCGGTTAAGTGTACTCCTTGGAAAACCAAATCCAAGATTGGTTTTTGAAAGGTTTATGGTATTTAGTTTGTTTTTTCTTTACAACTGGCCATTTTAATTTTACTTCGAACTTTATTTTCAGCATTGTCGAATCTTGATATTTTTCATCATATGGAAAAGGAATTAATGAATGCCCATAATCCGTGGCGATTGTAATAAAGGGCACAATACAGAGTGGGTGATACGGGTACCTGATGTTCGGTGCCACCGGAGATGACTATGTAAGTTGACTATCATTGAGAGGAAGGGAAGATGCAAACTCAGCAAAGACAGATGACACTCGTGGCAACTGATCAAATATTCACCATCCCTAGAGTTAAAACATCTTTTGCCCAAAGGCAATATGCCTATTTAGCTCCCATGACGTACAATTGTGTGTCGAATTCAATAAAGGCAAAAGGAGGAAAATAATTTAGGCAGTCGATCGGAGCGTGGTTGTTATTGCGACAGGAGTTTGAATACTTGGGCTTGCAAGAGGAATGACTTGTAGCAAATGTTTGTGTGATATCTTGAGTGTGGTGCTTTTTGTTGTTTTATATTTATATTTTTGTATAAATGTTTTTTGCGGTATTGCGATTATGTGCGGTATATTGTGGGGTGAACGTTTTGGTCTGTCTGGAGTGATGAAGTGTGAGGGGTTTGATTTCGCGTGATGTATACAAATGTAATTGAGTGTCACTGTTTGTCGGGCTGATGAGAATGTGCCAACGGGGTTTTATATAATATATAATTATTTTTGTGCACTAACAATTTTTATAGTAATTTGTTTTATCAAAAATTGTTTATTCCACTTGATGTAACGTTATAACCCTACAGGTTTCAAGGTTTTCAAGTCTCGTTTGTGCTCCCCTGATGATGAGGGGAAAACTTTGAAACCGATAGGGTTATACCGTTACATAAAGTGGAATAAACAGTGTTTGATAAAATAAATGATAATGCCTTTAAACCGCCACATTGTTAATTAATGCCTTAACTATAAGTCAAAAGTCCTCAGTGAGATACAGGCAAAAACCTAGTTTACTGGGGAAACGACAAATAAAAGGCAACAAACCCAGATCCATTAAAATTGTGTGTCCAAATTTAATTACCTGTTGTTTTTTCGCAAATTATGTATATTTCTTGTCATGTGTAAAAGAAAAAAAAATAATAATATATGATAAAATTAAGCTCTGTTTAGATATTTCCAATAAAAAAAGAGTTGAATACTTTTATATGTAAATAAGTGTGTTTTTGTCCCTTAGTTCTTCAAATTCCCCTCTATTATGTTTTGTCTTATCTAAAATCATCCACAGCGATTAGAAAATCCCCTTTTCGTACTCAATGATAACCACATAAACTTAATTTTATGCCTAGAATACTGGTGCGCCCTTATAAACAGCCCCTTTATCATGCATCATCAATACATCTCATCTCGGCACCAAATAAAATATATGTTTCCATTCATAATTGCAAGAGGGTTGAACCCTATGTAAAACGCAGTATTTTAACCCATTGTTCTCGTTATTTATTCTACAGAGTTTGGATACCATAAAAGTGTTTTAAAAATCATTTCTGATGTCTTCATTCATATATTATGTGTATTAAGAAAATGTGGATTGGATCTTTTTTGTACATGTACACATCGATCTATTTAACCTTTCCCTACCTGTGCTAAAAAAATCCGCCCGTTCAGGTGCTATGTATTCAATACGCATGTAAAAATGAGCGATTTAAAATCGGAAAAATAAGAATATTCATTGCCAATCGAATAAATGAATTAAATTTGATGTCAAAAGTGATAATAATTGCTGAAAACATGAAAAAAAAAAACATCGGACGACGTTCACAAAACGGGCGAAGCGACCACCTCGAACGAAATCCGGCTGGCTTCTGAGCGAGAGAAGCGAGTGAACTGAGATTCTATTTCTTGCGTTCCCATATACCGAGGTATTGTGAGAGTGAGACGTTAATAGCGCCGCTTCCTCACCCATAGCGGTTTTTTAGAATGAATATACGAGTACCTACGTCACACACTGGCACACATTTGATTGTATTGGTGAATTTATTCCCGATTTTCACAAAATATCTCTGATGTGGCCGATTAGTGCTAACTATTATTAATATTATTTTTTTCAATCAATGCGTATATGTATTACGGAGGAATACCTAAAATCTGAACCCAGTATTTATTATATTTATAGAAATATTAACGTTTTTAGAAGCAATGTGTACTAGTTACACATCACAGGACAGGAAGGGTTAAATGATATATAACCCTAATATACATTTTTATGTCGAAATATCGAATGAGCATACCTCAATATATTCCCTCGAATATTTCAGAATATATAGAATTTGAATTGAATCATTTTTGAATATACCCGTACCTGTACGTCAATATTTCCATCCCTCGGAGAAATGTTGACTGTAGACAAATTTTGTTTGATGTCTTGTCTCATATTTTTAACGTTTTTTTTTTAAATCAGTGAAGGGTGGAATATTGGTTACTTTTCCATTCCCTTGAAAAGTTATTTGGTTTAAAAGGGGGTGTTTTGTTTGTCGTCTTTTTATTTTACCTTGACTTTTGAGACAAGTATTGAAATGCGGTGTGGCATAAAATACAAAGTGGCGCGAATGTTATCACCCTATTTGAACTTTTCGTTTTTTTTTGCAAAGAAAAAAATGCGAACTGAAGCCAAGAAGTGGCGAAATCCATTAAAAAAAATAATGCGGAAAATAAGAGTATTTATCCTTTCAAATGGTGCCCTCTGTAGGGTTACTAGTTCGATTCCCGCTGCTACGCGTTTTCTTTTTCAAGAAGTCTGGTTTTCTACTTAAGGCTTCTTTAAAGATCTCTCTGGTTCGTTGAAAGAGATTGCTGTTTGGCAATAATACAACCACCAGATTGTACTGTGTACTACGAAAATGTTATAAAATGCATTACACGTTTTGACGACATGAACTGCTCACCAAGATCACCCGATTTGACAGTCCCTGATTTTTGTAGGGGTTATTTAACAACCTCTTGAGTTTTGCCCGAGCGGGACTCGGGCACGAAGTTTCTTTTTATACTGAAGAGCCCGAGCCTCGTTCCGGCAAATCTTGTTTCGACTTGTTGGGAGTGTTTCTCCCGAGCGTCGTTTGGGGAGATCTTGTTTGAACTTGTTTTCTCCGAACGGAATATATTTTCGTATAGAATTTATTCTTTCACAGTTCGTCATCGTGTTATTTTGCCTGTTAAAAATCCGACTGTTAAGTGGTTAAAGGGCCAAGTGTACGTTAACAAGCTAAGACTTTTGGGACGTGTTACTATAGGGAGATATAAGGTCTTGGCTTAATATGGAAGGACATGGAGTGCCGGACTGTCGACCGACCTAGATGGAGACGTTTTATGGAAACACGGTGTTTTGATGGATAAGCATTATTTGTATTTTATTAAAGACAGGAAGTAATGCGTTTGACTTCCGTGCGGAAGGTCACGTGTTCAAGTCCCGCGCTGTGCTTATGGCCTAGGGTTTTTTCCGTCTTGTATTCGGGAATATAGGGATACCTATGAATTCAGTCATATCTATTATTAAAAAATGATTAAATATTAGGTTTATTTGTGAATAAAACAATATACTAGTGTAATTAATTGATTTGGCACTTATTTTCTCAATTTTTTTAAATTATGTTTTAACACCAAGGGTGAAAAAAATCTACGTAATAAACTTAAATTAAAGTGACAGGCCTGTTTATTTTTACAAAAGCATTGTCAATACATTGCTTAATAAGCTTGTAAAGCAAAATATTTTACAATCTATGAATTAAAACTAATATAAAAATTCTTTAGTAGTAGTCGATTATCCTGACTGAAAAACCTAATAGGAGCCGAACATCCTGACATGTTGGGAACAACCATCCCTCATAAAACTTCATGTATCATACATATCTCTTGTCAAAGATAATGCTTTTGTACAGCGAATAGGCAGGCCTGTCACTTTAATTTAAGTTTATTGTGTAGAATTTTTCACATTAAAGTGTTGAATCATTCCATTAAAATGTTCTTGTGTTCCAATCCCTCTCACGTAAACAGCGATATTGAATCGTCAATACACTCGTGTTTCTGTAACGGTTTCCATTGAACATGAATGAATACCAAAGCGAACCGTTTGCAGATCAGATATTGGAGATGTTACTGATGGATGCACGTTCGGTGCACGTGACATCATGTCTTGCTCAATCTCCCTATCCAATCTCTTCTCAACAATCTCTCACGTTTCTACACTCAGTTTCCAATGTATGTCTTACAAGCATGTATATGTGATACTGTAACAAACGAGTATAGTGAACTTATTCTGGTTATTGTGAAAGTTTTAATACTATTATATAATATGTTAAGTATTCACGAGCAATGAGTGTGCTGATTCCTTGGCAAAGGAAGCATGTTCAACCGGTTGTCTAGTATCTGATCTTTGAAATAAAATTAAACACGATACTAGGCGTTGGATTGGGATATAACTGGTGTAAATATGGGATCTTGATATAAATCAATTCAACAATCTATCCCTTCGAAACCATGGTTTAATATAATGATAATAAACAAGATGGAAGTGTCAGTCATAAGTCGCTTGCGGATGGGCCACATAAAACTGGGCCTTTTCTTCTTCAATTTCGTTTCAAAGTTTCTCTCCTCTTCGGAGGTGGCGAACACCATGGCAACTCAGAACAATGTTGTTGGTACCGCAACGAAACTTCTCCCGCAAGTTCTACAACAAATTTACGAGTATTGATTTCATGAAATTAAACGTTTTAATTACCTTTTTTAACCACTTGACAGTTTTGCCCGAGCGGGACTCGGGCATGCAGTTTCTTTATATAAGCCCGAGCCTCGTTCGGGCAAATCTTGTTTCGACTTGTTGTGAGTGTTTCTCCCGAGCGTCGTTTAGGCAGGTATTGTTTCAACTTGTTTTCTCCGAACGGAATATATTTTCGAATAGAATTTATTCGTTCGTCATTGTGTTACGTCGCGTGTTAAAAATCTGACTGTTAGTGGTTAAGTATAATTTATTTCAATTAAGACTGATGTATTGAAGACGAAGATCACTCTGAGATAATTTGGGTATGTAGAACTAAGAAGTGGAGAAAGACTGACGAAACAAACATTAAGTGCAAATGTGAGTGGAAAGGTTGGTAGAAGAAGATCAAGGAAAGTGTGGTTGGACCAAGTGATATTTTAAAAGAAGAAAAAGTAGAAAGTCAAAGTAATCGTAGGAGTTGTAATAAAAGGTGTTAGGATGTGGAAAAGGCTAAAGATGTGTGTCGAGATAGGAAAGTCAGGCGTTCTATCCTTTCTTGTCTGGGAGATGGTATGTATGTATGCATGCATTTACTTTTAATAATAATAAAAATAATTTATATAGCGTATTTTAGACAGGGCGCTTTACGAGTAGGTATCTAGGTAAATACTTTTTTGATAGCTTCAACTACTTAGTCAAGTTCGATTTTTATGTATAATTTCTTTCAACACTAGAAGGGTTCGAAAAAATAACCACCAATGGTGTTTTTTTTTAAATCGATCAATTTATTTCTTGTTATTGGGATATGGACCATTGATCTAAATTATAAAACATTTCTCCCCCTAGACTATATAGTAAAGAGCGACAGTTCCCTTTTGTAATTTTTTATATGTCTTCATAATTCACATAGTGACAAATGTAACGTATTGGCAACCAGTTTTTAAGGGTGTCTAAAAATAATGGGGAAACGAATGCGGATTCGCCACGCCAAATCGATAGCTCTTGGCTTCGGTTTTCTATTCCGCTATTCCATTTCCTCCCCTACCCTCGAGCCATCATCGCGACACTTGGGGGCGGTCTCTACCAGGCTCCACTTCATTGCGATCTCCAAATACACGGTTTATATGTTTATTTTCATTCGCGATACAGACTTAACCAATTTTATTGGATTTTTTAATTGCAAAAAAATGTTAACACATTTCAAAAAATCAAATATTCATACCACATAAAACGTTGATAAGTGCTTTCCAACATCCCTAGCCTTTAAAAGAAAAAAAATATTTTACTCTTGACAATGCGATATAAAATACGAGTATACTCGTATCAAACAGTTCTGTTCAAATGTGAGTGGAAGGCGTGCTAGACCAAGATCAAGGAAAGTGTGGTTAGATCAAGTGAATGGTATTTTGGAAGAAGAAAACGTTGTCAGAAAATTAGTAGGAGTTTTATGAAATAGAAAACGCGAAGGATGGGTATCGAGATAGGAAATTTTGGCACTCTGTCATCTCTGCCTATCCCGGCAGATAAATGGTGTGGTGGTATGTATGTGTTAATCTAAAAATATTCGTGAATGATTGGTGCGAATGTATTAGAACGTGACGAGTTATTGACATGATTTTCTATGGGTTTTTGAGCTTATGGTGCGGTTAAAATGGTGTGTGCGAATATTTGTGCGATAAAAATGGTTTACGTGTACAAAAGTAAAATAACACATTTTCTGAGAAAAAAATGAACATATTTCTTTTTAAAAAATACGTTGGCGCAAATAGGATATAAAGGCCGGAAATCACGACTACACTGATATCGGCACGTGCAACGGCGGGATGAAGGGTATACTGTAAAGGTAACTACGAATTGGGAATTCTCAAATATACGCAGAGGGAGACCCAAGAAGAACCTACATAAAAAAATGGAGGAGGACATGACGAGATTCGGACTATCCCCTAGTGATTGGAGAGATGGAGGAAAAATGTCCAAGCAGCCGACCACAAATATATGGGATAAGGCGAGGGAAAATAAGGAAGCCAGTCCAAAATTCAAGTCATTGTTATTAACCTTTCCTTCCCTGTGTTGGGTATCTTCTACACGTTGCTTCTAATAACCATCAATATCTCTATAAATATAATAAATACAAGGTTAAGATTTTAGGTATTCCTCCATAATATATCTACGCATTGATTTAAAAAATAATATTTATATTAATCAGAATTTATCGACTACATCGTAGGTGTTTTGTGAAGATCCGAAACAAATTCGCATTTAAACGCTGTGAGTGCCTCGTCTTGACGATAGGTGAAGAGTGTGCGGGAAGCGCGACACTATATTCGCATCTCACTCTTGCATACTTCACTGAATTGCGAGGAGCTCAATTGTCTCAATCGTCGCAAGCGTAAGCCACGCCGGGAGTAAGCCACTACCGCTCCGCGCCGCAGTAGCTTTTGGGCTTCCAACCAGATTAGACCTACGCCCGTTCCGTGAGCGTTGCCAGATGGTTTTTTAATGTTTTCAGCAAATAAATCTCAATTATTATAATTTTTAACTTCAATTATAATTAATTAAGGGGATTATCTATGAATGTTCTTATTTTTCCGATTTAAAATCGCTAATTTTTTATCGCGTACTCACTACCCAACGCCGGAGCGCGCGTTTCAATTTTAACACCGTAAGGGAAGGGTTAAACGTTTAAGTCTTTTCATGAGGGTTGCGAAGTCTTCGCAAAAAATGAAGGCTTCATTTTTTTAAAACAATGGTTCAATGTAATGCAGTATTGCTTAAAAAATGTTGTATTTCTGTCTTTATAAAATAAAGATAATTGTTTCCTCTCAATAAACAGTAAAATTCTGTTATAATGTACGTGTTTTGATGTAATTAGTCCTTTAAGTGCCGGAAGGTATTAGCATGGCTGATCCCGGAGGGCCGTGAATTTTTAAGCAAAAATAAAACCTAATGGAATTATTGTATCTTTTTTGTGTATATTTTCAAAGAATGTTTTGAAGACTTAACAAATATGTGCTATATGTTATGTGTCGTTTGTGCCACCGTTCATTCAGAAAAAACACAACTAAAACTTTAACAAAATATCAGGATTGTCACAGCTTATCATAGAAAATACGGAAACATACAATAATAAAATATTTGATAGAATTAAAAGTATATGTAACACGAAAATATTAATTATTTTAATAACGCACGGAAAGTAATTAATGTAACTATAAAATCATTTCAACGGTTAAATAAGTAAAACGCAAAACTGACAACCATTTATTAGAGTGATAACCATAAATCTCTGTAAATTTGATAATATCTGTGACCTGTAATATTATAGTATTTATTCATAATCTCAATAGATGTCTCTATATGTTCCATATTTTAGATTATTCGAATTAGTACTAGACATTGGCTAGAAACAGGCATGCAGTTGAGCGATTTTACTCGCTAATTTTGTATGGCCGGCCCCACGGGCACGGCAACAGAAAATGAGTAAACTCGCTTAACGCGCCTGCCTAACCGATTAATGGTGTGAATCAAGGTTGCAGTCATATCATTATTTTATAAAAGTTATTTAAATAGATACTTTAAATTTGACGACACACTTCCGTGCTGATTGAGACTACACGAGGAGACTACCCTTCATTTCGCCTCCTCCCCCGTCACTACGATCATTGTTAACTCCCAATCGGCCGCCAGGGGGTGCTTAAGAGGGGCGACTGAAGCCGGCAGTACCTACCTTGAACCCATCACGTCTTGCATTCAGACATGGATTACTGCATTCATTCTTTAATTACAATATACATAGCAAGAGTCCTTAAACAGATCAATTTCTGATGTAAACGGAAGTCTTCAGTATTTGGGGTCTAATGAACGACTTACGTTTTACAGAAGTGGAAATTTGACTGAAAATTAATTTGTTTAGTCGGGATATTTGTTTAATTTCTAATCTGTAATAGAGTCAGTTAGCTTCAGTGAAAGAAAATGGACTATTGCTTCTCGGAAGTAATCAAAATTAAATGTGGAGTTCGACAGGGATGTATTTTATCGCCACTACTCGTTGACATATTCGTACGAGTATATTTATAACCCATTTTGATAGAAGTCTTCAATAAATGCAGCGATAGCATAGTCATAATCGGCACATTTGTTTAATTGCTAATTTGTATTGGAATCAGTTTCCGTCGTAAAAATACCACTGAAGCCAAAGAGTTTCCGGTCTGAATAAGTTAAAACGTGTGTGGATAGATACCATGCTAGCTACGCCCTTTACATGGTCAGGCGTTCCAGTTAAAAGTTGATACCTCGACCCTTTAATATCGTTGGGTTATCAAGTTTCTTTCTAATAAGAAAAAAGGCTGGTCGATCTTCTTATTTTAACACCTGCGAAAATAGAATTCTTATCGTAACACCTGTGATAAAAAGAGTAGTTTTTTCCTGTCAAATTATAAATTGTAAAAATCACCCTCTGTTCACCCTCTACATACCAACTTACAGAACGAATATCATTGTTAAACACTCGTAGTATAGAGATATTGAACCAACTGAGTGACACTGTGGATATATTCTCGTCACCGCCTAGCAGTATGAGAAGAATCCTGGCTGATATTCTTCCTAACAAATAAGCTAACGCTAGAAGCAGACCCTCTTTGTGTAACAGGAGAAATCCGTGCAAAGTGGATAAAAAAACTGGGTTATCTTTTTCGTCTTCACAGGATATATTAAAAATGGAATTCCGATGTGTATACCATCTGATCGCCATAAAAATGTTTTTTTTGACCCTCAAATACTGAACGTATTTAATTAAAAATTAAATAAATATGATGAGATTCATTGCACGCCATGCTGTGTTATGTCACCCCTTTAAATGGACGTATGACACTTGTGTTTGCAAAAAACTCTTGTGTTTGCAAAAGACTCACATTCGAGGAAACGTAACATTAGCAAAGGATTTTATGGGAAATCAATACGTCAAAGACAAAATTTTAACTGTCATTTTTTTATTCGTATTCGTAGCTTTCAACACATTCAAATTGGTACTTACATAATGTCACGCCATCTCCCTGGTGGTGTAGGCAGAGAAGACAGAGCGCTAGTATTCTTTTTTGACACATCCTTTGACTCTTCTACATCCATACACATTCTCATACAAATCTTAAGATTTCTACTTTCGTTGGTTTTCCTTTCACACGCCTTCTACTTACATTTGCACTACAAGTACATATTATACATATCTGTTTTGTTAGTTTTTCTTCGTTCATTCGTTCCACATGCCCAAACCATTACAGCGTGCTCTTCATCTTACTTATACTCAAGAAAATGTAGGATGGTCCCTGTGACGTTTGAAATGTCATGTCTCAAAGGGATGGGATAAAATCGTTTTTTTATAAATCGAACAATTCTTTTTCTCTAAACTGACGTTTTAATTCCTAATTTTCATTATACTGACATTCTAATGTATTCTATGATTTGTATCAATCTTTAAATAGGCCAAGATCCACTATGAATTAATACTAATTACGAACATTTAATTTTAGGTATAAAAAAGTCGAAAATCCAATTATCGTATACCCCATCCCTAGCCAATGCGGACTAACGTAGTGACTTTTGACAAACGTCACCAAATATCATTTGATTTTAACAAATTGCGCCACATTTTTGCTAATTTGTAACAAGATGTATTAATTAGTCATTATTGTTAGTTTTATGTAATTTATTTACCTAAATAACTTGCTATTTATTAGAATCGAGGCTTATATTAAAGTTGATAAAATAATTAAAATTACTGAACGTCGTTACAAGGTCGTATTGGGACAAATTTGTGAAATGTCACAGGGACCATACTACATTTTCTCTAGTTCACATAATCGTACATCTCTAATCACTTTATTCCGTATTCTGTCATATATTGTCACTTTACGTATTCTCGTCGATGCACGCATTTCTTCAGTGATTTTATCGCTTGGATTGTTTTTACAATTGTCTTTTTATAATTGTTACAATAATTGTTATAATTTTATAATTGTTATTATTTTATAATTTATTTTATAATTTATTTTATTATTTATTTTATAATTGTTACAATCTTTTTATAATTTTTCTTCTGCATTCCTTATCGCTTTCCTAATCTATCCTTCCTGATGCTTCGAAATGAGAATTAATTGCACTCGACTGCATTTTTTTCTTACCTTTTATGCGGGCTTCAACATGAGTTGCCTGTTTTACGACATCCTCGATGTTTGTAAGAAACGATAAATGCATTTCTTCGGATCCATCGCAGAGTCGTATTGCATTTTTTCGCTTTATTGTTATTATTTTTTTCGTTGAATCCGGTTATATAAAGCGTTTCGATATTGTCATTTTGAATTCCAATCCGATTGAGATTTTTTTTTTATAAATGAATTCCAAACGAACGCGGTCCATTTACTCAATTTATACAATTACTCGTAAGTGTTGTAATTTCAAGTGAATCAGGTCCATTTACTCAATTTATACAATTACTCGTAATTTCAAATGAATCAGGTCCATTTACTCAATTTATACAATTCTCGTAAATGTTCTCTTGTATTAATTTACATTTTTTATTACTTTTATTGAAATCACTTATTTCTTAGTGTGTTTTGTTTAAATTTTTATTATATCGATATTTACCATTATATCGTTAACTCTTGTCTTGTTATTTAATATTGACAATATTATCATTACTAAAGCAAAGATGCGTCTTGTCACCCTGGTTGTTTTATATATACATATATTTATGTGCTAAGGAACTACATATTTCAATGTGTGGCATAAAAAATGTCGAAAGGTAATTTGTTTGCAGATTTCTATTTGCTGATGGCATGGTAGAATTAGCTGAGAATGAGGATGAATTATAGAGTTCGGAAAGTAAATCGTATGAGAGATGCGAAGAGAAAGATCTAAGAAAGAATGTTGCTAAATTGAGAGTAATCGTGGTAGAAAAGTGTAAAATGACAAAAATGCAATATGTTGGGTAACCATGGAAGACTGGAGCCATGAAGTTGAGGAATACTGCTATTTGGGTAGTATTTTCACAAATGATGGAAGAGTTATGAGGGATATCGAACGGTGCGTAGCGATGGGAAACAAAGTCAATGGGGTACTTAAACAGCTCGTTGATTCGAAGAAATGACTATTAAAAAATAAATCCTTTAGATGTTCGAATATTCACATGAAAGTGTTAAATAAATAAATATGTTTTTGTGTATTTAATTAATTTTTTATAACATTTATAAAATTAACCTTTGTCTATTTTTTTCAATGGCAGTCACATAAATGTCCGTGGCCTGGTGGTTGGATGCTTGTCTGCCGATCCGAAGGTCGCGGGTTCGATCCCCGCTGGAACCCAGATTAAAAAAAAAAGAGATTTCAGTCTGGTTTTCACTTAGGGTCCCATTAAAACATTTTTCTGGTTGGTTGGAAGAGATTGCCACATTGCAATAACCTCGCCAGGTTGAATAAAAAAACAAACAAACGTGGGTGTTTCGTCACCTTTAGAGAAATGTTGAGTTCATTGAGTAAAACAATATTTTTGATATGACATATTTATATGGTTTACATGAAGAAAATGAGTTCGGAAATATAATGCTTACGAAACAAATGTATAATATTTTTCTGGAATACGAGGAAGGAGAGGACTGATGAAAGAATGATACGAAGAAGGAGAAGACTGATGAAAGAATGATACGAGGAAAGAGAGGACTGATGAAAGAATGATAAAATATTGTTTAAGAATTTTTAGCTATGGAAAGTAAGAGGGATGAGAAACAGATGATCGCGTATAACGAGATGTATACATATTAATGTAGACGAGGTGAATGCTGTGTGCATCGATATAAAGGCGTGATCGTATCTCTGCGTATCTCAAAAAAGAATTGGTGTGGTGGTATGTACAATATTAATTTATGTAATCAAATAATTATATTAATTTCATGGTTATAAATACATAGCATCACGCCAATTTCCATTTCGAGACAGGCAGAGAGAACAGAGCGCTAGGCTTTCCTATCTCGACACCTTCGCCTCTTCTACATCCATATACCTTCTTATTCAACTTTTACCACTTCTTTGATTTTACATTTCCTTCTATCAAAATATAATTCATTGATCCTATCATACTTTTCTTGTCTTCCTCTACCATGCCTTCCACTCACTATTTACATTTCCTTCTATCAAAATATAATTCATTGATCCTATCATACTTTTCTTGTCTTCCTCTACCATGCCTTCCACTCACTATTTACATTTCCTTCTATCAAAATAGAATTCATTGATCCTATCATACTTTTCTTGTCTTCCTCTACCATGCCTTCCACTCACTGTTTACATTTCCTTCTATCAAAATATAATTCATTGATCCTATCATACTTTTCTTGTCTTCCTCTACCATGCCTTCCACTCACTATTTACATTTCCTTCTATCAAAATATAATTCATTGATCCTATCATACTTTTCTTGTCTTCCTCTACCATGCCTTCCACTCACTATTTACATTTCCTTCTATCAAAATATAATTCATTGATCCTATCATAGTTTTCTTGTCTTCCTCTACCATGCCTTCCACTCACTATTTGCACTATATATTTTGTTTGTTAGTCTTTCTTCATTCATTCGTTCCACACGCCCAAACCATATCAGAGTGATCTTTATTATCTTTTGACACTTCTGCCTTAAGTTCACATTCATCTCTTATCAATTGTACTTCTATTTCACTAGGTACATGGTACTGCGGAGAAGGGATTCGTACCTATCAACTAGGGAGAAGGGATTTGTATAAATTGACATTGTTTATGTACAGACTTCTAACCTATTCTTGTTGCATTTCAGGTGGTGCATGCGGAACAGCAGCGTCTTGTTGCAATCCAGCTGCGACCACCGCTCTCACGGCTTCTGCAAGAAGAGATCTGGATATCACGACGAGGACTCAGTCTATGAGGGTCGCCGGCCTGCTACAGTCCAGAGCGAGGAAGTTCGACGGTAAGTTATCATACACATATATGTATATCATCACGCCATGTCTCTTTTGGGGTAGGCAGATATGACATATCCCCACGCGTTTTTATCCATGCACATAGGTTTTGCTTTGTCCTTATACATACATAAACAAATAAATATAGGTTTATTGATAGCAATAAAGCATCATCATCATTGTCAACCAGAGTCGATCCACTGCTGGATGAAGGTCTTCCCAAGTTGACTCCAAATAGATCGGCTTTTTGCTCGTTGGTGCCATGTGATGCTGCTATGCTCCCTGATTTCATCTATCCAGCGTACCTTCGATCTTCTTCTGTGCCTCTTAATGCTTCTTGGGTACCATTGGATTATTTCGGATGTCCATCGGGAGTCTGATCTTCTGGCTACGTATCCTACCCATTGCCAACATACGTGTATATACTGAATGACTTATATATCTCAGGATAATGTCGAAGAAAATACTATCAATATGTCTGGACTCATCTCATAAAATCTTGTGTTTTATTTATTTTGTGACAATCTTCGGTCTTTAATCGATTTTTAAAAAATAGTTACAATGGTATATGCTAAGATGGTCAGCAGGTGTGTCCCTAAGAGACAAAATAAGAAGCTCACGCATTCGTGGAAGCCTGGGTGTTACAGACATCAACAGCAAGATGGAGGAGAGGCGATTGAGATGGTATGGGCACGTTGGACGCAGAGCACCCGATCACATTGTGAACCAGGCAATCTCCATGGATCTTCCTCGAATAACAACCAGAGGAAGACCAAAGAATTCATGGTTGGTGCAAAAAGATAACCTGATGCAGAGGCACGGCCTGGGGGACGTAGTCCGGGACAGAAGAGCATACAACCTGAGGACGAGGAGAGCTGACCCCAACAGTCTTCGCAGACAATGAGTTGGGATGGAGCCACGGAGAGAGAGTTACAATGGTATATTAGTGAAATTAGAATTTTGAGTGTCCATGATTATAAAATCAACGTGTCACAAAAAGTATAAACATTAACGTGAATCATATAAAAAAACTATATCATAAAACAGGACGTACAAGTACATGCATACTACATACCATATACATAATATAAACATGAGACAGACCAAGGCACAGGAGATCTCAAGACCTTATCATATAAAAAATAGCAATCTATTTGTAAAAAAATATAAATATATACTCGTATAGTATATACGTATAATCCACTCAAATACATAAATAAAAGAACGTACATCGAAATTTCAACATATTTTCAGAGATCTCGTAATATTTTCAGAGAGAAGGAAAGTTAACGGAAAATAAGAAGAAAGAGAAAAAAATCAACGAGAGTCACACCGTGATCTTAGATTACCTTCTTTTCCTATGCCTTCTTATCACATCCATTTGGGATCGGCTGCTTGGACAGTTTTCCTCTCTCCAATCACTAGGGGATAGTCCGAGTCTCGTCATGTCCTCCTCCACTTTCTTATATATGCTCTTCTCGGGTCTATTTGGGAGTTCACAATTCGTGACTGTCTTTAGCGTAGACCCTTCATCCCGCCGTTGCACGTGCCCATTTCAGTGTATTTATTTATTTATTTAATTAACGACACAACAGTGTCTTTATATACAAATGAACATGTGACAGGTTATAAAGTACTTAAAATTATTGACAAATAATACAACTTTATCTTAAACTAACATGAAGATACAAAAAGCAGTAGAATAAATTACAGTCATCGTTTTAAAATTATTTAATAATCTTTGAGAATTTTGTGGGAATTTTATGGATATATATTGAGATATAGAAAACACATGGCCTCATTAGTGGAACGAGATGCAAGTTGTGTTGCAGAATTAAAAGCTTCGCAGGGTTACTCAACTCCAGAGGCAAAATATTGTCCTTAATATTTGGTTTGTATTACGTTATTTATATTAATAAAGGAGAGCTCAAAGTTAGTAGTTATTTCTAAATATTGTTGTAATATTCTGGCGAAACTATATATATTTATATTAAAAATATCTAAATTGTTAGTCGTGCTTCCCGAGCTTTACCTTTGATTGGGATCAATTTAATTGTTCCACAAATTCGTTAATTTCAGATTTTATCCAATGTAGTGATGTCCAGATTGTTTCTCATAATTCTTACCTTTTCCTCAGTTACTTTTTTCCTACTATCTCCTTCCACTCTCATCGAATACTGAATCTGTCGAATCGGATACCGAACCTCTGGCGCCCGTTTGCTTAGCGTGATTGATAACCGGTAGACCACGGACTCCAAACCAACAACTCAAGTATTTGTTTGAACTCAATATTTTAAATTTATCAGTTCGTTATAGTTATTTTGTAAGATGTTTTTTTATCTTTTGATTCCCTTATTTACAATTGGTTGTATTACATAATATTAAATCTACAAGTATATTTTGCTGTGTTTTTTTATCCAAAATCACTGGGAAATTTTTATTTGGATAGTTGTTATTCTGTTATCAGTTTATTATGATGTTATCTGACCAAAAATTCTCAAATTTTAATAAAATATTTTAAATAGATTTTTTATTCGGAATCTTCAATTTGGTATCTTCTTTTTTTGTTTATTAACTCGATCTATAATGTTCTATTAATTTTTAATAAATCCTCCAAAGACACATTATGCTAAAAACAAAAACCAGTTTTTTTATCCACTTTGCACGGATTTCTCCTGTTATACATAGAGGGTCTGTTTCTAGAGTTAGCTTATTCGTTAGGAAGAATATCAGTCAGGATTCTTCTCATGCTGCTAGACGGCACCGAGAATATATCCACAGTGTCATTCAGTTGGTTCAATATTTCTATACCACGCGTGACTGAGTGTTTAACCATGATATTCGTTTTGTAAGCCGGTACGTAGAACAGAGGGTGATTCCTTGCCTGGCTATATTTATTGGGGACATATAAACTTAATGCCTCTAGTATCGCGGGATAGTTAAGGCAATCTTGAAAAATCCTTAGGAATATCCCAATGGATTCTTGCTTTCTTGTTTCGAGACTTCTATAGTTACACACCTTGAGTAGTTCGACATGGTGCGCATATTTTGTGTTCTTCTTCTTCCTAGTGCCATGTCAGGTGCCGCCAACGTTGAATATCACCTGAGAGTAGGCATCTTTGTCCTCGGCAGCCCGAATAAGATCCCCAACGCCCCTTATACCAGTCCAATTACGTATATTGCGGAGCCAGGAGATTTGCCTCCTGCTAACACCTCTTCGACCCTCTATTTTGCCTTGGATGATCAGGTGCAGTAATTTGTACTTTGCTCCTCTAAGTACGAGTACATAACCCAAATAAGACACCTTTCGGATTTTAATATTAGTCAGCAACTCTCTATCAACTTTGGCTCTTTTAAGAACCCTCGTGTTGCTGACCATATCCGTCCAGGGTATCCGTAGCATTCTCCGGTGCATCCACATTTCGAATGCTTCCAGTCGGTTCATACTACCAACTTTGAGGGTCCATGATTCCACTCCATGCAATAACACTGACCAAACGTAACATTTGCCTAACCGTTGTCGAAGTTTCAAGTTTAGATTATCATCGCAGAATACGCTTTTCATTTTATTAAAATCAGCACGAGACGATTCAATTCTGCACTTGACTTCGGTTTCTGGGTCGAGGTCTTCCACTAGGATAGTTGCGAGATATTTAAATGTTTTCACTCTCTCTATATCAGCATTCATCATTTTTGTATTTGTTCTATACACATATCGCTACCCTAATTTGTAAATTTGCTAACTCCATAAATACAAACTTTACAGGGCGGCAATAAAACTGCATAACTATTCTAAATTAAATCTTATTAGTATTTTTTTGTACTTAAATATCAAGACGACCAAGAGATACACTCCGAGTAAAAAAAAAGTTAAATATCATTATTGCATCATGATTTTATGGATAATTATTGGAGTTAACAATTTTGCGATGGTGAATATTTAAAAATTATTGTAGGAGTTAGCAAAATTGCATCTTAATATGAGTTTTTACTGTGGAGGTCTCCTAATATTGAAAAACAAATAACTTGAAGTATTTTATTTGGATATAAATAATGCAAGAGTGATGATAAAATACACAAATCAAACAATATAAAACAAGTTATAAAAATATAAATTATAAAAACAAAGGTTATGTGTGCACAATTTTGTTTTATAATATAATGTTGAAACATTAGATTTTGGGGCCAGGACAGCTTATTATTATAGATCCATGGTGAATCCATTTTTCGACAAAAGTGGAGTTAGCAAATTTACAAATTAGGATAGCGATATTGTTATTATGTTTTAAACTGATGAACCCAAACTGCGGATGCATACTCGTATTCTAATTTAGTTCTTTAGTTTATTATGAAAGAAGTCAACAGCCTCTCCTACAAACATTAATCATAAACTATTGATGTATGAGGTATCGAGTGTGAAACCATATAGTACACGATTTTATATATAACAAACAGTATTTTATCATCTTTGAGAAGCCAGGCTTTGTAGATAGTTTTATCATCGGTTTGACTCCCTCAACAAACAAAGTATCAATATTTATACAATGTATTAGATCCACGAGTATCTGAGACTGGACTATCTATTCTAACCCTCTCGCTCCTGAGCGGTCTAAGAATACCCAATTCGTTTATTTAAAAATTGAACTTAATTATTCTCGATTTCAGTTTATTTTGTTGTTTTTTTTTTTTACTCAACATTGTCTTTTTATTTTTACTGATAATTTTTCGAAAACCACAGTAAACGAAAACCACAGTAACCGTGTAACGAACAAGACAGAGTAGTGATTGGTTATTTTAAAATGTCGAGTAAAATTAATTTCGAATTGCTTTTTATGCTTAAAACAAACGGTCAAACGATTAATACGGGACATATTTATCGAATTTATTTAGTGGAAATGTGATGTTGCTGTTTAAAATGATGAAAGATAATCTAGGACAAAAATGCGGATCGAAAGATAAAAAGGACGAAGTAAAGAAAGAAGGACAATTTATATATATAGCGCTGTTTAGATATTACACTTTTCGTGAAGGACGCTTCCAACCCGGGATTCGAACCCACTTTTATTGACAGATTAAAATATTACAAAAATAGTTGAGTGTAAGGATAGTAAAGGGGTGGCTGCGGCCATTATCTTTAAGTTATAGCTGCAGAAAATCTGGGTTCCAACAGGGATCGAACCCGCAACTCCCCAGTCAGAATATAGATAGGTGTCATTTTATAATTAGACCACATTATAATTCACAAATAATTTTATGATGGAAAAATTACTGGGTTCTTCCAGTACCCCACTTCAGAACGAAAATCTTTTTTGGAGCATGGGAACGATACGGTTAATAGCTCTAGTTTGCGTTGAAGGAAGGAGAGACCATAAAAATCACATCGACTTCTCTGGGAGTCCCCTTGCTTGCACTGCGTAAGTCAGGGGTAGCTAACTTTTTTGGGTCGTGTGCCAAAATCGGCATTGGATTAAGCTTCGCGGATCATACGTGTAGTTTTTTTTTTCAAAATAAATAGGTATATCAATATTTGAATCTTGCTTAAAAGTCTATTGCAATAAATTGCATGATGTGCATGGCTGTCCGATAATGCACTGGCTTTCCGTGCGGAAGGTCGTTAGCTTGAACCCCGCGCTGTTCTACTACCCTCGATTGACACAGGCATTTTTTCCGCCTAGTATTCGGGGTATAATGATACCTGTGACTTCGGTCATATCCATTCTTTCAAACAGGAAAAAAAAACTGTCTGTGAATTCAGATCGTCTCACTTCGGTGTGTCATGGGATCCAGTACAGTGACCGGTGAATTTGCTGGTGTGCAACGGCTCATTCACTTACAAATACAAACTCCACGTCGCAGCTTCGCTTTCGAATTGATTTGAAGTTGGAATGGGGAGAGGGTCCTCGACTACGAACCCCAGTAACGACGACAATTGGAATATTTTTTCTTGAATTGACTGCATAAAAATGAAATTAAATGTCTATATTCGAAACAGATCTTTGTGCAATAAGAATGAAAACGTACAGTTTTAAAAGTGAAATTTAACACTGTTCCCCATTCTCGAGACTATACCATATAGGAGTATGTTGTGTAATGTAGCAACCAGAAGTAAACTTTTAAAATTACTGTCCTTGATTCGTGATCTTGTCAAAGATTTCACATGCTTTATACTAGACAACCTTAGTTCAGCTCACATACCATCACGCCCATCTCTCTGTCGGGGTAGGCAGAGAGGACAGAGCGAAATACTTTCCTATCTCGACATATGTACATCCTTAGCCTCTTCTGCATCCATACACCTCCTGCGAGTTCTCTTCTTACGTTTCCTTCTATCAAAATATTTCTCACATGCCTTCCACTCACATTTGCAGTATACATCAGTTTTATTAGTCTTTATTCATTCATTCGTTCTACATACCCAAACCATCTCAACGGACTCTTCTCCATTTTACTTGACACATCAGTCTTAAGTTAACATTCATGCCTTATCACTTTATTCCGTATTCTCTCATACATTGTCACTCCGTGTATTTCTCTCAATGCACACATTTCTACAGCATTTATTCGGCTCATCTCAGTGTTTTTCCACGTCCAAGTTTCACTCCCATACATCAAAGTTGGCACCAAAACCCAGCCCAGTTTGAGTATATATGTTTCAGTGCCCCGTTGAATTTGTTTCTTGCCGCTACCCGTTGTTCGATATCCCTCTTAACTATTTTATCATCTGTGAAAATACTATCCAAATAACAGAATTTCTCATATTGCTCCAATCTTTCATTTCACGTTCAGTTTAGCTCACGGGCCTCACAAAATACCTTGGCGGGCCACATGCAAACCCGGGCCGCGGGTTGGCAACCCTTGTCCTGGGTGTATAGATGTTACTTGCAGTCTGCGGAGGGGTGCTTCAATCATGTCTTGGTCTGTTTACATTCCAATACAGAGGAGTAGCTCTGTTGATAGAGAGGGATCGGAAAGTAATAAATTTTGATGTTCAACGATTTTTTTTATCTCCGGAAAAATAACATTTGATTTTTGACATCATCACCTGTCTCAAGTTTGTATTTTGTGTGTGGTAGTTGGTATACATGCGTGTACTGCTTTTTTATATCGTTTTGTATATGATTCATGTTTTCATTCATTCATGTTTATAATTTTAGTGACAAGTTGTATTTATTTATATTCATGCGCGCTCAAAATTCTAATTTGAATATAACTCTTGTAACTTTCTTTTAATGATTGATAAAATACAATACATTGTAACGACCTAAAATTCCCTTTTGGGCTAGGGGAGGGGAACATATGATACACATATATCTTCTTTATTATATCCTGACAAATATAGCGCTCCTGCAAAAAAATGTGCATTTTAGCAGATTTCATTGCAATATCCTAAAGCTGGGTATATAGAGTGACACGGTTGATATATTCTCGGTACCGACTAGCAGTATGAGAATAATTCTGGCTGATATTATTCCTAACGAATAAGCTAACGCTAGAAGCAGACCCTCTTTGTGTAACGGGAGAAATCCGTGCAAAGTGGATAAAAAAAAAGAAAATATATATATATATATATATATATATATATTAACATTAAACCCAATATCTTGAAATATTGTCACAATGTTGTCTCACGGACACACTTCGCACCACGTTCTTTTCGCATCACACCTTAATTTACACATCTTTTTACGGTCCACTCGGCGAAGCTGTTGAATTGATTTTCAAATGTTATCAGATTTGCACTATACTTATTCATGTTCAAGAGATAATTCAAAACTTATCAAATAACTCAGTTATCCTTTTGTCCTGATTTTCCTTTATTTCCCTTCTTTATAACGAATTCGTTTCCTCTACTCCTGCCATTATTATTTTTAAAGCCTGTTCGTTTATTTATTTAGTAGAGTTTCAACAAATATTTTTTGTTGTATTATCTATCATGGATTAAAACAACTTAACGTATCCGAGATAAGCTTGTTAAGTTTATTTAATGTGGGCTATCGAGTGACACATTGTCAGCTCTTATAAAGGGCAAGACAAACTTGTAACAACACTGTACTAAATACATTCAGAGCATTGTGGCACAGAGTATTGTGAATATGAAATGTACCCACATATCAACAAAGCTGTCGTGGTTGCTGGGCCACGCAGTCGAGGATCCCCTCGCCACTCCATCGACAATCTTGAGACGCTGTTCTACATCGATCATGTGATCTTCTGTGAGAAAACAGCCCGATCCTAGACGCACAATTCCTCCTGCAGATATCACAGATATTTTGATCCGAGTCGCCTGGTAATGCGGACGTACATATGTTCGCAGCACGTTAACTATTTCTTACACGTTTAGCTGTTGATACGCCATTAGCCTGATAGCTCACCACCTTCCACGATCCTAGCCACTTGCTCCCAGTCCTCAGGTACTCCGCATAAAGTCAGCGACTCTCGCAGACTGTCATAGCGTTTCCTCTGCCTACCAACCCTAAGTTTACCCATTATTTCCCCGTATACATCACGGTTTGGGATCCTATGATCGCCCATGTGTTTCACATGTCTGGTATACCACAATTTCGTCTTTATAACCATATCTTCTACAGGTATACAATTGGAACGTTGCAGGTCCGAGACATTGGTGATATGTTTGGTTGGTAAAAATTGCTGTAAAGCAATAAGTCCGCCGGATGTACCAAGTATAACCATGCGGTATACCATGGTAACCAAGGATTGAGCAGTACCACAATGAATTATTACCGAATTTCAAACATTTTCATTCTTTATTTTTGTATATCCGTGTAATTGTTTAATTACCCTTTACACGTCTCAATTTCGTATTTACCCCAATTTAGTGACAAATTACACGCAATGTGACAACCGAATTTAGTGACAAATTACACGCAATGTGACAATTTAGTGACAAATTACACGCAATGTGACAACCGAATGTCTTCCTTCATCTTACACATATCCCTTCTTTCGTTCGTTTACTTTCTGCATCAGGCTTTACTTTAATTTTATTCTGCAGCTTTTTTTTTTCGTGTCTTCGCAAAAACATTTTCTTTCGTGGAACTGTACATACATAGTAAAAATATCTCGACCGTATGTTACAAATAACGAATTTCTTTCGTAGGACTGAACAAAGAACATGTTTATTTTGTATAACTGTGTATAGAACACATTTCTTTCGTAGGACTGTCCAAAAACTTAGTTTTTTTCGCTGAACATAGTAAATATCTCGACCTTACAAAAAACGATTTTTTTTTCTAGAAGTGTACAAAAAACAGATTTATTTACAAAGAACACCTTTCGTGAGACTGACAAAAACTAGTTTTTTTTCCGCTGGATTTTGCAAACAGATTATTTTCTTTAGGACTGCAGCAGTCTACGTCACCTCTTAGTTAAGACGTCTCAATTTATTAGCTTATATTATTAATGGTCGAGTTATTAACATAATAAGTTGTTAAAACCTAATTATTGCCGGATTGAAAACATAAATATTTTACGATTTTTAGGCAGATGTTTTTGGATCTCCCGCTCTCGGGCTACACGTGCCATATTATAATGTATAATAGTTCATTTTCAGTTTAGCAGGGTTACCAATTTATCCACATTTAGAATTTATTATTATTTTTTTTCTCAATAAAACAACTTGAGGGGAGTAAAGTTTGTGCCACAAAACGCAATAACTATGAGATTATGCTGATAGTATCAAATTCTCTTTCAATCTAGCAAATTATCGGTTTATTATTATTTATTTATTTAACACTTTTATTGCAAATACAATCTGGTGGGCTTATTGCCAGGCGGCAATCTCTTCCAACCAACCAGACAAAAGTAAATTAAGCAAGTTACGTGGTCACGTAAATCATTCAAATGACTATCCATCCCCACGAAATCCATAAACATATACGTGAGAACATGCTCACGAACCCCACAAAGACGGACAGTCACCCGAACATTCTTTTTCATATAAAGTGAGATATCATCAATCAAAAGGAAAGGAAGGGATGGTGGATTATATATGTAGTTATAAAATTGGATTATTATTATTTTTAATATTTTTAGAGTAAAACTCATAAACCACATAACAACCATGTTTTTGATTTTTTTTATATGGAAAAACTCTATCAACAAGCGACAATATACCCATAAATGGCATATATCATACGTGAATTCAAACTAAAAGTGATTCTGTTTTAAAACCAAAGATGTCACTGGGCACATATTCACAAGCAATTTACTCAAATACCGCACAAGCGCCATGCGTGTGCAGTACCCGGTGGTAAGTAATACACACCGGGCTTAAGAAAGAGACTGTCGGCCATGATCGGCTAACTTCGGATTTGTAGAGCGTCGTCTCTGTCGCACGATTGACTGACAAATCGCGACGGAACACGTGTATGAATGACAGAGATGACGCTCTACAAAGCCGAAGTTAGCCGATTATGGCCGACAGTCTCTTTATTAAGCTTGATATGTATTACTTACCGCCGAGTACTGTATATCATTATTCTGCCTGAAAGGAGCTTTTATATGATTTAGAAACGTAGAGAGAATAA
Source organism: Odontocerum albicorne (assembly GCA_949825065.1). Classification (NCBI taxonomy): domain Eukaryota; kingdom Metazoa; phylum Arthropoda; class Insecta; order Trichoptera; family Odontoceridae; genus Odontocerum; species Odontocerum albicorne. The sequence continues at coordinate 3,358,242 of OX463860.1, read as the reverse complement.
ATGACAAAAGAATGACTAAGTGAATATATAAGTCAGAAGTGCGAGGTGGACGTAAAATAGGTAGACCGAGGAAAACATGACTGCATCAAACATATCAGATTTCGAAAGATTGTATTGTATAACACTGTCGTACTTTTATTGTATACAGTACAACCTGGCCGGCTCATTGCCATGTGGCAATCGCTTCCAACCAACCAGAAAGATGTTAAACATGCCATTAGTGAAATCCAAAAAGGGAATCAAACGTGAACAATATGGGTTCTAACGGGAGTCGAATCCGTAATCCCGCGGGTTGAATGTCAGGTTTATCTTTCAGAATATCATTCACTTGGTCCAACCATACTTTTCTTAGGTTCTCGAAACATATCCACTCGTTCCTCATGCCCAAACCATCTCAGAGTGCATCTTACTTAATGTATGTTAAAAATAAAATGAAGACTGTGTTGTAATCAACCCTGCTGCGTCTGGAATACACAAATGTTTGCATTTAGCCCCAGTAACACGCGTCTTGACACATTTGGGGTTGGCAGATGCCTTTCGTTTCCTGTTCAACCCCCGTCTTCAAGCCCACACTTTCGCTCCGTCCTCGCTACCCCCGTCGCACGAAATTTCCTTAACAAATCATAACCGCTTAACTTGTTCTTGCTGCTTATCTTATTACTCCCCCCCCTGTCATATTTCTTTTCATGAATGCTGCTTTTTTAGACTAACAGGAAATCCGGGGTATTTCAAAAATAATAAAAAAATACTGAATTACAATGGTTTTTTATTCATCATAGGAACCAGTCATTGGAAATATACCTTCGATTAATTGGAATGTTTTATTCACTCAGGACTTGATTTAACACCTTTCTGCTTGGTTGGAAGAGATCGTTACATGGCAACAATGATTATCATAAAATAATCCATTTGCAATTTTCAAAATGTGATAATTTGAATTTCGTTGTTTGGATTATAGTTTATTATGGCTGGACCAAATGGACCAGATCTTGAAAGAAGGTTAAGTGCGAAGTATGAAAAATATAATATTGTGTATGACTTTGTGTGGAGGAGGCGAAAGTTGTGTGCTTGGATATAAACGTTTGGATATCTGTTCTCTCTGCCTACCCTGGAAGGGACACGGCGTATTGAGATGTATGTATGGATTATACAGGTGGCCACTGAAATACTGAACCGTTCACCGAAAATTTCTCGCAGGAGGTCCATCGTCGCCTTGGCAGTGTGCGAAGTAGCACCATCCTATTGGAACCATATCTCCTGATTATCTTCGATCGCTGGGTGTAAAAAAAATCAAGCGTTGTCCTATACAGGGCCCCGTTGATTCTTTCTGGTTGATCTTCCTCATTTTCAAAGAAATAGGGCCCGAATACTCTTTCAGCCATAACACTGCACCAAACAGTGCATTTTTGGGGATGCAATTGATTTGATGCTGATGTAATTCTCTGGGATTCTCAGTACCCCAAAATCTGCAGTTTTGTTTGTTGATGTACCCGTTTAAATGAAAATGGTCCTCATCACTCATTATCAAGTGAACAACTTGACACTTTCACTGGAATAGAAAACACCAATGAGGTTTATTCGTTGCTGGACGTCATACGTAGCCATTTTAATCTCCAAAGAATGCTCTATCTATAACGTGTAAAAAATAAAGTAAAAATATTGAAAATGAACAAGTTATGAGTTTTTCAAACCCTTCAGTCTTTCAGTGGCCACCCTATAGTTTATGAATTGCATTATACTTAATTTATATCTGCAAGCATAGTCACTAAAACTCCGTTATAAACCACTTGTACGGATGCTAGCAAACATTCGAATTAATTACTCACCCTTTCTCTCAATGAGCAACGCATACAAATATAACACGGAGATGAAAGGACTTTATGCATAAAGGATCCAACCTACATTTGACCTGTTCTGAGATAATTGAAGAGATATCATTCTACTTTGTATGGGCTTGTATGGAATATTTTTAAGACTGGATTTAACAATGAAAAATACTTCAGTATCTGCGTGAAGGGATTGACTGTTCCTCCAATCATTTTACGGCCGAATCATTTGTATACGAGTACCAACGTATCTATCATACACATTATATATTTTTTGCGGTTCACTCGGCTCGACTTTGCTACGATCTTTCTAGCTCAACCAGCTGTTCTTCGTCCTTTCAAATTTTATAGAAAACAACATTTTATCTGAAAATATTCCTCGTCAAGGAAAGTGTGGTTAAATCTAGTGAACGATATTTTGAAAGAACGAAATGTAAGAAGTAAGAGAACTCGCAGAAGCTGTATGAGAAGGTGCGTGGATGTGTAGGAGACTAAGGATTTGTGTCCAGATAGGAAAGTCAGACGCTCTGTAATCTCTGTCTACAACAACAGGGAAACATACGAAACTTTGCACATACAAATTATTCGTTTAAACAAAAATAGTGTTTTGTGTGTTGGTACCTTCTTGCGTATATACCTCTAAATAGGAGATATCGATCCAGGGGTGGCGGAGTGCGGGTCGCGGTCCCTGCATTTGACACGTGTCCAGGGGTGAACGATCCCCAAACCGACCCCTGAGGTGCTCGGGAATTCCGCAACGCTGTCACGGGCCGCGGTAATCCTGAAAGATACCCTGTGCACTGTTTAGGGGAGTAGGGGGTCCAATCAGACTGGGTTTGCGTGAACCGGATCTGTGTGATATGTATTATTTGAATATCGGTTGTTCCCGGCTTATGAAGGAAATGAGTTGTAGAAACGTGTTGAGAGAACATCGTTTAGATTTTTGTATGCTATTTTGTCTCTAGTACAATTTATTTAGAACTTATGTACTAGGTAAGTCCAGAAAGTAAGTGTACTGAATTTTTGTAGGTTACAATTTTTTTTATTTAAACAAAAAAATTACGTGGTTACCGTAGTACATATGTAAGCTATTTTTCGACATAGTCGCCATTCCTCTCAATGCAGGTGGTGAAGCGGGGTATCAACTTTTTGATGCCTTCCTCGAAGTAGTTTCCCGCCAACCCCTCCGTCCACTTCTCCACCTTCTCCTTTACCTCCTCGTCGGTTGAAAACCTTTTTCCACCCATGTGCAGCTTCAGGGAGGTAAAGAGATAGTAATCTGAGGGTGCTAGGTCAGGGGAATACGCGGGATGGTTCAGGACATCCCATTTAAACGAGGCGAGCAGTTCCTTCGTGGCGTTGGCCGTGTGTGGTCTGGCATTGTCGTGCAGCAGGCAGACTCCCTTTGTCAGCATGCCTCTCCTCTTGTTCTGAATCGCCCTCCGCAATTTTTTTAGGGTCTCACAGTATCTTGCAGAGTTGATGGTCTCTCCTTGAGGCATATATTCAATTAAAATTATGCCTTGACAGTCCCAAAACACGGATGCCATGATTTTCTTGGCTGAAATTGTGGATTTGAACTTTTTGGCGGAGGGTGAAGAGGTGTGACGTGACCGTTTTTAAACTCGCGACACCACTTGTACACACTCGTACGATTCATAGCTTTATCACCATATGCAGTTTTCACCTCATTATAAACTTCAACCGGAGGTTTTCCCTTCCAAACGAGATAACGGATAACGCCGCATATTTCGCACTTGGCGGGAGATTCGATTGACATTTTTCACGAAACGTGTTGTCGCGTCGACACTTCTCAACGTACTGACCTCGAACCGGTCTCGTTGCAGAGGGGAAGGGTCAGGCTACACGGAAGTGTAGCCAACATGTCGAAAATAAAATCCATCCGGTCGTGAGAGCCTCAGTACACTTACTTTCTGGATACGCATAGTATATAGTTTTAAGGTATTTTCTGACGTTCTACTTCTTCTTCCTGGCACTGTCCCAACTCATTGCCTAGGTAGGCTGTTGGGGTCGGCTCTTCTCGTTCTCAGGCTGTATGTTCTTCGGTTCTGTATGTCGCTTTCATCTAGGCCGTTTCTCTGCACGATTTTGGAGCACTGAGTCATCCAGGAGTTCTTTGATCTTCCTCTGGACGGCTGTCGAGGAAGATCCACAGACATTGCCTGATTCACCGTATGGTCTGGTGGTCTCCGTCTTATGTGCCCGTACCATCTCAGCTGTCGCTCTTCCCGCTTACTATTTATGTCAGTGACTCCTAGGCTACCACGAATGCGTGAGCTCTTAATTTTATATTTTAGTGATACTCCTGCCGACCACCTAAGCATTCGCATTTCTGCTATTTCAAGTTGCCTAGAGTAGGAGCTGTACAAAGTCCAGCATTCTGAGCCATACTATACATAATTGAGGGTGTAACGATAGTCTGGCATACCTTTCCTTTTAGTTTTATAGGCATTTTTGGGTCACATAAGACTAAGGTACTTTCTGACGTTAATAAATATAAAAATACTTTTCAATATTTTCAGCGGTTGACATTTTCTGATCCCCAACATTCACTCTGTACTCTCATTTCACTATTCCAGCGCTAAATCAAATGGTCCCAGCACCGTTTAACACCGGATATAGGCCCGGAATTTAATTTAGCCGAGTCGCTCTGCGCGCATTTCCGATTCTAATTGATTGTTTTCCATAATGGGCGGTCTGCGAGAGGAGACGCGCCACGTGTTATGTTATGCGCCAATATTGGCTGCGTCGTGTCCTGTGACACGGCACGGAGAAAGCTCGCTAAAACATCTGCTGTATGCCTTATTTATACCGGTGTTGAGGAATAATCGTGTAATGAAATATTCTAAATATTAAAATGAGGAAAAAAACAATTAAATTATATGTACATATACCATCGGGACATTTCTTTATCAGGATAGGTAGAGAGGAGACGGCCAGAATTTCATATCTCGACACATATCCTTCGCTTCTGTTATATTAATACAACTTCTACGATTTTTACAATTCCTTCTTTTAAAATATCATTCGCTTGATCCAACTATTCTTTCCTTAGTTTTTCTCTTACACGCCTTGCACTCACATTTACACTATATATTTGTTTTGTTGGTTTTTCTTCATTATTTTGTTCTACATGCCCAAACCATCTCAGCATGCTTTTCATCGTATTCAATTTATTATTCTCAGTACTCATTCCTACAGCATTTCTTCGGCTTCTATCAGTCTTCTTCCACACCCACGTTTACTATTATTGCCTAAACTACTGTTATGGACTTATATCGCTATACGCTATTCGATATCCCTCTTAACTCTTCCATCGTCTAAGAAAATACTACTTTAATAGCAGAATTCCTCAACTGTTTTATATCTTTCATTGTTCACCTACGTATATATAGTATGTTATCCCATTTACTTTTCCTTCCACACTTTCCTATCCCCTTGACACTTTCCTATCACCATTGCTTTGGGTTTCGCAACATTCTCAGATTTCTCTTCGAATTTCTCACAATTCACCTTTCAAACTCTAATTGATCTTTACTCTCCGCGTACACTACCATGGTACTCGTATCAGCATTCTGCAATCCGCATATATTATATTCCCAATCGACATTTACTTAATTTATTTATGTAATTAAATAAGTATATTAATTTCTTACATACATACCGTCACGCCATTTCTCTGTCGGGGTAGGCAGCGAGGACAGAACGTCGAACTCCGTAACTTAGTTGGTAAGACGTCTGCTTTCTGACCTGGAGGTGGCGAGTTCAATTGCCTGATTTAAAAAAAATATATAAGTTGTCAGTCTGACTTTCACTTAAGGCTTCATAAACATTTTTATTTATTTATTTAACACTTTTATTGCAAATACAATCTGGCGGGCTTATTGCCAGATGGCAATCTCTTCCAACCGACATTTTTTCTTGGTTAATTGGAGGGAGTTACCGTATAGCAGTAATCCCACGTGTTACGCGTGATTCGTTCGGGCGGTGTTATAGCTGTCGGATTTCGGTTCAAGTCCCGAGTTAGAGCGCCCTTGTAGAGAGTTCGCTCTCTAAACGGCACTGTAAATTTATCCTTTGGATTGGAAATTTGATCTCTTGACGTTCTGACGTTTTATCACGTCAGAAGGGATTCCAAAATCCACCGACTTGTTCGAAATTTCACTTTGAAAATGTTCCTCGAGTCACATTCATACATATATGACTATTTATTATCCTACATAATAAATGTCCCGAATTTAACCCCACATCAATCTCGTGATTGATGCTGTGCTGTGGAGCGAAAAATCGGCGACCGATTTACTCGTGTGGAATTTCCAACTTTCACCGCTTTCCCTGATCGATCTCCGGCCTCCGTGTGTCACTCACAACTGTTTGCTTCCGCAACTACCTGCCCTGTCCGACGATGTCCCGTTGCTAAGAAACGCCCCATTCTCGGTTTTGAGACGTAATGTCACACCTTTATTTTTAAAATTATGTCGTTTGTTCATTACCCTCGCTTATTTTCCCTTTGGAACAATAATCCTTTTGAATAATATTCGAATAATATACTGTTTATTTTATGCATACGAATACAAATTATAACGAAAAATGCTCAAGATTTTCTTCTTCCTCTTAGTCTAGGTCGTCTGCCCTGTTTGCGACGGTGGGCTGTCCTGCGATGATGAGGTCAAGCTGTCCCTCCACCTTTTCGGCGGCCTTCCTGGTAATCTCCTACTGCTAGGGTTTTCAGTCTTAGCGATTTTTGCCAGTCTTGTATCCTCCATGCGGTCTACACGATCCTTCCAGAAGCGCCTTCTGCTTCTTCCCCACCTCACTATATCTTCAACACTACATACATACTTTATCGTCTCATTTCTGATCCGATCTCTAAGAGTTCTGCCTGCGATGGAGCGTAGGGTTCTCATTTCCACCACGATTTTTAAATGTATAAAATATTTTAGAATAAAATTTGCAAAATAACTTTATTTTTTTAGTACTTCTTACGTGTTTTATCTGCTAAGATAAAAGTCAACAAATAAAAGTGTTTAAGTACCAACTTAGAAGTATGGGAGTAAAACGTGAAAATAGAAAAATACTGAAGAGCTGAATGCTGTAGAAATGCGTGCGCTTAAAAGAATACATGGGGTGACAATGTATGACAGAATACGGAATGAACTGATTAGCGATGAATGTGAAATTAAGGTAATGTGTTGAGTAAGATGAAGAAGAGTCTTTCTTCTTTCATTAGTCGTTCTTCATGCCCAAACCATCTCAGCGTGCTCTTCATCTTACCCAAGACATCATGGCCTTTAATTCACATTCGTATCTAATTACTTTATGCCGTATTCTGTCAAAAATTGTCACACCGTCTTCTCAATGCACGCATTCGTACAGTATTTTTTCAATTTATCATTTTCCACGTGTACGTTTCACTCCCAGAAATCAATTTCCAGTTACAAAAAATGAAAAATGAATAAATAAGATATAATTGCTAAGCCAAAAAAATTACTATGAAAACTCAAAATACCTTTTTTAAAAACATTTTCTGAAATATTGAAGGTGTCAATATCTGAATCCCTATTCAAAAGGGACAGCCCGTGAAACAAAGGGAAGTTATTGTTATTTATTTTATCAAACACTGTTTATTCCACTTTTTGTAACGGTATAACCCTACCGGTTTCAAGGCTTTCACCTCATCTTCAGGGGAGTACAAACAAGACTTAATTCTGTTCGAACTGATATACACGCTTCAACAGTTGGGGACTGAGGGCTGAGGGAGGCATGGGACGATCTTGGCCAGCAGCGGAGAGATTTTTGGGATATATGTGTTTACCAGATGTTCGCCTCGATGTACTGACTTAGAAATTTCTAGGGCCTCTAATCATTGTCACCGTAAAAACCATACTTTTTCTATCGATGATGCCAAATTCTTACATATCAGTAGTAACGGAAATAAATTGGACAGATTAGAGGCCCTAGAAATTTCTAAGTCAGTACGTCGAGGCGAACATCTGGTAAACACATATACCCCAAAAATCTCTCCGCTGCTGGCCGAGTTCCTCCCATGCCTCCCTCAGCCCTCAGTCCCCAACCCGAATGTCCCCAACTGTTGTAGCGTGTATATCGGTACCAGTTCGAACAGCATTTAGTCTTGTTTGTGCTCCCCTGAAGATGTGGTGAAAGCCTTGAAACCGGTAGGGTTATACCGTTACAAAAAGTGGAATAAACAGTGTTTGATAAAATAAATAACAATGTCTTTAAACCTCCACAACGTTAATGCCTTAACTATAAACAATATATAAAAAGGGAAGTTAGTTCTCCTTATTGCCAGTATAAATATTATAGATGAATATTTCTGTACTTCGAATAGTTATAGGAATATTAAACGATATAATTTTAACGTTGGATTAGAGGTTGCTCCTGTCAGCAACTTAAAAATACGATATTGCCACATCTCTCCTCTCATATAGTAGTATTTCAAGATACCTAGAAGAAACGTTGTAGGACCTTTTAGACCTATGGGTAGAAATCATTCTCACGTAAGTAGAGATATTTCAAAAATTTCTTTTAGACTTTACAATTTGAGAGTATAGGCGGCCCTCGACTTTCGCACATAATTGGTTCCTGAAAATGTGTGCGAATGTTAAATGTTTGAAAGTAGAGGGATGTAAAAAAAAAACATCAAAAATTTAATTTTAAAATGTTTATTTATCAATAGTAATATTTATTTATCAATAATATATTAAAAATATTTATTTATTTATACATAATTAAGTTAAGGAGGCGTGTTTAAGTGCTTTCGGGTGTTTTCTTTATAAACTTGTCAAGAGTTAGTTGAATACCACCTTTTTTTCTTTTCTTGATAAAGAGTCCTATAACATGATGTGTCTTTCTCAATCGCCCTACGTACTTGAGATATACGTTCTCCATTGGGATCACATTCTTCCATGATAGTAATTTAGGGAGTGTCCCTTAAAGGTATATGATGATTATGATTGTTGATAAATAATAAAATACGTTAGATCGCAATGCGGAAAGAGAGTGAATAGTTTTATTTTAATAGTAACGTAGGTATTTATAACATTTTAGAATGGGCGCGGGAGTGCGCTCGCGATATGCTTCTGTCTCGCTTCTGTGAATGCAGAAATGGTCAATTGTAGTATGTAGGTAACAATCTATTTACGGAACCGGCGAGACAGCGTGGTGCGTTCTCTCTCTAGTATGTAGTGCGGTCCGCTCGGCTACGGGATGACTGGCCGGCGGGTGATCTTTGGACTTGAATGGCCGGCGTATGAACTTTGGACTGTTTATTTAAATTTGTCGAGGAATGCGAAGGTCATCTCATCGGTCATTGACCTATGTATGCGACAATATTCCGCGACGAACGCCACAGTAAAAAAAATTGTCAAGAATCACGAAGGCTTCATTCATATTTTTTATTATCAAAATCTTGACGATTTTATCAGCTTCTTCTTCCTCACTTTCATTGTGCTCATTTAACTCTTGTTGCTCAATTAAGTATTCAGTTGACAGAGGTACTGAGTGACATTCAATCAACTCATTAATATCTTCGTTGTTGACGTCCAAGTTCATTCAATAGGCTAACTATTTCATCTGTGATATTTTTCGGAGTTTCTTCAGAATGTATAAAATCACTCATAATTTGTGTGCATAATTGTTTCCAGGAACCTTACATTGTGGACTCTTTTATTTGAGCCCACGAGTCTCCAATATTGTTTATTGCGTTCCATATATTATAGTTCTTCCAAAATTGGGAGCGACTGCATGGAAGCGAACAATTTTTGCTTTATCGACAAAAATCTTTGAAAACAATATTTTTTTTACATTGTGCGAAATAGCGAAAGGTGCGAAAGTAGAATGTGCGAAAGTCGAGGGCCGCTTGAAATTTATATCTCACGGGCACCATACCAATGCTCAACATTCTAGCTTGCTATGTACCAGAGTAATATGACACCAGTTGGACCTCTTGTAACAAATTAAGATCATCCTACTTGAAGAGGGCCTCAAGATAGAATGTAGAAACATGTGTCATGGAGATAAATATAATAACAAAGTAATTTATTATTAAATATTCTAAGACACTTGATAAGTATTTGAGGGGGCATATGAAGCCGTGGGTCAAGCAAGAGATACTGAAGATGATGATGATCATTATATAATAATTGGTAATCTTCTTTATTTTTGATCCATAATTTATATTTTTCAATTTCAAGGAGAGGAAAGCCCCATCTGTCTGTGACCCAGCGTAACACTTTAATATTTGATTGATTGCCAGATGTCACCGGCAGCCTGGTCCCACCAAACAGTTCAAGGAGCTGTCATCCCCTTGATAGATGAGCTCCCTGCCCATATTTTTCTCCAAAAATGGAACAAATAGGGAATCAATATTGTGTCATGGGTCTTTTATAAAATAATATTTATCATTTTGCAAAATCTTTGGATATAATTTGGTCGATGTTATGGCAATAAAACATTTTGTGCCACAATAAAGGTCTCATAAATAATATTCAATGTTGAAAAAGAGTTAGTAAAATGGGTATGAACTTGAGAAAATGTAGGATGGTTCCTGTGACATTTCAAATCTCAAAGGGATGGGGGTAAAATCGTTTTTTTTTTTTTTACAAATCGAATAGTTTTTTTTATAAATCATAAAATTGTTTTTCTCTAAACTGACGTTTTAATTCCTAATTTTCATTATACTGACTTTCTGTATTGTATGATTTGTATCTATCTTTAAATAGGCCAAGATCTACTATGAATTAATACTAAATACAAACATTTCATTATAGGTATAAAAAAATCGAAAATCCAATTATCGTATACCCCATCCCTAGACAATGCAGACTAACGTAGTGACTTTTGACAAACGTCACCAAATATTATTTGATTTTAACAAACTGCCACTTTTTTGCTAATTTGTAACAAGATGTATTAATGTCAATGTTTTTGCGAATTTGTAACAAGATGAATTGTCATTATTGTTAGTTTTATGTAATGTATTTACCTAAATAACTTGCTATTTATTGGAATCGAGGCTTATATTAAAGTTGATAAAATAATTAGAATTACTGAAGGTCGTTTCAAGGTTGTATTGGGGCAAATTTGTGAACTGTCACAGGGACCATGCTACATTTTCTCAAGTATATTATTTTTATAATGTGCTTGTCATAATAAATAACATTAATTCATTCATGAATTGATTTGCTAACATTCAATTTGTTAATGGTTTTAACTGTTTTTCTTGCGGATAATTTATAGTCTACATTGTTGTATTTTTCTGTCTGTTACAGCCGTATTCAAGAGTCTAATATCCGAATCAAGGTTGGGCTTCCATCAGATGTTCACCAGAACCTATGGCCTGATCTACGAACGACACGTACTCCTCTTCAGCCAACTGTTTGTAGACTTGGAAACTTATTACTTCCGAGGGAACTCCGATCTATCAGATATCATGAGCAGATTCTTCTCTGACCTCTATCAGAGGATGTTTGCAGTTCTCAATTCGCAATACCACTTCGATGAAAAGTGAGTATTTTTTAATTGATTTTTTACCAAGTATTTTGAGTTTTGATCTGATTTCTTGTTTCTGCTGTAGAGGTTAATTTACCTTTCAGTCAATTTTTTTTTACGATTTCTATTTATAATGATCGAAGGGTCAAATAAGTACAATTGATCCTTTCTGAAAATTCTTATATGAACATGTTGAAGTGATCCATACAAATTTATAAATCATGCTGTGTACTATTTAAAAAAAAAAACGAATATATTTTCAGGTATCTGTCGTGTGTCAGTGAACATATGCAAGAGCTCGAACCTTTCGGAGATGTCCCGAGGAAGCTGGGTGTGCAGGTGAAGAGAGCATTTGTGGCTTTCAGAACCTTCACGAGGGCACTCGTTTCAGCTGCAGAGATTGCGAGGAACATGGCTTTAGTAATTATATTTATCAGTTTTTTTATAACACTTCTACGTAAGTAAGGAATTAAAGTGGATCTCAGAATTTTATCATTGAGTGCCTTTTAATGTCCTTTAATATTAATAACAATATAAAGACAATCTATCAGATCTCTATCAGAGGATGTTTCGTTTATGTAGCACTATTTAGAGATTAGACTCTTCTCAAGGGTGCTCTTATTCAGGAGTCCAACACTATTATTGACGTTAAAAGTATTACAATATAAATATGTATAAAGTTGAATGCAAGAATAGACAGGTGACATTGGCAGTCATTATATTAGGTAATTGTCTTTCGAATGACAATTGACTTACTTTGACATCTACCGCAAAAACACTAAAGCTTAATTGTAAATTTTTAGTTTAGCAAGGATTCAAACGAAAAAATAAAGAAATTTGTAACACAAAGATCGATTTATTTACTCAATATTCAAAATGGCCAATAAATGGCACTCGTGCACATTTCTTGAACTGGAAAAATGAAGTGAAAACGAGTTATATAGTTATATAAGGCGAGCCAGATTGTGGTGAATTTGAAGAATTTGAAGACTCTTTTATAGTGAGGATGAAATCAGACTCCTGTGTGATTTCTTATTAAATTTTTCAAAGCATGATGTCATTTGACTAGAGAAATAAACAAAAACATGTTGGTTCGAGTGGTCAACGTGGCGGTTGTCAAAGGGCTACTGAGCTCTACAAGAATGTGTATGGATTATGTTTGTTAAGAATAAATCTACTTTGTATTGTTTTTTTTTATATGTTTAAATCGAGCTGGAAAGGGTCCACACAATACACGTACTTATTACCCGACCTGTAAAGCCTTGTAATTGATAAGTTTTGTATGTTTACAGATTCGATCCCAACCCTCGTGCGGATCCATGATAGTCCGAGCCAAGTCCTGTGGGGCATGCGTGGGGGCCTCGGAGAAGGCCTGTCTTAGTCTGTGTCTCAACGCAGCCAGGGCCTGCTTACCTCTGCATGCAGACTTAGCCGCTGATTGGGACAGTTTTGTCGGTAAGTAGAATGTTTACTTAATAGTTAAATACATACATATAAATAAATAAATACAGGTTTATTGATAGCAACATGGTATGTACATAATACATTTATATATATTTCAAGAACACATTAAAAAGAGAATACATAAAAAAAACAGAAGCTATCAAAAGGTCTGGGCTCATCTAATATCCCCCCGGCCAAGGTGCACCCCACCAATATAGGGCGAGACCAGTCACGGGGACACCAGATGTTTTTCAGCCCACACCCTTGAACATGTAGAATAAGAAGAGAAAAAAACACAGAAAATAAATAGATGACAAAAAAATATATTCAAGAGAGAAGACATTAAAAGGTTCGGGCTCATCCCACAAACATTCCCCCGGCCGAGATACACCTCACCAATGTAGGGCGAGCCCGACCGCAAGGGCATCGGGGGGCTTCCAGCCCACACCCCCGCATATCTAAATAAAAAACAAAAAAAAAAAAAAGTATGGCAGAAAACAAAATAAAAAGTATGGCAGATAACAAAAATATATCATTATGCCGTCTCCCTGTCGGGGTAGGCAGATAATAGAGCACAAGACTTTCCTATCGTGACACTCATCTTTCACCTCTTGTACCGCACAGGGTACAAATAGACTGTAGCGTAGGTACGTTGGTTGCTGCACCCCGCTCGGAGAATTGAGGTCGCGAATGCCAAAGCGAAGATCCAGAAGAAGAAGAAGATAGCGGGGTGGAGAGATTCCTCTCAGGCAGGTCGAAGTAGCGGGTCTCAAAGTAAAACACAGTAGAGTCGGTTGTTACTGAGAATATAATTTTCGGAAAAAGGAACCCTCCTTATTAATGGTCGGTTGGTCATCACAAGCGCCCATTCCCCGCGAAATACAACAACTTTCGGGGTTTTGAGCGCTGCTTAAGCTGACCGGCCCGTGACCTACTCACGACGCTCCGCCCGCAAGTCCTTTATTTCCCTTGCGGTCGCGAACACGATCGAAGTTAAACAAACAAATATTTTACAAACATATAAATTTTACAAGAAAACTACAAAACCAAGAATTTACATATACAACATGTCAAGTATAAGGATTTCAATATCTATTTCACATACAGATCTCTACATACAAGATATTAATGTCTATATATCATTATACCACATATAAGTTTCTCCACTGAATCACAAGGGGTGACCACACACGTCCCACACACTTCGGATACACCTCTTCTACATCCATACACCTTTTTATACAGCTCTTGCAACTTCTTTGACTTTTTACATTTCCTTTCAAAATATCATACATTTGCTTCCGACCATACTTTTCTTCGTTTTGCTCTATAATGCCTTCCACTCACATTACTGTAGTTATACTTCAATTTGTTAGCCTTCCACTCACATTACTGTAGTTATACTTCGATTTGTTAGCCTTCCACTCACATTTCTGTAGTTATACTTCAATTTGTTAGCCTTCCACTCACATTACTGTAGTTATACTTCGATTTGTTAACCTTCCACTCACATTACTGTAGTTATACTTCGATTTGTTAGCCTTCCACTCACATTACTGTAGTTATACTTCGATTTGTTAGCCTTCCACTCACATTACTGTAGTTATACTTCGATTTGTTAGCCTTCCACTCACATTACTGTAGTTATACTTCGATTTGTTACTCTTTCTTCATTCATTCATTCCACACGCCAAAACAATCACTTCTTCATCTTACTCAACACACCAGTCTCAAGTTCTTTTGCATCACTTAATTTGCTTCATTTCATATTTTGTCATACATTATCACCCTTATCATGTATTCTTCTCACTGCACCCTTTTCTACAGCATTTACTTTTCATTCTTGTTCCACGTCAAAGTTGGCACTAAAATACTGTATTATCTTGGCAGTTTTATTGCCCCATTGACTTTGATCCCTATTGCTCCACGTCGTTCAAAATAAAGTCAATGGGGCACTAAAACATACCTATATCTTCTTCTCCCTGGCTCCACCCCAACTCATTGTCTGCGAATACTATTGGGGTAATCTCTCCTCGTCCTCAGGTTGTATGCTCTTCTGTCCCGGACTACGTCCCTCAGGCCGTGCCTCTGCATCAGGTTATCTTTTTGCACCACCCATGAATTCTTTGGTCTTCCTCTGGTTGTTATTCGAGGAAGATCCACGGAGATTGCCTGGTTCACAATGTGATCGGGTGCTCTGCGTCCAACGTGCCCATACCATCTCAATCGCCTCTCCTCCATCTTGCTGTTGATGTCTGTAACACCTAGGCTTCCACGAATGCGTGAGCTTTTTATTTTGTCTCTTAGGGACACACCAGCTGACCATCTTAGCATGCGCATTTCAGCAGTTTCTAGTTGCCTAGAGTAAGAGTTATACATCGTCCAGCATTCGGAGCCATAGAGGAGTGCGAGTCTGACAATCGTTTGGTATACTTTTCCTTTTAACTTTACTGGCATTTTCGGATCACATAGAACTCCCGTCATTGATCTAAACTTCATCCATCCCACACTAATTCTATGTGTTACATCTGCTGCACATCCTCCATCGCTATGGATGAGTGACCCAAGATACTTAAAGGAGTCACAATTCGGTAATGTTTCTCCATCCATTTGCATTACGGGAGTAACAGCATTTATGTTCTCGAATGGTAGGTACAGATACTCGTTAATATATACCTAATAAATAATAGTTAAATAAATACAGATAATTCCACTGAGTAACAGGTGTGCCACTTACAGTACCCGGCGGTAAGTAATACACATCGGGTTTAAGAAAGAGACTGTCGGCCATAATCGGCTAACTTCGGCTTTGTAGAGTGTCGTCTCTGTCGCACAATTGACTAACAAATCGTGATGGAACACGTGTATGCATGACAGAGACGACGCTCTACAAAGCCGAAGTTAGCCGATTATGGCCGACAGTCTCTTTCATAAGCCTGATGTGTATTACTTACCGCCGGGTACTGTAACTTTTAAAATTATGGTTGAGTAGTCCAATTGTGAAATTATAAAAACTGTTTTAAATAGTTATTATAAAATATTTGAATAATTATGATTTTCCTTTCAGACCTTTTCTTCTTTTAAATATTTGATTTCTTTATTCAACACTTCACACATATGTACAAAACAACAACATGTGACATTAGTAAAAACTATATGTATATGTATACGTATATATACATATATATGTTGCCAGGCTGCAATCTTTTCCCACTAACCAGATTAAAGTTAATATAGGATGAATTCGTTTTAGGTAGATAACTCCCTCCAAATAAGTACAATATTTTTTTCTTTTAAACAATTCACATTTTTTATTCCACAAATGTTGGTAAGTTTTGCACCACCATCCAGCTAGTTTTGAACTGTCGCTAATTTTCACTCTATTTTAAAAAACGACATAGACTATTATTTTGGCAGTTTTCTGTTTGCCTGTTTAAAATATTATATCTTTATAATTATTTGTTTATCAATGGTACAATGTTACTTATAACAATATTTAAGAGATAACAGGCAAACCCGTTATCAGGGTTCACTTTTAACGAATATTAATATTATTTTTCCATGTTACAGATGCAATGGACAAAGTTGCTGATAGACTCATAGGTCCGTTCAACATTGCGATGGTTGTCACACCGATCGATATAAAAATCTCCGAAGCAATAATGAATTTCCAAGAACGATCAAAAGATCTATCCGAAACAATCTTTTCTGGTTGCGGAAAACCTGTTTTAGGTCAGAAACCAGCTGACACCCTATACAACCCCAGAATGACAAGAAGTGTCCATTATCAACCTGGATATTCAGATTATAGGGAGTCGTTCGAACATAAAAAAAGAAATGTCGACAACAGTGACGATTTTGAGATTGAAACATCAGAAGAGAGTTTATTAAAGAAAAACCCATTCATTCTATCTAGAGGCAACTCAAGAAAACACTTAGATAGTAATAGGAAAATAGAATTTAAATCTAGTACGAATATTAACCTGAATACGGACTATAGGAATGAAATCTTCGAAGATATTAATGACTCTTTTAATAGGAAAAATGTAGATAGAAGAATGGCTTATGATAGGTTGACAGCAGGGTCTAGAATTAAGAGAGACGCTGATCCAGAACCAGGGAAGGATTCCAAAGAGATACAGTTTGAATCGTACAACTTCGATTCTGAGGGATCGAGAGGGAATGGAAGGAAGAGGGGCAGAAAGAAGCAGGGTGGAGGAAAGAGGAAGAAACTGGAAGGTATGTTGGTGTTTAATTTGATTTATTTATAAGTAAACGGTACAATGTACCTTAAAATAAAAATAATAAAATATATAAAAGCTATAATAGTGAGTGCTTAACTCATAAAATTTTGACAGAATGTACGAAAAAAAATATATATCAGGTGTACAAATAAGCCGCCGCCGTTTGACAAAAGTTGG
Source organism: Odontocerum albicorne (assembly GCA_949825065.1). Taxonomy (NCBI): domain Eukaryota; kingdom Metazoa; phylum Arthropoda; class Insecta; order Trichoptera; family Odontoceridae; genus Odontocerum; species Odontocerum albicorne. The sequence continues at coordinate 3,341,018 of OX463860.1, read as the reverse complement.
CGTCACCAGTAAGTTATGGTTAAAATTGTCAGATGTAAAATGTCATTGTCGTAAGGTTGGACATCTGTCAACAACTTAACCTCGAAATATTAGTGAATTTTTATCAGTATAATATATTCTTTTGTGTGCGAAAATGTCAAGTTTTGAGCCGAATAAGCGTTCATTGCGGGAACTTTTGATTTGCTTCTTCAATTTGAAGAAATCTGCAGCTGAGGCGCATCGATTGCTTGTAGAAGCATATGGTGAGGCTGCCTTAAGTGAGAGAAGTTGTCGTGAGTGGTTTCAAAAGTTTAAGAACGGTCAATTTGACATCGAAGACAAAGAACGTAGCGGAAGGCCGAAAGTGTACGAAGACGCGGAATTGGAAGTATTATTGGATCAAGATTCGTGCCAAACGCAAGAAGAACTTGCACTTACATTAGAAGTGACTCAACAAGCAATTTGACATAGGTTGAAATCATTGGGAATGATTCAAAAACAAGGATATTGGGTTCCATGTGAACTGACACCGAGAAACGTTGAACGCCGATTTTCCACATGTGAAATGCTGCTTTTCAGGTATAAACGAAAGGGTTTTCTGCACCGTATAGTCACTGGTGATGAAAAATGGATCCACTATGATAATACAAAAAGGAAGGATTCCTGGGGACCCCCTGGCCTTGCTTCAACATCTACGGCTAAGCCAAATATTCATGGAAAAAAACTCTTGTTGTGTATTTGGTGGGATCAGCTTGGTGTCATGTATTATGAGTTGCTCAAACCGAACGAAACCATTGCTGGAGCTGTCTACCGAACACAATTGATGAGATTGAGTCGAGCACTCAAGGAAAAGCGCGCCCACTACTAATCCAGACACGAATAAATTATTCTCCTGCATGATAATGCTCGTCCACATGTTGCGGCGCCGGTCAAAACCTATTTGGAAACACTCAATTGGGAAGTTTTACCCCACCCGCTGTATTCACCAGACATTGCTCCTTCTGATTTCCACTTGTTTCGATCGATGACGCATGGTCTGTCTGAGCAGCACTTCACATCATATGAAGATATTAAAAATTGTGTTGATTCGTAGATAGCCTCAAAAGATGAAGCATTCTTCCGACGCGGTATCCGTATGCTGCCACAAAGATGGGAAAAAGTAGTGGCAAGCGATGGGCAACACTTCGAATAAAACATGAGGTTCCGTTCTTTCACAATAAATGCCCAATTTTTGATAAAAAAACAGCGGAAACTTATTTGTACACCTAATATATATTACTCAATTACAACAAAAATATTTAGAATGAAACAGATATTACACTAGTCTGATATATAAACACTGCTCTCATAACAAACCGGTATCATTCCGCCTGAAGAGAACCACAAGACAGGAAGTAGAAACACTTCTGGCGAGGATTATGTAATTATACTAAAGAAAATGTAGCATGGTCCCTGTGACGTTTCACTAATTTGCCCCAATACAACCTTGTAACGACGTTCAGTAATTTGAATTATTTTATCAACTTTAATATAAGCCTCGATTCCAATAAATAGCAAGTTATTTAGGTAAATACATTACATAAAACTAACGATAATGACAAATTCATACGTCTTGTTACAAATTAGGAATAATATCTTAGTTTGTTAAAATCAAATAATATTGAGTGACTCTCGTCAAAAGTCACTACGTTTGTCTGCATTGGCTAGGGATGGGGTATACGATAATTGGATTTTCAATTTTTTTATAACTAAAATTAAATGTTCGTAATTAGTATTAATTCATAGTGGATCTTGGCCTATTGAAAGATAGGTACAAATCATACAATACATTAGAAAGTCAGTATTATGAAAATTATGAATTAAAATGTTAGTTTAGAGAAAAACAATTTTTTGATTTATGAAAAAATGATTCGATTTGTAAAAAAAAAAAAACGATTTTACCCCATCTCTTTGAGACATGACATTTCAAACGTCACAGGGACCATGCTATATTTTCTGATATATAAACACTGCTCTCATAACAAACGGGTATCATTCCGCCTAAAGAGAGCCTCAAGACAGGAGGTAGAAACACTTGTGGCGAGGATTAATGCAATTAGTGGAATAATAAAGTAATTTCTTATTTTATATTCTAATGTGTTAACAAATTTAAACTAAATTTCAAATAGAATATAAAGATAATTGATTTTTGATATTTGTAAAAATAAAACATTAACACAAAAAAATCCTAACAAAGATACATTTTTTTTCTTAAGTATTGAAATCCACTATTAAAGTATTGGAACTTTTTTCATTCTAAAAGTATTGGAACTTGCTCCTGGTCCAAACAACAGTATGGCGCTCCAACCCAATACTATCCGGAGTTATTACACGCCTGAAGATTAAGGAGTCGTGTTTGTTGTTTTACTTGTGTTTTATATTTAAATCATATTTGTTTTTAATTGAGGAGTTTTGAATAATGAAAATAACAACATAGTATCTTATAACTGTAGTTTTCCCTATCAGATATGGAGTAGATTATGTGTACCTGGAGGCCAGACATTAATTGACATTTTTATTTAAAAAAATATTTAAAATTAAAATGTCTGGCTTAAAGATTGTCACTATGTTAAGAAGAAGATTGTCACTATGTTAAGAAGAAGATTGTCACTACATTAAGAAGAAGATTGTCACTACGTTAAGAAATGTAAACTATGTAACACAATGCACAAGTTTCATTTTGTTCATTAAATATAATACTGTAAGATAGCCACTAATGTTCAAGGTATTCGTGTTTATGTTGTATTAAAAAGGATTTTAAATATAGAATGGCAAAAAAATAATAACTTAGATTTAAAATGTCTGGCTTAAAGATTGTCACTACGATAAGAAGAAGATTGTCACTACGTTAAGAAATGTAAACTATGTAACATAATGCACAAGTTTCATTTTGTTCATTAAATATAATATTGTAAGATAGCCAATAGTGTTAAAGGTATTCGTGTTTATGTTGTATTAAAAAGGATTTTAAATATAGAATGGCAAAAAAATAATAACTTTGATTTAAAATTCCCAAGTATAAATAAACTGTTTTGACACACGAGAAAAATTATGCCAAAAAGTATTGCAACACAAATAACTCCTAAATTATGAGGAATCCACTCAAAATTGTTGAATGACAATTAAAAAAAACTATAACACCATCCCTAGCGATACAAAATGGCTGTCAAACTAATCACTTAAGAAAAATGACAATATCTTGATCAGAAATCATCTTAACAAGTGACAAAAATATTCATAATCTTCTACAGAGATGGCAGTATCTGTACTATTTAGGAAATATAACTTAAGCATCTGTCAAATAAACTTAACATCATGAACGTGGATATAACTGTGCTTAGTCTATGCAGTACGCATTAATTTATGCGGATAATTCCATTATTGTCATCGAAACTGTTAAATCTTCTTCATTATTTTCCCGACAAATTAAAGAAATAAATATTGCAAATTTTCAGAAGACAGCTTGTCTGATTTAAATGGCGGGACTGATGATGATAACATCGGAGAGAATGAAGAGTCTGTGATCAATCAAGCTTTGGACCGCCTGATTCGCGATGTCAGACAAAGGGTTAAGGAGACTCGACAGATTTGGCTCAAGCTACCACAGATGCATTGCGAGAACATCACTGCTCCCGAAGGCGATGACAAGTGCTGGAATGGTACTCATGTTGGAAAGTGAGTATGATTATTTTAATAGTTAAATCTTACTCAGTATTCACAAGAAATGTTGGGTACAAAGAAATATTTTCAAAATGTTATCCTGTACTTAATTAAAAGTCTTACTTAAAAAAAATTAAGGTGATAAAAAAGAGTATAATGAAATGAAATTCATTGTACACCACTGGTACAAAGAACTGTAGCAATAGGTAGATGGCTGCTGCTCGATGCTCGGATAATTCAGCTCACGTTGAAAAGTCGTAGATCGGTGAAAGGTAGAAGAGATTCCTCTTAGGCAGGTAGTAGATGGTCGCAAGTCACAATCGCTCATCGCAAGCGCCTGTTTTAGCTTGTGCATGCCGTCATAACTCGCGTAATGTCACAATTTTCGTAAGTTTTGCCCATGCATAGGCCGGCCGACTTTCGATACTGTCTCGCGATGGCCGCGCCACAAGGTACATTTCAGATATGATCGCGACACAGCATCAACATCAAAATATAACTAAGAATTTATACATAAAAAACAAACAAGAAAACAAATACATTATATGTTTTATCTTGACACATACGAGTATGTCCGATACATTCATATTGAAGTTAACCTTTCCTTCCCTGTGTTGGGTATCTTCTACACATTGCTTCTAATAACCATCAATATCTCTATAAATATAATAAATACAAGGTTAAGATTTTAGGTATTCCTCCATAATATATTTACGCATTGATTTAAAAAATAATATTAATAATAATCAGAATTTATCGACTACATCGAGGTGGTTTGTAAAGATCGAAAACAAATTCGCATTTAAACGCGGCGAACGCCTCGTCTTGACAATAGGTGAATAGTATGCGGGAAGCGCGACACTATATTCGCATCTCACTCTTGCATACTAGACTGAATTGCGAGGAGCTGAACTGTCTCAACGTCGCCAGGAAAGGCGTATGCGCCAGGGTATGCGACTGATGTTCCGCGCCACTAGTTGCCTCTAGGCTCGCAAATAGGTTAGACGTACGCCCGTTCCGTGAGCATTTTTTAATGTTTTCAGATGGTTTTTTAATGTTTTCAGCAAATAAATCTCAATTATTATAATTTTTAACTTCAATTATAATTAATTAAGGGGATTATCTATGAATGTTCTTATTTTTCCGATTTAAAATCGCTAATTTTTGATTGCGTACTCACTACCCAACACCGTAACACGGGTATTATTTTTATCACAGTAAGGGAAGGGTTAAAAAGCGATCATCAAATAGGATGTGTGGAAAAAAATTATAGATAATGCTACAAATGTTGCATAAAGGAAATAATGCTGATGTGAAAGAGATGAGAGAGGATTGGATGACGAAGGAAATATATATGGATGGACTAAGAGGAGCAATGAAAAGAGGACATCTGAGAGTTGCATGGAAGGAGCATGTTAGTCAACTATTGAAAGAGGGTAAGGTGGAAAGTATGAAGAATAGATGGATCTTGTATGAGACAAATTATGAATATGGTCGAGGTGATGGATGTCTGTAAGGACCCGAATGTGTGGGGTTTGATCTTCTCTACCTACCCCATAGCGATTTAGCGGTATGCTTCTAGTGGGACATGATGATGATAGTAGTTGTTGGTAAATTAATAAAATACGTCAATTAGCAATGCGGAAGCAGAGAGTGAATGAATCAATGAATAATAATTAATAATTAATGATGCTTTATTTATCGGTAAGTGGGTATTTATACATTTCAGAATGGGCACGGGAGTGCGCCCGCAATATATTTTTATCTCGCTTCTGTGCGTGCAGAAATGGTCGATTGAAATATTGCAGACATCGCAAATAGTATTGTGGGTAGACAATTTGTTTGCGAAAACGGCGAGACAGCGTGATGCGTTCTCTTTCTACTGTGGAATGTATCGTAAATAGTATCTGTGGGGAAACAATTTCAATGTCTTGGTATGCGACCTTTGGACATATCCAAAGGTCGTTTAGTCGGTCGTTGACCGTGTGTGTTGACAATATTCCTACAGCGTGATGGGCTATAATGTAAGTAGGTGTAACAATTAACAAGTATTTAGTAATTTATTAAAATGATTTGGTATTTATTTTGTAAAACTCTATTTTATTACAGAATGATTTGACACTTAATTGTGAAAAAAGTCTACACAGTAACTTAAATTAAAGTGACAGATCTGTTTCGCTTTACAAAAGCATTGTCAAACTGTTTGACAACTTTAAGTTATTGTGTAGACTTTTTTCACATTTAAGTGTCAAATCGTTCTGTAATATTTAGTGATTGTTTTCACACATCCTTGGATGGGCCAAATAAATAAGAAAAATTATACTTTCCCTCTTTACGTGACCAAAAATTGTGGCAGAACAATGTTCATTTTGTTAAAATTGTGGCAGAACAATGTTCATCAATGTTCATTCCAAAAATTGTGGTCAAATCGTTCTGTAATATTTAGTGATTGTTTTCACACATCCTTGGATGGGCCAAATAAATTAGTAAAATTATACTTTCCCTCTTTACGTAACCAAAAATTGTGGCAGAACAATGTTTATTTTGTTAAAATTGTGGCAGAACAATGTTCACATGTTCATTCCAAAAATTGTGGTCAAATCGTTCTGTAATATTTAGTGATTGTTTTCACACATCCTTGGATGGGCCAAATAAATTAGTAAAATTATACTTTCCCTCTTTACGTGACCAAAAATTGTGGCAGAACAATGTTCATTTCGTTAAAATTGTGGCAGAACAATGTTCATCAATGTTCATTCCAAAAATTGTGGCAGAACAATGTTCACATGTTCATTTTGAAGTATCTGGTTACAGTACTTTACGTCCTCTGTATTTCAGTGTTGATATAATTTCCGCTTGAATCATTTTTATATATTTTTAATTCACCTTTTTTTCAGGTATCTTCTTCCATTGGCCGGCGAGGGCTCAGCAGCACTAGCAACCAACCCTGAACTCCGAGGAAGTACCACTCCTTCCACCGGCCCAGGGAATAACGGTGCTACCGTAGCCAGCTCAACAATTTCCATTCAGCAGTTCTCTCTGAAGAATATCATCAGCAAGTTGAAGAATGCATATAACGGAATGGACGTGGTATGGGACGAACCAGGTCCGTACAAATTTGACTTATTTTGGACATTAAGTATTGAAAAGCTTTTTCCCTAGTAACTTCCAAGTAACTTTCCAAACAACCTAGTAGAAAACCTTAGGCCTCGGCCACACAGGTAGGAGCCTCGCTTGATGCTTAGAGCTATGTTGTGAGTTAGGCAACATATTCTAGCGAACCAACGTATCGCATACTATCGCAGTGGCCACACTGCACGCTTCGCGCCACTTTGCATAATGATTAGTCACTAAGTGAATCTCCGAGCTAACAGACATGTTGGTTAATTTACAAGATGGCGGACATTTTAATGACAGCTGTGTATAAAAGGGAGCCTTTGTGGAACCCATCGAGCAAATTATACAAAAATGTACCTGTAATAAAATTACTTTGGAATGAAGCTGCACAGAAAATAAATAAAGATGGTAAGTTGTAATGAAATTGGTTAGTTTTGAGAGTGACATCGTGTGTTGACTCAACCGCTCCCAACTGTCAAATGAATTAGTGCGTAGCACTTTGGTGTGGCCAGGCACGAACTCGCCTAGTATATGAGTCACGTAAAATCTAGCTTAGCATCTAACGAAGCATTTTGGTGTGGCCTCGGCCTTAGGGATTATTACTAGGTTGTTTGGAAAGTTACTTAGTATTTTGAGGTCAAATTCGTTGTGATTAATGTAATTTAGCTTCCACCAAATGTTTGTGAACACTGGTTTTTAATATTTTCAGTATCTCGGCAATCTCTCATGTTGTAGAATACTGGTTATTTTTTATTATAGCCTTGATTATAGATTTGATCATCATGATCATCGTCAGTGGAAATTCGCCTTTCGGAGTGGACACCATTTTCGATTAATTTGTCATATTAGCACGATGACGGTTCCCCCTTTTATCCTTTTTAGATATGTTAAGCTTACATTTATCATAATGCTCAAATTTTTATATTTACAGAGAGTTCATCATTCACTACCGGCTCGGGATCAGGTTCCGGAGACCTTATAGATAACGAAGAAGGTGACACAGAGCCTGGTGGTCCACCAGATCAAGAAGAAGGCTCCGGTCACCACATTCCAGAAACCGATTTCACCAATCCAGATCAAGAACTAGAAGAGACTGACCACCGTTTCAGTCCACCTGTCATCAAAAACGATCCTAAACCGAAAGAAGATATTGACACAAGGGATTCAGATAATTCGATAGATGTAGAAGAAACAGAAAGGGTCCATTCGACATCTGGAACTGAGGCAAAGGAAGAGATGTCCCTTCAAAGAGCTTTGATAACGTATCTGTTCCCTATCGTGTGTGTTTGGTTCGGAGGTATAATAACAGATATTGCTTAAGTGTGCTGTATGTATAGATACTATTTTAAATATTTTTGAAGTGTTCATTAGTAATTACCAAGACTTGAGAAATAATCCTGTTTATAACGAGAATATTCGTATTGATTTGAGATCTTAATGCAGCACTGTGTGTGTCTGCCTAGAAAGCTGCCGTTGAGCTGCATCGTTACTTGTGTGGACCGAGTTACTCATGATGCATGGCATTTGGCATCTAGAAAACTATGTCAAGAGCAGAGTATACTTTGAGATCACATAGTTACAATAGACTCTCAATTATTTAGGGTCGCTTAGCCGGGGCAGTAAAAAAATCAGATTTTTTAAAAATATTTTAAATAATGCAAAGTAATAATGGTGATAGAAAAGTGTCGAAGGAAAAGTAAATGCGTTATATGGGTGAATAATGAAAGATTGAAGCAAATTGAGTGATTCCGCTATTTGAGAAGTATTTTCTCAGATAACGGGAGTTGAGAGGGATATTGAACGGTGTGTGTCGAAAGGAAACAAAGTCAATGGAGCACTAAAACATATATACTTGAATCGAACAGTATCAAAATCTGCTAAGATGATAATAGTCTGCAATAGTATTTTAGTGCCAACTTTGATGTTTCCGTGGTTGCAGTCCTAAGACTGGTTTGCAGCAATTACAACTCTTTTCCTCCATTCCCCCCTGTCCTGTGCGGCTCTTTTTAAATCTGTATATGTTGAGCAGCGCACGTCCACCAACAGGTCCTCCAGGTACTCTCGGCGTGGGCGTCCCCTAGAGTTTGTCCCCTCGGTCATACCCTCCATTATGGCATGCAAGAGGCCCTCTTGTCGTATTATATGACTGATCCATCTTGCACGCCTTTCGGACAGGATCCTGAGCAGGTGCCTTCCTCCTTCGATTCGTTGGAGAACCTCTTCATTTGTGATGCGGTCTCTCCAGGAAATTCCTATTAGTCTTCTATAGGACCACATCTCAAAAGCCTCTAGTCTTCGTCTATCTCTTTCGGATAGGCACCATGTCTCGCAGCCGTACATCAAGATACTCCATACATAGGTCCTGATGAGGAGTATTCTCAGTTTTAGGTCTATATTATTTGATTCTATTATTTTCGCGGACGTAGAAAAGGAGTCATAAAATTCTGTAGAAATGCGTGCATTGAGAAGAATATACGGGATGACAGAATACGGAATGAAGTGATTAGGGATGAATGTGAACTTAAGCCTGGTGTGTTAAGTAAGATGAAGAAAAGCGTGTTTAGATGGTTTTATGCCACATGCGATTGCAAGTGTTATTGTGATAGATGCCAACATGTGCAAGGACGAACCACGAGTTTCGTGCCTACTCTAATGGTTTTTAATCCAATGGGTTGATTACTGAGGCCTAGGACAACATTGTCTTTCGCTTACGCAATTCAATATGCTCGAATCATCAATTCAGATATGTTAAAGGGTACAATATGAAAGACTTATTGTTCGAAGGAGCTAATAATTCTAGGTACTATTGTATAATAAGGCCAGGCCAGTAATTTCGTACAGACAACCTTTTAGCATTTTGATCAATGCATGTATATCATCACGATTTATGCCTGTCATAGTAGGGAGAGAGAACAGAGCGCCAGACTTTCCTATCTCGACACACATTCCTTCGCCTCTTCCACATCTGTATAGTACACTTTCTCGTAGAATTACAATGTCTCTGACTTTCTACGTTTCCTATACTTTCCTTGATCTTCTACCATTACTTAAATAATTGTTGCAACCACTCCCTCGATTTACTTTTGTCTGGTCGGTTGCAAGACATAACCTCCTGGCAATTAGTCCGCCAGATTATTACGTGACAAGTTAAATTAATAAATAAACAAATATTATTTCTCGACTCTTGGTTATTTCTATTATACTTTAAAATTACGTAAGACTCACATAGTGAATTGAACGATTTTTAGGACCTGTATATACAAGTAAATATAAAGTGAAAATTGTGAACTGTTATTTGAATAATACGTGTGGCAGAAACTGACTAGATTATTGAATTGTGTTATCTAATAGAGAATGATAATTTGCACATTGAAAAATTTATAAATATATTTCGTGTTTAAGTTTCGACTGTAAATTTGTATTTGGAAACCAAAATTATTTATGCTTCTGTGGAATTTTGATGTATTTGTAAATTGCAACAAAAATAATGGATTTGATCAAAATCTAAATGAAAATATTTTTAAGTGTCTTTTTTTTAATAAGGAATTAAATTATATTTAACCTTTCCCTTCCTGTGTTAAAAAAATCCGCCCGTTCCGGTGCTGTGTATTCAATACACATGTAAAAATGACCGATTTAAAATCTGAAAAATAAGAATATTCATAGCCAATCGCTTAAATTAATAAAATTTGAAATCAAAAGTGATAATAATTTAAATTTAATTGTTGAAAACATGAAAAAAACATCGGCTGACGTTCACAAAACGGGCAGTAAGACCAGTTTAGATGAATGCGCTAGAGAAATTGAGAGTTGAGATGGATTAATAATGTATATGTTATATCTCGAAGGAAGAAACACAACTGCAAACTGAGATTCTATTTCTTGCGTAGTCATATACAGAAGTAGAGTGAAAGTGAGACGTGAATAGCGTCGCTTCCTCACCCATAGTGGTTTTTTAGAATGAATATACCTATGTCACACACTGGCACATGTTTGATTGTATTGGTGAATTTATTCCCGATTTTCACAAAATATCTCTGATGTGGCCGATAAGTGCTAATTATTATTAATATTATTTTTTCATTCAATGCGTAAATGTATTACGGAGGAATACCTAAAATCTGAACTCAGTATTTATTTTATTTATAGAGATATTAAAGTTTTTAGAAGCAATGTGTACTAGTTACACATCACAGGGAAGGATGGGTTAAAGGCTATTTTACACTAGTTTAAAATGTTTTTTAAAGTTGTTATCATGTGGAGTTGGCTTCAATGAAGGTCGACGTTTTGAAGGCCTTGTAGCCGTTATCCTTTATGGCAAACACACAAGAAACACCAACTTAGTCACCTGTACTCGCATCCTTAAGGCGAAAATGTGTTTGGTTCATTTTGTCATCCGCTTTCACCATAACAATATGAGCACGTTCGCAGCTACCAGCGACACGCCACTTTTGTGTGCTTACAATACTTGGTGATGTCTTTTAACAGCGCCTTTAGAATAAATGCTGCAAAGCCTTCGAAATGTCGGCAATCATTGAATCCAACACAGCTATTGAAGCCACCAACACAATATGGCAACACTTTTAAAAAACATTTTAAACTAGAAGAAATTAATTATTAACTTTTTTATTTTTATATCTTAGTTTTAAAAGTATTTGAATGAAAATATTTATTCAAGTGTAATTTTCATTCTACTTTCTTAAATCCAATGAAAAATCAATAAAAGCTGTACAATTTAGCAATGTAATAAACGACACAAGTTTCAGTTGTGTAAAATGTGACTCAAATACAGGTTACCCTCATTATATGTGATTTTGCTATAATGTAAATTAAATTAAGAAAAAAATAATTAAATTAGGCAATTTGAATTTTCCTAAATGAAAGGAATAAACTATGTAGGTCTTCTAATTGAAAATAAAGATAATAATAATTATTAACCATTTTAAGATTCTTTTATAGTTTGTAACCAATTTTATTCAGATCCAAATCAATTCACTTTATACATTATTCTAGTTATTGGATTTTCCCTTTAACCAATTAATTCCATAGAATGAGAGCAACCTGTATTTATTTATTCCAAATTATTAAAATAACTTTGACAGTTTCTGGTTATTTCAAGATATAGGAAGTTGCCTAAAAATATTTTCATTTTACTGTTTAAAGAATTTCAACTTTGAAATTAATAAATAAGCATTGAACGATAAATTTTTTGTAAAATATAACATGACTGAAGCAGATGTAGTCCTGCTGGATGTCTTAATAATGTAGATTAGGTTATGTTAGATAATTTGTATACGTTGTTGCCAGAATACATATATGTATATATATAAAAATATATATATTTGACACTTAATATTCTTTCCGAAAATAAAACAAATCCATTCGAGTAAATAAAAATTAGTGGCATGTACAAGTGACTTATTTTAACTTGAAATAGATCATTCACACATTCAGTTATATTACTCCATTGCTTATTTAGTTTTTTTTTGGCTTTACACAACTTCTTTTTTTTTTTTCGTAAGCTTGACCTGTGGTCTGTTATCACCTGCCTCCTTTAATACCATACAATCCTTTTCGAGGTCTTCTTGGGGATCGGGGGGATTCCCAGCAGGTATTTCTTGTATTGCCATATGCTATATAGAAAACTCTTGTATCATCATCCATCCTTTTCACATGACTTCACCAGTATCTTATGCGGTTTCTACCCCATCTCGCAATATCTTCTAATTCATATATTTATCAGATACGGGAGTTTCTTACTTTATCTCTAAGTGACACGAGAACTAAGAAGGTTGGTTCACTTTCCACTTGGTACAAATTTGTGGTATACATTTTAAATTCAAATAATCAAGGACTACCTGTTGCCTAGTTATTAAAAAACTTGACTTTCACCCAGGCATTTAGGACTGATTTTCATTAAGAGTTTATTTGACTTGCTATATTAGTACCAATAGCTACGATGATGGACAATGAGTTATGTGTTTACTCCAGTGGTTCAATAATGTCTTGCAACTGCCACCTCTTCTACATGTCTGCATCATCAATTGGATATGTTGAGGAATAGCATACAAATTAATGAATGGTTTTAAAATGTTTTTAAAACACAGATAATTAAGACAGAATATATGTTTTGAAGCATGTAAAATTTCGAAGTAAATTAAACAATATTTTTTCTCTCCTATCAACTTACCAATTGGAGAGTCGATATGAAAAAAATACTAAAATAATTATCCTCTCAAATTTGACTGAAATATGATTTTCACGGAGTTGTGACTACGCCATATAATCGGATATAAATTTCATGTAACGGTCTCTGGTGTTACCGTTGATTTCACATCGGTATTTACTGTTTTTGTTATGTAATTAACACCTTTCACGAAATGTTCCATTGACGTCATGATACTGTCCGCTGCTCGTGTCATGTAAACTGCCTTTGATTTTTATTTTCTCACAGATTTTCACTGCCAATTAAACATACATTATCCGGTGTGAACAGGGTGCCTTCAAAAACATAATTATATAGTATTGAATTTTTACTAAGATTTTTTACAAATATAAAAATAAATATCGAATGGACTGTAAGCACAATAGATAAATAACAATTATTATAAACTGATGATGTACTTATTTTATATTTAAATCATTTTATTTCTAATAAATTATAAATTATTCTATTGCAAAATTTTTACAATAATCGCCAAATTTTCTTTTTTTTTTCTCAATATTTTTTCTATGGCTACATTCCTTGTTGTTTTTATTTTGCGACTATTATAATTTTTAGATCTCAATCATTTTTGAACTAATTAATTATTTTTATTATTTATTTTTATAATTTTTTTTATATATAAATTTTGTAAATATATTTTAATCGTCGTGCATTTATCATATATTTATTTAAGGTAACTACTTATAATATTTTTGCAATTTTCCCGTAATTTATAAGGAATAATACAATTATGTTTAATTGAATAATTCACCAGCAGGTTTTAGGCCTTATTGAAATATTTGATTTTGAATATTTGAAATATTGCATTTTTTTAAAATATAATGTGCTAATTCACAATTTTATTATTAACCCTTTTAATCCCAGCATATTTTGGCAAATAAACAGTAGTTTATATTTTATTTTTTTATCTCAGTTAATATTTAGTTTTAAACGCATTCTTTTAAAAGTGAATTATTCTCAAAGTTAAAAAAAAGTAATTGAAGAAAAATTGACAACCTTCGCCTAGTTGGTAAGATGTCTGTCTTCCATCATAGGGTTGCGGGTTCAATTATCTTTGGAGTTCAGATTAACAAATCGGATTCCAGACTGGTTTTCACTTAAGGTCTCACAATTGATTGGAAGAAATTACCACATGGCAATAAGTCCACCAGGCTGTACTGTTACAATGAAACAATAATATTCAGAATAAATCACATTCACATATTTCAAACAACTAAGCAATATTGAATATTAAGCAATATTAAGTCTTTATTGAAATATGAAGAAAACATCTTTGTATTCAAATCTATGACATCCATAGCCTAGTTGGTAATTTGCCTGTCTTGCAATCCAAGGGATGTGTGCAGATTCGATTCCCATTACTACCCAATTATTTAAAAAAGACTTCCAGTCTGGTTTGCACTTGATCCATCTATAACATATTTCTGATTCATTGGAAGGGAGTGCCATATGGCAATATTACCGCCAGGTAGTACTGTATATAAAAAAAAGGTAATATCTCCGTGGTCCAGTTGGTAAGATGCCTGTCTTCCAACTGGGTGTTATGTGTGGGTTTGATTCCTGGAAGTGCACAATTTTTTTAAAAGGCTAATAAATACGCTAGGCTGTTCTGTTTACAACAAAAGTGGAATACATTAAAGAACCGTTTCTATGACTAAAAGACATAAAATTTTGGCTTCCTTCCTTCTGGAACTTAAGTATTGAATAATTCCATTCTTTGTTTATTTGTCAAACTTTCCAGAAATGATTTTATTTCCATCAACTGAGTAAAATAGTTTGTTCATCATCAGCCAATACTATATAAATTTGAATTATATTTTGATGGTGCGATTGAATAAAAACAATAATTTGATTATTTTAAATTATCTTTAATTTTTATTTATTATAAAGTGCCATATATTCATCAAATGATGAAACAGAATATTAAGACTTTGAGATTTGAAATGAAATGCTGACATATCTGTAATAAATATACAAGTGCAAACATTTGTAAATCAAGTTTTTCATTTATTTAATCCAGAAAACAATTTACTAACTGCTTATGTAATATTAGTTTTATAATAAAAAAAGTGTGCTATGCAAAATCAATATATTATTTTAACCATTCCAGAGTTCCAGTCTTGCTATCATAATCTGCCTCCAATGGCCTTACATATCCATCATCTTTATCTTCAACAGTCCATTTCGCCAACTCTCTCCGAGTATATTCAATATACAATCAAAATTCTTCCAAATTGTCTTCAAACTATATTCTGAATTAAATTGAAATAATATTTTATCTTACATATTGATTTAATTGATAAAACAATCAGAAAAAGGGCATTCGCTTCCTTGATACATAATTATACTAGAGAAAATGTAGCATGGTCCCTGTGACAGTTCACAAATTTTCCCCAATACAACCTTGTAACGACATTCAGTAATTTTAATTATTATATCAACTTTAATATAAGCCTCGATTCTAATAAATAGCAAGTTATTTAGATAAATACATTACATAAAACTAACAATAATGACAAATTAATACATCTTGTTACAAATTAGCAAAAATGTGGCAGTTTGTTAAAATCAAATAATATTTGGTGACGTTTGTCAAAAGTCACTGCGTTAGTCCGCATTGGCTAGGGATGTGGTATACGATAATTGGATTTTCGATTTTTTATACCTAAAATTAAATGTTCGTAATTAGTATGGATTCATAGTGGATTTTGGCCTATTTAAAGATAGATACAAATTATACAATACATTAGAAAGTCAGTATAATAAAAATTAGGAATTAAAACGTCAGTTTAGAGAAAAACAATTTTTCGTTTTATAAAAAAACAATTTGATTTGTAAAAAAAAATATTTTACCCCATCCCTTTGAGACATGACGTTTCAAACGTCACAGGGACCATCCTATATTTTCTCTAGTATAGTTCAGTTTAATTCGATACCATCATCACCACCATCATGTCATGTCCCAATTGGGGTAGGAAGATATCTCTATTTCATTCTTTCCTGATCCATACATCTCATATGTATAATGTATACTCTCCTATTATGAAGTTTTTTCACTGTTCCCTTTTTCAGAATTTAATTCATTTGGTTGTGCCATGCTTTTTTAGGTCTTCTCAAACTTTTTGTACCTTCTTGGAACACAATGAAATAACCTTTTTCACAAAATTTATTTTATTTTTTACACACATATTTATTTTCGAGAATAAAATGGAATTACTCGCCAGTAAACTAACATAAATAATATATTGATTTTGTAAAAAAATTTCCTAAGTTTAATAGGTATTTTTTATATATTATATAACTATATTTTCAATTATGTAGTTTAATTGTGATATTTTCGAAATTTTCTATTACTTTCAAATATTTGTTTTTCTAAGGTAACATTTTATAACTGAGAAAAAAATAGAAAACATTTAATTTTATAAATTCTGTGATACCATACTAAGCACACAGGACTACGTATTTTTTGTAATAAAATAAACTCATCGCACTTTTATCATTATTAAGGCTTTATTGTATTCATTTATTAAATAATAACTAACAAACATTAAATATGAAAAGGAAATAAAAAAAATGTGCAAAACATATGTATGGCTTTAAAGAATTTTTGAAAACGACTGATAATTTTATCCATAAAATTTTTGTATGTGAAAAGACAAACATTTTGATGTTTAATTTTTTAAATGATGTACACTCGGTCCCCGTTTTGCTACTTTCTAAGTCTCAATAAATGATCAGATGTAAATCCTAGTTATATTGAAATATGATTTTTATATGAATAAATTAAATTAAAATAAACTCTTTTTTGATTTCATAAACTAAAACATGCAATGATGCAATATAAGTGAAAGTAAAAACGTAATTGCTAATTATTAATTTTGATTTAAGAGGAAATATTAAATTTTATAAAAAGTGGGTGTTCTAGATTAATACGTCTCAAACTTTCTGTGTTCATGAACCAGTATTTTTCCATTCCAATCATAAAATTAAAAAAAAAACAATTTTAAAACCAAGGGAATGTGGAGCTCAAAACATTTAAATTTTTTTTTTAGATAGAATTAGTAAAACAAATGCGATAAAAAAAATGGAATAAATAAATAAAAAGAATTATGCGTATATATGTACGTAAACACTATCATAAAAAGGAACACAATTACAAAATCTTCAAAATGAGTTAACGTAATTTTCTGATGATACAAATGTGCTTGCTTATTTTTTGATTAGTTTAATCTGGGTATATCGAAAATAATAATTAATAAGTTATTAATATACTTTTTTAACGTGTTCCCCGCGGGGAGCACAAACGCCTGTGATCTGACGACAATCCAAGTTACAAATCACAAATACTTAAAAAAAATGACACAAAACCGGAATAAAAATTGAACTAAAATTTAAAATAATCTTTATTCTAGCGACATCTCTGAAAACCTTGTCAAATAATATATTAGTTTATGAGATATTGTTGAATAAACAGAGCGCCGAATTTTTTTGGTTTCTCAATATTTCCAGCATTAACGACCTGTCGCGCGGATCGAGTCCTGCGATGAGTCTCTCTTACGTAAATAAACATTACTAAGTCTCTCTTACGTAAATAAACATTACTAGTGCTATATGCATTTGATTGGGTGAGTGTCATGAAGCATTGATTTGATCGTAGCATTCCTTTGTTTATTTTACGTAATGTTAAGTTTATCTCCTTTATTTAATGAGTCTCCTTAAGAGTAATGACTATTATTTATTATCAGAAAATTACTTAAGTGTCATGTTTACTTGGTGTTGTAATCAAATATCAGTGGTTCTAAACAAAATATGTGTTTAAACTTAGAAATTAAAAAACGCTGAAATTGTGCCGCGCACAGGATTCATGGAATTTGATTTTTAACGCGGTGAACAGGTTAAAATCATTTTCTTAACCCTTATGTTGGCAAAGTTCAATTTATCCAAATATTAAAGTTTTTCCTTGTTATATGGTAACGGTGATTCGTTATTATATGGTAAGTTATGAAAGAAACTTGAGGAAAAAAAATCACAACTTTTCCTTTTAGTTTTCTTTTATATGTAACACCCACGCTATATTGCGAAAATATCAATTTTTATAATACAAAAAAAGGGCTATAAAATGATTCTATAATCTAAAACATGAACAACATTTACATAGCTGAATTATCAACAAATAAAATTTTCTCTACATGTATTGATTAATAAGATATTCAGATTATTTACCCCAATTATCAAAACACACCCACGCTGTCCAGATATGTTGACCTGATGTCGTTTGTAAGGTTGTAACATTATTAATATTTATTACCAGATGATACCACTGCACACAATAGTGCATGTATAGTATTTGAATTTGTTGCCATATTTGAAATTACGTTCCAGTTTCTGGATATATTTTTTTTAATCCCTTAATTAGTGTAACACTTGTGTTACAATGCCATGATAAGGGTTAATGGAACAAAAACTCGTGAAATTTTTAGAAAAATCCCATTGCAGCCCAGTAACAAAATGTTTGCAAACCAGTATTGGTTCGGGGATCTTAGTTTGAGTAGACCTGCTCTAGAGAACAATCGAGTCGCATAGTGGTTGAGTGGCTTACTTGAAAAATGATTGTACAAAGATATAAAGGTTTTGATTGCGTTGGACGACTATTACTTGATAAGAAGGATATGGCCTAAGTGAAAACAGTCATTTTATTTGGTTGAAGTCAATAAAGAATATTATTTTGGTATACTTAATTGAAAAAATGTGTAATTTTGTACTTCGGCTATTGTTGTACGGTCCAATTAAAAATATATTGAAGTGTATCAGAATTAATAAATCAAACTGTAATGATTTGTTTTTTTTAAGTATTATTCTTATTGAAATAATTAATATCCACACAAAAAAAAAAGTGAACTATTGAATTACTTGTTCCGAGCTAATGGTGTGTGCATGTGCCATATCATACACAATTCTGGAAATAAATTTACAAATTGATGCAAAACGGGGTCGGTTTGTACACTTGATGATATGATATGAAATATTCTGAGAACATATTTCATGAAATTGTTTTTTTTAAAGGAAAACCACCATTATGCAGAAGGCCCACGTAAAACAAATATCAGGGACCAAGCTATAATTTTAATTTTTTTAATATGAAAATATGTTCCCAGTTTATTTTATTAAATTTTATAAATAAAATTGTATGTGAATGTAATGCAATTGCATTTATTAACCAATTTTGTACAGTGTATTTTATAAATAGCATATTGTAATGAATCTTTATGAATAATACTAATAATTATATAGTTAAAAGAAAACTAATATTAAAACTTGTAAATTTTTGTAAATTGTTTGACTTGTATTCATTATATTTTCAAATCTGTTTTTTTTTAGGTAAAATTTATAACTCGATTTTTTTAATCCATATTAACAATGATTATCTTTCTGTTAAATTAGATTATATCAGATTAATAAATAAAACCAAAATATTGTTTAGAGTTTTGTTTATTATATTGAATTTTATTTCCTGATACATGTCAATTTATAACGATGTGTTTTCATTAGTTTTACAAGAAGTCCAGTGATCTCTGAAAAATGTCCTTAATTTTTTTTTGCCCAGTGCCGTAGATGTTTTTCTTGTTAAAACTATGAAGTATGAAAAGTTCGATTTATTCAAATAAAATAACTAAATTGTAATATTTAACAAAACCATTATAATTTTTATGATTTACCCCAACACATATTCTTTTACTTTAAAAATCAAAACTGTTTAAAATTTTACCTTAAAATACTTCAATAAATAAATTAACAACATTTACTAATTGACAATTATGTATTATTAAGTGATTTATGTTACTTGTATATATAACATGGTGAAATACCAACATTTTACTAACATAAATTCCACTTAGAAAACAATAAAAGTTCTAAAATTATTGCCAAAAATCAATTTGGAATAAAGCAGAAATCAAAAAAATATTCTGAAACATTTTTACTATATTTTTCTCACTCAATTTTTTCTCAAAATATTACAGTTAAGATTTATGTAATCACTTTTCAATTGAATTTTCTTTCATATTCATTCAATTTATTTAAGTTACGAAGAAAAGACCCACAGAAAACATTGTTTTTTTTTCTTCTTTATTGTATTTAGGGCAAATAAATGCCACTTGTATTTATATAACTTATCTTGGGATATTTTTAAGTGTATTTAAAAAGAAAACAATATGAAGTTTCATTTACCGTATTTTACGGACTATAAGACGCACTTGTTTCTTCAAAAAATTGTCTCCTACATTCAGGTGAGTCTTATATTCGAAATTAATATAAAAATGTCCAGTGTTTGATTTAAAATTCCCGACAGTCTTAAAAATGGCCATATATTCGATGCCGCGGGAAACCTATCTCTATCTGGCAACATTGGATTCAACTGGCAGCAGCAGTGCACCGATGCGACGAACATGAGTTGCGGGGATTCACAAGCTCGCTAACACTGTCTCCCTCCCGTCCCGCCATCACAAACCCAGAACATTGTCTAGCCTATGATGCGTCATTGCAGTCTACGGTGCCAGTGAACTTGAATTGAAAGTGATTTGTGTTATCGGTAACAGTGCAATATTTTTGTTAGTTGCTAGTTTCGCAATGGGAAAAAATAAAAGGTATTCATATGATGCGGGCTATAAATTGAAAGTAATAGCATATGCAGAAGAACATGGAAACAGAGCAGCTGAGCGGCATTTCGGCCCTCCACCAACAGATAAAACCATTCGCGATTGGCGGGCTATAAACTAAGAATTTTTTCTTTAGTCTAGCTTTGCAATCTAATAATAAAAATGGTAAAAATGTTTTTTTTTTTTACATTTCCTAAAAATTAAGGTGCGTCTTATAGTCTGTAAAATACGGTAGTATTTTCTTAACTTAAAATATATATAAAAAAATAGTAAAAAAAGGAATTAAGAAAAAAAATCTTAAATGGATTATGGATTAATTCAAGTTAACAAAATATTTAAAATAAAAATAATAAATTAAACCTACGGACACAACATTGGAAATGTAAATTTATTTTGCAAAGTTCTGAATTTTTATTTTATTTATTAGAATTTGTATTGATTAAAATAGGTTTCTAATACATATAATTATTTTTTATATCTTTTTATTTTTATATGTATACACATACACCCCATAAAGATGAAAATGTTAAGGGAAGTCAATCAGATAAAATATGATATATAAATCATATTTAAGGATTTTTTTATTTTTGTACTTTCATAATTTCAGTTTTTATTTATATTTTTTTCTCTGCATTATTAAATCACTTAGATCTTATTATAAATAAATTAATTAAAATATTTTTTAAATTATCAGTTATATATTTTTTTAATAATTTATAATTTTCCAAGCAAAGTGGATTATGCTCTTATGATATATTCAAAATAAATAGTTTAACCACTTGACCCGAGCCCGAGCCTCATTAACACGTTCCGCGCCGCGTAGGTCACCGGTAACCTACCG
This sequence comes from Odontocerum albicorne, assembly GCA_949825065.1. Lineage (NCBI taxonomy): Eukaryota > Metazoa > Arthropoda > Insecta > Trichoptera > Odontoceridae > Odontocerum > Odontocerum albicorne. The sequence continues at coordinate 3,319,501 of OX463860.1, read as the reverse complement.
TGTTTTTGACCAGGGCGCCACATAGGTCACCGGTGACCTACGTGTTTTTTTTTTATAAACAGTCCCAGTGCGCCAGCGGTCACATTTACTACGAATTTTAACATTGAATGTGACCTATACGGCGCCCCTGAATATAATGCACATAAAAACTTCCAAAATTTTGTTTGAAAATGCAATTATTTTTTAATAAACCTCCAGGTATACATGAGCAAGCTATTACGGTTTATTTTTTTCAAGGATAAACTAGCCTCTACAATTAGGCTAGGGGGTATAGAAGAGATTCCAGGGATAACATAATGAATGGGACCATCCATTTGTCACACTCTGGAAATTTATGAGGGTGCATTGTCTATGCAACATTGTGACCCTTTTTTTTGGAGCTATTGTCTCAGTAATCATAAGAGATTATTATGTTATGGCGTAACACTATAGCATATTACATAAATAAATAAAAAATATAATAAGTAATAAATAAGCATGCTACAATTAGTTTCGACTACAAAAGTTTATGTTGTATATACATGTTTTACCGTACGACGCCGCGTAGGTCACTGGTGACCTACGCTCACAATATCACATAAAATCAGTTTATTTTTAAAAATAAATCATTATTTATGAAGCCTATATATGTATACATAATATAAACTATAATTTGTTTAGTGGCGCAGGTACTTATTTTCTCAAAATGTACTGCGGCACGGAACGTGTTAAGCCAAACGACACTCGGAAGAAACACTTCCAAGTCGAAACAAGATTTGTCCGAATGAGGGTCGGGCGCGTCAGTATAAAAAAAACTTTGTGTCCTAGTCACACTCGGTCAAAACTGTCAAGTGGTTAAAACAAAAATAAAGGTATTTTTTCCAGATATAAATTAACTTAAAAAAGCTAGTTTCTGAATGTAAATCATCACATTTTTTTTACATAAATTATTTTTTACACTTGCTTTTTCAATTATTTATTATAATAGAAATATTCACATACATATTTCTGAAAATAATAAAATTTTTGGCAAATATTTAAAAAAAAATTTTAGAACTAAATTATTAAAAAAAAAAAAACAGTTGCGAAATATAAGAGTTATTTGTTTTGAATAGTCCAGTAACGCTGTTGTGAAACTTTATGTAAATTATATCATTTGTGTGATTAAGAATTTTTTTGTAAAATTTTTCTACCAGTTTTTTTGGATTGTGTATAAAGGGAGGGAATCGATAAGTAAAGGAATTCTTAAGAATTTTAACTTATTGTAATGGAACGGTATACGTAAAATATATATGGAAACTTGTGCTTATTATAATTAATAACATTTTACAGGTTCTTAGAAAAAATATATGAAAATTAAATGAAAATAATTTGTTTTTCTTTCCCCACATAAAGAATACGTATATTTATTTTATTAATACATTATTAATAGCTAAGGCATTAACATTATGGAGGTTTAAAGACATTGTAATTTGTTTCATCAAACACTGTTTATTCCACTTTTTGTAACGGTATAACCCTACCGGTTTCAAGACTTTCACCTCGTCATCAGGGGAGCATAAACAAGACTGAATTCTGTTTGAACTGGTACCGAGATATACGCTTCTAACGGTTAACATTCGGGTTGGGGACTGGGGGTTGAGGGAGGCATAGGACAACCTCGACGAGCAGAGGAGAGATTCTTGGGATATATGTGTTTTCCAGATGTTCTGTTCACCTCGATGCACCGACTTAGAAATTTCTAGGGCCTCTAATCTGTCCAACTTATTTCCGTTACTATGTAAGTATTTGATATCATCGATAGAAAATGTATGGTTTTCACGGTGACATTGATTAGCCATTTCAGAATAAATTAGAGGATTTGTTAAAGTCAATTTGTGTTCACGAAATCTCTTTTCAAATGATCTTCCTGTCTTTCCTCTATAGATATTATCACAGTCAGCACATAAAAGTTCATACACACCACTGTTGCTGAGTTTTCCACTTTTGCCTTTCCCGTTAAATAAGAGTTTCCGGAGATTAAAATTTGTGTAAAAAGCTGGCTTTATGTGACAAAAATTATTTTATTCACAATTCTGAAAGGGTGAAAAGTCTTTATAATATGAGAGTTATGCGTGACGATGTGTATGAGGAAGGGAAAGTTGTATGCTAGTATAGAATGAAATGTACATTTGTTCTTTCTGCCTACCCCAATTTGATATGATGGTGACAATGATTGAAAAAAAATGGATACACACAACCAGATTTTAAATAAAATTGTTACATTTTGCGTAGGAACTGTTCAGAAGTACAATTCTCAAGCGAACACATGTTGCATATACGAACATCAATGTCACAAGTAGCGTTCGCAACGTCACAACATCTTACCTGTCACTTGTCATAGCAGTTGTCAAAATCAACAGATATTGTCAAGCATAAGCATTCAAGTCGATTGAATTGTTTTCTATAGTTATTGAAGATATTCAAAGAATTGTATAATCTCATCAATTGAAAAAGGTCAGTACTACTTGAAACTACAATAATATAAAATATATTAGAAGGGAAATCTTTCAGAAATATTTTTAGCCAGTTTGTTTACTAATTTGTGACGTGGCAATTCAAATGTTATCTTAACAATACAACATTTGGAGTTGTTTTAACTTGAAGACGAAGTGAAGCGTTAATATTGTTACTTGATTCAAGGGATACAGCGCGTTTTGTCGTTTGTTTTGTTAGAAAAGTTGAAATTTATGCGATGATGAACGCCAAAGTTGATTCCTCAAATGAGATGTCAAAAAAGATCTACAAAATAGTTTTAGATGACTGCAGATTGAAAATTAGAGCAAAAGCTGGAAGGGTGTACGTTTCAATAATATGCTTTAGTCGATCACAGATTGAACATTAGAGCAAAGTTAGATATGATCATCTCAACTGAACATCTGTACAAATATTTGCGTGTCAACAGCATTCATATGTTATGGGTGCTGCGTTTTTTATCATTGAACCAAAAACACATCCCGTGAAACTTTACCAATTTATAATTGAAGAGTTAAACTCATATTTTGATTTTTTAATGGAAAAACAGTCTATCAACAAGCGAGAATAAACCCATAATGGAATATATGTGAATTCAAACTAAAAGTGATTCTGTTTTACAACCAAAGATGTCACTGGTGTATCTCGGTACCAGTTCGAACAGAATTCAGTCTTGTTTGTGCTCCCCTGATGATGAGGTGAAAGCCTTGAAACCGGTAGGGTTATACCGTTACAAAAAGTGGAATAAACAGTGTTTGATAAAACAAATTACAATGTCTTTAAACCTCCACAATGTTAATGCCTTAACTATAAATAATATAGTACTAACTTTGATGTTTGGAAGTGAAACTTGGAAGAGAAGAGGTGATAATGTATGACAGCGGGACTTTTGCAATTTATAATTGTTGATGATATTTGAGTCCACCTCTATGCACAGACCTAGGAGGAAGGAACATTCAAAATAATAGATATAAAGGCAAACCAACACCAATGAAACCAAAGTTGGTGCCATCTGCTAAAATAATTATAGCCTCCGTTTTTGTAAGAGCATCGAATCATTTCTGTCTTGAATAATAAAAATAATCACTGGCAAGTATTATTTGAAGTTTTCTGTGACAGTACTGGTAAATTACACGGCTGTCAGAACTCCAGGCCTTAAACTGCTTTATACGTATATTTACTGCGCTGCAAGTCATTTTCCTTCTCACGTGATGTCGGATCTTAAGTCCACCATCATTACTTTACACTCAGTTGTGTCGCCACTAGAGGAGTACCTTTGGGCATTTCTTCTTTCATCACCATGCGATATTATGCTCATAAAAAATAAAGAAGATTTTGATCTTCTAGCGTAGACGACCTCCGTGGCCTGGTGGTAAGACACTTGTCTGCCGATCCGGAGGTTGCGGGTTCGATCCCCGCTGGAACCCAGATTTTTAAAAATAGGATTCCTGCCTGGTTAACACTTAGGGCCTATAAAAACATCTTTCTGGTTGGTTGGAAGAGATTGCCACATGGCAATAAACTCACCAGGTTAAAAAAAAATAGATCGGACTGAATGGGGATTAATTTATATTATAGTGCGTAGTGGTGGGATTGAACTGAACTGGCGAGTATTATGCCAATGCGACATCTGCGTTATAAAGTTGGGAAAAAAAATGGTACTTTTGATCAAAAAGAAATGCTTTTTGATGAGAATGCATCTTTAGTTGTAATGGCCAAAATTTTAAAATTGTTTCTGCATTAGCTTACTCATCCGATTTGACCTCCTGCAGTATCATTTTATTCCTCAAAGGACAGAAATTTATGATGGTGAGGAAGTTATCGATGTTGTGACTATTTTCAAGAATCGATAAATCATTATACAAAAATGGTGAAAGATTCCTAAAAATATTCTTAGTGAATATTTTTAGGCTAAGCGTGTCTAGCTAAAATGAGATAAATAATTGTTTTCTTTTTGGTTTACTTTAATTATAAAATAGCTCTCATATATACTTAAAATTTCAAAACTTATAATCCATTTGATTTGAGATATTTTGGGAGTGATAGAATGAAAAATTTTAATGAAAATTTCTTATGCTTAATTTGATCATAAAGAACACATTTCACTGGCTTATATTTTTGAGTATAATTTATTACATGCTTTGTTGAAACAGTTTCCTTTTTTTTTCATTTTAATGTTGTCATTATAAAGGCATGTTTTCCCACATTATAAAGTTATAGTAAAATGCAAAGTCTAACATGATTATTATGAATTAAAACATGACTCAAACATATTTTCAATTCTTTTTTGTCTGTGTAAAAAATACTTCAGCTGGCAAAAGTCAATAAAATGAAGTATACCTCTTACTTTCTGTGATACTATAGATTATTGAGATCAGATAGTGCCTCCAGGCACCTCTAACTTGAGCACAGGTTAACCTCGTTCTGAGTCCCAGTCAGAATCAATCAGACAGACTGTATAATTTTTTCCCATCTGATTCATGGATATCTTTGGGTCTTTTTTTTCGCTGCTTCTTCCTTGACGATCAGTTTGCATGAAATAGAAGTACTATTTTATTTTACTATTTTAAAATTGTATATTTAGTTTTAAAACCATTTTTCCAGAAATCCTACCAAGATGCGCAAATTAAAAGGCGGAAACGTAAAAGAAACTGCCAAGCAGAAGAGACAAAGGAAACAGGAGTTTGCCAAAGTGAGGCAGCAGGTTCCCACCCTAGTCTTGCCTGCTCTGGGAGTTGTGTGTATTCTCATTTGTGTATACATTTACTTTAAGACCCGACCTCTGCAGATTTTGTACGAAGACTAAACGACCTCTAATTACTGTCCATCTGAGCAACATTATATAGAAAAATAATTATTAACTCCAGGACATACTTATTTTAAAATCTTCAGATAAAAGAAAAAAATTATATTATTTTTGTTTTACACAATTTTTCTTTATGAATGAATTCTTAAGTATTTATTCACCTCAATATAAATTAAGTAAATACATTAAGAAAGAAAAATACTAAATAGTTTAAAAAATTCAAAAGAGGTTTATTTAGAAATGTTTTCGTAAATAACAACCTCCGTGACTTAGTTCTCTCACAAGTTCGTTCTCTTGCGCGTTCCATTCTCGTTGGAAATAAGATTTTTTAAAAATAAGATTGCATTCTGGTTTTCGTTTAAGTCCCCTATTACATCTTTCTGTTTGGTTGGAAAACATTGTCACATGGCAATAAGTCCGCGATGTTGTACTGTACCACGAAAGTGTGATACGATACAATATAGAATCCATTTCAGTTTAAAAATAGTCGGTTCTTGGAATAGTTTTCATTTAATACATGTTAAAGAAAACCTCATTTATGTTTTGGTAATTCAAAAATATATCTCATTTATTTGTAGATTATCAAATTTTAAACTTATCTTTTTTAAGTATTTTTTTTGTGTAAAATAAATTTCGAAAAAAAATAAACAGTGAAACATGTCAGATAATATTTGATCAAAGAATTTAACAAGTAAAATCTTAGTTAATTATGTGACATTCTGTATTCTTTATCTAATTTCATGGTTTAGGAGAAAATATTTTTATGTATAATGTTTATGCTAAATATGTTGCAGGCTAAATAATGTTAACAAATGTACAAATCTATCACTCGTTTTAATTATTTACTTCAATATCAGGAACAATAGTTTTTTATCTTTAAATAGGATATGACTATAATTAAATTGTTGCTATTATGAGATGTGAATTAATTAACATTTTTCATTAATATGTAGTTTTATTTTCATTAATATTAACCCTTTGCACTCCAAGTTATTTTCAATATGATCGTCCAGCAACTCTAAGGCTAAGGCCACACCAAAGTGCTTTACTAGGTGCTACATGACTAATAAACTAGGTGACTTCATGCTTGGCCACACCAAAGTGCTTCGCACAAATTCATTTGGCGTTTGGGAGCGGTTGAGTCAACAAACGATACCTCTCAAAACTAACCAATTTCATTACAACTTACCATCTTTATTTGCTTCCTGTGCAACTTTATTCCAAAGTGGTTTTATTATAGGTACATTTTTGTATAATTTGCTCGATGGGTTTCACAAAGGCTCCCTTTTATACACAGATGTTATTAACACTTCCGCCATCTTGTAAAATCACTTGGTGACACAATAAAATTAACCAATACGTCTATTCGCTAGGAGACTCATTAGGTGACTAATCGTCATGTAGCATGGCGCGAAGTGCGCAGTGTGGCCATTGCGATAGTATGCGGTGCGTTGGTTCGTTAGAATATGTCGCCTAGCCCGTAGCGCAGCTCTAAACACCAAGCGAGGCTCCTACCTGTGTGGCCAAGGCCTAAGACTTTTGTAGTTACTGTGGTGAAAATAAAAAATGTCAAAAAAAAGATCTATAAATGTTTATAATATAAATTTAATTAATCTTTTCATTGACTAACTATGTTACAATAAAAAAAAAATCTATTTTGAAGTCCATTGTATGGTGTTTGTAGAAGCAATCTACCATGTGCATTCTTGACTTACCAGGACAAATGTGACAATATTAGCTCGTTTCGCATCTTCCACCCTTCTGTCTGTAAGAAACGACATGATCTCTCTTTTCACCTTTACTTTACGTTCTTGGTGGAAATTGCTTATATAAATCGAAATCAAATTCATCTTCATTTTCAGTAAATTCAAAATTTTCACTTTAAATATATTCTTTTATTTTAATCTTTTATTGTAACGTGCAATACTACTAGTACCGCGCTCAAGGTTCTGACATATACTACTTGTACCGCGCTCAAGGTTCTGACATACACTACTTGTACCGCGCTCAAGGTTCTGACATACACTACATGTACCGCGCTCAAGGTTCTGAGATACACTACATGTATCTCGCTCAAGGTTCTGACATACACTACTTGTACCGCGCTCAAGGTTCTGTTTGTTTTTTTATAAACATATGTCGATTACGCATGTCGCCGTAGCGGTGTCAGTGGAGTGCAAATGGTTGATTTTGGACACAGTAACAGAATATATATAATATATATACTTTTAAAGTTATTTTTGAAAAATGTTAATATAGAGAATTTTTATATTTTTCATCTATTATGTACCAAAAGTCCTACCGAGCTTATAATTAAATGGTTTTTCATATCTCAATTGTATATTAAAGTTGATCAGCACATTGAATAAAGGAATTAATAATTTGAATTATAGTTTTATCTTTATTCATTGTTTCAATTGATTTTTAAGATATCAAAGTCTCATAACCAAAATCATATAATGTTTCATTTTGTAACATTCATCTTATTTTTATAATAATAAAAAGTTCCTTTCTTCCCTACTTAAATAGTAACATTTTGAATATGTGTATAAGTTCTTAATTTCTTTAAAAAAAAAAAGAACATTTAATTGTCAAGGGAGGTTTATAACTGAAAAAAACTCAAAATGGGTAAATTTTAATGCTATATGAATATGTCTATGGTTAAAAATTGTAGATAAGTTGATTCTTATAAAAAATAAACCCATCAATTAATATTATACTTTGTACTAAAATGAATCAATTTCACACATATTAGAAAAAACTACTGGTATAATTTATTATGACAAAATTTAACTGTTGTGGAAAGAATTTCTAATATTTAAGTAAGATTTCTGTAAATTTGGATAGTGTTAGATACCTTTTAAACTTTCAAAGTTAGATTAAAAAAGCCATAGAAAATTTTGTTTAATATGATATTTCAATATTATATGGAAGATTTTGACATGACTCTGAGAATTTTAAGATCTTAAAAATGTCAAGTATAACATATGTGTATATGGTGCTAGTTGCGGAATGTAATTTTGCAATACAAATCAATATTATCCCTGGAAGTATTATTTTTGTAGTGGTTTAGATGCTGGTTGTGACCAATTTTATGTCATAATTCTTCGTTTGTCCTATGTCTGTTAATAAAAAAAATACCTTGCATGTCTTAATTTATTATTTTTTGTTTATTTTTAAGTTTTTGTGAAAGAATATAAAAAAAAAAAAACAAATATAAGAAAAGAGATAACGTCTGACAAATAATAAATACTTAAATATTTTTGTTTTTTAATTAAAGATTCGATTGCCTACTGTTTTTTAATTAAAGATTCGATTGCCTACTGTTTTTTAATTAAAGATTCGATTGCCTACTGTTTTTTAATTAAATATTCGATTGCCTACTGTTTTTTTATATTTCACTATACCGTGGTGCTGGAGAGCGGATGCTGTGTATTCCATGGATCGCAAGGTGCATTAATGTCGCTATCATCCAATAATTTGAGATTACAGAAAGAATCATAACATACTTTGGGCATGTCGCTAGAAAGAATGATGATGATAGTCTGAAGAAGCTGGTGATTACGGGGATAGTTGATGGACGGATCAAATAAAATAATTAACTGGATTCACTTTAAGTATTGCATTCAACGTGGCCCAGGACCGGGGGGTTTGAGATAGGTGGTGCGATGAGTTTAAGACGTAGCAGAGGACAACGTTGCTCAGCATTGAACACACGATAAATAAGAAGATACAGTTAAAAAAATGTATTGAATTGTTTTTTTTCTTTCTGGATATTCAAATAAATAATTTATTATGTGCTTCTTAATATGATTGCGATAATTTGAAAATTTTTTGGAGATTGCAGGGTTTTGGTGGATGGGTTCCACGTGAAATGTTATTTTGTTTTTAAATTTTTCTTGTTTGTGTTATTTTTAGAAAATAAATAAAAAAAAATGCATTTATACATTCTATTCCGATTTGTTGAAATTTTTTGTAAGATTTATTTTTAAGTATTTATAAAAATAAATGTATTCTTTTTGAGATTGATTTTTTTTTCATTTTTTAGTTAACTTTGACGCAATTTATTCTTATCAGATATTATTTATTTTTAAAATAAGATTAAATAAAAAAATATCCGTACCCCTTACTTAGCTGTTCTGGGTTTGAAACCAGGTGTATCTTTATTAAGGCAAAAGCAGTGATTTCTAAGGAGACTGCAATAAATAATGAATTGATATATTTTTCTTATAACTTACATTTGCGAAACCAAAGTCATATAGTTATAGAAAAGTGTGAAAAGATAAATAAATCTGATGTATATTTAGGATATGTATCCTAGAGGGAAGAGATGATGATGATTTGTTGATAAATAAAACACGTTTTGGATCGCAATGCGGAAGAAGAGAGTCCAATTTTATTAGTAACGTAGGTATTTATATCTTTTTAGAATGTGCGCGGGAATGCGCTCGCGATATGCCTACGTCTCGTTTCTGCGAATGCAAAACGATTAATTGTATGTAGGTATCATTCAAATACGAAACTGTCGAGACAAGCGTGGTGCGTTCTCTCGCTAGTATGGAATGCGGTCCGCTCGGCTATGGGTTGAATGGCCGGCGGGTGAACTTCGGCCTTGTTTATTTAGATTTATCGAGGAATGCGAAGGTCATTTCATCGGTCATTTACCGTATGTATGAACGCCCACAGTGTTCCGAGTGGGTGACCGCCACCTATAGATGACCAATGAAGGATTAGACCGAGTTATGGAATACTGATATTTAGGTAGTATTTTCTCAAAAGATGGAAGAGTTATGAGAGATATTAAACTGTGTAGCAATAGGAAACAAAGTCAATGAGACACAGGTATCAAAATCTGCTATAGTTCTCTAGTACCAACATTTTAATATGGAAGTGAAAGATGGACGGTGAAAAATACTGGAAGGAAACGAATAAATGCTGTAGAAATTCGTACACTGAGAAAAATACATAGTTTGATATATGACAGAATACAGAATGGGGTGATCAGGGATGAATGTAAACTTAAAGTTGATGTGTTGAGTAAGATTAAGAATAGTACATGTAGAATGAATTAATGGAGAGAGTAAAAAAACAAATATGAGTGGAAGGTGTGGTACAGGAAGGATGAGGAATGGATGGTTGTATCAAGTGAATGACATTTTGAAAGAAGGAAATTTAAAGGGAGAAAAATCGTAGGAGTTGTATGAGAAAGTATATGGATGTAGAAGAGATGAAAGAAATGAGCCACAGTAGGAAGTCTGGCGGTCTCTTTTTTCGGCCTACCTCGACAGGAAAACAGCATGATGGTATGTACATTTTGTGGGTTCAATATTATAACTAGGTAATGCAAAATTCGTTCTTAGTTTCGAGGTCCTTTTGTCTGGTAACTCCTTTTCAATGATGAGGTATCGCGCTAATATTTTGTATGAAACTATTGTAATAAAGGAGGATTCAATAGATCGTAAGATTTAAGTTATATGAACTTCAGATATCTACTTTAAGCATTGTTTTGTTTCCACGTTTACGACTTACCTAATTATGCTAAATAACTCAGTTGAGAAAGAATATTTTAAGATACCTATTTATAGCATTGGAAAGTCCCTTTGATGAGCAATACATTCATGTAAATAACTCAAAACTGCCAAATTTCGAGTTACCTAGTTTTAGTATCGAGCCCACGATTTGTAAATTAATATTTTAAATTACGCACCAGTATTCTAAGAGTAAAAATTGCAGTGTTGTTAAATGTTGTAATAAAAGTTGTACATTTTGTCCAAGAGTTGATTAGCACCATTACTACTTTTTACTTTTCAATTAAATTCTTGGGCAGCATGTGAAAAATTAAATTTCTTTCTCAGCATGAGCTGTCCCTGAAATTTGGTGATGACAGAACTCTTTGAATACAAATGGATCACACATCATCTTTTGTGGTTCACTCGGCTCCACTTTGGAACAATCTTCCTGGCTCAATCAGATGTGCTTCTTTCTTACTTATATTAAAAAAAAAACTAAAGATGCTTTATGTATATGAGGGCGGTTCAATAAGTACCAGTGATATAGTTCGGAAAATCTAGGATGAACCGTATGACAGCTCACAAATTTGCCCCAATACAACCTTGTAACGATGTTCAGTAATTTTAATTATTTTATCAACTTTAATATAAGCCTCGATTCTAATAAATAGCAAGTTATTTAGGTAAATACATTACATAAAACTAAAAATAATGACAAATTAATACATCTTGTCTCAAATTAGCAAAAATGTGGCAGTTTGTTAAAATCAAATAATATTTGGTGACGTTTGTCAAAAGTCACTAAGTTAGTCTGCATTGGCTAGGGATGGGGTATTCGATAATTGGATTTTCAAAAAACGATTTTCATTAAATGTTCGTAATTAGTATTAATTCATAGTGGACCTTGGTCTATTTAAAGATACATACAAATCAGACAATACATTAGAAAGTCAGTATAATGAAAATTAGGAATTAAAACGTCAGTTTAGAGAAAAACAATTGTTCGATTTGTAACAAAAAACGATTTTACCCCATCGCTTTGTGACAAACGTCGCACGGTTCATCCTAGACTTTTATGAAGTATAGGGATGAAAAAGCCATTTTTTTTCAAAAACAAATTATTTGTTTTTCAACATAGTCCCCTTTTAGGTATATACAATTTTCCCAACGTCCCTGCCATTTTTTTAACCCTTCGAAGTCAAATTATTCATGAAGGCTATAAAGATAGAAATAGCCATTGGGACAAATATAATCCTATAAATTGCTGCATGAAGCTCCTTTCTATTTTTTGAGATTCTATTTCCTTAGAATTCTTATAAAACCTCATATAGATATAGGTTATTATGAATTTTCTGTCAAAATCGTAAGAAAAAGGTTCAAAAACATATTGATGAATTGTTAAATAAGTAGTTTTATCATTTTTTTCTGAAAATGACCATGTTCTAGTGATTGCTGGCAGATACATAGTAAGGTTCAAATGTTTTCTACCAAAGGATATAAAAAGATGATAGAATTTCTTCTGAATATTACATTGTTCTAGTGATTGCTGGCAGATACATACTATGCGTATCCAGAAAGTAAGTGTACTGAGGCTCACCCGACCGGATGGATTTTATTTTCGACATGTTGTCTACACTTCCGTGTAGCCTGACCCTTCCCCTCCGCAACGAGACCGGTTCGAGATCAGTACGTTGAGAAGTGTCGACGCGACAACACGTTTCGTGAAAAATGTCAATCCAATCTCCCGCCAAGTGCGAAATACGCGGCGTCATCCGTTATCTCGTTTGGAAGGGAAAACCTCCGGTTGAGGTTTATAATGAGGTGAAAACTGCATATGGTGATAAAGCTATGAATCGTACGAGTATGTACAAGTGGTGTCGCGAGTTTAAAAACGGTCACGTCACACCTCTTCACCCTCCGCCAAAAAGTTCAAAACCAAAATTTCAGCCAAGAAAATCATGGCATCCGTGTTTTGGGACTGTCAAGGCATAATTTTAATTGAATATATGCTTCAAGGGGAGACCATCAACTCTGCAAGATACTGTGAGACCCTAAAAAAATTGCGGAGGGCGATTCAGAACAAGAGGAGAGGCATGCTAACAAAGGGAGTCTGCCTGCTGCACAACAGTGCCAGACCACACACGGCCAACGCCACGAAGGAACTGCTCGCCTCGTTTAAATGGGATGTCCTGAACCATCCCGCGCATTCCTCTGACCTAGCACCTTTAGATTACTATCTATTTACCTCCCTGAAACTGCACATGGGTGGAAAAAGGTTTTCAACCGACGAGGAGGTAAAGGAGGAGGTGGAGAAGTGGACGGAGGGGTTGGCGGGAAACTACTTCGAGGAAGGCATCAAAAAGTTGATACCCCGCTTCACCACCTGCATTGAGAGGAATGGCGACTATGTCGAAAAATAACTTATATATGTACTACGGTAACCACGTAATTTTTTTGTTTAAATAAAAAAAATTGTAACCTACAAAAATTCAGTACACTTACTTTCTGGATATGCCTCGTAGTAAGATTCAAATGTTTTCCGCTAAAAAATATAAAAAGATGATAGAATTTCTTATGAAAATGACAATGTTCTAGTGATTGCTGGCAGATACATAGTAAGGTTAAAATGTTTTCTGCCAAAAAATATAAAAAGACGATAGAATTTCTTCTGAAAATTACAATGTTCTAGTGATTGCTGGCAGATACATAGTAAGGTTCAAATGTTTTCTGCCAAATGATTTAAAAAGATGATAGAATTATACAAAAAATATTTTTTTCATTAGTGTAGTTGAATGTATATTTTTTTAAAATAATCATTTCTCAATACTACTGAAAAAATATTCTGAAGTTTCAAGAGTAAACGTTTTTGCTGGTCTGCTTTGACGAGGGTCATCTTGAATAGATTCATAGCCTAAGTGAAACTGTTTAGCCCAATATTTTATTGTGGAACATGACAGCGAAGATTTTCCATATTCAGCATCTAAACAGAGTTTAATTTCTGACGGACTTTTCCTTCCTTAAAATAGAAATTGTATTTATAACATTTTAGAATTTAATAAAACAACCCACCTTGGCTTCAGTTAACATATTACTGAGGGAATAGATTTAATATTTTTTACTGTAACATAACCATGCAATGAACGTGGCCAGCGTGGTGTCTGACCATACGTTCTCTAACTTGTTTAGGCTGAAAACTTTTGGGTTACTTTTACTTTGTACTATTGTATTATTATATATTTTCCCTGCAAACAAAACTACCTGGTAATTTATTTCAACTAACCAGAATGATTTAACATAATTTAAAAGCTTTAAGCGAAAACACATGCATTCATACCATCGCGCAGGTTCCCTGTCAGGGTAGGCAGAGAAGAGGAGAGAGCACCAGATTTTCATATTGTAACACACGTCTTTCACCTCTTCCACATCCATATACTTTCTCAAACAACTCCTACGATTTCTCGTAACAATCCCTTCTTTCAAAATTTCATTAATTTGATTAAACCAAACTACCCTTGTATTGTATTACACTTTCGTTGTATACAGAACAACCTGGCGGGTTTATTGTCATGTGACAATATCTTCCTACCAACCAGAAAGATGTTAAAGAGACCTTAAGTGAAAATTCCGATGAAAATCGAATGCGCAACTTCCGTGCTGGAAGACAAGCGTGTCACCAACTGGACCACGGAGTTCATCCTTTGGTCTTCCTTTGCCATGTATTCCGTTAACATTGCAGTGCTTTTTTTTAATTTATTCGTTTTACATGTCCGAACTATCTACAAGTGTTGTTTTCGAATGTATTTAATTCATTAGCCTTAAGTGCACAATCACTTCTTTATGCATTCTGTAATACATTGTCCCCCCATGTATTCTTATCAGTGCATGCATTTCAACAGCATGTTTTCAGCTTTTCAGTAAAAATACTTGATCCATTTTTGGATACAATTGACAACTAAAAAACCCGGGTAGACAGTCCAAATAGGTCATGTATGTTATTTTAGCCATTAAATTTGGCTTGTAATTTACACTACTTGCCCACTTTTTTCAATGATACTACACATTTCTAGCTAGTGCTTTGCGAAAAATATCTGGTCTTACAATGTATAATAGTGAAAGAAATGATCGCATTAGTCAGATGTTATAAGTAGAATCAAGAAATAAATCTTGGGATGATTGGACATGTACAGAGAATGAGTTCTGAAAGACTTGTGAAACAAATACTAAAGTTTGGAATGAATGGCGTGAGAGAAACATGTAGACTGAGGGAAAGGCAAGAAGCTGAAAGAAGATGAAAAACTGAAGAACGTGCATGGTTGTGGATGAGACAAAGTCTGCTTGTGTGGATTGGAATGTGTGGAAATCTGTAATCTTTGCCTACCCCAAAAGAGAATATAGTATGGTATGGTGGTATGTATGTATTTTAAAAACAATAATAAAAGAACAATTTATATACATATTGCCGTTAAAAGAGCAAACTCTCCTCAATGGTGTTTAAACTCGGAACTTGAACCTTCTTTTATTGCCAGATTAAAAAAAATACAAAACAAGCATATCTAAGTTGAGTATAAGGACAGGTAGGTTTGATTATGACTATTAGATAAGGTGTTTTGCCAAATCTGCATATGGTCAGATAAACATATTTTGTAAGAAAACTTACCAAGGGAAAACAAACCATAAAGAAACGTTTGTAGAACTTTCTATATGTGATAGTAGCACACTATTTTCAAAAACATATTTGAATGGTTGAAGTAAAATAGGCACTAAGTACAAAAAAAAAAACTAAGTATGCAGTTTCGTTCTATGTATATGTCATATAGAATGAAACTGCATACTTATTATTTTTTTTTTTTTGGTTTTTAGTGCCTGTTTTACTTCAACTATTCATTTGATGAGAAACCTTATTAAGGGAAAACAAACCATAAAGAAACCTTTCTACAACTTCCTATATGTGATAGTAACACACTATTTAAATAACATATTTGATAAGAAAACTTACTAAGGGAAAACAAACCATAAAGAAACCTTAAGAGAACTTTCTATGTGTGATAGTAACACACTATTCAAAAAACATATTTGATAAGAAAACTTACTAAGGGAAAACAAACCATAAAGAAACCTTTGTAGAAATTCCCATACGTGATAGTAACACACTATTTAAATAACGTATTTGATAAGAAAGCTTAATAAGGGAAAACAAACCATAAATAAACCTTTGTAGAACTTCCCATATGTGACAGTTACACACTATTTAAAATACATATTTGATAAGAAAACTTACTAAGGGAAAACAAACCATAAAGAAACGTTTGTAGAACTTTCTATATGTGATAGTAACACACTATTTAAAAAACACATTTGATAAGAAAACCGCCGAAAACTTATTGAGGCAAGACAAACTAAAATAAACCTTCGTAGATCTTCCGATATATTGTATGATAGTATCACATTCGGCTTTAGGTGTAGTGCAGTGTATGTGTTGTGTTCATATAAAATTATAAATTTTGGTAGAATCCACATGCCATCCATATCTTTAACACTTGACTATTCCACGTCATAGGATCAGCAATGGCAAAATCTCGAACAAAACACTCCGTCCTATTGAATCTCTTAAAAATAATTAATTCATTAGGTGAATACAAAATCGACCTCAAAGTTCTTCTCTTATAAATTATAAAAGGAATTGATGAATAAAATTATTATTTTAAACTTTGAAAGTGTAAATAATAAATAATTTCTGGACAAATCAGATGAATGATAAAAAAATATCTGTGTGTCAACAAAAAGTTTTCAAAACTGCCATATTTCCACCTGGAAGAGTTTGAAACTTTTCCAAAGAAACAAAATATAAATTACGATGAGTAATGGTACTTTTCACCATTAAGGCCTTTTGTTAAACTTTCCAGTGAAGTGTCGGAAGCAAGAAACTTTATAATTCATCAAACTAAGTGAGGTGAATTAAGGGGTACAAATGGGTAACATTTATTAAAATTCAATAGAAGTTTAATAAATGGGTATCTTTACAAAAATATTTAAAATAATACTATACTTTATTTATTTCACACTCTCACTCAAATACCATAATTGTACATCTGGCAGACTTGTTGCTTTAAAGCAATTTCTTCCAATCAACCGGCTTTGTTTCGTAATTATTATTGGTATCTACGACCCGTGTCTTTAACACAGTGCATGAAAACAATATTTGAAAAATAAAATAATACTCAAGGAAAATAGGGATTAGGATATGAATTATATTAGAATTAAGGAAGATGAATATGTTTTGATAAATAATGCTTCTTTAATTTATTCTTAAACATTGTTAACTGATTGAATCAGGAAAATCGTTTCAAAGCCGCGCCGATTGAACTAATAATGCGTTAGTACAGAAATTATTATGTTTTAGTCACGAATTAAAATATTGGTAAAGCCAGGAATTAATAAATTGATATAGTCAGAAATGAATTCATTGGTATAGTCAGAAATGAATAGATTGGTATAGTCAGGAATGAATAGATTGGTATAGTCAAATTAATATATTGGTTTAGCCAGACATGAATAGGTTGGTATAGTCAGAAATGAATAGATTGGTTTAGTAAGAAATTAATAGATTGATATAGTCAGAAATGGATAGCTTGGTATAGTCAGGAATTGATAGATTGGTATAGTAAGAAATGAATAGATTGGTATAGTCAAATGAATAGATTGGTATAGTCAGAAATGAATAGATTGGCATAGTCAAATTAATAGATTGGTATAGTCAGAAATGAATAGATTGGTAAAGTCAGAAATGAATAGATTGGCATAGTCAAATTAATAGATTAGTATAGTCAGAAATGAATAGATTGGTATAGTCAGAAATGAATAGATATGTATAGTCAGAAATGAATAGATTGGTATAGTCAAATTAATAGATTGGTATAGTCAGAGATGAATAAATTGGTATAGTCAGAAATGAATAGATTGGCATAGTCAAATTAATAGATTGGTATAGTCAGGAATTAATAGATTGGTATAGTCAGAAAGGAATAGGTTCGTATAGTCAGAAATGAATAGATTGGTTTAGTAAGAAATTAATAGATTGATATAGTCAGAAATGGATAGCTTGGTATAGTCAGGAATTGATAGATTGGTATAGTAAGAAATGAATAGATTGGTATAGTCAAATGAATAGATTGGTATAGTCAGAAATGAATAGATTGGCATAGTCAAATTAATAGATTGGTATAGTCAGAGATGAATAGATTGGTATAGTCAGAAATGAATAGATTGACATAGTCAATTTAATAGATTGGTATAGCCAGAAATGAATAGATTGGCATAGTCAAATTAATAGATTGGTATAGTCAGAGATGAATAGATTAGTATAGTCAGAAATGAATAGATTGGTATAGTATAAAATGCACAGATTCAGGAGTTAATATATTGGTATCAGTCAGGAATTAATATATTGGTATAGTCAGAAATGAATAGATTGGTATAATCAATCAATAGAATAGTATTTTGGCGCTTGGGGCAATGTTTACAAAGAAAAAGACACCACTTAATTTTTCACAACTTTCAGGAACAGGTAAAATTGCTGTAATATTTTCTTATTTTAAAATTTACGAATTTTTGCTTAAAAAAAATAATCAACTTTTTCCTAATATTAAAAAATGCGCTTACTTAACTCCACAGTATAAATTTAAATGTCAATCAAATAATACTATATTTACTGTTCTATTCGAAAGTTTTAAAGTAAGTTGGAAGTGAAAAAAATCGAGAATCTTAAAATAGATGTCGCTTAAATAGCACATTTTTGTCGATAATAATTTAAATAGTTCTGATTTATAAAAACAGATGTCGCATTATTTTCACTCTTGTAATTGAGAATCGGAAGGTTGACGGATCGATACTTTTGAAATGTGATGTTGGCGTAGAATACTCCGTATACCATGGACAGCCATGAGAACTAATGTGTCCATCCATTAACCGAGCTCAAAATAAAGGATCGCCTCTCGTCATCGTGTATGCGAAATGTTCTGCAATATTTTGGCCACGTCATGAGAAGAGAGCCAAATAGCCTTTGGAAGTGTCGAAGCAACGAGAGCTCGAGGAAGACCAGATGGAGTGACTTGATCAGGACTGCGACGGTATCTTCAATATCAGATGCTCCCCAATCGGCCCGGGACAGATCCAGATGGAAGAAAACCATTAAAAGGGTCGTCGACGGCTGCCGCCTCATCCTCAGACATGAGGGACAGGATGACGGATGAAAATAAAAGCACTGTAATCATTCAATTGTAAAAATGAAACAACTTATTTGTATCCACGTTCTGATGAAGTATTCAATAAAAAATAGTTACGAGTGAAGATTTTACAGTTCTGACAGTCGAGGTGGTATTGTGTTTAAAGCATTCTTTTGGAGACATTTTTAAAAACTTGTATAGTTTTCGAGAATACATACTCGTACATACATTTTGTTATCAAACATCGTTTTATAACGTAACCGTTATATTTTAGCCCAGAAAGGTTATAAAAAAATCTGTAACCGTGCATGAGAAAAGATTATCGTCTAGTTACTAGACTCGAGTACATTTATTACTTTATTTAAAAACAATTGAATTTGTTCGAAATCAAGTATAAAAACAAATACTTGATTTCGAACAAATTCAATTGTTTTTAAATAAAGTTATAAATGTACTCGAGTCTAGTAACTAGACGATAATCTTTTCTCATGCACGGTTACATATTTTTTTATAACCTTTCTGGGTAGCCATATCTGACAGTCTGTCGTCAGTTTTTCTCAACTTTCTTAGTCGCATACCAAAGGTAGCGATCTATAAAAAGTGCCTCGGGGCTTAAATCACTTCTTACTAGATTTATAATATTACATATTTTAATGATGTAATCATCAAAATATCTACCCAAACATCACAGGCAGCATTATCGGGGTCAACAGTCTGGTGAATAGTGTAGATCTGGTTGGTTGTAAAAGAATGCCACCTGGCAATAAGCCCACCAAATTGGCATCCCGTGAAATATTCACGGAAGTAAAACAAATTCTACATTTATGAAAATATATATTCAAAAATATAGAATTTGTTTATATATATAATTTATAAATCGTCCCCTTTTACACTGGTTCAAAAATTGTTAGCTAGGTATTTAAAATTCGTTCATTTATCACAGACCCACCGAGATTCAAATTTCGAACTACTTTCGGAGAGAATCCAAGTATTCCTCTCTCGCTCTCTTGTATTCAAAATTCAATTCTCGTATTCTTTCTTTGACGACAACTATCGTATGGGTTTTTGGCCTATTTATACTATGATTTCGTAAGCACTGGCGTAGCGAGGAGGGTCAAGTGAGGGATCAAATTTTTTTGCAGCTTTTTGTTTATCTGCGCCTTACTCTTCGTTTATCCACAATTCTAAAAAAATGTCTGGTGTTTTAGTTTTCACTCGCTTCGCATTTCGGACATAAAAATCATGCTAAAAATACTTGAAATTCAAAACAATTTAATGCGTACTGATTTTTTAATGCAATAGCCTATGAATTAAATAATTACTATTAATATTGAATAAGATGAAAAGAGCGTTCTGAGATGATTTGGGCATGTTATACATAGTTAGGATGACCATCTCTCAGGGTTTCACCCGGAGTTCAAAGAGTTCCAAATACCGTCTCTCCGGGCTCCGGCTTTTCTAATATTTTTTCTGGGTTATGCTAATTTTGTAATAATATTGTGGGAACCACGGTCGTCGCTAAATATTGTCAACACATACGGCCAACGACCGACGAAACGACCTTTGGATACCTCGACGAATTATATTTAACAGTGCGAAGGTCACATGCCAAAACATTGACGCGGCCGGACATCGCGCCGCATTCCATAGTAGAAAGAGAACGCATCACGCTGTCTCGCCGGTTCCGTAAATAAATTGTTACCCACAATACTATTTACGATATCTACAATACTTCAATTGACCATTTCTGCACGCACAGAAGCGAGATAAAAGTATATCGCGGGCGCACTCCCGCGCCCATTCTGAAATGTTATAAATACCCACATACTAATAAATAAAACATTCATTCACTCTCTCCTTCCGCATTGCGGTTTAACGTATTTTATTTATTTACCAACAACTATTATCATCATCTCTTCAAATAAGAAGCATTCCGCTAAAATATTTTAAATTGACTTAATTCATAAGGTAAACACACATATTCCCAAGATCTTACCGCTGCTTGCTGAAGTTGTCTACTACCTCCCTCCACTCACAATCCCCAACCCGATTTTTTACCTTTTGAAGCATGTATGACGGTACCAGTCTGAATATACAATAATTCAGTCTTATTTGTGCTGGGCTGATGATGAGGTAAAAAACTTAAAACCGGTAGGGTTATACCATTATACATATTAAGTAGATTAAACAGTGTTTGGCTAAACAAATTACAATGTCTTTAAACCTCCACAGTGTTAATGCCTTTGTAGGAACTACTGTCGTCGCTGAAATATTGTCAACACACACGGCCAACGACCGACGAAACGACCTTTGGATATGTCCAAAGGTCGCATACCAAAACATTGAAATTGTTTACCCACAAATACTATTTACGATACATTCCACAGTAGAAAGAGAACGCATCGCGCTGTCTCGCCGTTTTCGCCAACAAATTGTCTACCCACAATATTATTTGCGATGTCTGCAATATTTCAATCAACCATCTCTGCACGCACAGAAGCGAGATAAAAATATATTGCGGGCGCACTCCGGCGCCCATTCTGAAATGTATAAATACCTACTTACCGATAAATAAAGCATCATTAATTATTAATTATTATTCATTGATTCATTCACTCTCTCTTTCCGCATTGCTAATTGACGTATTTTATTTAAATACCAAACGATCAAAATCATCATCGCGGTCTTCAAGGACATCTGCTAAACCTTAATTATAAATAATATACTTGTCAAAGTTGATTTGCCCATTTCAATTCATCTTCTGATCTCTACTCTACCTAGGAAATTAATACATCTCACGAAAGATTGTCACATGGCAATAAGCCAGCTAAGTTGTATTGTATACAACGAAATGGTAGTATAATATATAACATATAGCGATATGTGTAATTGCATAAATAGTTATGCGGATCACAGCCCGCATGTTTATGAGCCCTGGATCCAGGGATAGACAACAATGCTACGGCAGTGTGTCAAAGCCTTGGCACTCCTTTGATACTTCCCGAATAGTTTTAGCTCTCAGCTCCCAAAACTCGCGCCATGTTTGTGAATAGTTTTGTCTTATTTCAAATCTTCTACAAGATATATCAGGGGTGAATCCGGACGTAAATAAATTATTTTTGCTAATTTCTACATACCACCGAGCTAATTATAAATTATATTATTTTCAACTTGAGTATCGTCATCCTTACTAAGTCTGATAGTCGAGGATCTTTTCGCCACTCCAACGTCAATTTCTAGTAGTTCATCTATGTGATTTTCTGTGAGAAAACAGTCTGTAGGAACTACTGTCGTCGCTGAAATATTGTCAACACACAGGTCAACGACCGACGAAACGACCTTTGGAATGTCCAAAGGTCGCATACCAAAACATTGAAATTGTTTACCCACAAATACTATTTACGATACATTCCACAGTAGAAATAGAACGCATCACGCTGTCTCACCGTTTTCGCCAACAAATTGTCTACCCACAATATTATTTGCGATGTCTGCAATATTTCAATCGACCATTTCTGCACGCACAGAAGCGAGATAAAAATATATTGCGGGCGCACTCCCGCACCCATTCTGAAATGTATAAATACCTACTTACCGATAAATAAAGCATCATTAATCATTAATTATTATTCATTGATTCATTCACTCTCTCTTTCCGCATTGCTAATTGACGTATTTTATTTAAATACCAAACAATCAAAATCATCATCGCGTCCTTCAAGGACATTCGCTAAAGTGGTGACCCTGAACGAAAAGTGAACACGTATTCCAACTATAACGAATATCGCCAACTCGATAAACACCGTACAGGTGCAACCCGACACCGGCATCAGCAGCAACGCGATGAGCATCATGAACAGTTTCGTCAACGACATCTTCGAGCGCATTCTAGCACTGACACACATCAGTCACAGACTTGTGACGTTATCAGTCTAAGAATAGATGATTCTCTACTTTCTACGATCCTGAGCAAATTGCTCTTGTAGTATAGTTATGATAGTCAAAAATACATCTTAACGATGATGGTTAAGTAACGACTTCCGTGGTCTAGTTGGTAAAATAGTGGTCTTTCATTAGGGAGTTTAGGGCTCTATTCCCGATGGTATCCAAATAAAAAAATGTTAAATAATGGTACAGTACCCAGCGGTAACTAATACACATCAGGCTTAAGAAAGAGACTGTCGGCCATAATCGGCTTTGTAGAGCGTCGTCTCTGTCATTCATATGTTACACGTGTTTCGTCGCGATTTATCAGTCATTGTCAAGCATTCAAGGGACAGAAACGACGTTCTACAAAGCCGAAGTTATCCGATTATGGCCCACAGTCTCTTTCTTAAGCCCGATGTGTATTACTTACCGCCGAGTACTGTACGAGTTTGGTTGAAGACACCGAATGAAGTATGAGTATGTATGATATACTGCGAATGAATGACAAGTTAAAGCTTATGTGTTGAGTAAGGTAAATAAGAGCACTATGAAATGGTTTGGGCTTGTAGAATGAATGAATGAAGAAATACTAATAAAACAAATATATAGTTCAAATTTGAGAAGAAAGGGTGGTAGAAGCAGATCAAATAAAGTATGATTAAATCAAGTGTATGATATTTTGAAAGAAAAACATGTAAAAGTCTGACAAATCGTAAGAGCTGTATGAATGAAGAAGATGCTAAAAATATGTGTCGTGACAAGAAAGTTTGGCACTCTCTCCTCTATGCCACCCCCAACATAAAAACATCGTGATGGTATATTTGTATTTATGTGTAATTTATTTCTTAGTGTGCTACTAATTTTGCTGATTTTTGATGGATATGTACATATACAAATATGACCCAATCCGACCCTGTAATCGTATAGTCTAAACCGAACGAAGGCTCCTTTGTCTATCTTGCCTTGTGATAATAATTTCGTATGGAAATCCTCGGATCAAACGAGCCCTCTTAATTAGCTTAGCGTTGGGCCACGATAACTTTCCGCGCTACCAGAAACTTGACATCAGCAATGTAACGTAGCAACTCGATACGTAGCTATAATACAATTGTTTCTTCATTATTTATTATAACTGGTTGTCGACAGATGTAAATTCGTTTAGTTCAGCGATTTTCAACCTTTTTCGACTAATGGTGAGGATATCTGCAAGTCTAATAATTAGAGAAAGATTTAAAGAAATTTGAAGAATTCTCATATTTAGGTAGTATTTTCTAAAACAATGTATACAAAATAATAAACAAATAAAAAGAAGTTAGTGTATTTTTTCTATATGATCTCTTTTTTTGCTATCAATAAACGAAACAATAATTATAATTCTGATACTGTCCGGTTAGAGTATATATTATATAAGGCTAAGAGCGTGTCCAGATGAGGCGTTTTACGCGCGATTCGAAACGCGCTACTCGAATCGCGCGTTATTTTTGTTGCTATTTTGTTGTTATTTTTGTTTTGTTCGAGATGAGGCGTTGTTTTTGAAGTACAATTTTTTTCTTGATTATGTAGGATACCTACCTAGTAAATAAATAATTGTCAAAATAATAAGTGAATTGTTAAACACAATTAAATTAAATTTATTATTGTCAGATAGTAAACATACAGGGCCAATGACCGATGAAGAATTCAAGGATTGTCACACGCTATGAACAACAACAATATTTACTATTTACAGTGTCTGCGAATTGGCTAGCCATCTCCAAATACAAATAATTAACCTACCGCCAATTCATGCGCTAGAGCAAGGCAGATATGTATCGCGAATGTATTCACTCATTGGTATAAATTGTCCGCGCGCCGAGAAATAAACATATTATTATTGTCATTCATTCAACTGTCAAGACTTGTTATTTATTTATCCGCTGTCCACTTATCGTTTTATATCCGCATTCCTGAGTCTATATTTATTGAATACAAAGCAAGATCATCATGACTTATCAAGATAAGCAATCCGCTATATTGATGACTCTGAACGAGAAGTAACGCAGAATCAACTAAAACGAAGAGCGATGTCGATATCAAAATCATCAGCACGTCCTAATAGGACACACGCTACATTGATAACGACCATCGTTACAATTACATATCTCCTTGTTAACGCTTTTTAAAATGTATTAAATCAATTTAAAAACAATTCTCTCTGACCTCTTTTTTATCAATACGTTTTTTATAATGCCTTAATTGTGGACATCATTTTAATTCCTTAATGAAAAGTAGACAGACGCCGATCTTTGGAATTGATGTTATTCCGAAGCTTGTTCTGAACTCCCAAAAGACATTTACATACATACGAAGGCGCGTTCTGCTCGCGAGTCAAGGTTCCGGCGTATTGCACGCGATTCACGCGCGAGCAGCAAAACGCGCGATTGCATTTGGAAGGAATATATGGGCGCCTAGTATCTCGCAATCGCGCGAATCGAAACGCGCTACTCGAATTGTGCGTAAAACGCCTCACCTGGACACGCTCTAAGGGCCTGTCCAGATAAGGCGTTTTACACGCGATTCAAGTAGCGCGTTTCGAATTAATCAATGTAAATTGATCTAGCTTCGCGGTATTTATGAAATTTACGAACATGTATGTTTCTGTAAAATGTCTTCTTCCTCCTAACTCAATCGCACGGAGAAAGAAGACATTTTATAGAAACATACATGTTCGTAAATTTCATAAATACCGCGAAGCTAGATCAATTTATCTTAATTAATTCGAAACGCACTACTTGAATTGCGCGTAAAACGCCTCATCTGGACAGGGTCTAAGTTCAGATGGTCGCGAGTGAACGCGCGTTGCACAAATCGCTGGATTACGCGCCTGAAAAGATTCATAATGCTCATATACAATTGTTTATATGGTCGCGCGACTTCGCGCGTCGTTTCGTCGCGCGACCATATAAACAATTGTAACATACGAGTTTATGAGCGTTATGAATCTTTTTACGCGTGTATTCCAGGGATTTGTGCAACGCGCGTTCACGCGCGACTACCTAAACTTATTTATTTATTTAACACTTTTATTGCAAATACAATCTGGCGGGCTTATTGCCAGGCGGCAATCTCTTCCAACCAGTGGCGGCCAGTGGACAAAATAATTGGGGGTTCACCAGAGTAGGTATCCATGTACTAAATAATATAAAGAAAAAAAAATATCACATACCTATTTATAAAGAAGTTCTATTATCATCTCTTTTTGTTTAGTGAAAACCTCATTGACCCTTTTGTTGAAATCAGGTATAGATTGAATTAGCTCTTTTTCGTAGCTTCATATTGATACTACTCGTAGTAAAGCATTCAGTCTGTCCTGGCTTATCGGATTTCTCAAAAATGATTTTATCCTTTTTAACGTAGAGTAACACCTTTCACTCTCAACAGAAGTCATTGGAATAGTGCATACGAGTTTAAGTAACTTTACAGACTTCTTTACAAATAACTTGACTTCGAGGATTTTATTCGTTTAGTCGGTGGTTCAAGAAAATTGTCCGTGAAATTACGCACATTTTGAACACCTTTTTCAAACTCACTGATATGATATTGTTACGAATTATGACGGGATCTTAATTCTTAAATTACAATTGTTTGAATAAAATGACACATTGTGGCAGAATTTTTTGGAAAAATTTACTCAAACAAACACAATAAATAATCCAAATAGTTATGTTTATCTTGCAAATGGCTCGTAATATTATATACGAGTAGATAGAAAGTTAAGCGTTTAACCACTAGCCGAAACTGCAAAAATATCATTGAAATCGAAAACGGAATTTCTTACAAGTTACTAAACAAAACAAATAAGGAAGAAAGTCGGTATCTAATTAAGCAAAAACGTTTGTTAATTTGGAGACATGTACTCGCAAAGATATATGTACTAAAAAGACGCCCCAGTTTAAACGCTAGGAACAAATCATCCCTTCTATGCGGGACCCATATTTAAAAAAAAAACTTTAAATTGATGTATTGTATTATTATCCCAGCCTACTACCATATCGCGTCATTCGGGTGTTTCCGAGATCACTCGGATATTTACCGAAGTTGATACGTGCGTGCACCAGAATGACTTGAAATTCCTATTCAAACATAGCTGTCTCATCTTTACTGTTCTCTCCTAATTTCAAAGCAAAATATTGTGATTTTGGGACGGAATCAAATGTGCACGGACGAGTTCTTCGTGTAATATTACGCACACATGCTCGCAGAATGCGCCTGGATGCAAAACACATGTATACAAAAAATGTGCTCTAACAAATAGAGTTGCATATTGTAGTGAGCCATGTCGACATACGAAATATCGTAAATATATTTATTTTTCATAAATATTGTTATAATAATATACATTTTCTCGATACTTCTTTATGTGATTATTGTTATATAAATTTAGTAGTTCGGTGCACTGGAGCACTAATGAGCCAGCCGCTACTGCTTCCAACCAACCAGACAAAAGTAAATGAAGCAAGTTACGTGGTCGCATAAATCATTCAAATGACTATCCATCCCCACGAAATCCATAAACATATACGTGAGCACATGCCCACGAACCCCACAAAGACGGACAATCACCCGAAACATTATTTTTCATATAAAGTGAGACATCATCAATCAAAAGGAAAGGAAGGGATGGTGGAGAGGAAAGGAAAAAAAAAATCAGGAACGAAATACGTTATTTTACTGACTTAAAATTAAGAGGTTTTTCAGTCGCTTCTTAAAGCATGCCAAGGACGGAGCGAGTCTTATATTGGTCTGTAACTGATTCCAGAGTCTCACTGCATGGACAGTAAAGGACGACGTAAAGGAGCGGTGAACTGGAAAGGCCAATAAACAATCTCTGTTTGAGCGTAGCGCTAATCCATGATTGGAAAGACGCTGAAAACTCTCGGCGAGATAAGAGGGGGTGGCGGGACAGTTAAAGATATTATACAATAGAGACAGTATGTGAATTTGGCGTCTATTTCTAACATTCAACCAGTTCAATACCTTCTGGTATGAAGTTATATGATCGTACTTACGCAGGTTGAAAATAAATCTTAGACACATATTTTGAAGACTGTAAAGTGTCAACTTAGTATATTACAGAGGTATATTTTAGTGATCCATTGATTTTATTTGGAAAGGCGTGAAGCGAAAGGAAACAGTCAATGGAGCAATAAAATATATATACTCAAACCGCACGGTATCAGAACCTGCCAACATTATTTTAGTGCAAATTTTGTTGCATGAGAGTGAAACATGGATGTAGAACAAGACTGAAAAGAGCCTAATAAATGCTCTAGATATTCTATTCTTCTATAGTGTAAGTTTCAACACATTCTAATCTTCTATAGTGTAATAAATCGGAGAAGGTACTTGATTACAGTATTTGAAAAAAAAAACTATATATGGTAAAGAAGGTAATTTGATTTCTGGATACTTTTGACTTATACTATCGATTATTATTTTTAAGCCAATTGCTTATATGTTGTCCGACAGTTTTTCGAAAAAAGCTTCCTTGGAGACAATTTTTTTATCCTTTTCCATCAAACTATATATTCTTCTAGTGCCAGATTTTAAAATTTCGGTGACAGTATTTAACAAAATATGGTATCTCTGCTATTTTGGGATATAAACCCTTATCAATTACGCGTCAATTTTGCGTTACATCAAAAGAAAATCGAAGACGCCCTTTAATTAGAATAATTTATTGTTTCTTACCGTATTCAATTTACAATCGACCTATTTAAAAGGGATCCGGGATTATATCATCCGGAAGACGAGATAATATTTCTTTGGTGAAAATCGACGAATTAATAATAAGTGATAAAGTATAAACCTTAATGAAATTCAGGGGAGGGTGGATAAGTGAAACATTTTGAAGGCTCTATTGAGGGCTGTTGAGCGATACATCACCCTTAATGGCTCAAATTGGGGGTGTTTTAGAGGAAGCTTAATCACCTGGAAAATATTCTCAATGTGAGGGATTCGGGGAGAAGCTGGATGAGAGAAAGAATAAAAGGTTTTTTGTGGGAAGTAGAGTGACATGCTTGAGACGTTTTATAGCCAACATTTTGTGTCACAACAAAATATTTATTTTATCATTAGATTTTTTGGTTAAAATTTAACAGGAAGTTAAATGTCTTAGCAACTAGGACACGGATGACGTCCTCGTATAATAAATGAAGTCTTCACTATTGACCGTAAACGAAACACCTGGATTCGCAATATAACAAAGGTAGAAGACGTTATACACGTGTGCAAGAAAATAAGTGGCAATGGGCAGCCCACGTAGCCGATGGACATCCGAAATAATCCAATGGTACCCAAGAGACGTAAAAAGGTCCAGAAGAAGGCTGAAGGTACGCTTGATAGATGAAATCAGGAAGCGTGGCAGCATCACATGGTATCAACGAGCAAAAAACTATTTGGAGTCAACTTGAGAAGACCTTCATCCAGCAGTAGATCGATCCTGGTTGACAATGATGATATACCCTCTTACTACTTAGTAGTAGAAAGATCTCCCACCCACCGCATTTGTCCTACCATTTAACAACCTGGAAGCTGTAAAGTATTGAGTATATTTCCTATTTGGTAGCTGATAGTTAGATTGAAATCACAAAATAATGTTTGCCCCCTGTGGCTTTCATAAGTTTTCTATAGCCATTTGAAGAACTGATGTATGAATTGATGTTTTACATTAAAATCGAAAAAAATCGTAACATGTGTTCAAAAATCGACTATTTCGGAGAGTTCTCAGACCAGTGAAAAAAAATGACACAATGTGTATCTCAAGAAATGCCGAACTAAAATATCTCATTTCTTAGTTACACACTGTGTTGGTTATTGCATCAAAATAATAGAGATGATCTAGATATATAAAACACACTGAAGACTTGCAAACCATCAAATGCACATTGGAACCACATCACACATTACTATTGAAGTGCAAAAGATTCTGACTAGAATAAGTTTAGAGCATGTATGAATATATACCATGCCCACCTATATCCTCAGTAGTATATCAACTAGAACCGATGTAAGACGTGTTGTTTTGTAATATTCTGAAATGTTAAAATTGAATATCGTACCATTATCAAGTATCTTTCAAAATAAGGGAAAGCCGGGCAAAAATTAAACGACGTTTAGAGAATCTTCTCCGAAGAGAGCATCTAAACACCTTCTTTAGAAAGAAACTTATAGATCATTCAGACAGAAGACTCATTTTGCAATAGTGTGAGTAACACTCTCTGTATTACACAACTTATGTAGTGGTATTGGTTGTAGAATGCCATACGATTAACGAATGCCGGTAAATGGCACTCATACACATTTCTTGAACTGGAAAAATGAAGTGAAAACGAGTTATATAATGTATTAGGTGAGTCAGATTGTGGTGAATCTGAAGACGAAGGACTTTTCTATAGTGAAGATGAAATCAGACTCCTGTGTGATTTCTTATTAAATTTTTAAAGCATGATGTCATTTGACTAGAAAAATAGACAAACACATGCTGGTTTGAGTGAGCAGTTTCAGTTTTAACATGGCGATTGTCAAATGGTTAAGACCTGGATAACCCAGCAAGTTGCGAGTACTTTCATGGAAAATTTCGAATGCAGCAAAACTATCATTTGACACCCCTACATCGGAGTACCCAATCTGAGTGCAAATTATTCACTCGATTATTAACGTGGTACCATAAAATGTGCTCTGCATAGAGATGTCAAATTTTAATTGTAACATCGCCTTACCATGTTATGGGCATGGTAAGTGTGGTAACTGTTCATAAACGCTCTAATTTGTTGATGCCGAAATCTTTTTTTATTTTTTTATTAAATAAAATAAAACAAAATATTGTACAAATATTTGTCTATGCCTATGTACAAATTTATTACTTAACTAATCTTATTTATATATTATAATTTATGAACTTACTCAACATAATCTTATTTTCCTACATGTCATTTTAATTTATTTTTTTAAAATCTTAATATATGATTTCTTAGAAATATTGTAATTAACACCTAGATACTACTTATAACCAGATAACAATTCTTACAACGAGTTATTTAGCCAGAACGAGTCCACTCGTTCAGGCTACTTGTATTCCGTCACATTCACTCAGACCTTGTAGACCTTAGTGGTAAATGACATCATGCCCTTTTTGAAATAGATATAGATATTAGATCTTCATATCTATTGTTTACAGTTCTTATTACCTCATGGACTGAAGTAGATATAAATATTAGATCTTCATATCTATTGCTTACAGTTCTTATTACCTCCAAACTTTTGCTTACAGTTCTTATTACCTCCTGTATTTTTCACTGTTTTCTAGTCCTATTTTCCTCACTAGCCTTTTATTTGAGATCACAATTAACATAGAATTTATATGTAAATATTCATTTGTACGAAATTTGAGCCAAGAAATCGAAATTCTCTATTCCTCACGCATGAGCTTCTTTGATATATAATAACATGTCAATATGTCTAATGAGTTTCCTTCATCACGAGAAATTGTCTAGTTTCATGAGCCCCTTGCTTTGATCCACTTTCTGTGAATAGTTTCATATTAAAAAAAATGATGACAAATTGATATGTATAAGCTGTAAAATTTACGAATAACCTCTGGTAATTTATTCTTTTTGCAAGTTCTTGACAGTAGCTGCTAAAAATGGCATCGGGTTTTTCATTTCAGCTCCACATCACTCACTATACCGTCACATTTGGATAAAATTAAATTCACATTATATCTTTACACATACTCGTACATACTGTCACGCCATTTCCCAGTCGGGTTAGGCAGAGGGGAGATAATGCCAGGTATTCCTATCGCGACACATATCCTTCGCTTTTTCTACATCCATACGCCTTCTCATACAACTCCCACAATTTCTCTGACTTTCTACATTTCTTTCTTTCAAAATATAATTTACTTGATATACCAACCTTATATTCCTTGGTCTTTTTCTACCATATCTTCTACTCACATTTGCAATATATATTTATTTCATTAGTATTTATTCATTCATTCGTTATACACACCCAAACCATCTCAGAGTGTCTTGAATAGGATGAAGAAGAACACTTAAAGGGGTATTTTACTCTTGAAATTTGAAAAAATCGTTATATTTTTTTACATATTCTTAAAGGTCTAAACTTTATGTTCTCTAAAGGAAATTTTAAAGTTCTCAATATTTACGAAGTTATAGCTATAAATGAGGCAGCAATTACGCCGCACCGGTATGACTCGGACAATAATCTCAAAACTTAAACGCGTTTTTCTCGACACTACTTTTTTCGACCTGGTCGACATAAAATCTCAAGTTATATTCAACCGATTGCCTTCAAATTTAGTGTGAAACTTTAATAAATATATTTATATCGTTCCTACCTTGAAATAATAAATTTAAAGTCAAAAGTGATAATAACTGAAATTTAATTGCTGAAAACATGAAAAAAAAAACCATCGGCCGACGTTCACAAAACGGGCTAAGCGACCACCTCGAATGAAAGTCCGCGAGCAACTGAGCGAGCGAACTGAGGTTCTATTCTTGCGTTCCCATATACCGAAGTAGAGAGAGTGAGACGTGAATAGCGTCGCTTCCTCACCCATAGCGGTTTTTTTAGAATGAATATACCTATGTCACACACTGGCACACCTTTGATTGCATTTGTGAATTTATTCCCGATTTTCACAAAATATCTCTGATTTGGCTGATAAGTGCTAATTATTATTAATATTATTTTTTCATTCAATGCGTAAATGTATTACGGAGGAACACCTAAAATTTGAACCCAGTATTTAATATATTTATAGAGATATTAAAGTTTTTAGAAGCAATGTGTACTAGTTACACATCACAGAACAGGAAGGGTTAAAGAGTTTGCTTTATAAACGGCGCTATATAAACTATCATTTTATTATTATTGCTTTTAAATTGCAAAGATCTCGGTGTGATTCGGTCTTAAGAAAGAGAGTATAGTCTATATTTCGCGTGATATATACGTATGTAATTGAGTGTCACTGTTTGTCAAGTTGATGAGAATATTGGAAATTGGTTTTATAACATAAAATCATAATTGGAAAGAAACATCAATTGAATTTTTCATGCTATATGTCCTCAGTGAGATACAGGCAAAAGCCTAGTTCACTGGGGACACGACAAATGAAAGGCAACAAACCCACATCCATTAACATAATGTACAATGCAGGCAAAAGCCTAGTTCACTGGGGACACGACAAATGAAAGGCAACAAACCCACATCCATAAACATAATGTACAATACAGGCAAAAGCCTAGTTCACTGGGGACACGACAAATGAAAGGCAACAAACCCACATCCATTAACATTATGTAAAATCAAATTTAAATTACCTGTTGTTTTTTCGCAATTTGTGTATTTATAGATTTCTTGTCATGTATAAATAAAATAAAAATCTATTGAAGCAAACCGGCTTATATCATAAAGTGGTGAAATAAAAATAATTTTTTTTTTTAAATATAGTACCACAAAGTGAAGTAATATTATTTGTTTTTTTGTTGTCTTAATTTTATTAACACCGGAATATGAGAAATTAAAAATTCAATAAATAAATAAAATTATACATAAAATTAATCCACATTTGAGGACGGGTTTTACTACAACATTTTAATAGAGGTGTCGAAAAACAATGACAAAGAAATCTCTCTTTTTAGAAGTAATTGCATTGAGGCTTACACGACGCTACCGTCTTAGAATCTATTCTTTTTCTCTTTTGTTGGGCATTCTGTCTAACAATTGGATGGATATATGTAAAAAGGAACCAACCAACATCTTTTCTGTTTCGAGACCCGGGATGTTTTTTTTAAATCGAATTTAAACATAAAATACGAATGTTAATTTATAGATATGCTTTCATACGGATGTATAAACGTAAAAAGGACCCAAACTACAAAATTTGTGTTTAAAGATATGTAATGTTTTGTTTTCAACCAAATTTAACCATAATATACACATGTTTCATATAGCAGCTTTGGCAGCTTTATTCTCTCGATTGTACGCGAACAGAAGGAGGTGTCGAAAATGCTCACTTTCGTCTACTTGACATTCCATTTTGAAGGCTTGTAATCAAATAAAATTATATATAACGTAAAAACAAACACAATATCTTGAAGAGCAGAACATTTTCTTTCGAATGACGTACAGTACTCGGCGGTAATCTCCGAGGCATATTTTTTACTAATTTTATAGCATAATCTAGGGCAGCAAACTTATTAGCCAAAGAGCCAAATATGTACATTACAACGATTAAAAAAAAATTTGAGAGCCAAATCTGTTTATTAATTTAGCAAATCTTTCTTATAATTTTAGCACTTCATTACGGGTACACTGAATACAGCTTGATTTCGTACTTAATAAAAAATTTATTCTTTGATAAAAAATATTATGTAATTAAGGAATCCATAAATTTAAATCATGACAATGACTGACAAACACTTAATGCGAACAATGTCCTTGCATCTCCTCGGAAAGTTTAAGTAAGTCAGGTTTGTATGTTGTTATTCTTAATTTTAGGCACGATTCCAGATTCTCATCAATAAGACGACTTCTCAGTTTACTCTTGATAAAGTTCATGCTTGAAAACGATTGTTCGCGTGAATATGTAGAACCGAAAAGGGAAAGAATAGCAATCGCGAGTTTTTTCAACTGATCCTAAGAGTCAGGAATATAATTCCAGGCGTTGAAGATGATCGTGTCTTCCTTCTCCAGGTATTTCAAAGCAGACCACTTGTGTTGTGAACTAAGCTCACGTTTGTTCTTCTCCAATATTTCCAAATCAACACAAAGACGTTCAAATTTAGAGCTCCACATTTCCTTGTTTTTTAAATCCAGCAATTGTTTTTCAAAGTTACCAATGCCAATGCCAAAAGGGGAAAATATTTGTGCTAGAGCCGCACTTAAGGGTCCAAAGAACCGCATGCGGCTCCGGAGCCGCACTTTGCCGACCTCTGATCTAGGGGAAGACTTCCATATATGTAGTTTTTGACAAAATTTTATGAATCGGGTGTTTTGAAATTTTTGTTTGTATTGTAACATGTATAAATTTATTTGTTTTATCAATATTTTATAAAAAATATTAATAATTAATAATAAATTGTTGGTTACAATGTTGTGCCTGGAACAGGTCGATATTAAGGAGACATTTTAAATATTGGACGACACCCAAGAGGCTGTTTACTTTGAAAAAGTTTCAATATCTGAAATCATATGTTATGTTAATTTATTTAAAAATTGACATTTTTCAGATGAAACGAGTAAAATTTATCAAGAAACTTGTAACTTTCTAAAGTGATAGTGAGACGTTAACTTAAGTCAGCAAGTGAATAAAGTAAGGGCAAGTATTCCAATGGGGCATGTTTAAGTGTTGTAGCCACGGATAGGGGAACTTTAGAAGCATCGGAGAAATATAACTCCCGGGAGGCCATTGGAATACCTCCATTATTGAACACAGTAATTTCAGGGGAATGTTATGAAATACTGGTAGTGCATCTTGAAAATATTGACCGGTTTCATGATATCGTCGGGTACTTGGCACAAATTGGTAATAATAATTATTATTAGATAACAGAATCTCCTCAAAAACGCTCGTATAGATCAGTCAGTCTAAAGGGCCATATTGCAATAGTGTGAGTAACAGCGCGTTTACACAAACTTGTCCCTTTATTTTTTTAATGAAGTGATAAAGCAAAAAAAATGTATAAATAATATTTTATATTCAAACATTGAAATGAACACACGTTTTGTAAATTAAAAATGCTGTCAGCTTAAATGGTAATAATCATAAAAATATAATGAAAGTAAGTTTATTTAACATATTAATTGTTTAGGCATGGCAGATACTCCTCCTCCGTGGTTGCAGTCCTAAGACTGGTTTGCAGCAATTTGAACTCTTCTCCTCCATTCCCCCCTGTCCTGTGCGGCTCTTTTTAAATCTGTATATGTTGAGCAGCGCACGTCCACCAACAGGTCCTCCAGGTACTCTCGGCGTGGGCGTCCCCTAGAGTTTGTCCCCTCGGTCATACCCTCCATTATGGTATGCAAGAGGCCCTCTTGTCGTATTATATGACCGATCCATCTTGCACGCCTTTCGGACAGGATCCTGAGCAGGTGCCTTCCTCCTTCGATTCGTTGGAGAACCTCTTCATTTGTGATGCGGTCTCTCCAGGAAATTCCTAATAGTCTTCTATAGGACCACATCTCAAAAGCCTCTAGTCTTCGTCTATCTCTTTCGGATAGGCACCATGTCTCGCAGCCGTACATCAGTGCATGGCAGATACTAGGAAACATTAAATAACAATAATGACATTTTTCTAGATTAAAAATAAATATAAGTACAAGTATTATAAAGTAAAAATGTTCGTCAGCTTTAATTAGATTGCACATAAAAATAAAATGAATGTAAGATTATTTAACATATTAATGTATCATAATAACAATGCCAAATAATAAAGTTTTAAAATAGTAGTGGATGGAGTGGTACTAAAGTCTAGGAAACTTTAAGTTATAACAAATTACATGCTAAGCTTTCGTGAATTTTTTAATTATACATAACATTAGACAAAAATCGCACTAATAGATTGCAGCACCTTTTCGACCGATCTCTAATTAGTATCAATCATTACCAACATTTAAAATAATCTCCTTTGTTTGGCCCGAAAGCGGTTTTCCCTTTCCTAATTTGGACATGGTAGTGTTTTTCTAATCATCGAGTATTTTAACAACAATACAAACGTGCGCTCTGCGCGAACCAATCGTGTGGCATTCTAAAACCAATACTACTATATAACATAAGTTGTGTAATACAGAGAGTGTTACTCACACCATTGCAAAATTACTCTTTAGGCTAAACGATCTATACTTGGGAATCGATCCCTATTGCCTGGAAAAATGGTGCCTTTATGTGAATATGAAGAAACGGAAAGAATGGGTGAGTTATGGTCAACAAGCAATGCCCAGAGCGAAACAAGGTTTGCATCCGCGCAAGACGATGATTTGCATCTGGTGGGATTGGCAAGGGGTCATCCACTACAAGATACTTGAACGCAATCAGACAGTCAACGAGGAGCTATACATTCTGCAAATGCAGCGGCTCAACGCTGCAATTCAACAAAAAAGGCCGGATCAGCAATATGGCGTTATTCTGCAACACGATAACGCCCACCCTCATATCGCCGACATTACGAAAAATGCCATTCAAACGCTTAGTTGAGAAATCCTGCCGCACCCTCCATATTCTCCAGATCTCGCGCCGTTTCTACCTTTTTCGGTCGTTTTCGAACAATTTGCGCGGCGTTTCCTCCAATAATGACGTCGAATTGCGGACATGGTTGGACAAATTCCTCGAGTCAAGACCGGGTGGTTTTTATCGCACAGGCATTGAAAAACTTGTAGAACATTGGAAAGAAGTTCCAAATAATGAAGGAGAATACATTATTGACTAATTTTTTGTTGTGTCCTCTTGAAAAAAAAAACGGACACAACTTATGTTAACGCCCAACTTTTTTTTGCATATTTAACTAATCTACATAAATATAAAGTCTGATAAAACACACATGGTGTCGCGAACTTGCCTGGATCTTGTAACATTTGAGAAGTGTAATGTATAACATTTATAAAAATGGAGTTGTATACAATACAACAACGCGTTCAAATTGAGAATTATTTTATGTATTGTGATCTCGGGAAACGGTGATGTTAATTGGCCACCAAGATCATGTAATCTGACACCGTTGGACTATTTTCTCTGGAGTTACACGAAAAGCCAGGTCTATAAGAACAACTCCCAATCAATTCCTGAGCTGAAGGACGAAATTATTCGTGTTATTGGTGAGTTGAAACCGCAATTATGCAAAAACGTCATCGAAAAATTTGACAAAAGAGTGAACATCTGTGCAGCTGCAAGGGGTGAATATTTGGCGGATATTGTTTTTTGTGTTTAAATATCATACATTATACTTCAATGACCAATAAAAAGATTTTTGAAATCAAAGCAAATTGTGTATTTTATTCGTTCAATTCAATTTGAAAGACCTTTTATATTTTAGTTTACATTGATTTATATTGCTTCACACCGTTCGATATTCCTTTGTAACTTGTTTTCTTATATTATTGAAATACAGGTCTCATCGTTTATTCGAATAAAGCAGGGCTGTGGAGTCGGAGTCGTGGAGTCGGAACATTTCAGGCGGACTTGGAGTCGGAGTCGGAGTCGGAAAAAATCGACCGACTCCGACTCCGTTTAATTATTTTAACATTTTCTTTAACTCATCCAATGCTGAGAACACGCCTGGCGTATCCATGTGAACATCTGCTTCATGCTCAAAACACGCGCGGCGTGTCCATGCCTAAATATTGTTAGTGTATTATATCAGCATACGATATTCGTTCACTACTTCGGAAGATGCCACCGCATTCGGGCGTTCTCAAAAATCTTGTGTTCTATTCAATATTGAATAAAAAAAATAATAAACAATATAAATAAGATTTAGTTAACGTATGAAAACATATGAAGCAACCTTTTAATTTTAGTGTTTTCTTATTTTTTTTAATACCTACCTGTGTTGTTTTTCTAATTATTTTAAAAGTTTTATTTAATTCTTTTTTTAAATATTAATATATATTTTTAATATTATTTTAGTGTGAAGATATTGCTTAATGCGTATTGTTTATATATTTTTTTATTAAACTGTTTCATTTGTGTACGAATATAATTAATTTTTTATTTATACCTGTATCCATTATTAATAAGTCAATATAAATACATTAGGTAGACGCAGTAAATTATAAAATAAAATAAAAATTGAAGTCAGAGTCAAGAGTTGGAGTCGGAGTCGGAGTCGGTGTCGGAGTATAAAATAAAGCCGGAGTCGGTAAATTTTCATCCGACTCCACAGCCCTGGAATAAAGTACAAACCATTCAATTTATCTGCAAGAATATTATCCATATCTAACAGCACTTAAGTATTGGATAGAAATGAATACTTCCATAAGGTAATGGTATATTGGTTTCGTCTATTTCTCTCCCGAACTCGAGGAAATATGTTTAAAACACGCTACAAAGTAATTTATGTAATGTACCGGTGCATTGCTGCATTGCTGCAAGCTGTATTTTTCCACTTTTTACTTGAAGTGCGGTCTGAAGTTTTCAAGAAAATCGTTTCAGTGGTTTTCAGCTTTCGTGTTTAATTAAATTAATATTTATATATGTTTAGCTGTCTACTTCTAAAAAATAAAAAATGGTATAAGACAAATATTTGACTTTCTACTTAGTTTTCTATTTTTATCTTTGTTTTCAAGTCCCTTAATGGGATGCCACCATTATACCTTTCAAACCTGTGCCTGAGAGATATTTATTAATTTTTATTTAACATTTCTAATATGCTAATTCTAGAAGCAGACCCTATTTGTGTAAGAAGAGAAATGTGGATAAAAAAAAAAGTATTTGAAACCGGTAGTGAACTGAAATGCAACCGGTAGTGAACTGAAATAAAACCGGTAGTGAACTGAAATAAAACCGGCAGTAAATTAGAAAAATATGTTCTTTTATTTATTTATTGAAAATTTGTAAAAATGACACTAAAAAGTGAAACAAACGTCTTTTCTAAGATTCAATAAATAAATTTATTTTGTCAGCGACTGTGATCTAACACTTAACATTCACGATAAGCAAACGTACGACCCAGGTTTGATTCGCGGCGGATTCACTTACGGACTGGTTTTACTCTTAGACTGTTTCACATCAGAATTTGTGTGTTTCTGTTACTTACATGCTG
This sequence comes from Odontocerum albicorne, assembly GCA_949825065.1. Classification (NCBI taxonomy): domain Eukaryota; kingdom Metazoa; phylum Arthropoda; class Insecta; order Trichoptera; family Odontoceridae; genus Odontocerum; species Odontocerum albicorne. The sequence continues at coordinate 3,279,717 of OX463860.1, read as the reverse complement.
TTTATCATATTTTTTTTATAGAGCTGTAAAGCAACGCAAAAATAGCGCTTTGAAGAAAACCCTGCTTAACGAAAGACTGCAGCAGATAAAATCTGCCGAGCGTGTTGGAATTTGAATCTCTTTGCCATTGGAACTTTGGGTTTGATATGTCAAGACTTTGTGCTTACAGAAGTCATCATCATCATTGCCGGACCTCGCAGTCAAGGATCCCCTCGCTACTCGACGTCAGTCCTGAACCGTTCTCCCACGTCGATCGTGTGATCTTCTGTGAGAGAACAGCCCGATTCTGGATGCGCACTCCCTCCTGCAAATGCCACAGACATATGAACCCTGCTGAGCCGCCTGGCCATGTTGACGCAGGTCCGCAGCGCGCAGACTGTTTCTCATACGTCTAGCCGCAGAGACGCCATCAGCCTGAGAGCATACGGCTCTCCACTCCTCACGGTCCCGAGCCACCTGCTCCCAGTCCTCAGGCACCCCGCACAAAGTAAGCGACTCTCGCAGACTGTCCTTATAGCGCTTCCTCTGCCCACAACTTCTCCGTATAAGACGCGTTTTGGGAGTCTGTGATCGCCCATGCGTATCACATGCCCAGTCCACCGCAATTTCGCCTTTACAAAGCTTACAGAAGTACAACAGCGTACACCTAACAAACTTGTCATATAAAGAAAAAAAACTTGCACATAAAGATTGCTATGGCGAAGTTGACTACAAACAAGCCTTGACACATCCGCATCCTGGGCCAAACTACGCGGTACAATACTTCCAAACGTCTCATACAACTGATATGAATAACCGCGAAAGCCTTAACACATATATTTCTGGTTGGTTTGTAGATATGATAGTTAACTTTTCAGGTTATTCAGGAAACCATACCTCGATTTACAAACACTGAAATTGTTGATGTGATCTACTTAGGATTTGCGGGAAAGAGAATCTTGAGAATAATATAACACGAGACCGCTGAAAAATTGTTGAAAGCGCTTAATTAATTTTTGGAGGGGCGTTAAATTTAAACGGTTGCAGTTTGAAGTTAGCAAGTTGCACCTGACAATACGTTATTTAGTGCAGTTGAAAACTGCAATCAACTATTTTCTTTTCATTCAGAAACATTTAAATTAAAAACGAGATGACTTAAACTGCTGTAAATAAATTTCTGGTTTTTAAATTCCAAGTTTTAATTATGACACGTTTCGAAGATATAATTGGATATACATTGAGAAGAATACGCGGAGTGACAATATATGACATAATACGGAATAAGGTGATACGGGATGAATGTGAACTTAAAGAAGTGTTAAGTTAGAAGAAGAAGAGTATGCTGAGGTAGTTTGGACATGTGGAACAAATAAATTAAGATAGACTAACAAAAAATATATAGTGCAAATGTGAGTGAAAGGCGTATGAGAAGAAGGCCAAGGAAAGTATGGTTGGATCAAGTGAATGATACTTTGAAAGAAGAAAACGTAGAAAGTCTGAGGAATCGTTGAAGTTGTATGAATGTAGAAGAGGCTAAGGATGTGTGTCGAGTAAGGAAAGTATAGCACTCTGTGTTCTCTGCCTACCCTGATAGGGAAACGAGGTGATGTTATGTAAGTATGTATTACAACTTTGTTATTTAAATAATATTCTAGGGAAGTTTACCACCTGGAAATTGCTTTCAACCAATCAGAAAAATATTGAGGAGATAGATATAAAACGAAATGCAGACATTTAAAAAAATAGGTAATGGAATCCGTAAAATAGCAATGGAAATAAAAACTATGTAGGTAATGGAATCCGTAAAATAGCAATGGAAATCAAAACTATTTAGGTAACGGAATCCGTAAAATAGCAATGGATATCAAAATTATTTAGGTAATGGAATCCGTAAAATAGCAACGGAAATCAAAACTATTTAGGTATTGGAATCCGTAAAATAGCAATGGAAATCAAAACTATTTAGGTAATGGAATCCGTAAAATAGCAATGGAAATCAAAACTATTAAAATTATTAAGGACAATATTATGTCATTTGGATGTTACTTGTTTAAAGATTATACATTTCACTTAGGACGAAATTCAGAGCTTTGTGGATAGATTTCGGCAATTATATAAGGTGTCTTTCAAATTGAGTGATTTTTAAAATTCTTAGATTACAACACAGATGGCGTCGTGAACTTGCCCGGGCTCTGTGACATTTGGGAAGTGTAATGTATGACATTTATGAAAATAGAGTCGTAAATTACACAACAACGCGTTCAAATTAATGAATTATTTCATGGATTGCAATATCCGGGAACGGTGATGTTAATTGACCACTAAGATCATGTGATCTGACACCGTTGGACTATTTTCACTGGGGTTACGTGAAAAGTCAGGTCTATAAGAATGACTCCCGATCAAATTCTGCGCTGAAGGACGAAATTATTCGCGTTATTGGTGAGTTAGAACCGCAATTATGCCAAAATATCATCGAAAATTTTGACAAAAAAGTGGACATCTGTGGACCTGCAAGAGGTGAACATTTGACGGATATTGTTTTTTGAGTTTAAATATCATACATAATACTTAAATGAACAATAAAAAAAATTGAGATCAATACAAATGGTGTGTTTTATTCAAGAATTTAAAAAAAATTAATTAAAAAAGCCGCTCAATTTGAAAGACCTGTGGCGTCCGTACGCTCGGTCAATGACCGAGCATACGATCTTTGCACATTTTGACAATTCAAAACAAACAAGTACAAAGTCCACACGCCGGTCATTCAACTCATCGCCGGGTGTGGAGCGCATTCCATGCTAGAGCGAGAGGGCAGCACATCCGTCGCTCCAGTTCCCAAATCTGAATGATACCTACATACAACATTAATCGTAGTGCGAATGCAAAAGCGAGACGGCGGCATATCGCGAGCGCATTCCCGCACACATTCAGGAATAGTATAAATACCTACGTCTATCAAATAAATTCCTCTTTCCGCATTGCGATCTAAAACGAGTTTTATTTATCAACAAATCATCACCATCTCTCCCTTAAGGGCCTAGCTCCTAAAGACCCTTTACATAATACTTGCCATTATTTACTAGCATGCGATAACAGGGAGATGCAGACCAAAGCTTAGGTGGATGGATGGGGTGCAGAATGATGCAAACGTGATTGGCATCAGGGGCTGGAGGAGTGCATCCCAGGATAGGGGGGAATGGCAACGACTGCTGGAGGAGGCCGGGGCCCACAATGGGCTGTAGTGCCATTGATGATGATGATGATGATGATAACAGGGAAATATACTTGAGGCATATAACAAACATAACTATCATCTGTCCTATCAAGGCCCGCTCAAGCGGGGATTGCCTATTTGCTTTTTTCTGTTCACCACTCTTAACTTTTCATGTCGTCATTTACTGACAATTGTGGTAGACACTGTAACCAGCTGCCAACGAATACATGATTCATTCGCAACTCAAAAAAAAATGTTTCCTTTCAGTAACGTAGCATATTTTCTGGTTCCCCCATTTCATCGTTTTTCCCAATATCTCCTATTGTCTCCTAGCCGCAGATGAAAATGTTATATTTGTTAAATTGAAATCGTCAAATAATTTCTATCTTCTTTTCATTTTAAAGTCCTTTTTATATTTTCTTTGTATAAACTTCACATGTAAATATTTCAACCTACTGATTAAAATATATTGCAATAAACTAGTCAAATTTTACATTGAACAATGAAATGTTTAAATAAATAACCAACTTTTACCTGGTGAACCTATAAGTAAGCCTTTTTATAAATTTATTTCAATAGAACCTTTAGGAGATCAAAAGTTACAATTACAAGTCTCAACATTTACACTTCATTTTAACATTTTCTTTGGGACTCCACACACTTTCGATGAAAGCTAAAAGAGACCGGAAAGACATTGCAACCATTGAAAAACGAGATCGTTTTGCCTGAATATTATTTGATACAACAGAATCAAGTTTATCTCTCCACAAAAAGAAACCGCTGGATTATTATACTTGAGAAAATGTAGGATGGTCCCTGTGACATTTTAAATGTCATGTCTCAAAGGGATAGGGTAAAATCGTTTTTTTTTTATAAATCGAAAAATTGTTTTTCTCTAAACTGACGTTTTATTTCCTAATTTTCATTATACTGACTTTCTAATGTATTGTATGATTTGTATCTATCTTTAAATAGGCCAAGATCCACTATGAATTAATACTAATTACGAACATTTAATTTTAGGTATAATTAAATCGAAAATCCAATTATCGTACGAGTATACCCCATCCCTAGCTAATGCAGACTAACATATAGTAGAGACTTTTGACAAACGTCACCAAATATTATTTGATTTAAAAAAACTGCCACATTTTTGCTAATTTGTAACACGATGTATTAATTTGTCATTATTGTTAGTTAAATGTTATGTATTTACCTAAATAACTTGATATTTATTAGAATCGAGGCTTATATTAAAGTTGATAAAATAATTAAAATAACTGAACGTCGTTACTAGGTTGTATTAGGGCAAATTTGTGAACTGTCACAAGAACCATGCTACGCTTTCTCTAATATAGTTTGTAATTTATCGTAAATTATTGTTATGAAATGTCGTTAAATGGGTATATCTCAAAATACTAAAAAACAATAATCCAACATAATTTATAAACTTATTTATCTCCAATATCTAAAAAAACTATTATATCTTCAAAATTTAAAACAAAAAATTGTGGTGCAAATTGTTATGTACTATGTAATTGTTACTATATATTATGTACTATGTAATTGTTATTATGTACATTGCCATTACTATCACCCCATGTCTCTATTAGAGTGGGAAGAGAGAACAGATAATAATAAAATGACAATTTAAACAAACTCTCAAAGGTATTCGAACCCGCTATTATTGACAGATTACTTATATTACGAATTAAATAAATATCAGTTTACGAATAGGAAGATAGTTGCTGAGGCCATTATATTAGGCACTTCCTCGCATCTGCATATCAGAAAAACACATTGGTAAGAAATCCGCAGAAAACTTAATAAATGGACCAGATTTTGAAACATAAAGTGAGAAATATGAATAAAAGATTTAACTCATTCGTTCAACATGCCCAATCCATCTCAGAGAGTTTTTGTTGATCTTATTTATCTTACATCAAGACCACATTCATCCCAAATCATACCATTCAGTATTCTGCCATAAATTGTTCCCCCATATATTTTTCTAAGTACACGTATTTCTACAGTATTTATCAAGTTCTTTAAAAAAATAACCCACGTCCGAAAAGAGTTTAATACTCGTAAATGCTGTATCTCTGATTACTGAAAAAAACAATCATACATATGTCAACACTGAAAAAAGCTTTATCTCAAAACACTTAAAAACAAAATATTATGTCTCAACATAAAGATTGCCAAAATACATATTTTTTATATTTGATATTCGAACCATAAAATATCTTTCTTACGTCGCTAGAATTTTAATTTTATTTATTTATTTATTATTACACATGACAAGAAATATACATAAGTTGCGAAAAAAAAACAGGTAATTTAATTTGGACATACAATTTTAATGGATCTGGGTTTATTGCCTTTCATTTGTCGTATCCCTAGTAAACTAGACTTTTGCCTGTATCTCACTGAGGATATTTAGCATGAAAAAATAAATATATACTTCTTTCCGATTTTTGATTACACAAAAACAAAACCCCGTTGCACGTTCTCATCAACCTGACAAACAGTGACACTCAATTACAACTGGAAACATCATGCGAAATTAAACTCCTCACACATCATCACTCCAGAATACCAAAAATTCTCATCCCACAATATACCGCACACAATCATAATAATAAAAATAAAAACTGAAATTGAACTGAACTCGTTTGTGCTTTGCACAAAATTTGGATTATTAAGGATAAAGTATTTTTTTATATTTTTTATTTTTCAGGAAGGTACACCCCGTAAATCCCGTGACCAGGATATTATACAAGGATTTACACAATGCTACAATGGATATTTAATTCAGATTTGTAGCCTCTGATTCTTGTATTTTCTCATTGAAAAATCATTTGGATGCGAATGAAAATATATTTTTTTATTTTTTGAGGGTCTAAATGAAGGGGAGATAAATATTTATGGGCAATTATAATGTTATCAATTTAACGTATGTATGCAAAAGGGATTCAACCAACATAACAATATGTTTATTAAGGGGAAAAAAATACGAATATTGATATGTTGAATGCAAGAGTTCGCTCGGTGTTCTGTGAAGTCGGCTACAAAGAATTCTTAACTGTAATAAGAACAACAATAAAATAACAATATATATATATAGTGCCGTATTCAGAGCAGATTCTCTTCAAGTGTGCCCTAACTCAAGATTCGACCTTTCAATTATTGGCATTAAAAGTATTATAAAATTGATATAATAATAAAATTGAGCGTAATGATAGGAAGATAGTGGTTGCGACAATAAAAAAATCATATATAAACACATACACATATACTCGTATATGTTATATGTGTGGTTACTTAACACTTGCCTTACTGTGCTAAAAAAATCCGCCAGCCACGGTGCTGGACGCTAAGCGTCCAGTGAAAAATGTATATTTTAAATTAAAATTATGCAAAATCTGCTAGGTTATTTTTTGTCATTAGCTATAAAAATCATTTTATTATGCATTAAAACGTCGAATAATCAAATAAAATATAAGTCCTGGTCACTCGCTATCCATCACAGGGTGGCAAGTGTTAAATACGTTGATCAGTGCTTTCCAACGCACCCAATCTTAGACAATGCGACCAAATCATCTGAATATATTTCCACTAATAACATCTATCTCTTTCCAACGCACCCAATCTTAGACAATGCGACCAAATCATCTGAATATATTTCCACTAATAACATCTATCTCTTTCCAACGCACCCAATCTTAGACAATGCGACCAAATCATCTGAATATATTTCCACTAATAACATCTATCTCTTACAAACAGTTATAAATAAATAAATAAATAATATGTTTATTGATAGCAACATAGTATGTACAGATTATATTTAAATAACACTTCTAAAACACATAAATTGCAGACAATACATTAAATACAGAAGCTATCAAAATGTCTGGGCTCATCTAATAGCATCCCCTCGGCCAAGATACACCCCACCAATATCCTTTCAATGAAAACGTTTCGCTTCCCTCCATAAAGGTGGGCAATAGCACATAACTATGAGCATTAACTTTTCCAAGTTTTGCGAAAGACTTTTTAAATAAAATTATTCTCATAAGTCTCCTTCTTGGCCTAGTTGGTAAGACGCCAGTTTTCCATTCTGATGAGGATTATAGATTCAATTCAAGTTGCTACCCCAATTTATTTAAAAATAATTTCAGACTTGTTCTCCCTTAAAGCCTCTTCAACATATTTTTTTATTGATTAGTAAGATATCTCCACATTCATTAACAAGGTTGTATAAAACATTAACAAGGTTGTATAACACATTAACAAGGTTGTATTGTATACAACGAAATTGTTATTCAATATATCAGGGCTGCCCAACTATTTTGTACAAGTAAGCTACTTTTTTTTTGAAGGGGGACGTTTAGATCGCCACTGTGCAGGAAAAAAATACAAAATTAGAATAATAAAAAAAACAGATGTGTAGAAGTGAAACTTTTTAGCTACTAGAAAAAGTTGATTTTATGCATTGCTTTTTTTCCAATTGTTAACGATATTTTTAGTATTATGAAATGGTTATGTAGAATTTCGTTAAAAAAAATCTCTCTTAATTAAATAAAAAACTATTATCTTTTTTTTTTTATAATAATAATTTTAATAATCATATTATATTATACACTAAATAATATTAAATTTGTGTTTTTTAATATTAAATATTGTATATTAATATTTTTATGTTATTATTAAATATTAAATTAATTATTTTTAAATAATTATTTAATTATTAATTTATTTTTATATTATTTTTATTATATTATTAATTATGTATGATAAATAATATTATTATATTATATTATTAATTAATAATATTAAAATTAATTATAATATAGTATAATAATAATATAATTATTAATATTATGATAAAATAACCTATATATATGATTATAATTATAAATTAAATATAAATTATACAATATTAAATAAATATTAAAATATATATTAAATAATATAATATAAAACAAAATTAATAATTACTCGTATTAAATATATTAATATAAAAATAATATATAACAAAAAATATAATTTTTAATAATAGATAATAATAATTTTAATAATAAATAATAATATGGTATAATACACTTAATAATATTAATTATTTAATTAATTAATAATAAATAATTATAAATATTAAAATAATTAATAATAATTTATTTTTTAAATAAAATATTTAATAATAATTTAATAATAATAAAATAATACACCGTTTCACTTTTCGTGACGTTCAGGCCAATTTGCCCTACCGCGCATATAGAAATTTCACTTTATTAAAAAAAATTAACTATGAACAAAAAATTATATGGTATGAAATTTGCCAAGTTATCATATTATGAAGAAAAAAGACATGGAATGCAATAAATGCTAATCTAAATAAAATTATTGTTAATGGAATCTTTGGCATTGCCCAAATTTGGCCAAGTTGAGGTTAAACGACGAAAGAGAAAACACTAATCAAGGTGTTATAAACACTTAAAGGATTTTGATTCCTGATTTTAAGACGTTCAAACTGGAAAATACAGATTGTGCCAAATGTGTACAACGAAAACAAAATATTTTTTCGTGCTATATGTACGAGTATGTATAAAAATTGGGTAATTTTCTTTTGTGTATTTCCAAATACAGTCATTGGATTTCAAATACAAATCATTTTGAACTTTGCTTACTTCCAACTCTAGTTTTGTATGATTTGTAACGAATGTTGTAGATATTTAAGTTTAATTTTCTCCTAATTTACGATCTCAGTTGAAATGTTTTCCATTTGTAAAGATTTACTTAAAATCATGCCGCTTTCGATTAGTAGATCGCAATCAACTGGTTGGGTACCCCTTTGATATACAATGCAATGCAACAAGCTTTTCAATATCTTTCTGGGTCAAAACATCTGACATGCTGACACAGCATGCTCTGATCTGCATCTGACACAGCATGCTCCACAAGTTAAAAAATCCATAACTTGCTCTAATGTATCTTTGTTCACCCATACATACTCTCGCGTATGAAAGCCAAATTCCCTAAAGCACAAACCATCACTAATCATAAAAGATACGAGTTGCTTTTTTACCAAACATACCTTCAACTGAAATAAAAAGGCTTTTTCTTTATATATATCCAGTCGGATCGGTTAAGAAATAAAAAAAAAAATGTATAGCCATCAGCAATTTCCTTTTGATCCTGAAACGTCTGGCTTTCAGGATCCGTCAAATGAATACGTAATACAGGAGTACCTGTTCTGGAGATGGAAGCATCCTGCTTACGTGTCCATCCAGAATGAGGCTTCTAGAGGGGTTCAGAAGCACTGGACCACCTCTAGGAATAGGGAGTAATATTTCTCGAATTTTAGCGTTAAGACTGTTGAATATAATTTTAAAATTTAAACACTATTTATTCCACTAGAAAATATTTCATATACACTAAGTTTAACATTTCAAATCATACAGTTAGTTTAGAATACAGTTAGTTCAGAATACAGTTAGTTCAGAAGATGAGACGCCTGTGAATATAAACTAGTTGGATTAGATGTATATTTTTACTGGATTAAACAGTGTAAATCAATTTATTATTATATTTAGATAGAGTAATAAACAATAATATGTTAATAATGTTTAGTTTGTTATCGTTATTTTCTAAAATATTAAACTTTTTTTTATCATTTAATATACATAAATACATACCATCACACTGTTTCCTTACATACATAAATACATATCATCACACCGTTTCCTTACATACATAAATACATATCATCACACTGATTCCTTACATACATAAATACATATCATCACACTGTTTCCTTACATACATAAATACATATCATCACACTGTTTCCTTACATACATAAATACATATCATCACACTGTTTCCTTACATACATAAATACATATCATCACACTGTTTCCTTACATACATAAATAAATATCATCACACTATTTCCTTACATACATAAATACATATCATCGCACTGTTTCCTTACGTACATAAATACATACCATCACACTGTTTCCTTACATACATAAATACATATCATCACACTGTTTCCTTATCGTTGTAGGAATAAATGAGAGAGCGTCAATATTTCCTATATCGATACATATTATTCGATTCTTCTACACCCATACACCTTTTCTTTCCTTGATGTTCTTCTTCCACACTTTTCATTCATATTTACATGATATATTTGCTTTGTTAGACTTTCTCATTTCATTCCTTTTACATGCCTATGCCATTCAGAGTGCCCTTCTTCATCTTACTCAACACACCAGCCTTAGGTTCATATTCAACACTTATAACTTTATTCCGTATTATGTCATACATTGTTACCCCATCTATTCTTCTCAGTGCATGCATTTTTACTGATTTTACTCTAAAGTATTAATTAGATAATATACGAGTACATAAATAAGAAAAAAAGTAAAACATTGTATTTAATTTTTCATAAAATAAATAATACTTACAGTACCCGGCGGTAAGTAATACACATCTGGCTAAAGAAAGAGGCTGTCGGCCATAATCGGCTAACTTCGGCTTTGTAGAGAGTCGTCTCTGTCATTCATACACGTGTTCCGTCGCGATTTGTCGGTCGTTCTCTAGGGACAACAAAGCCGAAGTTAGCCGATTATGGCCGGCAGTCTCTTTCTTAGCCCGATGTGTATTACTTACCGCCGGGTACTGTAAGTGTCTTTATATATCACAGTAACAATTATAAAATGTAAGGCGATGCATTAATATCTTCCAAGAAAAACAAAAGATTCAAAATACATAAAAAAAAAAGATTCAAAATACAAGGGTGTAGGATGAAAGCATCTGGTGTCCTCGCGGTCGGGCTCGCCCTATATTGGTGGGGTGTATCTCGGCCGGGAGGATACTATGAGATGAGCTCAGATCTTTTGATAGCTTCTCTTTTAAATGTATTCTGTTACTTATCTTGAAATATAATATATGTGATTTTGGAATGCACTCGTATTTAAATATGTACATACTGTGTTGCTGTCAATAAACTTTATTTATTTTTTAAAACATAATACATTAAATTACTTATGAATAGAACAACATGGAAAGTAATAGAAATAAAACATACTTACTTACCTTCATACCATCACACACCAGACTGTCCTTTCTCGGCATCCATATACCTTCTTATACAACTTCTACGCATTATCAGACTTTTTACTTTTCCTTCTTTTAAAATATAATTTACGTAATCCAACTCTTCTATCCTTGGTCTTCACGTTTGCATAAAATATTTGACATGTAAGTCTTTCTTCATTCATTCGTTATACATGCCCAAACCATCTCAAAGTACTTTTCTTCATCTTACTTAACACACCAGATTTAAGTTCACATTCATCTTTGATAATTTTATTTATTCTCTGTTCTATCATACTGTATACTCTTTTTGTCACACTGTATACTACGAGTATTTTTGTCACACTGTATACCCTTTTTAATGCACGCATTTCTACACCATTTACTTGACTCATTCAGTATTTTTCCACGTCCATGTTTCACTCCGATATATAATATTAAATTTTGTACGAAAATATTGTTGTGGACTATCATCTTAGCAGATTTTGTGGACTATCATCTCAGCAGATTTTGTGGACTACCATCTTAACAGATTTTGTGGACTATCATCTTAGCAGATTTTGTGGACTATCATCTTAACAGATTTTGTGGACTATCATCTTAACAGATTTTGTGGACTATCATCTAAGCAGATTTTGTGGACTATCATCTAACAGATTTTGTGGACTATCATCTTAGCAGATTTTGTGGACTATCATCTTAGCAGATTTTGTGGACTATCATCATAGCAGATATTGACAAGTGTTTTATACCTCATTCATTGACATTGTTCCTTATCGTTATACTCCATTTGATACCCCTCTTTTTTATTCCACCAATAAACCTTCATGGTCTAGTTGGTATGACGCTTGTTTCACAATCCGGGGGTTGCGGGTTCGATTTCCGTTGAAAACTAGATTTAAAAAAAAAGCATTCCAGTCTGTTTTTTAAAGCCTCATGGTAATAGTCCGCCAGGTTGTATTGCATATAACAAAAGTGTAATACAATACATAATCTGATAAATTAATAGCGAAAAAGCAGATACAGAAATAAAGTACTACTCAAATAGTAAAATTAAAATAGTATATTTAGGAAACAAAATTATAATTACAAAAATATCTTGAGAGTGAGTATATTAATTATAGAAATATGATGTTTGTCTACCTTTAGAATTAGTCGCCCGCAAGTACCGCACACATAGCACTTATGGAAAGGCCGGCTCTGCGGGGACATTACAGGGGTGAAATTCCATAGAGGCAAACGGTTTTCTAGTCGCGGTCCATGACGTATTCCTTCCTCAATTTCATTCCCCCATATTGAAACAAACGGACTAGCCTTTTTCATATAAATAAAAAATAGGGTTTTCAATAGCAACATAACATAGTGCTCGTACCACTAAAATTTAAAAATTTCCAGTCTAAACAAGTTAGAGCGCTTTATCGAAAGATACCACATTGACCCACCCATTGCATAGTTAAAATTTAATACTTTCACCTTCAGTCGTATGTCAACTAGAATCGATAGAAGACGTGTTGTTTCGTTATATTCTAAAATGTTAAAAAATGAATATCGTGTGGAAATCAAGTTTCCTTAAAAATATTAATAAAAAGAAAACGATTAATTATATAGCGCCGTTCTCTTCCAAGGTAATCTACTACAAACGGAGTATGGCGTGATTACTACTAAGGTCCAAAAGTTTCTCGCCTCAATAAGTTAGAGCCTGTATGGAAAAACATCAAGTCGCCACACCCATTCTATAGTCAGGCGATGTTGCAGCGAAAATTTAATATGTTGTTTATAGTTAAGCCTCATCGATTCACTTTTAAAAAGCAAAACAAAAAAGAAACTTATAAAGGATTATATATTTAACGAACCTATAAGCATACCTATAAATGGAGCAAAGTCCTATTTATAAAAAATATATCAAATGAAATAACCAAAAATATTCCAAGTCACATAAAGCCAGCTTTTTACACTAACTTTAATCTCCGGAAACTCTTATTTAATGGGAAAGGCAAAAATGGAATACTTAGCAACAGTGGTGTGTATAAACTTTTATGTGCTGACTGTGATAATTTCTATATAGGAAAGACAGGAAGATCTTTTGAAAAGAGATTTCGTGAACACAAATCTGCCTTAACAAATCCTCTAATTTATTCAGAAATGGCTAATCATTGTCACCGTGAGAATCATACTTTTTCTATCGATGATGCCAAATTCTTACATATTAGCGGCAACGGAAATAAATTGGACAGATTAGAGGCCCTAGAAATTTCTAAGTCAGTATACCGATCGGAGCATCTGTTGAATAGTTATTTCCCCAAAATCTCCCCGCTCTTGGCCGAAATTATACCTAGCCTTCCTCTCACCCCTCCCGCCTCCAACCGTTGAAGTGTCTATATCGGTGCCAGTTCGAACATCATTTAGTCTTGTTTGCGCTCCCCTGAAGATGAGGTGAAAGCCTTGAAACCGGTAGGGTTATACCGTCATAAAAAAGTGGAATAAACAGTGTTTGTTAAAAATAAATTACAATGAAAATTTAATAGATTAACCCTCAGTATTATGTCAACTAGAGCTGATAAAAGACGTGTTGTTTTGTTGTATTTTTAAATGTTCAAAAAAGAGTATCGCGTAGTTATCAAGTTTCTTTGAAAATAAGGGAAAAGCCAAAAAAAATAAGGTTTTCTAGCATTTAAACGTAGTTTAATTTCGACTTAATTTATCAATTGCGATATTTAAGGGATCAAATGAGTATATTGTGATGCTTTAATGAATCTGTTGACGAGCGACATACCCTTATTTCTCTTAAATGTTTCTTTTCAATTTCCTTTTTGTTTTTCCTATCTTCTTTCTAGAATTTCCTCTTTTAAATGTGAAACTAGTTTTTGTAAAAATATTTTATTTCTTCAGGTCTGACTGAATAGTTTTTATGTGTATTATTTTTTGAAAAAGTTTGACTGATCTAGATTAAGCTATGTAGGGGAGAGTAGTTATGAAATGGACGCGCCATGAATTTGACGCTCATCGAATATCTAATACTAATAGCAACATTCCCGTCTTAAATACTTCATTTTGTAGGTAGTGGTGTATTGCCAATACCCATGAAGTTCGAGCGCTCGCATCTCAATACGTAGCTAGCTGTGCGCGAGGGAGGTTATCGCATGTGAAAAAATATTTTGCGAATTTTACGAAGTCCATAATTCTGTTACACCGATATCCCATAAACTGCCCCTAGTTTCAGTGAATATATCTATCTTACAGCTAATGACTGGTAACTACGTGTACTCGTAACATATATTCTGTATAATTTATTTAAAAAACTGTTTGTTTTTTAAGTATAAATATTTTTTTTTTTTTAGATTTTATACAACGGTTTCCCTGTCGTCGTAGGCAGAGAGGACAGAGCGCCACACTTTCCTATTGCAACACTCGTCTTTTGACTCCTTTAAACTGGTACACCTATTCATACAGCTCCTATGATTCCATCTTTCCAAATATCATTCACTCGATCAATTAAACTTTCCTTGGTCTTCCTCTACCACACATACCTTTACACTATATATTTGTTTTGTTAATCTTTATTCATTCATTCGTTCTACATGCCAAAACCTTCAAAAAGTGCTTTTCTTCATCCTACGTAATATGATACATTAACCTTCCCCTTCCTGTGCTAAAAAAACCGCGCGTTCCGGTGCTGTGTATTCAATACACATGTAAAAATGAGCGATTTAAAATCAGAAAAATAAGAATGTTCTATATATACACTGGCATGTTCTATATATACACGGTTTGATTATATTGGTGAATTTATTCCCGATTTTCACTAAATATCCCTGATTTGACCGATAAGTGCTAATTATTATTAATATAATTTTTTTCATTCAATGCTTAAATGTAATAAGGAAGGGTTAATCTCAAGATCCTAATAATCTCTAATCAATTTATTCCATTTTCTGTCATACGTTGTCCCCCATGTATTTTTCTCACTGCAATCATTTCTACAGCACTTATTCGATTGCTTTCTTGTCTTTTTTATGGTCAACTTTTCACTCTTATACATACTGTTGTGGACTATCATTTATTTTTATGGTCAACTTTTCACTCTTATATATACTGTTGTGGACTATCATCTATTTTTATGGTCAACTTTTCACTCTTATACATACTGTTGTGGACTATCCTTTATTTTTATGGTCAACTTTTCACTCTTATACATACTGTTGTGGACTATCATCTATTTTAATGGTCAACTTTTCACTCTTATACATACTGTTGTGGACTATCATCTATTTTTATGGTCAACTTTTCACTCTTATACACACTGTTGTGGACTATTATCTATTTTTATGGTCAACTTTTCACTCTTATATATACTGTTGTGGACTATCATCTATTTTTATGGTCAACTTTTAACTCTTATACATACTGTTGTGGACTATCATCTATTTTTATGGTCAGCTTTTCACTCTTATATATACTGTTGTGGACTATTATCTATTTTTATGGTCAACTTTTCACTCTTATATTATATATACTGTTGTGGACTATCATCTATTTTAATGGTCAACTTTTCACTCTTATATATACTGTTGTGAACTATCATCTATTTTTATGGTCAACTTTTCATTCTTATACGAATATATACTGTTGTGGACTATCATCTATTTTAATGGTCAACTTTTCACTCTTATGCATACTGTTGTGGACTATCATCTATTTTTATGGTCAACTTTTCACTGTTATATATACTGTTGTGGACTATCATCTATTTTTATGGTCAACTTTTCACTCTTATACACACTGTTTTGGATTATCATCTATTTTTTACTGACTTTTTCAAGTTCATGTTTTAGTGCCCTATTGACTTTTGATAACTTCTGTCTTTAATGTATTCTCTGCAATTTATGTGTTTTGAAGTGTTATTTAAATAAATTATATACATACTATGTTGCTATCAATAAACCGATATTTATTTATTATAACATGTGTTGGAAATATTACAGCATATAAAGATACAACAATACTTGCACATGTCTTGCGTGCGAGTATTGTTGCGAGATAAACGCTTTGACCAGAATTGAACCAACATTTTGTTGGGCACCACCGTGAATATAACTCGAAATCTCCGGGTAGAAATCAATTTTCTTTTCAACCAGCCCACGGAAGTCGCCATCTATTATAGTGAAATACGTTTCTTAAAAACAACCCTCAATAAAAAACTCGATTGCTGCATAAGCTCGAGTCAAAAACTACTGCTCGAGTTAAAAACAGGGTGAATTAAAAACGAAACCATTACTTGAAAGTTTCCCGTCTCTATATATACTCGTATGATCTGTGCAGGAAACATCCCAAGAGTAGTAACCAGCCCCGAGAGGTGAATTTTTTAGTCCATGTGGGACTAAATACTTTAAAACGAGATTAAAGCGAAAATAAACTGACCTGAAATATATATAGTATGTATATACATTCAGTTAACAACGAAAATAAATTTATGTTAACCCATAAAATTCATTCAGTTTAAAGTTAAAGAAAATAAATGTTTATCTATAATATAAATTCAGTATTAGTTATTGATACGACTCGTGTTTCTTGAAATATATACTATGTCATTCAGATTTGTATTGTATTACATTCTTGTTGTATACAGTAATACTTGACGAGTATAATCCGATGTGACAATCTATTCCAACTAGTCAAAAATACGTTCAAGATGTCTGAAGTGGAAACCAGATATAGGTAAATACTATAAAAAAAATGGTTATCAACGGGAAGCGAGCCCGCAACCCTCTAGTTGGGAAACAGGTGACTTACCAATTAGACCGCGGATGTAGCCCTTTCTTAAAATGATTTTTTATATTAGATTTAATTATTATATAGGCAGGTCGTTCTGTTCTATTATAACATATTTTAATATGTTAATTTTTTTACTTAAATTTAAACGATTAAATATAATTTTTTTTTTGTTGTTTATCATTGATTAAACAGTTTAATGTGAGGTACATAGCCGTGAGGGGCACATCCGAGAGTTGTACAGCCGTGAGGTGCACAGTCGTGAGGTGCACAGTCGTTAGATGCACAACCGTGAGGTGCACAGCCGTGAAGTGCACAACCGTGAGGTGCACAGCCGTGAGGTGCACAGCCGTGAGGTGCACAACCGTGAGGTACACAGCCGCGCGGTGCACAACCGTGAGGTACACAGCCGCGCGGTAACGCACTGGATGCCCGTGCGGAAGGTCGTCAGTTCGGACCCTGCGCTGTGCTACTCCCCTCGAATGACACGTTCGGGGTATAAGGATACCTTTGACTTCGGTCCTATTTATTAAAAAAAATGTATTCAAGGTAAGCTGATTGATTGAACGAAATAGCCGTATACCATTAAGTTCGTCAGATGTGTCATGTTCGTCAGATGTGTCATTGTTCTTCACATGCGTCATGGTCGTCAGATGTATCATGTTCGTCAGATGTACCATGTTCGTCAGATGTATCATGATCGTGAGATGTGTCATGTTCGTCAAATGTATCATGTTCGTCAGATGTACTATGTTCGTCAGATGTATCATGATTGTGAGATGTGTCATGTTCGTCAGATGTATCATGTTCGACAGATGTATCATGTTCGTCAGATGTATCATGTTAGTCAGATGTATCATGTACGTCAGATGTATCATGTTCGTCAGATGTATCATGTTCGTCAGATGTATCATGTACGTCAGATGTATCATGTTCGTCAGATGTATCATGTTCGACAGATGTATCATGTTCGTCAGATGTATCATGTTCGTCAGATGTATCATGATCGTCAGATGTGTCATGTTCGTCAGATGTATCATGTTCGTCAGATGTTTCATGTTCGTTAGATGTATCATGTCTGTCAGATGTATCATAACAAAATAATAATAATATGAAGTTCCACTAACCTAAAGAAGATTTTTTTTTGCGTCATGGTCGTCAGATGTATCATGTTCGTCAGATGTACCATGTATGTCAGATGTATCATGATCGTGAGATGTGTCATGTTCGTCAGATGTATCATGTTCGTCACATGTACCATGTTCGTCAGATGTATCATGATCGTGAGATGTGTCATGTTCGACAGATGTATCAGGTTCGTATCATGTTCGACAGATGTATCAGGTTCGTCAGATGTATCATGTTCGTCAGATGTATCATGTTCGTCAGATGTATTATGTTCGTCAGATGTATCATGTTCGTCAGATGTATCATGTTCGTCAGATGTATCATGTTCGACAGACGTATCATGTTCGTCAGATGTATCATGTTCGACAAATGTATCATGTTCGTCAGATGTATCATGTTCGTCAGATGTATCATGTTCGTCAGATGTATCATGTTCGACAGATGTATCATGTTCGTCAGATGTATCATGTTCGTCAGATGTATCATGTTTGTCAGATGTATCATGTCTGTCAGATGTATCATGTCTGTCAGATGTATCATAACAAAATAATAATAATATGAAGTTCCACTAACCTAAAGAAGATTTTTTTTTAAATTAATGAAAAAAATTTATCTGAATTGCCTTTATCAAACCATCTTGATCGAATAGAAATTGCAGCATGCGCATGGTGAATCTTTCAAAGAAATACATTCCAATTTTATAAATGCAAACTCAAAACACAGAAATTTTCCGACAACAGATGTTACAAGGGATGCAAAACGTTGCAGACAGATGAAGAATTTGATTTCAAAGTAGGGCAGTAGATCCGGCGCTTCCATTTGTGCAATGTGTGTGACATATGAGGGCGGTCAATTGTAGGGGCTGCTAAAGCATTTTGATGGATTTTCTCCGATAGCGTTATAATTTATTTATACCATGGTCTTATTTACTCCTGTCTTATTCACTTTATTAGCCACTCACATAAAAAAGAGAAAAAAAGAAACAACACTCCATGTCAATGCTTTCTATCTGAATTGATGTAGGAATGACGAGGGGATCCTCGACTATGATGCCCAGCAATGACGTATAATGTGTAGTAATTTCTACCAATCAACCAGCTCATCTTCGACAGATTAAAGTATTTTAATCTATGACAGATTTTACGAAAAAAAAACGCATTAATTTTAATTTAAATAAAAGAAAATAAATAAATTCTATCAATAATGGAAGTCGTTGCTAGGCCTCGTAGTTGAGCATCCTATCGTCATTCCATTCCATTGAAGCGACCGATTATACTGTTGTAATACACTGTCGTTGTACAATATATCACTTGGTCAGTTTATTACCATGTGTCAATATCTCACCAACCAAAATATTGCTAACTAGCCTGAAATGCAAACCAGACTAGACCCTATTTAAAAAAAGAAACTGGGTTTCAATAGAAATTGAATTTGCCACTCTTGGGCTAGAATACAGATTTTTTTACCAACTAGACTACGAAGAAGTATCACGTCATCCTTATGTTCTCATTTTGACTGACAGTTAATAAAGAATTTATTTTTTCATTTTTTATTACTAGGGGCAAATTTACCCATCTTGGTTATATGCTGAAATTTCCCAAAGGTTTCCCAAAATTTCCCAAAGTTTCCCAAAGGCCCTGTAGGGTAGTTTTGAAACATTGCTTTGTTCTTATATTGCAATTGTAATTTATACAGGCAGGTTGAGCGAGTTCTCTTAACTATAAATTTGACAATCTCCGTGACCTAGTTGATAAGACATTGGTCTTCAACCGGCGGGTTTCGGATATGATTCCCGGTTGTATAAAAAAATTAAAGTACGAGTCTCTGTCTCGTTTAACCCTTCCTACCCTGTGATGTGTAACTACTAAACATTGCTTCTAAAAACTTTAATATCTCTATAAATATAATAAATACTGGGTTGAGAATTTAGGTATACATTTACGTATTGAATGAAAAAAATAATATTATTAATAATTAGCACTTATCGGCCACATCAGAGATATTTTGTGAAAATCGGGAATAAATTCACCAATACAATCAAACGTGTGCCAGTGTGTGACGTAGGTATATTCATTCTAAAAACCGTAATGGGTGAGAAGCGACGCTATTCACGTCTCACTCTACTTCGGTATATGGGAATGCAAGAAATAGAATCTCAGTACGCTCGCTTCAGGCATCATCGATAGAAAATGTGTGGTTTTCACGGTGACAATGATTAGCCATTTCAGAACAAATTAAAGGATTTGTTAAGGTGGATTTGTGTTCACTAAATCTCTTTTCAAAAGATCTTCCTGTCTTTCCTTTATATAAATGATCAGTGAGCACATAAAAGTTATAATATTGGGTCCTTACATGTGAAATTGGCGTTTTGTTTGGGAGGAACACAAAGTTGATTTTTTTTTAATATAAAATATTTATTTAATCAAAGTATGTACCATTGCTATCTATGCACTTTTGCCATCTCATAGGTAGTTCATCGATCCCTTTACTAAAAAAACCATTCGGACGGGAATCAATAAAATCTTTGAAGTCGGTTTGGACTGCCCCATCGGAGTTGAATTTTTTCCCATGCAAGAAGTTATCCAAATTTCGAAAAAAATAGTAATCTGTTGGGGCAAGGTCCGGAGAGTACGGTGGATGTCTTAGACATTCCAATTGAAGCTCTTCTAATTTGGTAGCCGTCTGTTGTGCAGTGTGTGGTCTAGCGTTATCATGAAGCAGCAGTGGCCTAGAGCGATTAACCAGCCTCGGTTGTTTAGCAGCTAGCTTTTCCATCATGGTTTGCAGTTGCTGACAATAGACATCTGCCGTAATCGTCTGGCCAGATTTAAGAAAGCTGTAGTGAACGACACCAGCACTAGTCCACCAAACGCTCACAAGTAACTTTTTTGGAGTCAATTTTCGCTTGGGGCATGGTTTGGCTGGTTCGGCAGGGTTCAGCCATTGCGATGAGCGCTTCCGATTATCATACAGGATCCACTTTTCATCACAGGTAATGATTCGATTCAAAATCCCTTCATTATTGTGCCGGTTGAGTAATGCAACGCAGCAGTCAACGCGCGTTTGTTGATTTGCTTCACTCAATTCGTGAGGTACCCACCTTTCAAGCTTTTTCACCTTCCCAATTTGCTTCAAGTGGATTAAAACAGTTTTATCACTAACACTGCAGCCTGCAGCTAACTCGGACGTGGTTTGCGATGGATCCGCTTCCACAATAGCCTTCAATTCTTCATTATCAACTTTGGTCTCCGGCCGTCCACGGGGCTTCTTCTGCAGGTCGAAATTTCCAGAACGAAAACGTTGGAACCAAAAACACACTGTGTTTTCTTTTGCGGCACCGTCGCCATACACATCATTAATCCTTCGAGCCGTTTCTGCAGCACTGGTGCCACGGTGGAACTCGTACTCGTAAATAACGCGATATTTCAAGTTTTCCATTTTGTAAACTGAGTGACGCAAAGAAAAAAAACAATTGAGGAAAAAACAAATGAATTATAATTTTCGAAACACAAATACTTGAGTAAATAGCTGTATAAATTTGAGTTTGAAATTCCTAACCAAAGAGAAGATATTTGAGATCAAAGTTGCAAGTACGGCAAAACGCCGGTTTCGTATGTGGGGACCTAATATAAATAACTATGAATAATTTATTACTTAAACATGTTACGAATACAGGACATATGTTTTAAGTATTTTTTTGTCGTTAATATAAAACAAAATGTTCGCCATCAGCTGTAAAACCGAAAGATCGTCTATGGCGAGAAATTGAGCGGGAAAGTGCAGAACCGGAAATAGGAAGTGAAATCGAGGACTTCCGATGGCGTCACCGGCGTGACAAACGTTTAATTAACGTTGTCTATGGAACGGAGAGCTGTCGGGGATGCCCGGGGAGAGAACGTATTTATATTTTCGTTTTTGAAAGGGACAAAGTCAGTGAAATTCGTTGTTTAAGTTGTTTTGTTGACAATGATGGAATGGCTGAAGAGATATACGAGTATATTTGAAACAATTGATTAAATGATGAAAAAAAATGTAATGGCCGTTTTTTAAATTAAATCCTTGTTATTAAAGTAAGCAAATATATAAAACACGCTCCCTATTAAATAACAGTAAACGTTATGTGAGGGTTTAACCAAGATTCTAATATGGTTTTTATTGAAGGCCTTTATAACATTTTTCGTTTGGTTAAACGAGATTGCCCCCTAAATAAATCCACTAGAATTTACTGTAAATATTAATACATAATATATATTTATGTAAATCTACGGATTCACAAGTAAAAATTATTTGTACCTTTAAGTTAAAGTTTAAAAATTAAACGTTCTATATTCGATAATGTATAAACAGATAAGTAAATGTGTACATTAACTGAACATTTATTATATAATTTACGTAATACCGTGACCCCGAAAATGAAAAAAAAAACCCAATGTGACCGTGAAGTGAAAATAAAACAAAATATACTCGTATATT